>OX371224.1:154771739-155382297 GCA_947310385.1 Nephrotoma appendiculata | reverse complement strand
ATTAAAATTTACCATTAATTTCTACATTTTATAAATTGAACTTTTACACAAAAAAACATTAAATAACTAAAAGAAAATTAAACCGAGGAAAAAGAAAATATAATTTTCACTTTATATTAAAAAATAAAAGCGAAGACGCCAAGTTTTTTGATTTTTTTTTGTTGTAAAATGTCACTTTATTTTATTAACTATGTTAATTTTAGATTTAAACTTTATAGAAACACTTTAGTATGTATTCCGTAAGCAGTATATTGAAAATTCACACTATAGAAGTAAGCCTACTTCTTTTTTAATAATATAATAACTAAAATAGACCATTGGTTCTATTTGAAGATACACAGGAATGAAATATTTCTGTACTGTGCAAAAACATGCCACACATTGAAATCTGAAATTTCCAACTTTAAAAGAGTTTTATACAAATTTTACGTTTTATAAATCTCATCATTCTCTCAGTAATATAAATTCATACGACTAGATACATATATACATTCAACACAACACATTTACAATTCCAATATTTCGTTACTTAGGAAAACAATTTTATGTTTTGTAAATGAAACACTTCTAAAGCTTTGAAGTTTTTATATTGGAGCCCCTTTTTTAATTAAAGTGAAGTTGGCTAATTATCACGTATAACCTAAAAATCCGATTAAATTTTGTGTTTTGAGAATATGAAGGAAAATGGAATAATAATGGACGGAAAAGTTTCCACATTACGTTAAAAATAACCGTTCACAAATACATGTTTAAAACATAATTCTCTCTTTCTGTAGAAAAATATAATGTTCATTGGTGGTGTCACTGAATGGATAAATTTTAACATAATTTTTGTTACTAAATAATCTAACCACTTGGAAACAAAAAGATTATAGATTAAGGTTTATTGATCGCGAGCTACCGTAAAATTCTATTTTAACTATAGTCTGTTTGTATAAGCATAGTCTAAAGTATAAAGTGGATTTGCTACTGTTTCACCATTATATTATTTATTATAAAACATATCATTTTACTAGTTATGAGCCATAAATAAAAGTGCGCTACTGGTATGCGACGACAATAAAGAGCAATGTACATTCACAACTCGTCGAGAAGAGTATATTAAATAAAACAACAATACTTTGTCTGAAATTTCATATCTCATACACACAACAAGAGCAAACGTGAGACGAAACATATACGCTATATGACGTATTGCATTTTATATTTATTTTGAAGGAAATCTCTTCTAACATTATTTTGTTTTGCGGCACAGAGAGGTAATTCTATTCACACTATTGCTAATGTTTATTTCTAGTTTAATCTCGGACTGTGGCGTGTGGATAAAAAATCTTATATTTCTTAATACAACACTGTTCTTCGAATATAATATAGTTTTCTGTAACTATAAAAACAGGGTATTTCAAAATTGGAAATAATTATGGAACTCTATGCTAATACTAGATATTATAAAATCTTTAAATCATCCTATAACACGCACACACACATAATTATTTATCCCGTAGAAATAATAATACTTATAACACTACATAACGAAATTCATAAAATATTCAATGATAAAAACCTAATACAGAGAGAATTCTGCTAAAATATTTCATTTTTTGCTTTAACCGACCTACAGTGCAACCAATAAAATTCGTATTAAAATTTTTATTTCACAAGCGAATTGAGGAAATTTAACAGTTTAACTGTATAATGAAGCAAAATATATTTTCATATATGTATCTGCTATAGGCGCGCATTTAAGATTTTAAAATATTTTATTAGTGGTTTTCCAATTAACACAGACATTAATCTGTTTAATAATCTACTTAATCTACCTGTGGCTATATTTTAAAACACAGACGACACCAAAATTTAGCACAAACTTCCTATTAAATTTTTTGAAACATTTTTCACTATGAAAAACACTATTTCTAATACACTTAATTAATTTGACAACTTTGTCATTATACTGACACACTTAATTAACTTTATTTATAATTTTTCCGATTTAATATTTTTTTAAATAATTTTTTTAATTGAATCTGTCACATAGCATAACAGGACGATAACTAAAAATTGTAAGAAAAATATAAGCATGATAAATTAACTTTATATGTTACTGTACTGTATTCATATTTTCGTGCTCCGATAGAAAGAGTAGAAAGCTTTGAGTCAGAAACAGAAAAGGTTATGTATTCGTTCGTTGTATCGATGTGCAAGTATCGAGTATAGTATTTTTAGTACATTGTTTTTTTTAAACGAAATTTTATGTTTCATATTCATAACAATTATAAATTTTATATTATGGTAAAAAAACAATCAAAAAGCGACGAAGAAAAAAAATAATCGTCATTAATACATTCTATACTATTTGCAGATCTTTCCTCTTCTATTCAACATTATTGTCAAGGTATTTATTCCTAAATTAATTCTAATTCCCTTATTTATAATCCTTAGTGTAGTATTTTTCAGGATTCATGAACAGTTGAATGAAATGTCTGATTCTCGGAAGTTTAATACTGTTAATACTGTTAGAGATGATCGTGTAAAACATTATTTGCGAACAAACGCGAAAGGTAAACATAGTCGATCTAAAACGGAACACAAGCAAGGATCACACCGCTCCGAGGAACGGAATATAATAAAAATATTAAGGACAAAATCGGAAATACTATGGCTGTAAAATCTGAAAATTGACGATCACATATATATAAATAACATATGACACGTTAAAAACACCCAGTCGCAACTTTTTTACTCGTCCCACCAGAAATCGAACCCGGGATCCCGAATAACAGAGCAAGCACTCTACTTACTAAGCGAACGAGGGGCAACGAAACTGCTATGGCTGAAAATCTGAAAATGGACGAACATATAAATAACATATGACACGTTGAAAACACCTAGTCGCAACTTTTTTTTTACTGGTAGTCACCACCAAGAATCGAACCCGACCCTCCCGAATAACAGCAAGTACTCTACTTACTAAGCTAATGAGGGTGTTATTAGTAAGGTCCAAAAAAATTAAAGTGGGGAACTGGAAATATTGCTAAATTAAAACGGCACGAAGATAGCACAGAGGCCAGTCAGTTGATATATTTTTAAGCGAATATTATATTCCTAAGGAATATAATATGAGAACCTTATTGCAATGAATATCTCGCTTTGGTTGCAATGGACCAGCTTCACCAGCCTTCACTCAAGAATTTTTGTATTTGGGATTCCCATAATAAATCCAATTTTAAACTCCAGTGACTATTCGATGCAAAAAAACCTTTTCTTTGTGTTCTTTGAAGCAGTAATTCACAAATGGGTTTTCGACGTTCGAGTTCTCTTCCTTTTAATTCATGTGAAACCCAGTTGCCTGCTTTTTGAACCATTCCGATTATTTGTAAACGTTTTGCAACAGTTAATGCTACAACCAACTCTGATTGTGCTTGAGAAGAGTCTTCAGCCAATTACGTTTCCAATTCAGCATCTTCAAATTTTTTGGGTGGTTTTTTATGCTCTTTATATTCATTGCCAAAGTCATCATTTTTAATGTAGGAATAAAATGACATCAAGAAGCTGACATCAAGTATTATAGAATACTAGTATTACCTTTTTAACTTTAAAAATGAGAATAACTATGTTTCTTTTTTGTGATAATTTTATTTTTATTTTTATCTAGAACTAGTTTCGAGTCTTCACTCTTCCTCAGCTAATTCGCTATTCTAATTTTGACTCACAATTGTTTTATTTATATAGTCGTAAATCTCTTTATATGGCATCCTATCGTTCAATAGTAGTGGGTTGTCTCTGTTTTCGTATATTTTGTACTCTTCTAATCTATCCATTTTATCGCCTTTCTTCATTTTATGTAGGATTTCAAGATTGTTGTCATATCCAGTTTATGTATGTGGATGATGATCAGATGTTCTGAATATTTCGACTGTGTTGTGGGTTTTCCTACATCTTTTACATGTTCTTTGAATCATGTTATAAAACTCCGACCAGTTTGTCCGATGTAGAACGCCTCACAGTCATTACATTTTAGTTGGTATATCCCTGTATTCATTATGTAGCTTTCTCTTTTATTGTTTAATCGGTTCTCCATTTTGTTTGTTGTTTTATATGCATTCAAAATTTGAATTGTTGTTGGGTAAAGTTGAGAGTTTGGTAAAAATGTTAGTGAGTCGACCGCTATGCGGGAGTTGCTTAAAATAGGTTTGCATTCATACGTAAAGAAGAAAAACCAGCTTTGTCCAGCAAAAATATCAAAGGGCGCCTCGAATTCGCAAAATTTCATAAAAATTGGTCTATTGACGAATATTTATTTATTCTTAAAGGAAATCTAATGGAGTTTGTGGAAGAATGTGCTTATCCGGAGGAAGAAATCGGTTTTCAGCAAGATGAAGACCCTAAACACGCAGCTAAAACAGTGCAAGAATGGTTTAAAGATCAGAAATTCCTAACTATGAAATGGTCTGCTGAAAGTCCGGATATGAATCCCATAGAGTATTTATGAGCCTTCTTCAAGCGTCGATTAAACGAATATGGCGAGGCACCTAAAACATAGACGAATTATGGCGGCGAGTTGAAACAGAATGGAATATTGACAGAATATATACAGTTATTGACAATAAGGGAGTTTGCACCAAATATTATAAAAATGTCAAATTTAAAATTGTGCATAAATGGATACATATGACCTAAACAATGAATTTTTATATATCTTTTTAATTAATTAAATTATTGTTGTTTTCTTTGCTCGAATATTTGCTCGAAATGAAAAGCTATTACTTGGTGGACCGATCCCCGCCAAAATTGACTGGAATCTCCAAATTTATGGGAAAAGCTTAAGTATGAGCTATAGAGAGTGCACAGATAGTCTCGACAGCCCCACACACAGACACTCATAAAGAGATTTTTTAAGAACTATTTTTTTCACTTTAGCGGTTGATAAATTGCAATACAAAGTACACATATGGGTAAGTAAATTATAAATACAAACTAGGTTTATTTTTTTAACTTAATATTTATTAAAAATTCCTTATAGTGATATTAATATTTTAGTATTTAATTTTAAAGTTCGATTTCTTAAATATTGCTTCGGTCTTTTATACTATGGTTACTTTACATTTTGACTCCTCCTTTCTGTAATTTTATTATTAGGTCGCAAATTCTATTGGTTTTGTTGTAGATTTTGTCGTTAAGTAAATTGTTGTTTTGTTATTCTTTATATATTATAAAATCTTCGAGTTGTCCTTTTATAATTCTGTGCAACATCGTTAAGTTTGTATTTATGTCAGTGTGTTGGTGATTTTCGTTTTTAATATATCGCGCATTTGCTGCAAGAGTGACATAATCCAAAATTTTTAATTTTTCAGTAGAGCGATTTTAAAATGTAACTCAAAATTGTTTGTAAAAACGGCGTTTTTCAAAAGGAAATAAAAATAAATTCTGATTAGTGAAATAATTTTTTTTTCTATTGTTACATCCTCAAATAGATCTTAATTTTTAAAATTCTTTAATACTTTGCAAATTTTGTTAGAATAGTTTCCAATATCTTAAAATGTTAATTTCTTTCGCGAATTGAGTGATTTTTTAATTTGCTAGAAATAACTACATTAGAGAGTATGTTTTTATACAAAATAAAAATATGAATTATTGGGAGTCGTTTGATTCGAATAACTTAGATATGAGTCAAAACTCACCGACGCAGTTGTCACTGTTGCAGCAAATGAGCGATATAATGCAAAATTAGATTTCGGTTCTGTTTTTGTTATGTCGTTGATATGTTCTTTTGATGAAAAAACATTCTGTCCAAACATTAGATTGGGAACAGTGGTCAGTATGTTTTAAAATAGAATCCCATTCATGAAAATATTAACACAATTTTTATTAATTGCTATTGAAATGTTTGAGCTTAGACTAAAATAATATTTTAGTGTGAGCTACAAATAGCAATTTGCATACTAAACCTCCAAAGAACTCATGCCTAACAAAAGTTGCAAACTAGATTTAGATAACTCAAGAAATAGCAGACAAGACAGTTTTTACGATATTTAGTCTCCTTATAACGATTACATCTACATTACCGCTTATGATCATGCATTTTCGGCATCTTATCTTATAATCGATAATATTTTATCTAATATACCAATGTTCAAAAGTGCAAATATAGTTAAACTTATATATTGTACATTCAAGGGACTACGAATTTATTAAGCGATTTCACTCAACTAGAGTTATTTTAATTTATAGAAGATTTATTAGCATTCAAGGTAGTCCGCCGTGCTAAAAAATTTGAAATACATTTTAAGTGGGTAACGGTTCATTTCCGGGCTTATGCGTAGTAAACTTTTGTTCAAGACATAGACCCAGCTACACGCCGTCCTCTTTTGAACTCGTGCCAATGGGACACCCTGTATGGAGTTTTTGAAATTTTAAACAAACTTCTATCTGTCACGATATGTCTCAAATTGTGGAGGTGTCCAACTTTAGAGGCTCCACTGTAATTTGATGCTATATCGACCATCCAGCGGTTATCAGCGAAAGCTGGTACACCCGGATGTAAAGGGTATTTTGTTATGGTAATGAAAAACGCGCTTTATGCTCGGCAACCGCTTTACCATGCATTTATCCCAGTTTTAATTTATTTGCCAAACCCCAAAAAGCTTAAATTAATTATGATATGCTTAATTTTTAATTATTACTTTAAACGGAACAATATGAAATAATTTATGTTAGTCGCGCCGAACAGATTATTAGTAAAGGTTGAATATTTATTTTAGCCATCTAAACGTTTTCTAGAAGGGATCAATATAGATTAGAGACGTAATTTATTAAAAGTTGGCTAACATATTTCATGATTTCGTTAGTAAATTTGATTACGTATTATACTCGTTATGCAATAACCGTAAATAGACTAAATGTTGTTTTTGGTATGTTATTCTTATAATTAAGTAGAATTTTCATTTACATTTCGCGATCAACCCTGTTTAATTGTTAGTACATACTTTAATATTCCTTACGTGTAAACATGCTCAAAAATTTACACATACGAAAGAAAATTAATGCGATCGATAAATGAGATCACGCCAAATTCTTTATATCTCTCACTAAATTTTGAGTAATATGTGTTGAACGAGTTTGTCCGTCATATACAAATCAAAACAGCATTATATGAGTAATGATAAAATTTATTTGCTACAACGTGTTTAGTACATGTTAGTACACGCTAAAGTTAATTTTGAGTTAATCTAATTTCTATTATGATAAAAATTGACGTGCTGTATTAATTTAAATAATAAGACGACTACCATTACACCAATTCTCATTCTACACAACTGTAGTATATTAACACTATAATTTTATCGTGTGTGTATTGAGTTGAATACACATATTCCGACAATTCGAAACCACATACAACAGGTTTATTTTGTTATTGTTGAAAATCAATAAAATTTCCGAAATTACAATTAACCTTTTATAACATAAATGAAAATTGTTTCTACCTTATTTGATTAGGGAAATGTTCTTAAAGTAAAATAAAATGCGTTTTCTTTGTGCAAGAGAGCTTACATTATTTAGTAATATGAACATGTTAATAAGTCATAATAAATAAATTAATTTAGGTTGTTTTCAATTGTTAACCCTATCTGAAAAGTAAATTTTTTTGTTTTTGAAAACTGATTTATTTATACACTATTTTTCTACATGGTTGTATTAGTAAAACGTTTATCCAATGTAATCAGCGTTGTGTGTTTAGCTTTGTGTCAAATGATTGATTTTTGTTTTATTCACCTAACTGAAGTTTATTTTCGCGCCTATAAGTTGATTTATTTTTAAAATATAAGTGGCGTATTACATGTTTAGATTTTTAAGAACTAATTACGTGATGTATTTTGTGTATCACTTGTTGATTTGACAAGACTTATGCCATTTTTTGGAGATATACAATAGTAAAACTGAATAACTTATAGTCCAAAATTAATTTTGAACCAACTCAACGTTAGATTATTTTGTTAATTTTATAAATTATATTTTAAAGGGTTTGCAGGAATAGTGCGATTTGTTTTTCACCATTTTAGCAGCTGTTTGGTTTTTACCCATCTTTGATGACATTTTTTTAATTCACAAACGACCTCTAAATTCTTAGCTCTCCTTGTTTTGTTTAGTTTTTCTACGATTACTCTGTTTTTTAGAATTATACTCTTAGGCCCATGCCACACGTAAAAAAAATGCGGCATTTTCTTCGTTTCTTTCCCCGTTTACCTATGATACAAGTTTTAATTGCGCCTTAACAAATTTTCTGTTCTACCACACAACTCAAACATAAATGAAATAAAAAATATTTCAAGGACATTTTTGCCAAGCTTTGGCGTTTGGATCGGGAGGTACCGGGTTCGAATCCCGATAGGGGCAGGATGCAAAGTGAAATTTCATCAACAGATTTCGATCTGTGGTGAAATGTAACACATCTATGACCCCCTGTCGGTGTGCAAAACCCATGGGCCGACCCATCTTCCATGCTGGTATAGGCTGGCATGGAGCTTGCAATGTGCAGATGGTCTTAAATCGGTCCTATAGCCGTACGTCCTCGAGTTGGCCGCAAGGCGTAAAGTAAGGACGTTAAAAGCATAACCGCGGAAGAGCAGGGTGAGCCTTGAGCCCCAAAACAGATCGCATAGTTACCAATAAAAAAAAAAAAAAAAAAAAAAAAAAGGACATTTTTGACTCATTTTAGTTAAAATTTTATTTAAGAGATAGCAGAACAAAACATTGGTAGAAAAAAAATGCCAAAATACAAAAAATGCTCGTGTGGCATGGGACTTAGGGTCTTTTCCAAACACCGACTTATTTGCTTATACCGACTTTCAATCAATTCTGCTGTCGAGGTAACTTATTTTCTATCTCTTCCAAACAGAAAACTTATTTGGTTATGTAAGCATTTTTACAGTTCGATTTGAACCGTCGCGAGGAATGGACGTAAAATCGGCGAGTGCAGTAAAAAATAAATAAAATATTAATAATTAGAAGTGCATTTGCCTTCAAAATAATTTTTTTATTTAACATAATAGTGAAAATTTAAAATAAAAATAAAGAAATAACAAACTTCAAGTGCAGAATGTGAAGAATTTGGCAATGGATTTATTTTCTCCAAGCAAAATGAAAGAGCAACGATCGCAATCCTCCACAAATTTAAGTGCAATAAATTGCGCAAATTTTCTATTGCCATCGACCTCTGGCATAAATAAAAAAGGCTGTGCAAATTCCAAAAAGTGTAAGCGGTTCACAAACATTAAAAAATGCTACATCAAATATTGTGGTAGGTTACAATATTGTACCTAGCGACATCGCTATAATGGATAAAAGCAATGTCAACGAAACGTAAAACTGTTTTGCATTCATTAATGCAAACAGGTATGGAACGTTACATAACCGTGACCTCCAAACGAAAACGCAATCCAAGTCTCCAGTGCAATCTGCGACAAATCCACAAACACTAAAACTAAGAGCAGGAATAACAACTGGTAACCGTTTCCAACCTCTGGAAATAAAAGTAATAATGAAGAGGAAACTCGAGATGATTAGAGAACACCAAAAGAACGACCACCATCAATATATCTTCGAGAAGCGCTGTCTTAACAATAAGTAGCCGATCTTAAAAAGGAAACGGGCGGAGAGTTTTTCATTGCTCCAATTAAACATGGCAATATCCGTGAAACCAAAATTCAAGCCTTGAGCATCGAAGCATTTTGCAAAATAGTTGCCATCTTAGAAGCAGCTAATAAATACATATACAGATTGAAAAGTTCGAGAGGACTAACAGTAGTAATAGAAAGAATCGAGACATCTGTATCGCCACAAGAGATACATGAGGAATTCATTGCCAAAGGCTTCAATATAAGAAAGCGTGAGAAAATCCCCCAACCAATGTTCAAAGTTGAGCTGAAACCTGAAACAGCAAAAACCAAAGAGACACACGAAATCTACAACATGAGGTATCTATTGTATAGAAGGGTGATAGTGGCAGAGCCATACAAACGTAAGTCAGCCTTACAATACACCAATTGCCTGGAATTTGGGTATTCTTGAAACTATTGCAAACTACCAGCTGTTTGCTTGATATGCGGCAACATGCACAAAACTAGCGAATGTGATTTAGACAAAACCAAACCTGAAGTAAAGAATTGTGGGGAAAACCATACCGCTAATTACAGAGTATGCATTGTGTACAAGGACTTAAGGAAAAAAATGACACCAAGGCAACGAATTGAGCTATCAATCAAATACATAAACGCTCAAACAATGAAAATTATTTCTGCAAGAGCAAATAAACTTCAGAATGATGATAGTTTACAAAATGATAAGTACCCTCAACGAATCAATGAACAAATTTATGCAAATTATGGAAACAAATATGGGACTGATGCAACTGTTAACGAACAATCAAAATATAAAATGATTGATCTTAAATTAGCCTTATGGAATGCCAATGGGCTAGCGAACATAAATTAGAAGTACAACATTTTCTTAATGAACACAACATTTACATCATGATGGTCTCTGGGACATATTTTACACAAATGAGCTCTGTAAAATATAATGGTTATAAAATTCGGGAAACCTCGTTGGGGAACAGCAATTATTATTAGAGATAGAATAAGACACCATAAACTGGAAAAATATCGCGAGGAACAGGTACAGGCTACTAGCATCTGCTTAGAAGAATGGCCTGGTACATGCACCATATCCGCAGCTTACTGTCCACCGAAACATTCAATTAAAAAGTAACAACTTGCAAATAATTTCAAAACCTGGTAAACAAATTCGTTACAGGAGGAGATTTTAACTCTAAACACATTCAATGGGGCTCTCGATTAACATCACCAAAAGGCAAGCAGTTGTAGGAATGTATGCAGGAAGGAAAACTAGATCATGTTTCTGGCGGCAGGCCAACATATTGGCCAACCGATAGACGAAAAATTCCCGATTTAATCGACTTGGTGTAACAAAGAGTATTGCTGGAACTTCTGTTATGGCCGAAACATGCTACGAACTATCTTTTCTGAGCACTCTCCGATTTTAATAACATTAAGCACACAAGTTTTAAACTCAGAATCAAATATTTACTTTACGACACTTAACGAACCGACACACTAATTGGTGTCAATTCAAATCTACAGTGGCAAGAGAGTGCTCATTGAGCATCCCATTTATAACGAAATCTGAGATTGTTGAAGCAGTACAATACCTAAGGAAACATTAGAGCAACCAACAAAGGATGCTACATGCAACAGCTCTACTAAAGTAAAAATGCACCAAGCGCCACAGATTATTCAACAGCTCTTAAAGAACAAACGCATATTGCGCAGGCAATGGTGTGAATTAAAAATAATGATCAGCGACATATAAACCCCAAAAAGGCACCTGCTCATGATCTTATTAGTGGTAAAATACTTATAGAACTTTCAGATATATATGTATCAAATCAATAACATCCATTTTCAATGCTGTAATGAAAATGGGTATTTTCCTGAAACTTGGAAAATTTCACAGATTATAATGATTCATAAACCAGGTAAACATGAAACAAAAATAGGCTCGTATCGTCCAATCAGTTTACTGCCAACTCTGTCAAAGCTCTTTGAAAAAATGCTCCTTAAAAAGCTTAAACGAGTTGTGCAAGAGCAAAGTGTTATACTGGATCACCAGTTTTGATTTAGAAAGATCATGGAATCATAGAACAAGTGCATAGATTCATATCAGAAGTCAGAAACTCATTTGAACAAAAGAAGTACTGCTCTGCAGCATTTTTAGACATCGCCCAAGCTTTCGATAAAGTATGGCATGAAGGCCTTGTACATAAAATTAAGGCCCAGCTACCATCGGACTATCATGCGCTCATAAAAAATTATCTGCTAAACCGGTAATTCTTGGTGAAATACATTAGTGCTTCTTCCAATTCAAAATGGAGAATGAAAGAAAACGAGCAGAAATCAGCATACATTACATTCAGTCTCCGTAAAAAAAACCTGCCCTCCGGTGAAGTTAAATAACATCAATCTACCGCAATGCGAAAACATTAAATACCTAGGTCTACATCTAGATAGAAGACTGATATGGAAGAAACATATCGAAACAAAACGACAACAAATCAACATCAAAAATGGTAAAATAAATTGGTTAATCGGAAAACATTCTAAATTAACTCTAGACTGCAAAGTCTTGTATAAAATGGTAATAAAACCAATCTGGACTTACGGACTGCAATTGTGGGGCTCAGCCTGTGCCTCAAATATAATAAAATTGCAACGTATAAAATCAAAAATACTACGAATAACTTAAACATTCACCGTGATCTCAACTTCGAAACAATGGCAGATACAATACAGCAGTACAGCAGAAAATACCACACTAAATCAGAACAACATTCCAACACAATAGCTCGGGAAATATTATGGAAGCCTAGATATCGGTGCCTTAAAAGAAAATATTCTTTAGATCTAGCTAACTAATTCATATAAACAACAAACCAAATAGTGCATATTAATATTAAGAATTAACTTAAGTTAAGACTTACAAATTCTTTTTTGACTAATTAGCTTGTAAGATATGAAAACAACTTGTGAGTTAGAAATTCAAGAATAAAGCCAAAGGCAGTTATAAAAAAAATGTACCTAAAGATTTTAAATTGAATTCTGTCAAATAATTAAATACATGACCGACTACAAATAATTTTTTTTTAGTTAATTTAAACTACTTTTTAAAATAATAATTAAACAGTAAATTTTTTTCGTGGTTGCCATAATAAGTCGGTAAAAGCAATTAGAGCAGCTTGATAGACATATTCAAGATGGCGTCAAATAAGTCAATAAGTTCGAAATAAGTTGGTGTTTTAAAAACATCTTTATACTTTTTATCCACAAAAAGATTTATGGTAGGTATCGTGTAAACAAAATAGTACTCTTATAAATACTGCTTTACTATAAATCTTGTTCATTGCTATTTAAATACATATGATAATAAAATCTAACTCCGTTTATCCTAGAACCGATGGGAATATTTTAAATAATCGGCACTGATCGAAATTTAGAAGTTAAACATATTTTATCATTGGAATTGTGTAAAACTTGACTGTTTCTATGTGTTAAACTTTTTCCAACAACTGGAACTGAAGACGGCATTCTGCTTACACGTATCCATGATTTCCTTCAAACATGTTGAAAGAAATGAACTTCTTGCATTACTAAATCTTACAAAATCAAATTTCCTGCACATTTATGGAATCGCTTGCGTGATCCTGTAAATGTGCGGGAAACTATAACAGGCAAGAAAAAATATTACACTTGTTACTCGTATGTTATGATTATTGCAATGGACAAAATTGTGGCAAAAGCTCGAATCGGAAAAGTGAAATTCGGTGAAAGTCTTCTAAAAAAAGGAAAATATCTAAAAATTAAACGGATTCTTAAAAAAGGGAAATCGTCTGACCCCCCAAATGAAAAAGCGAATTCGCAAAATACAGTACAAATGCGGAAGGTAATAAGATAAAACAAAGATTCCA
This sequence comes from Nephrotoma appendiculata, assembly GCA_947310385.1. Taxonomy (NCBI): domain Eukaryota; kingdom Metazoa; phylum Arthropoda; class Insecta; order Diptera; family Tipulidae; genus Nephrotoma; species Nephrotoma appendiculata. Next base: position 155,368,757 of record OX371224.1, on the reverse strand, counting down.
TATAAAAAAACTTTTAATTTATGTTGCTAACTTTTTAGTTAAAATAGTATTTAATTTATAAAAAATTGAATATAACGTTTGGCCGAAAATCAACTGGAAATTGTGATAGTGTAAACGTGTTTGATCAAGTAAGTTAATACAGTGATAAGAAAAATCATTGCAATCTAAACAAATTTCACTCAAATCAATTGTTTTATTTATTTTCTGCGAGTGATTAAGTAAACACCTGTTTTGAAGAACTAAAAGTAAAAAATATTGAACTTCGCGTTGTGAGTTTAGTTTGAAAGCTAAACGCAATTTTGCATTGCAAATGAATCACAATCAATGAACATGTAAAAATCATTCAAAATTGGCAAGGCGATAGTATTTCGGACTAACCTTCTTTACAGTTGATATTGACCGATATTTATGATATTCACATTATTTCATTTTTACCCAAACTTGTTTGAGTCTTATCTTTTGGTTTTAAAAATATCGAATTTTATGCGAAATAAATTCCAGTTCTAGAGCTAGTTCATTATAAGTACAACGCATAAACTGACAAATGATTAGCTAAGCAGCTATCTAAAACGAAAGGTTCTTCAAGTATTTCCCAAACGACTGTATATTCATAAATTTTTGTTTACAAACCGGTTTAACTGCCCTTCTCTTTTCCTGTGTTAGATTGTTAGATTCAAGTCATTCAAATAATCACTTCTGGTTGAAATGAATAATAATAAAACTCAATTTTATTATATGTTACACATCACAAAATTTAAAAAAAATGTCCGTTTATTTATATTTAAAATAATTAAAATTTGGCACACCATTATTAATTTAAAATAAATATCTATGTATATAATATTGACTAGAAATACATAACTCATAATATGTGTAAATATTGCTTTGACTACTTTCTTATCAAATTTTTTATATAATGAACTCAGAAAAGCTTATCAAAAACAAAAATATAAAACATTTGTTAAATAATTAAGAAATTTACGTTAAATTACTTTTGTTAAAATATCAATTTAATTTGTATTTGATTGACCCGCTCCTGTTGCTCCCGCATTTGATGTTGATGTGGATGTTGGTGTTTCAGTATGTGGTCCCGCCAGTAATTGTTGAAGTTTTGCGGCGGCCGGGAATGAACCTAAATCTAATGGGGCAGCACCAGTTGTGCTTTGGATATAGGCGAGCAACCTACCCAGAGAAATTTAAACATTTTTAATATAATTCAAATATGTATTACTTATCCTTACCGTCTGAGTTCATCAATTGCATTTTGTTGCATTAAAATGTAATTTTTTGCTAATAATAATGTTGCTATTTTGGATAGTTTGCGTACGGAAGGTGAGTGAGCGTAAGGAATTACGCTTCGTAATTCGTCCAATGCATCATTTAAATCGTGCATTCGACGGCGTTCTCTATAAAAAACAGGTTTAATAAATTTTTCATTTCGATTAAATAAATATTAAATTAATTTTTATGTGTGAAGTGAACTGATAAGCAATAAATTATTAGCGAATAGCGATCTATATCAAACATATTAAACGTAAGTTTTAAGTTAATTATAATTTGACCAATCAATTTTATTTGTGAGTGTTACCTAAATTTATGTCGCAAGATGACCTAGTGTAAATATTAGATATAGTGACAGGTTCTAAAAATAAACCGAATATGGGATTAAAAGGGAAAGTTTCCACTCAATTGGTTTCTATTGGAGGAATTAATTCAGCTACATTTACGTTGAAATTAATTCGTTATGACCGAATTTACAACATCGTTTGATAAGTTTATATCGCTTTACATTATAATTAACTTCAAGGTCTTTGAGATCTAAAATAGAGTGGTGTTATCACAACGCGGTCAATTTTCTTTTCTGGCATTATTACAAATTGTTAACCTCATATTGATTTTGCCGAGTTATTGTAGGCTTTATAACCAGTAACATGTTATTAAACATGATTAAAATAGATTTTGAAATTCCTGCAAATTCAACGAACCGAACCCTCGGAGAATTTTTGAAATTGTGTAACGGGCCTTAACATAGAGGTTTATAACAATTTGAAACTGGGGCCCTATTATGAAAAAAATACGATTTCGCATTTTCATACGATATCGCATTTTGGTATTATAGAACAATATTTTCGCAAAAATGCGCCTGAAGTCGGAACGTCATATTAGAAAATGCCACGGCGGATTTTTGCGAAACTATATTTGACAAATGCGAATGCTCATAAGCAGTCGAATATCGCATGTTTATCGTTCATTCAATTTAAACTTCTATTTTTATAAATTAATTTTTAATAGAATTTTTTTAAATAAATATTAAAAAGCTATTATAAAAGTGATAATTTTAATATTCTTTTTGATTAGTCTTTTTAATTTTGATGTTGTATCACCTTCTTCATCATCTTCACAGTTTATATTTAAATATAAGGTAACACAATCCATTTAATATTTTTATGTATTGATAGAATAAATAAATGCAAAAACACTGCGAATCGTTATATAGGTTATAAGAATTGACAGATGTTGTAATGACGTTAAAAAAATTCCTAATATAAATTTCCCTTTGGGAAATACGATATGCGATAATCGCATTTCATAATACAAACGCAACGGGCGGATCGCATCCGCAAAAAATGCGAAATGCGAGCGGTTTCACAATAGGGCCCCTGTTTCCTGAAAATTCCTGTCTTGCCTTCAACAGTAGTGTAAAGTGGATGGTTCTAGCACAGCCAATCCAAAAAAGCTCACTCATAAACGCGCTTTTTAGTTTTCCTATTTTCCGCTAGATGGCAGCACTAAAAAAAGCTCGAACTTTAAACAGTTTTTTAATTTCTTAGTTAGGTGGCAGCACTTTATAAAAATGTATTTGGTTTGTGTTTAGGATAAATTTTGACTTCTTAATTAGGTGGCAGCACTTTAAAAGATATTTGGTTTGTGTTTAGGATAAACTTTGAATAACTTTTATTGCTTTTTAATTTCTAATTGATTTTCCTATTTCCCGCTAGGTGACAGCACAAAAGTGTTCAAAAGCGGCGCGGGGTGCGACGTCCGACGTGTGACGTCCGACGTGCGATTTACAATATTTAATTTAGTAACTGTAACAAATATTAAATTTAAATGATAGTAAATGATTGTTGTTGTTATTGTGTTTTCAAAATATATAAAGATTAAGAAAATTGCATTTTATTTTTTATGTAGGTTAAAGATAAGAAAACATCAGTTTTCATTTCTTTTACCAAAAATCATGAGAAGTACAGAATTGTTATTATTATTATATTTTATTTGTATGTACATATGTCGAAATGCATAATATTACTAGATGCGCGCGCACATATAGGAATTATTTTTATGTAATCGCAAATAAGAAAGATAAAACTAAACTTGATCTTGAAAATGTATCGCTATACATATCATAACAACAGCAAATCTGATGGATGCAAATGAGAATTGAAAGTTTTAATATAATCAAAATATAGGTTAAATAATATTTTTTATCATATTTTTTTTATAATTGTGATTTTTATAATCGGATATCGCATATTTTCGTAACAATTATAAAAAGTCATGATCAGTTATGTTTTCGTTGCAATAGTGTGGGATAAGTCAACTGATTAAGTAAAAATAGAAAAAAAAAACGATGAGTGATAAAGGTGAAAAACGATGATAAGTTATGTCACATAACAATGCGTAGAAACTAATAATCATTTTGTATTTAGGATAGCATGCATAATTGCATAGTCAACAATAACAACGATGAAACGATAAAATTTTCTCGCGTAAATTTAGATTTTATATTTGGTTACGAATCACATTAGTGCATTTCACTATTAAGTCATTATTTTGTTATGGTAACCAGCGACAAATCATTAATGAAAATTACTACTTAATTTACTAAAAATTACGTTATTTATCGCATAATAATATATCAAAACTTTAGTTTACATGTCAATTTTAAAGCTTAATAAACTTAATTATGAAAACTCATATATATTTAAGTAAACCAATCAGGAAGTAATTCTTAAAAATATATTTCATGTTTAAACTGATCAGAGTATCATCAAAGATATTAACTATTCTACAACAAAATAAATGGCAACGACCTGCGCAACTACATTATCGCTATACAGTACAAAACTAATAAATAAAACACAGTGCAAAGCTGACAACTTTAAATAAAGTTAATGTTAATTACACGTAATTTACAAACTTTTTGATATGATATTCAAAAGTTGAATGCAATAAAGTTACAGCATTTATTTTTTACATAACCGAAATGAAATTTAATATACATTTAAAACTATTTAAAAATGTGACGTAGTCAGTATTAGGTCTAACCACATTATCGAGAAATTGAAGAACACTTTGATGACAGTGATAACAAATCACAGGCTTTAATATTAAAAATCAAGATATTTAAAAAAGAAAAGAGCTGATAGAAATATTATTTTATTTTATTAGGCTAATGTCAATCATTGTTCAGTTAATTCGTAAATTATGCTAAGTATTATATGTAGTAGTAAACAGCTTTACTCTAGATCAATGTAACAAAAAAATGATATCAAGTTTATAAAGTATGTTTAAAAAATTATAAAAGTAATTAAATGTTGTAAAAATTGCAATTTTTTTTTAAATTATGTAAATTTAATGAAAAGTGGCAAAAATATATAAAACTTATAGTACCTTAGTTAAAATAATATTACAATTATATTATAAAATATAAAGACATTTAAAGATATAAAAAGTTATGAAATTTATTAAAATTTATAAAAATTAGTTATATATTGTTATTGTTATGAAAAGTTATATACTTTGAACAAAAAATATGTTAAAAGTTATAATAACGTTAAAAATTATAAAAGAAATACCTGAAAAGTTATAATAAGTTAAAAAATTATTAAAAAGTTATAAAAAATAATAATAAATTTTAAAAATTATAAAAAACGTTATTAAATTTATAAAGTATTTGTACGTTGAGTTTGGATTTGTTTATTTTTAAGTATTACATGAAACTATACTTATACCGACTCGACCGATCATTTATTCTGTTGTCCGCTATTTGAAAAGTAAAATAACAAATTTAAAATTTATAAAATTAAAATAAAAACCTACCTGAAAATAAAAAAATAAAAACAAAAAATTTAAACATACAAAAAATAATTACAAACGAATTATGAAAATTAAAAAATTGAAATCTAAAAATTTATTTAAATAATAAAAAAAAATATTCGATTAAATATTCATTTCCTTGTGTAGTGTTCTTATTATTTGATTATCATAATTTATTTTGTCGGCGGACAATCAAAAATAAACAAAAACCTAAAGAAGACTTACACGGACATTCAAATAAAAGCAGGATAGTAAATTATTTAAATAGTTTAAATGCAGTAAAGTTATGACATTTTTTTTTATATAAAACGAAAAATGAATAATATAAATGCGTTGTTACTTGTCTATAAAAGATGATAAAGAAGAAGTTTCACATACATAACTAGATGGTATGATGAGCTCGAACTTATATTTTATGAAATATATTTCGATTCTTATTGGGCCTGACCACATTATCGAATAAATTGAAGAACACTTTGATGACAGCGATAACAAAGCACATGATTTAATATTAAAAATGATTATATTTAAAAAAGAAAATTAGGCTAATGTACTACTATATTTATCATTGTTCAGTTAATTCGTAAATTGTGCTAAGTATTATAGTAGTATACAGCTTTACTCTAGATCAATGTAACACAAAAAGTTTACAAGTTTATAAAGTATGTTTAAAAAATCATAAAATATAAAAGTAATTAAATGGTGTAAAAATTGCAATTTTTTATAAATTATACAAATTTAATGAAAAGTGGCAAAAATGTATAAAATTTATAGTACATAAGTTAAAACAATATAACAATTATATTATAAAATATAAAGACATTTAAAGATATAAAAGTTACAAAATTTATTAAAAGTTATAAACATTAGTTGTAAGAGTTATGAAAAGTTATAAACTTTGAACAAAAAATATGTTAAAAGTTATAATAACGTTAAAAGTTATAAAAGAAATACGTGAAAAAAACAGAATTAGTTATAAAAATTATTAAAAAGTTATAAAAAATAATAATAAATTTTAAAAATTATAAAAAATCTTATTAAAAGTTATTTTAGTAACAAAAAATGTTATTAAGTTTATAAAGTATTTGTACATTGAGTTTGAAGATTTGTTGTAATACTTAAATTACATGAAATTATACTTGTTCCGACTTGGAAGATCTTTTATTCTGTTATCCTCTATTCAAAAAGTAAAATAACAAATTAAAATTTTATAAAATTAAAATAAAAACCTGAAAATAAAAAAATATAAAATTTCTTAGTAGTGAGAATTGGTGTGTATTTTATGCACTAATTTACCATACTAAAGTAAGTTACTACTACTAGTGGTGTCTAATTAAATGTAATTAAAGTATATAAAACTTTTAATGTTTTTTAAAAACTATACAAATTTAATGAAAAGTGACATAAATGTATAAAACTTATAGTATCTAAATTAATACAGTTATTAAAAGTTATATAAAGACATTTAAGCTATAGAAACTTATGAAATGTATTAAAAGTTATAAAAAATTAGTTGTAAGAGTTATGAAAAATTGTAAACTTTGAACAAAAAATATAATGTTGAAAGTTATAATGACTTTAAGAATTATAAAAAAAAAAATACGCAAAAAGTTATAATAAGATATAAAAATTATAAAAAGTTATAAAAAATGCTAAATTTTAAAAATTATAAAAAATGTTATTTAAAGATATAATAAGTAACAAAAAACGTTATTAAGTTTAAAAAGTATTTCTAAAAAATTATAAAAAATAAGCTACCTTTAAAATGGTATCAAAAATTGTAAATTTTTTAAAAACTACGGATCAAAAATTATAAAGTTTAAGAGTTATAAAGAGTTGTAAAATTTGTATAAAAAATATGCTATTATAAGTTATAAAAGTTATTAAAACGTAATAAAAACAGTAATAATAAATTTTAGAAAATAAAAAAATGTTATCAAAATTATAATAAGTAGCAAAAAATTAATAAATTTATAAAAAGGTAACAAAACCGTTATCAAATTTATAAAATTTGTTTAAAAAATCATAAAAAGTAGTGAAATGGTATAAAAATTATAATTTTTTTAAAAACATATACAATATTTATGAATAGTGACAATATTGAATAGTAAATTATAGTAGGTAATTAAAAAAGAGTTATTAAATATAATAAAAAGTTAAAAAAATTATTGTTGATAAAGATTAGTTGTTGCTATTTATAATTGCACGATCTATGTACTTATGTAGCGAGAAAAAAAGTTACAGCATTTATTTTTTATATAACTGAGAGCTATTAATCAAATTTGATATAAATTAAAAATTATTTAAGATTTAATTTAGCATCTCAAATATGTTATAAAAAATATAAGGTGAACCAACTAAAATTCATATCAACATAAATACGATATTTTAATATTTCAATAATAAATATTTAATATTTTAATAATAAAACGAAAGAATATTTCGTTTTTATACTTCTTAATTGCCACTAAGCATTTTAGTTAGTACAAATATTATGAATATTTGTTATTTTATTAAATTGTATACGTTGGATTAATAAAAATAACAAATAAAATATTGGTTGAAGAATTTTCAATTGAAAATATTCAATGTTTTCGTGTTGCAGTCAAAATAAGTATGCAAACTCAATTCGAACGGGTTTTCTTACTTATTTAAGATGGCGGCAAATAAGTAAATAAGTTTGAAATAAGTATCCGTTTCGAAAAGGGCCTTATTATTTTATAGTTGACTATAACCACAGACTAAGTAATGTTATAAAAAGTAACGAAACAGAGGAAAAAATTTCATCAAAAATGCGTGGGTTATGAAATTTAAATGGATGGATTATACAATACACTTACACAATCGTGGCGGTTGTATTAAATAAATTAGAATGTATTTCAACAAACCAATATATGTTGGGATGTGCATATTAGATCTAGTTAAAACTACATTATATTATTTTCATTATGACTAATGGTGCCGAAGTTGGATAAAAATTTGTAATACTGAAATAGATAGTTTACTTTACGAAGTGTTTTGTCCAGATGTATATGAACCCATCATAAAAGATTGTTATAAGTATCTCGATACAAGTGGTCTAATGAAGAATGAAAATTATGGAAAAATATTGGGTGAATTTATTGGATTAAGATCAAAAATGTATACTTTCAAAGTTGTTGATGCTAATGATACAAAAAAAATAAAGGAGTAAAGAGACAAGTTGTGAAATCTAGAATAACGTTTAAAGAATTCAAAGAATATTTAATTAATGACTCATCATAAATTCGTTCAAGAAATCAAGCAGTAAGCTCTGTTAGACAATTGAAAACCGCACCTAATCCACACGATGATAAAATATATTTAATTTAAGATAGCTATGAAACACTACCTTTATAAAATAATGGAATATGATTATTGATTTCTGTGTAAATAGTTTTATATAAGAATGCTATTATAATAGCAAACAACTTTCTTACTTTTAACGGTTTCATTTTTTTAAGTGAAGTAAAGTAACAAATTAAAAACTTAAAAAATTAAAACTAAATTTAAAACTTAAAAAATTAATTACAAAATGGTTAGTGAAAATCAAAACAATTAAATAAAAATATAAATAAAAACTTTAAAATATTTTAACATTTCTATAATTTTACATAATTGAAAAAATTGAAATTTAAAATTAGCAATAAAAAAATGTTATGAAATGTATTAAAAACGATCCAAATTGGCTATAAGAGCTATGAAAAGTTATAACATTTGAATAAAAATATGATATTTAAATATGTAAAAAATGCGCATTTTAACACGCAATTACCTCGCAAGTTTTAAAAAGTTTTAGAGTTTTAAAAAAGAGTATTAAAAAGTTTAAAAAGTTTTAAAAAGTTTTAGAATAAATTAAAAAACTTTTAAAAACTTTTCAAAAGTTTTAAATAGTTTTAGAGTTTTAAAAAAGAGTTTTAAAAAGTTTAAAAAGTTTTAAAAAAGTTATAAAAAATTTAAAAAAGTTTTAAAAAGTTTTAAAGGTTTGAAAAAGTTCTAAAAACTTTTAAAAAGTTTTAGAAGTTTTAAAAAAAATTTAAAAAAGTTTTAAAAAAATTTAAAAAGTTTTAAAAAGTTTTAAAGGTTTAAAAAAGTTTCAAAAACATTTAAGTTTCAAAAAGTTTTAAAAAATTTTAGAGTTTTAAAAAAGTGTTTTAAAAAGTTTTAAATGTTTAAAAAAGTTTTAAAAACTTTTTAAAAGTTTTAAAAAGGTTTAAAAAGTTTTAAAGTTTTGAAGTTTTAAAGTTTTTAAATGTTTAAAAATTTATTTATTTTTATAGCTTCATAAGTAAAATTTATGTAAACGTCTATGATTTATATAGAAAATGCGGTAAAACGTACCCGCGCGTTTTCGAGTTTGGTTTTTTTAGTTTGGGCGAAAAATACGTAGACACACGGCTATGACTTAAAAAATTAATCATGTTACATATGTTAATTACCTTATTTTTAATTGCATCATGAGAAAAAAGGACGTAAACGTTTATGGCTGATAAAGAAAACGGCTATGTTTAATCGCATCATAAGAAAAATTGGCGTAATCGTCTATGATTTATATAGAAAATGCGCTAAAGCATAACCGCGCATCCGTTTTCTTTATCAGCCATAAACGTTTACGTCCTTTTTTCTCATGATGCAATTAAAAATAAGGTAATTAACATATGTAACATGATTAATTTTTTAAGTCATAGCCGTGTGTCTACGTATTTTTCGCCCAAACTAAAAAAACCAAACTCGAAAACGCGCGGGTACGTTTTACCGCATTTTCTATATAAATCATAGACGTTTACATAAATTTTACTTATGAAGCTATAAAAATAAATAAATTTTTAAACATTTAAAAACTTTAAAACTTCAAAACTTTAAAACTTTTTAAACCTTTTTAAAACTTTTAAAAAGTTTTTAAAACTTTTTTAAACATTTAAAACTTTTTAAAACACTTTTTTAAAACTCTAAAATTTTTTAAAACTTTTTGAAACTTAAATGTTTTTGAAACTTTTTTAAACCTTTAAAACTTTTTAAAACTTTTTAAATTTTTTTAAAACTTTTTTAAATTTTTTTTAAAACTTCTAAAACTTTTTAAAAGTTTTTAGAACTTTTTCAAACCTTTAAAACTTTTTAAAACTTTTTTAAATTTTTTATAACTTTTTTAAAACTTTTTAAACTTTTTAAAACTCTTTTTTAAAACTCTAAAACTATTTAAAACTTTTGAAAAGTTTTTAAAAGTTTTTTAATTTATTCTAAAACTTTTTAAAACTTTTTAAACTTTTTAATACTCTTTTTTAAAACTCTAAAACTTTTTAAAACTTGCGAGGTAATTGCGTGTTAAAATGCGCATTTTTTACATATTTAAATATCATATTTTTATTCAAATGTTATAACTTTTCATAGCTCTTATAGCCAATTTGGATCGTTTTTAATACATTTCATAACATTTTTTTATTGCTAATTTTAAATTTCAATTTTTTCAATTATGTAAAATTATAGAAATGTTAAAATATTTTAAAGTTTTTATTTATATTTTTATTTAATTGTTTTGATTTTCACTAACCATTTTGTAATTAATTTTTTAAGTTTTAAATTTAGTTTTAATTTTTTAAGTTTTTAATTTGTTACTTTACTTCACTTAAAAAAATGAAACCGTTAAAAGTAAGAAAGTTGTTTGCTATTATAATAGCATTCTTATATAAAACTATTTACACAGAAATCAATAATCATATTCCATTATTTTATAAAGGTAACATTTCATAGCTATCTTAAATTAAATATATTTTATCATCGTGTGGATTAGGTGCGGTTTTCAATTGTCTAACAGAGCTTACTGCTTGATTTCTTGAACGAATTTATGATGAGTCATTAATTAAATATTCTTTGAATTCTTTAAACGTTATTCTAGATTTCACAACTTGTCTCTTTACTCCTTTATTTTTTTTGTATCATTAGCATCAACAACTTTGAAAGTATACATTTTTGATCTTAATCCAATAAATTCACCCAATATTTTTCCATAATTTTCATTCTTCATTAGACCACTTGTATCGAGATACTTATAACAATCTTTTATGATGGGTTCATATACATCTGGACAAAACACTTCGTAAAGTAAACTATCTATTTCAGTATTACAAATTTTTATCCAACTTCGGCACCATTAGTCATAATGAAAATAATATAATGTAGTTTTAACTAGATCTAATATGCACATCCCAACATATATTGGTTTGTTGAAATACATTCTAATTTATTTAATACAACCGCCACGATTGTGTAAGTGTATTGTATAATCCATCCATTTAAATTTCATAACCAACGCATTTTTGATGAAATTTTTTCCTCTGTTTCGTTACTTTTTATAACATTACTTAGTCTGTGGTTATAGTCAACTATAAAATAATAAGGCCCTTTTCGAAACGGATACTTATTTCAAACTTATTTACTTATTTGCCGCCATCTTAAATAAGTAAGAAAACCCGTTCGAATTGAGTTTGCATACTTATTTTGACTGCAACACGAAAACATTGAATATTTTCAATTGAAAATTCTTCAACCAATATTTTATTTGTTATTTTTATTAATCCAACGTATACAATTTAATAAAATAACAAATATTCATAATATTTGTACTAACTAAAATGCTTAGTGGCAATTAAGAAGTATAAAAACGAAATATTCTTTCGTTTTATTATTAAAATATTAAATATTTATTATTGAAATATTAAAATATCGTATTTATGTTGATATGAATTTTAGTTGGTTCACCTTATATTTTTTATAACATATTTGAGATGCTAAATTAAATCTTAAATAATTTTTAATTTATATCAAATTTGATTAATAGCTCTCAGTTATATAAAAAATAAATGCTGTAACTTTTTTTCTCGCTACATAAGTACATAGATCGTGCAATTATAAATAGCAACAACTAATCTTTATCAACAATAATTTTTTTAACTTTTTATTATATTTAATAACTCTTTTTTAATTACCTACTATAATTTACTATTCAATATTGTCACTATTCATAAATATTGTATATGTTTTTAAAAAAATTATAATTTTTATACCATTTCACTACTTTTTATGATTTTTTAAACAAATTTTATAAATTTGATAACGGTTTTGTTACCTTTTTATAAATTTATTAATTTTTTGCTACTTATTATAATTTTGATAACATTTTTTTATTTTCTAAAATTTATTATTACTGTTTTTATTACGTTTTAATAACTTTTATAACTTATAATAGCATATTTTTTATACAAATTTTACAACTCTTTATAACTCTTAAACTTTATAATTTTTGATCCGTAGTTTTTAAAAAATTTACAATTTTTGATACCATTTTAAAGGTAGCTTATTTTTTATAATTTTTTAGAAATACTTTTTAAACTTAATAACGTTTTTTGTTACTTATTATATCTTTAAATAACATTTTTTATAATTTTTAAAATTTAGCATTTTTTATAACTTTTTATAATTTTTATATCTTATTATAACTTTTTGCGTATTTTTTTTTTTATAATTCTTAAAGTCATTATAACTTTCAACATTATATTTTTTGTTCAAAGTTTACAATTTTTCATAACTCTTACAACTAATTTTTTATAACTTTTAATACATTTCATAAGTTTCTATAGCTTAAATGTCTTTATATAACTTTTAATAACTGTATTAATTTAGATACTATAAGTTTTATACATTTATGTCACTTTTCATTAAATTTGTATAGTTTTTAAAAAACATTAAAAGTTTTATATACTTTAATTACATTTAATTAGACACCACTAGTAGTAGTAACTTACTTTAGTATGGTAAATTAGTGCATAAAATACACACCAATTCTCACTACTAAGAAATTTTATATTTTTTTATTTTCAGGTTTTTATTTTAATTTTATAAAATTTTAATTTGTTATTTTACTTTTTGAATAGAGGATAACAGAATAAAAGATCTTCCAAGTCGGAACAAGTATAATTTCATGTAATTTAAGTATTACAACAAATCTTCAAACTCAATGTACAAATACTTTATAAACTTAATAACATTTTTTGTTACTAAAATAACTTTTAATAAGATTTTTTATAATTTTTAAAATTTATTATTATTTTTTATAACTTTTTAATAATTTTTATAACTAATTCTGTTTTTTTCACGTATTTCTTTTATAACTTTTAACGTTATTATAACTTTTAACATATTTTTTGTTCAAAGTTTATAACTTTTCATAACTCTTACAACTAATGTTTATAACTTTTAATAAATTTTGTAACTTTTATATCTTTAAATGTCTTTATATTTTATAATATAATTGTTATATTGTTTTAACTTATGTACTATAAATTTTATACATTTTTGCCACTTTTCATTAAATTTGTATAATTTATAAAAAATTGCAATTTTTACACCATTTAATTACTTTTATATTTTATGATTTTTTAAACATACTTTATAAACTTGTAAACTTTTTGTGTTACATTGATCTAGAGTAAAGCTGTATACTACTATAATACTTAGCACAATTTACGAATTAACTGAACAATGATAAATATAGTAGTACATTAGCCTAATTTTCTTTTTTAAATATAATCATTTTTAATATTAAATCATGTGCTTTGTTATCGCTGTCATCAAAGTGTTCTTCAATTTATTCGATAATGTGGTCAGGCCCAATAAGAATCGAAATATATTTCATAAAATATAAGTTCGAGCTCATCATACCATCTAGTTATGTATGTGAAACTTCTTCTTTATCATCTTTTATAGACAAGTAACAACGCATTTATATTATTCATTTTTCGTTTTATATAAAAAAAAATGTCATAACTTTACTGCATTTAAACTATTTAAATAATTTACTATCCTGCTTTTATTTGAATGTCCGTGTAAGTCTTCTTTAGGTTTTTGTTTATTTTTGATTGTCCGCCGACAAAATAAATTATGATAATCAAATAATAAGAACACTACACAAGGAAATGAATATTTAATCGAATATTTTTTTTTATTATTTAAATAAATTTTTAGATTTCAATTTTTTAATTTTCATAATTCGTTTGTAATTATTTTTTGTATGTTTAAATTTTTTGTTTTTATTTTTTTATTTTCAGGTAGGTTTTTATTTTAATTTTATAAATTTTAAATTTGTTATTTTACTTTTCAAATAGCGGACAACAGAATAAATGATCGGTCGAGTCGGTATAAGTATAGTTTCATGTAATACTTAAAAATAAACAAATCCAAACTCAACGTACAAATACTTTATAAATTTAATAACGTTTTTTATAATTTTTAAAATTTATTATTATTTTTTATAACTTTTTAATAATTTTTTAACTTATTATAACTTTTCAGGTATTTCTTTTATAATTTTTAACGTTATTATAACTTTTAACATATTTTTTGTTCAAAGTATATAACTTTTCATAACAATAACAATATATAACTAATTTTTATAAATTTTAATAAATTTCATAACTTTTTATATCTTTAAATGTCTTTATATTTTATAATATAATTGTAATATTATTTTAACTAAGGTACTATAAGTTTTATATATTTTTGCCACTTTTCATTAAATTTACATAATTTAAAAAAAAATTGCAATTTTTACAACATTTAATTACTTTTATAATTTTTTAAACATACTTTATAAACTTGATATCATTTTTTTGTTACATTGATCTAGAGTAAAGCTGTTTACTACTACATATAATACTTAGCATAATTTACGAATTAACTGAACAATGATTGACATTAGCCTAATAAAATAAAATAATATTTCTATCAGCTCTTTTCTTTTTTAAATATCTTGATTTTTAATATTAAAGCCTGTGATTTGTTATCACTGTCATCAAAGTGTTCTTCAATTTCTCGATAATGTGGTTAGACCTAATACTGACTACGTCACATTTTTAAATAGTTTTAAATGTATATTAAATTTCATTTCGGTTATGTAAAAAATAAATGCTGTAACTTTATTGCATTCAACTTTTGAATATCATATCAAAAAGTTTGTAAATTACGTGTAATTAACATTAACTTTATTTAAAGTTGTCAGCTTTGCACTGTGTTTTATTTATTAGTTTTGTACTGTATAGCGATAATGTAGTTGCGCAGGTCGTTGCCATTTATTTTGTTGTAGAATAGTTAATATCTTTGATGATACTCTGATCAGTTTAAACATGAAATATATTTTTAAGAATTACTTCCTGATTGGTTTACTTAAATATATATGAGTTTTCATAATTAAGTTTATTAAGCTTTAAAATTGACATGTAAACTAAAGTTTTGATATATTATTATGCGATAAATAACGTAATTTTTAGTAAATTAAGTAGTAATTTTCATTAATGATTTGTCGCTGGTTACCATAACAAAATAATGACTTAATAGTGAAATGCACTAATGTGATTCGTAACCAAATATAAAATCTAAATTTACGCGAGAAAATTTTATCGTTTCATCGTTGTTATTGTTGACTATGCAATTATGCATGCTATCCTAAATACAAAATGATTATTAGTTTCTACGCATTGTTATGTGACATAACTTATCATCGTTTTTCACCTTTATCACTCATCGTTTTTTTTTCTATTTTTACTTAATCAGTTGACTTATCCCACACTATTGCAACGAAAACATAACTGATCATGACTTTTTATAATTGTTACGAAAATATGCGATATCCGATTATAAAAATCACAATTATAAAAAAAATATGATAAAAAATATTATTTAACCTATATTTTGATTATATTAAAACTTTCAATTCTCATTTGCATCCATCAGATTTGCTGTTGTTATGATATGTATAGCGATACATTTTCAAGATCAAGTTTAGTTTTATCTTTCTTATTTGCGATTACATAAAAATAATTCCTATATGTGCGCGCGCATCTAGTAATATTATGCATTTCGACATATGTACATACAAATAAAATATAATAATAATAACAATTCTGTACTTCTCATGATTTTTGGTAAAAGAAATGAAAACTGATGTTTTCTTATCTTTAACCTACATAAAAAATAAAATGCAATTTTCTTAATCTTTATATATTTTGAAAACACAATAACAACAACAATCATTTACTATCATTTAAATTTAATATTTGTTACAGTTACTAAATTAAATATTGTAAATCGCACGTCGGACGTCACACGTCGGACGTCGCACCCCGCGCCGCTTTTGAACACTTTTGTGCTGTCACCTAGCGGGAAATAGGAAAATCAATTAGAAATTAAAAAGCAATAAAAGTTATTCAAAGTTTATCCTAAACACAAACCAAATATCTTTTAAAGTGCTGCCACCTAATTAAGAAGTCAAAATTTATCCTAAACACAAACCAAATACATTTTTATAAAGTGCTGCCACCTAACTAAGAAATTAAAAAACTGTTTAAAGTTCGAGCTTTTTTAGTGCTGCCATCTAGCGGAAAATAGGAAAACTAAAAAGCGCGTTTATGAGTGAGCTTTTTTGGATTGGCTGTGCTAGAACCATCCACTTTACACTACTTTCAACAATCCATAGAAAAGAGATTAAATAATTTTTGTCGGCCTAATACCGTTTGCATCCTCTACGAAATATCTATATTACTGGTACAGTCAATTAAATAATCATTTTGATGGAGTCTTTGGGTATTAAATTTTACTATTATTAAATTATATTATATATTGTGTTTTTAAATACATTTATACGACCTTCTTAACTGTGCTCTGCGATTAACTATAGATGCAATATACTTGAAATTAAAGTAGCTTAATGATCTGGAGAAATTTAGTTAAACTTTCAAACACTTCCAAAATGCAATGTAGATTACTGTTGTAAATTCAAAATTAGGGCGACCATACAATTTTACAATAAACAAAACATGTTTTTGTGGAGTTGACCCAATTCGACGGATTGGTGTTTAAATACCGAACAAATAGTTTAAAAACACAATAATTCGATATAAAACACCGCATTGCATTAGCCAAATAGAAAGTTAATACCAACACGTTTTCCACGAAATTTATTTATTTTAAGCTCAATATTTCCTCTATACATTATGGCCGCTTTAATATGACAAGTATGTATATGGTTTTTCAATAGGGTGTTATGTCCCCTATACATTCGTTTGTATTTTAATACGAACGGTCGTTGAAAGTTTTTCTAAATGTCAACGTCAAAACATCAGTCAAGGTTAACATTTTTATCATGGTGAAGTTCATCAACGAGCAACGTTTGGAAATTATTAAAAATTACTACCAGAATTCTGAGTCGGTGGTCGCAACTTTAAGAGTGCCTACTCCGATTTTCGGTCGTAATAATCGTGCCACAGACGGGCTGTGGGTGCTATAGTAGATAAATTTGAGTCAAAATAATCACTATTGGATGTCCCTGTGCCAGTGAGACAACGCAACGGTTGATTTGACATGATGTGGTGACACAGTGACAAAAGATAGTGCCATATGCCACACAGCTGATCAAACAATTAATCTATTGAAGGGGAGGTTCGGTAACCGTATAATCTCGAGAAATGGTCTGGTCAAATGGTCACCTCGCTCATGCAATTCAACGCCGTTGGATTTTTTTTTTGAGGTTAGGTTAATTCGTTGGTTTATGCCAACAAGGGCCGATATGTGTGAACAAGTGCGGGAAAGGTCATATGAACGAAATCGAATTCCATAGTTAAATGTAACATGTGTACTGCACATGGAATAAATTTCGGCCCAATATCTTAATTTTGTGTTTTATTTAAATACAAATGTGTTATGTTCGTAATGAAACGCCTTTTATAAGTTCACAGGCTAACGACGTTTGTATAAGGATAATTCGCAAACAACGAAATTTATTTAAAAATGTAAGATGAACGGCATTAGTGGCAAGGACAACTAATTGATTGTATATGTCCATTTTCCTGGATACGTACCAGAAACTTTCAAAACAATTATTCTGATAACTTTTAAAAATTTTCGTTTAAGGACACCTATAACGTATGTGTCAAACGTTTTTAGTTTTTTCTTGCAATTATCTTTCCAAAATGTTGCATCTCATTCGATTGGTAACCTATTGTGGATGCTCAACATTTTCCTCGATATTCCCAAAATTTTAACATTATTTCTTGTGGAAGACTGCTTAATAAATTGGAGTCTGATAATTGAATTTCCCACAGCCACTTTGTTTATGATATCTTAATAATTAAACCAACATGAACTTTATTAAATCACACGCTGTCTGTGGTTGAAACTTACATAAGTTCAAAATTTGAATATTAATCATAGAGTAAAATAAACAGTTAGATTAAAGTGTGCCTTTGACTGTGTAGCGTAATGCACGATTTACATGTTCCAATTTTTTTTCCAGTAAAAAATGAAAGGTTAAGTATATTACGATTTTCGTTTGCGAGAGGAGCACGAAACAAATTCCAGTAAAATAAAATTGGATTTTTTTCTTTTTAATTTGAGCAAATGTTGGCATAAAACTTCGAATGTTGCCATAAAATATAGTTTCTACGAGTATTTTTATAGCAGTAAAATAAAAAAAGTTTCAAATAAACATCAAACAGCCATAAACATCATTCAAACAAAACGAGCAAACATGAGCGGCAATTAAATATTTTATTTTTACTTGCAATTCGATGTTGTTCGTTATCTAATTTAAACGCAAGCTGTTCGGACTGTCAAAATTTATGGGACGTACAAAAAATTATAGCATTGCCTTATTTGTTTATATTGCTGACTCTTTTTAACTAGTAACTTTTTTTTATATGCGTGCAGCTCTATTTTTCAGTAAAAAATTTGTTGGGAAAAAAATTGGAACATGTAAATCGTGCATAAAACTCACAAAAATGTTGATAATTTTATAAAGGTAACAGGGTTAGTTAGAAAGTATGTCAGAGTTCCGTTTTGGCTGGAAAATTTACCTTGCACAACCGAACATTTTTTTCCGCCGGCTCTACATTTCATTAACGGGTTTGACCGCCTCCATTAGATTTAAATGATCAGTTTTTACTGCGGATTAGTGTTCAACCCATTGAAACCTAGCCAACTCCCAGATCTGCTGGATTAAGCATATTGGCTTATCAGAGGGGTAGATTTTTCACATTCTTCTTTGTATTTCCTTGGGGCTACCCAAATTTGTATTAGCCATAGCAAACTGAAATTCTTATCTACATGTTGATAAATATTTTAATATTAAGGCAACCTGGATGTGTAGTTATGTATCGGCTGTGAATTAATAAAGAGTATTGTAATCAATTATGAACTAAATATCATCTTGCGATGCATTCGTATATCATTTGCTGATAGCAGTATAAACGCACTAAATATTTGCTTACAATTAAATTATCAAAGCAACTCGACCATTCTAAATTAAATTAAAAATTTGAAATTAAATACGCAAACTGTTAAGTAAACTGCAACAGGTCTCTCATTTTTAATAATTTGATGACTATTATTCAAATGAGTAATTCAAATACTATGATAATTGATATGTAAAGAGCCGTTTCCCATAAGTGATTAACTATTGTAATCTAAGGTTAATTTTAGTTTATTTGGATTGTTTTTCATACTCTATTTAAATAATTTTATAGGGCCAGGAAATATTGGGGCAAATCTTTCCCTGCCTATACCATACAGTTATGGTTGGTTCACGTATGCGATCAAAAAATGATTCGCGAATCAAGGAAATTCGGGCGGGGAAATTTGTATATGTTTTCAATGATTTAATTTTCCTTTGGTTCGCGAATTATTTTTTGATCGCATACGTGAACCAACCATTAGGAAAATACCATACAGTTTATAGAAATTACTAATTAATTTTAAAATTCACTCACTATTTTCCAGTCTCTAGAATTAGGAACCGAAAATAGTGTTGAATTTCTATAGGACAAGTTCGTTACGAACTTTGGTGCCTATTAAGAAAATTAACCATCGGTTTATATAGGACGCAAACCCGTCAACCTAAACTCGTATCATGCTAAAGAGAAATAGCCGCTTCGTCTGGCGTTTGAAAAAAGTTACCATAAATTTATACGAATACTCAATTCGATGGTATCTTTAATTAAATCATCGCAATCAAGTAAATACAGCTATTGTCTAGTTTCATTCAGTTAAAGTCCCGAAATTAATTCATATAAATATGTTGAATAACCGGTAAGAAAAATGATTTATTTGCATTCCTAATTCAAAACCTTTTTACCGAGTTCGATTTCGCATGACTAAATCAAACAATTTTTTCTGAAATTCATTTTAAGATTCTAATCTGACCTACGAGGGCAAATCAAAAAGTCTTGCAATATCATATGAAAAAAAAGAGTGAGTGAGACAGCAATATTTTTATTTTTCGACATAATCTCCTTTAAGGTTTATACATTTGTCACATCAATCAATTAACTTGCCTAAACCCTTTAAAAAAAAAAGATTTCTTTTGCTCCATAAAATATTCATTTACAACAGACTGTACTTCATAGTCACTGGAAAATTTCCGGCCCCTTAGTGTTTTTTTCAAATTGGGAAACAGAAAGTAGTCACTGGGTGCCAGGTCTGGATTTTACGGTGGATGCGGAATTTCCACGAAGCAGCAGTCCTTTAATGCAGCTTGAGCAATATTAGCCTTGTGCACTGGTGCATTGTCGTGAAGAAGCAAGATTTTTTTCCTAACTTTCCTTGGCCGTTTTTTCCGGATCGCTTTTTTCAATTTTTCCAAAATCTCTGCGTAATATATGCCTTTGATTGTGGTTTTCGTTGGCATATAATCGATTATCAAAATTCCTTCAGCATCCCAAAAAATTGTTGCCAAAACCTTACCAGCAGACGGTTGAGTTTTGAATTTCTTTGGTGGTGGTTCACTACGTTTAGTCCATTGCATCGATTCGTGTTTGGATTCCGGATCCCAGTGATGAAGCCATGTTTCATCGCCTGTTATTATGTTATCCAAGAAATTTTCTGGATCTTCTTTGTACATATCTAAAGTCGCCTTTGAAGTTTGAACATGCATTTTTTTTTGTTCTGCATTCAACAAACGGGGAACCCTTCGCGCACTTACTTTCGACATGTGAAGGTGGTCATGTAATATAGTATATGTGGTACTGTATGAAAGAGAAAGTCTGTTGTCGTCTTCTAATGACTCCCGACCACTTTTAAATAATTTTACCCACCTTGTTACTGTGGCATATGATGGTGCAGATTCGCCGTAAACTTTTGATTTATAGTTAAATATATAAATTGCATTTCGTACATCTTTACAGAAAAGTTTAATAAGGGCGCGATATTCAATTTCATTCATTTTAAGAAAAATTCAAAACACATGTTTCTAAATTGACAAAAACAAACGAACTGTAAAATTTACATCGAAATGTTCTTCTAGAAGTTTCATCGCGATAAAAAATGGTTTTGAAAAATATATTGTTGTCTCACTCACTCTGTTTTTTCATATGATATTGCAAGACTTTTTGATATACCCTCGTACAAGCTGAATTCATCATAATCCATTATGGAAAATTTCAGAAGTTTAAAATTTTGGAATTTTGACGATAAAACAAAAATTAAATTTCCTCAATGAATTAATTCATTAAGTCGTTACAGTGATATTGAAAAATATTTAGAAAAGGAATAATTTTGGACTGAAGGCGCCCCTATATAGGGTAACGCCCCTATGCGAAATAATGAGTGTGTTTAGCCTCCCTTTATAAATATGGCATATATTTATTAACCGTATATTGGTAACCGTATTTCTCGGTGGTTTGATCCGGTTCAGTGCATGTTTCGTAAAACAACTCAGAGATGTCGCTTACTTAAAATAACGTCAAGTATGATCGAAAACAAAATCTGAATCAAGTTTTACATTAAAAACTCCAACTGATCCGGTTCAATGAGTATATCACTTATTTAAAAAGCACCTTTTACTTTAGTTTTTCATCGTTTTTTTCAAATATATGTAAGACACATTGTTTAAAAAAAAATTAAAACTAAGCATCTATCTAGTTATTTAAATCTAGTTTTTAAATTGTTAATGCTGCTGTGAACAATAAAACTATGCAAAAATCAAGAATATATTAACTTGAGAACAAATTTTGATAGCTTAATTTATATTTTATACCTTGCGTTTATATTTAATCGAACCGTTTTGCCTTGTCGATTTTTTGTCTTTCCAGTTCCCGCGACTATAGCTTGGTTAGCACTATTTAATGTTGCATTTCTAAAATTGTAACACGTAAATTTATTAATAATTTTTAATTATATGCAAAATATAACAAATAAATTTTTATACCTCGAGCTTGATGTTCCTAACCGATTATTTTCATCTGTATGCATATGAATTGCAGCACTTGAATGTCCACCTTGCGCATAAAATCCACCAAGTCCAACAGTACCCAGTGGCGTACGGCGTCCAGGTACACTTTGAGAAGGACTGTTAGTCGGTTCCGGATGGTTAGACGATGATGATTGCGTTGGCACAAAATGAATATTAAACGGATTGTGTGAAGTATCCATTTTAGGTTTTTATTTTACTTAGTTTGTATTTAAATCGGAAATAATAAGTTTAATAAAAATAATATTATAAGCACATAAAACTTTCACAGCATCCACAAATGGCTCGGAACTTTTTACCAACAACAATTTATTTATTTTGACATTCCTTTTTCTCTCTAAATATAAAGAGCTAACAATTATATTCTTTAGTTTCCAGAGTTAACTTTAAGATGTCTCTATAAATTATATTTGCACATATGTTTTTGGTAAACATAAAGTTTTTTTGTTTTATAACTGCACAAAATATTTTAGTTTTCGAGTATTTTTCACTAATAATTTACCAATTTTCACTAATATACTTATTCAACCGATCAAATAGAAATTAAAACATTAATTAAACCACTAACGCCATAGTCTAACTGTCAAACTGCTCCTTTATTTTTGTGTAATAGTCCTCTACATTTTATAACAATACTACCACCACAATCATCCTTGTTACTCTCCATTCAATTGTTTTCCCTATAAAGTTCGAATCTCACCCTATTTTTTCTGTTTATAATCATAACATAATCTGTAATATAAATAATACATATATTTAGAGGGGAAATAATTGTTTGTCCTTTGCACATTCTTGTTTTGTTGGTCTAAAATGTGAAACAAAACTAACGTGGATTTGTTGCGTATTGGAAAGTATAAAACACCCTATTTCAAATATTTTATTCTCAGTTGTTTAAAGCTATGTTTGTGTAAGGACAAATACTGTAAAGAAAATATATATGTGGATATATAGTTTAGGTTTGTTTCCGAACTAAATCCAGTGAATATGCTATTCCTCGCCTTAATATTTTGTCACCACTCGCAAATGATATCTTATTAGATAATACGAATGTTAAGTATAATGTATAAATTTATTTTGAACGGGTACTGTATTATTTTTAACATATTCGTTAATGTTAGATGGCTTATAACCCGGCCGGCACCTAATAGTGGAAATCTCGTTAATAATTTGTTTACACCGATAAATTCTGGTTTCAGGACAAAACATATATTTTTTCTACATAACATTGCCATTGTGTGGTAGTTCAAATTTCTTTCAATTCCCATGGTAATAATTTTCAACTTCAGTAAACTTTAGATATAAAATGATTTTACATATTTTTATATTGTTGTTTAGCATCGGCGGAAAAAAGGATAATGACAATACAGCATTATATAAATGAATAAAAAGGTGCTTTAAAAGTTGAAATATTTTCGAGATAAAACCAAGTTTAGTATAATAAAAGTTTATGTTTTGATAGAGTATATTATGTGGGTTTTATTACGCAGCGGTGGGCAATAGTTGAAATGTAATTAAAATTCCACGCCATCTAATTTAAAATAGTGTACTATTATTATGTTTGTATGTAATACGTTATAATCTAACTTGATGCGAAATTTATATAATGTTTTGTTTTTTTGGAATACATAGTAGGGTGGTTTTTCTTCTGAGATAAAGGAGAGGGTGAAAATTCGTCGACGTTTAAAATGGAAACAGGGGGAATATGTTTCTGCGTGTGTGTACCAAAAAAAGTTGATGAATTAGTTGTAGGTCAATGGATTTGAATTCGTAACAATATATGTGTAGGTAGTTTTGTTGTTTAGCACGGAATGATCTGATTAAAAATTCTTACATGTGCTACTATTGTATAGAGAAGATCTGTTCATTGTTAAAGATATTTATATGTAGATATAAAGACAAAGTAGTAAGAAAAGTCATTAATTGTCATTATGATAGCATGACATGATTAATATTTTGAGACAAAACTTGTTCTTAGAATTTACTATGAATAATAAAATAATAATTCTATAAAATGGATGTGACTCGAATTTTCAATCGGATTTTAGTTTTTGCCATCATTTTATATGTTCAATCATTACTTGTTATATAATTATGTATGATGTGTATATTCACTATAGCAAAAAATTAAAAAATCATTAATAGCCGAAGGATTTAACAAACCAAATATTACATCTAATTAAAATACGAAATCTCCCTAAAAAATGGAACGAAACGAAAAATGTAAAATCATTAGTAAATTCATGTTGTACTTGGAAAATAAAATGATTTTATTTTTTATATTGTATTTGGTTTGTTGTAAAAACCATAAAGTTTTCAACTCCCTTGATAGATTATACTTTTATTTAGGTTTTTTTTAGCTTGTGAGAGATAGATGAGTGGTACGAGTGGGTTTTGAGGGTCGAAACCTGCTGTATATGGTATATACATTATACATATCAATAAAGGAATCTGCTGATTTCATGGAAACCGATTTATCGCAAATACATTTCGCTCAGTTTACGTACTTGGTTGCTCTAGATACGCTTTGCCGGGCCAGATCAAAATTAATTTGTAGCAAAATTACATCCTAAATAAATTTAAAGAATTTATTTCTGTTTTTTACATATTTCTCTTTACATTAAATATGGGTAGAAAATACTTCGAGAAAATTATTTCACTCGTAGCTAACCATAAATTTTACAAAACCCAAATGATACGCATACGCCTCTGTTGTATCTTCAACATTTACAAATCAAGATTGTCATTGTTATTCCAAAAAAATATTTTCTATTTTTATATAAAAAAAACAGAAAATTTTACTTCCAAATGTTATATTGATGCTGATGATTTTGCTGTAGATGTTGGTGTTATTATTATTATATATATTTTTTGTATTGTGTGTTATCTAGAAATAACACACTCGCAAAAGAAAGGAAATTTCTAATGGCATTTTTGACATTGACAAAACAGAAATTTAGAACATTGGATATTTGCCACGATTTTAAGATGAGAATTAATAAATGTTTGTGTGTTGGTTAATACACACAAGAGCAGATATACGAGTAATGTATGCGGCAATTATTTGCAGACAGTTTGGTAACTAAGAGTAACAATTGCTATTTTACCCTTTATACAAATGTATCTATAATAAGATAAACTATTTTCCATATGATAGTCAATATACCTACTCGTACACATTTAAATAAAGAGTATATACTGAGACACTTGAAACATATAAATAACTAAAATTATAAATCGTTTTAGTGTATTCACAATTTGGTGAATGTGTATATGATGTGTTTGCTGCGAGGGATACATCATCATCGTGATGATTTTTCCTAAAAAATAAAAAAGCGAGTAGGTGGCACGAGGATTCGCTTTTATTTCACCCTCTGAATTTTATTACGAATGTTATCAAAGAGAGTAGATTTTAAATTTATACCGTAGGAGGTATATAGTGAAATACACTCTACCTAATATTTTTAATATCATTCGTTTTTAAATTTAAATTTTCAAATTATGTGTTTTAGGGTAGCCTGGCTCCGAACATTCAATATGTATTACAAATACAAAATTAAATTACCTGATTCATTCATATATAGATGCAATATGATATCGGTTTATTAGTTATATATTTTGTATGTGGCCTCTCCTACTGCATCTTAATACTCGATTTTTTAAAATATGATTTTAACAAACACAGAATCATTACTAAAATTGTACAACACCAAATCAAGTCAAACACACAAAGTTGAATTATGAATACTGGTATATGGGTAATTTGGTTACTGTTACAGTTTTTTAATAAATTTCGTAAATTTTTTTATCCAGCTTATTGTTGCCGTTGTGGCCGTCACGTTGTTTTAAACAAAGCAGCTGCTTTGATATGCTCATATCACGATGGTTAGAAGCAAGTTGCATATAATTTCTAGGCCTTAAAATGACCTCTTTCCAGGTTTTTAGTTTCATAAATGGTAGAAAGCTTTATTTTTTTGGCTTTGCAAATCTTATGGTATAACCTTTATTTATGGTGGGTGCGAAACTATTAAAAGAAATTTAACTTTACGTAATGCTAATTTTTCATTGAAACCAAAACATATTAAATATGTCCACACTAATTGAGTACTTAAACTATGGATTAGAGTTAATATTATGAATATGATTTTAGTAAATACTAGAACCAGCTGTTTTGTCGAATAGTGGTTTTTGTTATGAATATTAGTTTCACTTGGTAAAATAAAGTAAAACTTCGTTTTAAATTTGTTATATTGGGTATGTAAACATGAGTTCGCTTTCTCAATAGGTCTCGTTACTAGTACTGCTTATGTGTACTATAAATGGACAATACTGGTATTCTCTAGTACTTGATGTCAGCTGTCAAACGCAGTATGCGACCAAAATGGTTGAAGTTTAAACAACTAGCAGTTAACTCCTTGTTCGATTCGGGAAATTTTATTACATTATTTTATTGCAGGGAAAAGTGCAGCGGAAGCTTATCGTTTGCTGTGGAAGTTTACGGTGAGCATGGTCCATCGAATACAACGTGCAAAGCATGTTTTTGACGATTTAAAATGATGATTTTGACATTGAGGATAAAAAGCATGGAAAACCACCCGATAAATTTGAAGATTCTGAATTGGAAACGTTATTTTGTGAAGTTTCTTCTCAAACACAATTAAAATTGGTTGTTGCATTAATTGTTGATCAATCTGTTGTAAAACGTTTATAAACAATCGGAATGTGGAACCCAGTTACTAGCTTTTCTCTCATTCAAGAGACCTCGAACGTCGGAAAACCATTTGTGAAATACTGTTTCAAAGACAACAAAGAAAAGGTTTTTACATCGAATAGTTACTGGAGATGAAAAATGGATTTAAAATGAGAATCCCAAACGGAAAAAATCTTGGATGAATCTTGGTGAAGCACAATGTAAAACTATATGTTGCAAACGGTGTGAAAAATTATTTAAAAGGACGGTACTGGGAATTTCTACCGCACCCGCACTATTCATCAGATATAGCTCGATACATCCGTATCTTTCTGAAAAGCGGTTCAGTTCTCGCGCAGAGATCGAAAATTGGCTTATTGATTGGATTGCCTCCAAAGAGCAGGATTTTCATCCCAAATTTGTTTTATTTTAATAAAAAAGGCGAAGTCATATTCACACACCCCACCCGGTACTTTAAGACAAAATCTACCACAAACAGAAAATAACCGGGTGGGAGATGAAAATACAGGAAGAAGAATCGCACGTTTCTAAATCAATCTTAATATACAAGGCGATTCCATGACAACTGCAATTCCAATTTGGTTTACTGATGATATCTCAAATGAGTGGAAGAAAGCTCTGGGCACATATACTGATATACTAGCGATATACTGATTTCAACAGTGCATATTTCCGTCAACGGATTATAATTTGTATTAAAATTCTTTATATTTTACTAATTTTTCGCCGGCTACTTTAATCGTTTTTTTAAATTTGCTTGCAAGTTTTCCATTATTTATTTGGAAAATGGATTTCTATTTGCAAAGTTTTAATAAATGGACAAAATTGCTCAGTGTGACGGGAGAAGATAAACTTTTGAAGATCTTGAAACAACACCTACAGTTCGGCATTATTTAACCTATTTTTAAATTTCTTACACCCAACACATGATAGTCGGATGGTTATGATGGGCGCAACATGTAACCTAAATGGTAGCTGATTTCAGTCCAGCATGAGACTGTAATTGGGCGCATATATAAAATGCGGATCACGGATTAAGTTTTCCTCAAAAACAAAGAATGGGTATTTAATTCATTTTGTATTGAATTTACAAAGAGATATACAGGAATTACGAAGCAACTGTAATCATCAAGGAGAACATTGGAATTAGTAAGCTCGGTAAAAATTACGTCATAAAAAGTGGTTTGGCTGTCCTTGATAAATAAAGTTTGGAATTTTAACAGTGAGTGTGTTATTTGCAAAATCCTTACGCTGATATAGCTGTATACCTACTTGAATGACACATATAGCGTCTTACTTTGGTAAATTTACAACAACAATCCTATATATTTTGTTCCAAATTGGAATAGTTTTTAACCAACTTTTTTGCTGGTATATAATAATTCTATTCTATCTGTAGTTTTAATGTTCACCGGCAGGATATTTGTATTGAATACTTTTATTTTTAAATGTTGGCAATAAAAATATAAAAGTGATTTTGGTTATTTTGACATTGAATTTTTATAAACAAAACGAAAAATTAGTTACTATTTGTAATAATATTCAGTAATGTTCTATTACATTACTATTTATTTGAATATATTTGGTTGCATTTTCATGTTATTTTGAAATTCAAAATGTATTTGTTACCAACTAATAAAAATAAATCAAAAATAATTTTTGGTTTGAGTACAATATCTATTTCAAATGCCAATTCAGAATGGGAATAGTTTGTACCAAAGTAAGACGCTTATCATCTCCTTTAAAAACAGATTACGAAAATACATTACAGCTTGACTGAGTTGGTTGTGGCATGTTATTGTTACCGCAAAACCGGAGCACAAAGCAAGTGCTGTGGTCGACACCAACGAAAGAAGGACAATGGTTAATAAATTTTGCTAAGGCGTCCAAATCTCTTCGTGAAATGTAGCTCAACAGTAACTAATTGAGTAAAATGCACAAATTAATTAAACAATTGTCTAATGAACCGAAGATGAAGTTTAATATTTTATTATTCAATTTTGATTCTGTCCTAACCAGTCACTTAATGAAGCTGTCGGGAATATTTTTCCTATATTGTTGATGATTTTCTAAATGATTTTCTGTGACACTGTGGTTACACCTGTAGTTCCACAAAATTTATTTATTTTTACAATTTTTTGAGCCGCACACCTTGTTTTGAGGAGTTCATCTCAGTTACAAGTGATGGTTTAAGTGATTATTTTGGGCATTTCATTTTATAATTTTCCGCTTTTAATCATCCGATACATGTTTCACACATTTTGCCTCACAAAGAATTAAATTTTTCAGGATTATTCTATTCGCCGGAAATTGCAATGCTGGATTCCTTGTAATATATATCCAGTGGTCCTCAATTTGTAAAAAACTTTTAGTACAGGAAAAAATATAATTAGTACTTATATTTTTCAAAATACTTTTATTAAACGAACTTTACGACTTGAGTATTTTTCAATGACTCATTTGGGATTAGTTAGTTCGGATTATTACCACAAAATTTTTGTAATTTCGACTAATTTTAATTTGCAATATATGCAATATATAAGCTTCTAGTGTTCTAGTCGGAACCATAACAACAATGTCAGTCAGAATAACCCGGAACACGGTTCGCAATGAGCATGGTGCGTTCTAGGTTATTGTCGAAAATTTCAGCCGTGCCACATTATGCTCATTGTTTTGTGGTTTCAGCTGGAATTGTGCCTTACGTCGCGGTGTAAATTTTATTGTACCATTATCTAGAAGGGAGAGACGATTACGGTACTATGTTGTTACAGTTCCTGTTCCGGTTTAAATGTGTATGTTTTTTCGGTTCGGGTTCAAGGGTAAAACCGGTTTTAAGATCGCTCATAAAAATAGATACATGTTCGTTTAACAAAAAAAAATTTAGTAGTAATATAATTTTATTTATGTGTTTGTTATATTTACACGATTATCGGTCGTAAAGAAGTTTCATGTTCTTGATATGTTTGCTGATCCCCTCTCCAACGTCACCGTAGTCTCATTTATACCCTGTTAGTGAGCTAACCGGAATGAGGAGGCCATACAGGCCATACTGCTTGCTATGTCATCTAATTTATGTCTACAGTTTATTCTTTGAACTGTAGATGGCAGTCATATTCATTAAAAGAATATACGAAAATAAACAAAAAAAAATTTTATACGAGTGCAAAAAGTAAGGTTGTCTTCTCGTAAATTATACTGAAAATTACACATTTTATACGTGTTTACATATTTAACACAATTTAGAATGCGTAATTTTATAATAATATTATGAATTAATACTTACGAATAGCTTTTATGTTATTTTTATAAATATATTATTAAAGTATTTTGCTTGTTTGTTTACAATTTTTTTGATCAATATGACAGCTTAAACACAAAAAAATCAAAATATTCTTTAATTTTAGTGCTGCTTATAATAGCCAAAGAAAGAACTAACGACATGAATTGACGTCATATAGCAAAATTTTTAAAGCAGTGTGGGCTGTAGTGTTCTAGGTGCACTAGCCCGTGTGTTAAATGATGAACCATTTCAGGAATATAGAACTCCCATTTTAAAGATTTTGGAGCTGTAGATAGTTCATCTAATTTTTATTAGCATATTTACAGCACTCTAATCGTAAAATATACCAATTCTCGGCCAATTTTAAATAATATTATATTTTAATTAAACATTTTGGAAAATTAGGGTTTGGAGATTTTCGAACGTGAGCAAATGCTTTAATTTTTAATAATTGATTTATACTAAAAAATTTAATTTTACAACGGAAGTTTAAAGAGGGAACCGAAACGAACTAAACCGATTAAAATTCATTCCGGTTCTCGTTCTATTTATAACAACATGATCTATCTGTCAATAGCTGTGTTCCAATGGAGAAAGCAAACTACTCACAAGTACTTGTAACTACTCGCAGCTACCCATGCTCAAATGGTGGTGTAGATGTTGAAAGTAGTTACGCATAAATTTGACGGTAGGTATATTAGTTTCAAAAAATCTAACAGATGGCTTTGTGATGGTTTGATTATGTTGAAATGTCAGATTTATTACAATTTTTTGTTTGTTTATATTCGATTGATTGACAATAAGGGATTTTTGTGGAAAATTACTTATCAAATTGCAATAAAATTTGTAAAATTACAATTTACAATTAGCTACTAATTATAATTAATAAATTGATCCAATTATAAATATCCTAATATATATATGTATTTAAAATTATTAAACTGATGGAATTGATTCGACTATTAAAGCGGTGGATTTTTATAATAAATATATATAAATTAATTTTATTTACATTTTCACTATTAGAACCTCAATACTCCTCTTTCCTGCCAGCGTACGCACAGATTAAGGCTTTGCCTTCATGGTATGTCCAATTTTTGACATTATGTATTACCAAATTGTCTGAAAATATTCAAACAAATTTGATTTTGTACAACAAAATATGTTGCTGTCATAATTTTGCCCGTTCCTTTGGTTATCTACTCACAAGTACTTGTGAGTAGCAAATTTTTTCCATTGGAACAACACAAATATTATATATAAAAAGACAGTACAAAGAGCTTTGCGAAAACTTTATATGTAATAATATCACTAGTTGCCGCTAGATATCACTACTATTTATTCAAGTAACGTTGTTAATTTTTCGCTGTGGAATGTACGACCGACTAAAGATATTGTATGAAAATGATATAGTTCCATCATTTTGAGAATTTTTATTGTCTCGTTTTAAATTTTGTCGCTTAGTGCAATCATCTTTTGGATGGAAAAATAATCAAAATCTCGACATAAGTGGCAACCGGTGACAACATTTGATACTATACTATTTATAGATAAAACGAGTGACCTGACGGCTAAGGGGTCAAAACATGTTTTGGTCAACTTCGTTACCGTTCCGGTTTTCAGTTCAATAAAAAAATCTGCTTTGGGTTCAGTTGCAATGACTCTCTGGTTCGCACGGATCGTTTCATTGCGTGTAGTAAAAATATATTTGACATTTTCTTTCGTTTAACCATTAAAAATATTACATTTTATTGTCTTTTGCTATGTCTTGGCGCTATATAATTAAATATACATACTTAAATAATATACTTAATCCATTGCCGCACACTTTTTAATTAGCGACCATGCTCAGAAACACACTTTTTGTTTTTCAATTGTTTATGACTGCCATATGAAATTGAGCGTCATTTATATGTTTGGAAATGAAGATTATCACATTTTCTCACAGTTTTCCCATCAAAACTCTCGACGGCTATAGCCATCATTTGCCCATCACATCATTTTCTCTATATATTTTCGCCTACAGAAACAAATGACGGCTATAGCCGTCCGATTTTTTGGTGATATATATACAAATGACGGCTATAGCCGTCATTTGCGTGAACATAATAGGACGGCTATAGCCGTCATTTGTTTCTGTAGGCGGAAATATATCGAATTGCTAATCATGAAAAATTGCACAAAAAAACAATTGATATGTTATCTGGAATGTTACATCTTTTTTTCTTTGATGTATTACTGAATAATTAACAAAATAATGCATTAGTACACTTCGTAAGAATGATGTTCCTTTTTTTTTTATTAATTAAAATATGCAGGACGGCTATAGCCGTCATTTGCGGGAATGGATTAAAACGGGAATATTAAATTAGTATTACTTAAAAGCATTCATTTTTCTAAGACGGAAATGTATGCGACGCTGATTTATAGGTATATATGATAATTAATTGAAGCACTAAAACAGTAATTTATAATCATAATTTGCTTCGTAAAGACCGAATTTATTTAATTTTATATATTGGGTATACAAATAAATCTCCGCCATTTTTATCAAAAATAGCTATTTATTGTGAAAGAACGGTAGATTAGGTTTTATTCAAAGTATTGACAATCGCTGGTCAGTACTTTTCCCATCTTTCTCGCAGCATGTAATTACCACGCTTCATCTTTTGAGGCTATCCATTAATAAACCGAATATTTGGTATTTTCATGTGATGTGAAATGCTACTCAAAAAGGCCACGCGTCTTTGATCGAATCAAGTGATAATCAGACATAATACGGCGGGTGAGGTAAAAGCTCCCAACTGAGTGTTTCCAAATAGGTTTTGACCGGCGCCGTACCATGTGAGCAAGCATTATCATGCAGTAGAATCATTTTGTCGTGTCTGAAGTAGTAGATGGCGCATTTTTCCTTGAATGTTGGGCTCAATCTTATCAATTGTGTTCGATAGAGAGACTCAGTAGTGGCTTCGTTCGGATGTAGCAACTCATAATACACGATTCTCACCAAATACACATCATGATTTTTTTTCCATGAATATTCGGCTTGGATGTCGATGTTGAAACATGCCCAGATAGTTCCCATTATTTGTTTTTTGGGTTATCGTAGTGGATCCATTTTTTATCACCAGTGATTATGCGATTCAAAATCCTTTCGTTTATGCCTGGTAAGCAACATTTCACATATGGAACTCAATTTCTTTGCTTGTTAATCATTCCCATATTCACTTAAACGATGTGAAATTGCTTGTTGAGTCACCCTAATGTAAGTGGAAGTTATTTTTGCATGAATCTTAATCCAATAATGCTTCCAATTCCGCGTCTTCGTCCATTTTCGGCCTACCACTACATTATTTATCTTTGACATAAAATTCACCGTTCTCTCAATTAAGGCAGCCTCACCATAAGCTTCAAGAAGCAATCGATGCGCCTCAGCTGCTGATTTCTTGAAATTAGTAAATCAAAAGTTTCCGCAAATGACGCTTATTCGGTTCAAACTGGACGTTTTCACAAGAAAATAAATATATGATGTTGATACAAAATCACTAATATTTTAAGCTTATGTTGTTGACAATTATTGAACTTCTCTTTTTCTTGATTTTGCAATCATTACTCCATCATATTAACATGACATTTTGATGGCTTGTAAAGTAGACCATACTGACAGTAGACCATACAAATGCCCCTTGATATATTCGAAACAGCAACATCCATAGAGATTTAGGAATCAAAACTGTTAAAGAGACAATTAAATCATGCAGTCTAAAGTACCAACTGAAACTGGAATCACACCCTAACGAATTAGCTAGAGAACTACTAAGGCAACCGAAATACAGACGGCTGCACAGGGCAGATCCTCTAGATTTAATTAACTGAGAAATATATAATCTAATAATTACGTGCATGATGAGCTAACACACTAAAATTAAGTAAATAATAATAATTTAATAATAATAATGCATAATGATATTAAGTATTAACATAGGTTAAGGCTTAATATAAAATAAAATATAGTTTTTAAGATTTTCACACTTCTTGTTAGTTTCGTATAAAGAAAGATTCAAGAATAAAGCCTTTGGCAATAGTTACAAAAAAAAAAAAAAAAAATATGTTGTTGACAGATGTCCAACTTTAATGTATAAAATTTCTTCCAATTTGTTCCATCTTTTGTCGAACGGTAGGGACTTATTTGTATACCCAATACATTTTTGGAAGGTTTGAATTGAAATATATGTTTTATATGTTATTGTAGATTGGCATTAAATATATTGCGTTGAGTGTCGCACAGATGAGGTTGCTATCGTAACATTGAAAAAAAATAGATTATTTACACTGTTCAGTAGAAATGAAGATGATGATGAAAAAAATTCATTCAATTAATTTAATTGACGCCATTTTGAACGTTTCCATAGTGGATACGATGTGGCTTCGCATACCAAAATATAAAATGGTGGCTCGTTAGTTATTATAATACTAAGTATATTCGCCATTTTTATGGTTTTTTGGTGGGTTATGAACTACAACGTGCGAGTATAATTTTAGTGTAAAAGCTTTTTTTATAATAAAGTTTTTTTTCTACTATTAAATTTGTTTGTTGCATATTTGGTTAAATTATAAATAAATGCTTCGTTGTGTGTGCCTGTTCTCTGTAGCAGAAACAAGAGATACTATAGTTTGTGTATATATGGAGTTTGTTTTATATATAAACGCAAAAATAACTGAGATGAGAAGGATATGATGTGATACATAAAAATGAGAATCTAATGATTTTGGGATGAGGGTTTGGAAGTTTTTTTATTTTGTTCTGTGATATAAAACTCCAGGGGCTGATGTTTTTAGCCTCGGTCAAGGGCAATACAAGGTGAATAAATATATTTATATATAAAATTTTCCTTTATACACTGGTATTATTCGTTTGGTTTGTGTTTGTATATATTGTACACCTACCATATAGATTTTCTCTTTGTCACAATGGGAAATGTATATTATGGTGA
This sequence comes from Nephrotoma appendiculata, assembly GCA_947310385.1. Lineage (NCBI taxonomy): Eukaryota > Metazoa > Arthropoda > Insecta > Diptera > Tipulidae > Nephrotoma > Nephrotoma appendiculata. The sequence continues at coordinate 155,333,370 of OX371224.1, read as the reverse complement.
TCAGACAAAGATTTGTTACATGGCGCAGCAGCTATCAATTCCAATTAGATTTAATACATTTTATCGTAAAATAGTCGACTAATTAAGTATAACAATTCTGTGAAACGTTTTTATTTTTTCGTTTTTAATCCTAGAATATCCTTAATTTTTATAAAGAGGTTTGTATGCGTAGGTTTCAAGTTTCTTTATATAATCTCATTCAATTATACGACTAAATAATATTGATTTAATAAATTTGGACATCTTTTGAGACATCTATTGACCCATTCAGTTCAAGATGAAATTTTTGTATTGTATACAGTCATGCGCTTGCCGAATCTCATTTGTAAATATAAGCTATAATATTTATTTGCTTCTAAAAAATCACGATTATAATTATGACTGAATTATCTACATAAATGAAAATAAAATGGAAAATCTATATTAAAACTAGTCTGCAATGAACCAGAAACTATTTTTATATTCTGAACAAGGATATATTCTAGACAGATTCAGATACTCGTACACAGAATGACACTAAAGGAAACCTATTAAATATTTTATATACATACAGTTTTTTATTTCCTGCTTTTGATGTTACTTAAGGATGCTGTCAATTATTTAGGTGAAATTTATTAAACAGAAGAGAAAAGAAAAATCAATCAAATGCAGGCACCACAAGCAAAAGAGGGTACAATGTAATTCAAACAAATAAAAAAGCTTAGTCAACCTTTGTGTCATGTCACGCTGGGCCTGCCAGTAAAAACAACAAAATTTAAATTACCACAAATGGCCTGTGGCCCATAATTAGTATTCTATAAATTTGAAAGATACAAGACTATATTATACAATATATTCTAGCACCTAATTATTGCGTGTAATTAAATTGAGTGTTGAAAATTGTCTGTAGTCCCAACATAGTTTCGGATGTATATCGCTTCGACAATACTTCCCTGTTAGGGAAATGGAAATCCGTTGAGTTTTCACAAACAGCTTTAGGAAACATTATACGAAAGGCAACTATCATCTTAATCATTTCCAGTCATTTACATAATACTTTTGGAATGTATTGGGTTTTTCTAGGTAAGGTGAAAACCTTATATATATATATATATATATATATATATATATATATATATATATATATATATATATATAAACATATTTGTAGGCACTTTTCAAATTGTTAACTATCAACAGCATATTTTTCTCGTGTGTCGAGCAAAGCAACTACGAAAAAATAACACAACAACAAAGAAAATGGAAAATCAAATTAAAAATTACAACAAATGTGTGTATGTTATTTTTTTGGGTTTAAATATAAAACGAAAATGAGAAAAATCATTAAATATATAAAAAAATATATTTGTGTTGTTAAGATGACTGTACCAGTTTTTTCTGTTCATATACTGTTCTTCACTATGTATATAAATAAGCTTGTTACTAGGGTTGTCCCGTTTTCTCTTATGCAGGACTAAAATATCGGTAATTTTTTGCTATACATAATCACAATTTTCCATTTCCCCTCGTTCCCGTTCCTCTACTATGTCTGTATTTATATACTTGCATACTTTTATATAACAAATGACGTCACATTGGAAAATCATCGAGAGGAAAAAAGGAAAAGCAAAAACCCAGTACGTTGTCATGACAACGGCCTGGGATTTTTCAGCTCTTTTATATAAAATATATATATGTATATATGTATGTATAGGTATATGTATATAGGGCTAAGTATATACTAGTAACATGATAAATATATCTCATCTCTCTAGATGTATGCACATCCGAATGAGTCCATCATGTTTTCCTTTTCATGCTTGGTGTTAGTTGCGCCTACCACCCCCCGCCCATCCTTCCGTATAAAAAAAGATGAAAAATTCCATAAAACAAGATGAATTTTCCGAGCTTGTTTTTTTCATATTTATTTCTTAACTAATATTATATAAAATATAAATATAGGTATTTCGCCTCATCGCCGTTTATGCCAGCGCACACCCACCCCATTCTTTGTATGTGTTTTGTGTTGTACCCGTACAATATCTCTCCATGCAAAGTAACAAACAACATACACATTTTGATGGAAAATAACACAAGAATAAAAAAAAAGGATTTAAAATTGAATTTATCCTTTTTGTTGTTGTTACTGTATTTTATTTTACTTTTTCCATCATCTCTAATTTATTATTATTTTATTCACATAGTTTTCCATGTTTTATGTAGATTCTCGTATACATACATACATATGTATATACTATATGATTGTTTTAATGCTGCGCTTTTGTTGTTGTTCTATACCTTTTCTAATAATGAGATGAAAATTACCATGAAGATGAAGAATAATTTGCTTTTGCACGACATACACGCACAGTGATTTCTTCTTGATATTTTGATCGATGGAGGAACCGGGGCGTCTTCTTTCCCATTTGTGAACACTTGCTCCCCTGTTTTTTGTTTATAATTATTAGGTTGAATTTGGATATTTAGTTTTCATGTTGTTGCATTAATTTTTCCACTGTACAGAATTTTTACAACAATAAATTGTATATTATGTGAAAAATGTGCATCTGTTAATGATGGTATGGTTAAGTAATGGGATGTCTATGTTCAGAATTGATTTTATTTTTAGTTGTTCATGATTTCACTATGTACATACAAAGTGACTCTTGTAAGAATGAGTACACGAAGGATTTTAATATGGAATGAGAACTGAGAACTAGGTTTTAATTTAATTGTTTATTTAGTTTTTTTTATATTTATTTAGAAAAAGTTTAAGCTATTTTACTATATATAAAATCCTTTCTTTATTTTGTGATTATGTGTTAGATTAACAATTTATCTACTATATCTAGTAACTTGTGTTATTTATTATAAAGAACGATAAGATGATACATGATTTTCGTAGTTAAATCTTTAAACTGATTTTGGAAAGGATTTAAGAGAATAAAAGTTGTAGTGTAGTTTAATATAAGGTAACCCAAATCTTGAGATCCAGTCGAAAGAGGCATTTTTGACGTTAAATGAACTGTCAAGAAGTATCGCTTTATATGCTCTTGTGATGCCTTCGTACTGATTATACACAAAATAAAATGGTCGTATTAGGTTTTCTAAATATGCCTGTGTCATTTACTTAAATAGAGTCTTCACTCGGTAACAAATTTATTAATCATATTAAAATTACAGTATAGTAACGTGTACGGGAGGTTGTGTGACCAGATACAATAGACGCGGTTTGGATCAGAAAGCTCACGAGCATATCATCTTCACTTCGGCCCGAACATAAATTTGAATCAATTCATTTGCTACAACATCTACTTACGTTTAAATGTTGCACTCGAAAACAGAATCGAAACGACCATTGTTTTAAAGTTTATTTTTCTTGAAAAATCATGCCCCTAGTTCGTGCTGTGACTAAAATTAAAGACTGTTACTGTGTGCCTGACGCCAATTTTTTTGTAAAAATTTTCGATTAACGAAATTGATGGTTCACACCAGTCGTTCATAGATTGCATAAAACAAATCATATCTAATGGGCCAACTATAGATGGAATAAAAAAATAACAGAAATAACGTAAGAAACGGAGGCAAACAATTATTATTCCAATTTGACATTTTGGCTATAGATTACTTAAAATATTAAGTTCATTCATATATTTCATGTAATGTTTTTTTTGATGTATTTCCTAAAATCTTGAGTGAAACTAAAATAGTTTTGAGTATAAACGTATTACATATCAACAAATATATATGTTTAAAATTATAAAAATTATTTATATGTGGTTTTAATTACCGTAATTCAAGAAATTATTTTTTTAGGTTAGGTTTAGAAAAATACAATTCTACAGTGTAGTGAAAATTATTTGTGATTTTATATTCATATTAGTATATATGTACATTAATATTTTATAAATAGAAAAGATAAAATACACGAACAATTCCAAATTCCCATATATGTATAAAATAATAAACATGCATATTACATCCAACGCACTAAAATTTGTTTATTTTGTTGTTGTATTTGTTAAGTTTTTTATTCTTGGACGAAAATTTTCACTCGGCTATTCTTTTTAAGTGACAGCAAAATAAAACGCAATTTCTGTTATAGTTTTTATTTTTCTTATTCTGAGTATGGGCGAATACATATAAATCCTATCTCTCGCTCTCTTACGTTATTATTTTTATTTTTTTTTATTCCATCTATAGTTCCCACTTAAGATTTGTTAAATAAACTAAAATTAAATAATATAGTAGAAACATATATCAATGACTGGTATGAACTCATCAATATAGTTAGTCGGCAATTTAGAGAGAAAAATCGACAGCCTCAAAGTCTGCTAGGCATGAACGATCAGTTATTGTTGTATTGTAGCATATTGTTTAATGAATCCAGTGATATACAATTATCAAAATTTACAAAATATAAGGTTATAGAACTGATTTTGAGGTTTTTTTAGTATATTAAATTATTTTCAAATTAAGCCTTTATTGCGCAGTATATCATATAGGATATGTTAATTCCAATTAATAATATTTCGTAAACAATTTTCTTTTTCATCACTATTCTGCCACAAATCCATTTGTTCATTGTATTACTTTACGAAAACTCTGTTTTTAGGGAAAACAGATGTTAAAAAAATTGGCGGGAACATTTAAGTGTCGTAGTGAAAACTTGCTAAAGATTTACTTATATCGTTTTCAGTGGCACAAAAATCCACATTTTTTTTCTCATTGGAATCAATTGGAAATGGATTTGTTTACATTTTTTGTCTTTTTTTTTTGAAAATGGATCAAAAAAAAATCCAAAAAATTTGTTGGATTTTTTTTTACGTTTACTCACACATATATTCAACGTCATGTCAATTGTCAAAATGACCACGCAATTTCTATTTAGATTTTTTATTATATTTGTGATTGTTTAAGCAAGTTGTGTTTAATAAAATAAAAATTGTTTTATTCAAAGTGTTGTTTTATAAAGATTATTGCGTGTGCACCGAAAACAATCTTACAACAAATAACTTTACAACTTTTGCATTTCATCAGCTGTAAATTATAGTAAATAACGCAAACTTGAAAGCCGTGTTTTTTTCTTGTTTTTATTATAGATTTTACTATATTTTATTAAATAATTCATTTATAGGGCAACCAAAAATATGCTCTTAAAAATAGGTTTTATGTGTATATCCTCTATCCGGTCGCAAATTATTTAATTGCGAGGCGAAATACTGTTACTAAATTTATGTTGCCATGCCAATTGACACATTTTTTAAAATTTAAATTTGTTTTGCGATTGTAAAGTAGAAATACACGAAAAGACTGTTACACGTCGCAGTCTTTTCGTGTATTTCTACTTTACAATCGAAAAACAAATTTAAATTTTAAAAAATGTGTCAATTGGCATGGCAACATAAATCTAGTAACCAAATTTCGCCTCGCAATTAAATAATGTGCGACCGGATAGAGGATATACCCATAAAACCTATTTTTAAGAGCTTATTTTTGGTTGCCCTATTCATTTATAATAATGTCTGACGAATCAAATGAAAGCGAATGTGGCTAAAATGGATAATAATCGAACTAAAAGTATCAACAAGCCCCGAAGAATATGAAATTTTGCAAAAGTTATTTAGACGGGCTCTTCGTGACTACTACAGCACGGATATTGCTATCGAATATGCTAAATTAACCGTTTTATGGGATAACGACGAAATTTACAATTTTTTTCAAATCAATCAAAAAATCAATAAATAATTTCAATAAATTACTTTATTTTATTTATTTAATCAATAAATTTGAACCATAGAGCGGTTTTATAGGAATTGCCCGCACTTTCCATGACCGTATTCCTGATCTCACGACCTTTTAAGGTGTTGCCCATTTTGGTGTACTCGAGACGACCCCAAAACTGAAGTATTTCACATTGTTGGTCAGCTAATATACCCCATTGTTGGTCGAGAGTACTCCATGCCAAGTCAAAATTTTTACGTAAAATCTCGATATCTTTTTCGTTTTTAAAATCAGTCTGGCGACGCAAATAAGTTAAATAATCTAGCCAAATTTGTACCTGATGTTCAGGTGCTTCGAAACCTACCGCAACAGCTGCTTCGAATGTCTCATTATATTTAGATTTGTCAAACGCTTTTGAATTTTCGATAATACGAATTTTTTCTAAATAAAACTCAGAATTTCATATAATATTTCGCAAGGCTCGTTCAATTACATCCAGTTTTGTAACACCGACTGCTTTAAATCATCCTCCTCTTCTTCGCTATCATTTAATATTGAATCAATAAATTCCATGTACTCGAACCAAACATTCGCACATAAACAATAGTCGGTCATCATACGCTCGTATATCGCCTGTAGAAAATTATCTTCCAGGAGATGTTCACAGTCATTTATGTACTACAAGTATAAGCGCTCCTTCTCGCCATATTTTTTTGCGTCAAGATTTTTTAATTTTAATTCAAATGGAAGAATTTTACGGAGTATATTAATCGCACGATTATAACTACGATCCACCGTTTCCCAGTCAATCTTCGTTGCGCTTACGGTTTCGTGTTTTTTAGCGAATTCTTTGTATACTGTTTCAACTTCTATAAAAGATAGTTTACATTCGGCTTGGTAAATCTTTAACATTTTTTTTTTATCCTGTGTGGGGTTTGCTAGTACCCCCATCAGGCGCCTCCCCGGGTGGCGGATAGGGGAACGCTTGCCAGATATGGTAGGTACCGGGGAAATTAAATACTCGGGGCGGACCAAAAACTAGCACACCAAAGCTAAGGTGGTACTACATACGCCGATGGCTGCGTGGCTAAGAGGGTGCTTAGTCGTTAGTATGTGAACTCCGAATTTGGCGTCATTCGGTTTAAACCCATAGCCTTCCTATGATAACGCAGAGCTCTGTCATAGGCGACCGTTAATTTCTCGTGCTACTCGTGGGAATAAAATAAAAATTTAAGATGAAAAATAATGATGAAAATAATAGCCTAATAATATTAGGAAATGAGACGGATGCGTCTATAGAAGCATCAAATCAACCGGGCCGCTCCATACCTTCTTCGGATGTTAGTACCATAGATTCTGGGGGGAACCAACCCTTGGCAAATAAAGGGAACAACTTTCCTAAGAGCATGAAAATGTTGAGATCACCACCTCCACATGTAACTAGACGTACACTACAATTAGAGACAATTGTGTCAACAGCGACTGCCTCCACAGTAACTGCAAAAGACGCAGTCTCCATTGAAAAAGGAACTTTATTACAAATGCCGAGTGCATCAACAAACATTATAAACAGCGAGGATCTGTTAACCAAGTTTCAGAAAATGGAGAAACTAATCGCGCAGCTGAGTAATGAAGTTGCTGAACTGAAGAGAGAAAACTCTACACTAAAAAATAAAAACAAGGTTAAAAATAGTAAAGCTGAGGTTTCAGCACGAGCTAACAACCTGCCTGTCAACCATATTCAGCCATCAACCAGTCAACATCATTCAAATAACTCCAACTGGCTGCTGCAGCAATTTCCAGTCTCTCAACAAAATAGATTTAATGCTCTGAGTGTAGAGGATTATTTCACAGATGAGGACGAACTGGAAGCAGAAGTTTCCAGAGCTAATAACAGAAACCCTAAGAAACGTAGGCGTACAAAAACGAAAACTCCCCCAAAAAATAATACACAAAGTGTGAACAGTAACACTGAACAGAAAAACCCAAAAATACCATTGCCTCCACCCATTAATGTGAGCAATATCAATAATTTCGAACTTTTTCGACAAAATATAATAAAAAACACTAGTGAATCAACTAATTTTAAGGCGCTCTCAAATAGTGACATTAGAATTACCTTTGAAAATGAAAATGATTACAGAAATGTCAAAAAATTACTGGAAGAATTAAAAAATGAATCTAGCAACCAACTAGAAAATATTCAATATCACACCTACCAGCTGAAGAGTGAAAAGGCCTATAGAGTGGTTATCAGAGGCTTACCTTCTTCTATTAGTCACGATGAAATTAAAGCAGACTTAGAAAAAATGGGACATGAAGTCGCAGGTATTACCAACATATACAAAATGGTCACAATTGATGGTGTAAAAGTCAGGAAACACTTTCCATTGTTTTACATCGACTTAAAACAAAAAGACAACAATAAAGAAGTATACAATATCAAGAAACTTGCGTACTGTATAGTTAAAATTGAGCCACCTAACAAGACAAGGGGAATTCCACAGTGTACGAATTGTCAACAACTTGGACATACCAAGAGCTTTTGCTATCGTCAAACCAAATGCGTTAAATGCGCGGAAAATCACCACACGACAACATGCAAGAAAACACCAGATATCGCGCCTTCTTGTGCTCTTTGTCAAGAACAAGGGCATACTGCAAATTATAAAGGATGCAGAGTATATCAGAACAAAATTAAAAGTCAACAGAATAATAGAACAAGCGCAGTGCAGCGATTACAAACCAAAGTTGCTAAACCACAAACAACAATCACACCATCCACAGTTGGATTATCCTATGCGCAAATCACCAAAGAGTCTAATAACATTGAAATTATTAAAATGCTTAGCCAAATTCAACAGTCACTTGGTCATTTAGCAGAGAGGGTGGTAAAACTGGAAATCTGTATCTATCCACCAAGCGAAAAAGTCAACATACTCACAAATGATTAACTCGTTCCTGCGCATTGTAGCTTGGAACGCTAATGGGCTCAACCAACGAGCCCAAGAACTGGAAATATTTCTCCATACAAACAACATTGATATTGCGCTGATTTCAGAGACGCACTTCTCCAACAAAAGCTTTATCAGAATAAGGGGTTTTAATTCCTACTGGACAACCCATCCTAGTGAAAGAGCCAGAGGTGGTTCAGCTGTACTAATTAAAAATAATATCAAACATAATCAACAAGAGGATATTCGTGAAAACTATTTGCAAGCAACTGTTATCTCAATCCAATATAATGGCGCAGATCTGAATATTGCAGCAGCGTACTGTCCTCCACGGCATACACCAACGAAGTTACAATTTAATAACGTCTTCAATAAGCTCGGTCCAAGATTTATTATTGGTGGGGACTACAATATAAAACATACAGCTTGGGGTTCCAGGCTTATTTCTCCTGGGAAAGGAAACACCTTGTTCAATGCCATTCATGAAAACAAATGCGAATATCTGTCCCCAGGGGGGCCAACGTATTGGCCAACGGATACAGGAAAAATACCAGATCTACTGGATTTCTTCATCATAAAAGGTATTCCTCTAAGTTACACTAGAGTCGAAGGAATTAACGACCTAACATCTGACCACATTCCTGTACTGTTGTCAGTAAGCGCTATAGTAATAAAGAAACAGAAAAAGCAAAACCTTACTAATAGATTCACGGATTGGGACATCTTCAGAGAAAAATTGGAAGAGCTAGTTGAATTAAAAGTTAGCATTAAAAGCAACGAAGAATTGGAACAACAAACAAACAATTTCATTGAATACACTCGAATGGCTGCCAGATTAGCTACTCCTGAATTAAAGGACAAAGCGGAGATTGAAGTCAAATACCCGGCTGAAATCAGGGAACAAATCAAGGCAAGAAGAAGGGCGAGGAGAATATGGCATCTCACCAGAAATCCCGCTGATAAGACAACTTTTAATCGAATAAGTAACAAAGTCAATAGGCTAATCAAAAATTTCAAACAGAATTGCCTCGATAACTACTTAAGCGGGCTAGGTCCAGAAATGGATAAGGACTACTCGTTATGGAAAGCAACCAGAAGATTTAAACGACCTGTAGTTCGAGTACCACCTTTAAGGAATGCTCAAGGCAGTTGGGTTCGACAAGACAAAGAAAAAGCGGAACTCTTTGCTCAACACCTAGCAGCAGTATTCCAACCCCATGACATTCAATCCAACATTGATGTAACACCTGTTTATCAACCAAATCAGGACTTTAAAAGGGTTACGCCAATGGAAATTGCTGAAGAAATCGACAAAAATCTTAATCATAAAAAAGCACCAGGAATTGATGAAATATCACCGGGTCTATTCAAGGAACTTCCACGTAAAGCAATCATCTTGATCACATACTTATTTAATGCCTGTATGAGATTGAAGTATGTACCCAAATGCTTCAAAATGGCCCAAATAATTATGCTAAAGAAACCAGGTAAACCAGATGAAGAAGTATCATCATACAGACCAATCTCACTGCTTCCGGCCTTATCAAAGCTGTTCGAGAAACTGCTACTAAAACGTCTAAAGCCAATGGTAAACGTTCCTGATTTTCAATTTGGATTCAGGAATAACCACTCCACAATAGATCAAGTCCATCGAATAACTGCGGTAATAGAGCAAGCGTTAGAAGAAAAGAAATATTGTCCCGCCGTATTTTTAGATGTATCCCAGGCCTTTGATAGGGTTTGGCATGAGGGATTGACATTCAAGATGAGCAAAATGCTACCACAAAACTATTGCAAGCTGCTTGAATCATACCTCTCTGATCGCCAATTCAGAGTCATTCATGAAGGAACAAGTTCGGACTTTTATCCAGCGATTGCGGGAGTTCCGCAGGAAAGCGTATTGGGTCCCCTCCTCTATCTTCTTTATACTGCGGACATACCTACGACGAATAAAACATTCATCGGCACGTTCGCTGACGACACTGTAATTATGTCAGTAGACGAATCTCAACCAAGAGCAGTGGAAAATCTTCAACGAGCAATGGACAACGTTACTAAATGGACAATTGACTGGAAAATCGCACTGAATGAGCTCAAATCAACCTATGTGACATTTACGCTTCGACATAAAAATAACACTCTTCATATATACCTCAATGGGGTGCAAGTGCCGCAGGCTGAATCGGCAAAATACCTTGGTCTGCATTTAGATTCAAGGCTCAACTGGAAACATCACGTGAGACAAAAAGCTGAACAGATACGATTGAAACAACGTCAAATGTACTGGTTAATTGGACATCATTCCAAAATGAACCTGTATTGCAAAAGACTGGTATACCAGACTATCTTCAAACCAATATGGATGTATGGTGCGCAGCTATGGGGTTGTACACATAAATCCAATAGAGACATTATACAACGAAGTCAAAATAAATTTCTTCGAATGGACACCAACGCCTACCGATTTGTGACTAACAAGGAAATCCACAATGATTTAGAAATACAATTGATAGACGACGTTATCCGGGAATGTGCCATAAAACATGAAAAGAGACTTCTTACCCACACCAATCTTGAGGCCGTACAACTACTGGACAGTACAGACGAAGTAAGGCGGCTCAAACGAATCAAACCACATGAGCTAACCGTATGAAAATTATAAACCAAGGAAACTGGACACTGGTCCAGCAGACCCACACAAGTTTATGCTTATCTCATAAGTACTAATGTCAACCTTACTAATGAATTAATAATGTTTAAGATTGTAGTAGCCATATCAATAAAGTTGTTATAAAAAAAAAAAAAAAAAAAAAAAATTTTTTTTATAATTTCTGGAGAGCTGAAATTAGAAGACAATTTAGTGAATACCTCAAATGAATGCAAATGCATCTCTCTTACTCATCTAATTTAATTTGAAAATGATTAAGTTGCTCTTGAAACAGCTGAGAGTCATTAAAACAGTTAAAGGCATATTTTGATAATATTTCATCCCAGATTTCATCGTTATTCCATAAAACGGTTAATTTAGCATATTCGGTAGCAATATCCGTGCTGTAGTAGTCACGAAGAGCCCGTCTAAATAATTTTTGCAAACTTTCATATTCTTCGGGGCTTGTTGATACTTTTAGTTCGATTATTATCCATTTTAGCCACATTCGCTTTCATTTGATTCGTCAGACATTATTATAAATGAATAGGGCAACCAAAAATATGCTCTTAAAAATAGGTTTTATGGGTATATCCTCTATCCGGTCGCACATAATTTAATTGCGAGGCGAAATTTGGTTACTAGATTTATGTTGCCATGCCAATTGACACATTTTTTAAAATTTAAATTTGTTTTTCGATTGTAAAGTAGAAATACACGAAAAGACTGCGACGTGTAACAGTCTTTTCGTGTATTTCTACTTTACAATCGCAAAACAAATTTAAATTTTAAAAAATGTGTCAATTGGCATGGCAACATAAATTTAGTAACAGTATTTCGCCTCGCAATTAAATAATTTGAGACCGGATAGAGGATATACACATAAAACCTATTTTTAAGAGCATATTTTTGGTTGCCCTATAAATGAATTATTTAATAAAATATAGTAAAATCTATAATAAAAACAAGAAAAAAACACGGCTTTCAAGTTTGCGTTATTTACTATAATTTACAGCTGATGAAATGCAAAAGTTGTAAAGTTATTTGTTGTAAGATTGTTTTCGGTGCACACGCAATAATCTTTATAAAACAACACTTTGAATAAAACAATTTTTATTTTATTAAACACAAATTGCTGAAACAATCATCACAAATATAATAAAATATAAATGGCGCGACGTCTTTTTTGACAACTTCACATGACGTTTAGTTTTTTTTTATGTGTGAGTAAACGTCAACAAAAAAATCCAAAATTGTGTTCTCTGGCAAAAAATAATAAATCCAAAAATTTGAATCAAGATTTTTTTGCCACTGAAAATTACATTAGATTTATTTAAGAATTAGGCAAAAATTATTCTATGTAAATATAGTAAATTAAATATTACTTATGTTTTACGATCATAATGTATTAGTTTGGAATGTGAAATCAAATTAATTTTATAGAAATTATAGATATTAGAAAACTATATCATATATGATATTTTATGCAGGAGGTACCTATTATTACCGAATATCATATATGATATCATATCAAATATATTGCGAATTAACGAAATAATTTTTAGGAAATATTTTATTTCATTTTTATAGAAATATAATGAGTTCAAGACGTTGTTATTATACTGTAGAAGAGGTCGCCAAAGTAGAAAAAAAAGTAAGGAGACGATATATACGAAGAAGTGGTGGTGGAAACAATCGCAGAGGACTTACATGAAGATGTGGAACTGGAAGTTGAACATGAAATTGTGTCTAATGATGTAAATAAGGCTTTCGATATTGTATGGAAATCGTTTTTGCCAAAAGTGTGCCTAAATTTAGCAATACAAAATGAAAATTCATTAATTATTTTTAATAAAAAAACGAACGGGGTTCAAGCTCCACCTGAACCGCAAATGTTTGGTAAAATATTCGGTCTTTCTCATAAGGGATTTTTTTATGAATCCCATTTCCATGCATCATATCAAATCGCATCATAATCGGTTAAGAATTGATCGAGTTCCGTCTCAGGTGGCCATGTTCCAGAAGTTCTTCAGAAAATCATTTAAGAATCTCATTTCCATCCCGCATACCAAATTCTATCATAATCGAGTAACGTTAAGAATTGATTGAGCTCTGTCAAAGGTGGCCATATTCCAGAACTTCTCCCCAAAATCATTTAAGAATCCAACATAACCAATCCCATCATAATCGGTTAAGAATTGAACGAGTTTCGTCCCATGTGGCCATATTCCAGAAATTCTTCCAAAAACCATTTAAGAATCCCATTTCCATCCAGCATACCCAATCCCATCATAATCGTTTAAGAATTGCTCGAGTTCCGTCCCAGGTGGCCATATTTCAGAACTTCTTCCAAAATCATTTAAGAATTCCACTTCCATCTAACATTCGGATTTAATGGACAATCTTATTTAACGGACTCCACAATTAGTCCGTTAATTCGACGTTTTTCTGTATAATAGTATACGGTTAAATGTCACGTAATCAACGCAACAATTTAACGCAACGTTTAACATAACATAGTATTTAACGCAGCGTGTAACATGAACCGAAAACTAGTCCCCTAAATGTTTTACCAAACATAAAAATATAAAAAATCAAGAATTTTTTGCAACGAAAATGATCATACACTAATAATATGATCCTTGATTTTTCTTAAATCATTTAAATAAAATATGACTCCCTGTCGGAGTGCACAACTCATGGGCCGACCCATCTTCCATGTCAGTACTATAGGCTGGCATGGAGCAATGCAATGTGCAGATGGTTCTACGTAAATCGGACCTATGGTCGTACGTCTTCGATTTGGCAATCAATGCGTAAAGTAGGACGGTAAAAGTGAACTGCGAAAGAGTTGGGAGTGCTTCGGCCCCAGAACAGATTGCATAAATTAAAACAAAAAAAAAACAAAAAAAAATTATGTTTCATAATTATTTTAATACCGACTTGGGCCTCTTTTATATTTATGACCTCTTTCATATTGAATACACGCGCGTATACAAACTAAAATGTAATAATTGCGAGGCGTTCGGCCGGTGTTAGAAAGGAAACTACCAACGAAAACTGCCAAATAGTAATTATTATGAAACGTACTGGAAAATCTGTGCGGGAAATTGGAAAATAGGTGGGCCGAAGTCATTCTACAGTGGCTCAAATAATACCCAGTTTCAACGTCACACAATCGATGAAAACGGGCAGCGAACAGGGTGAAAAGCAACATTTTTCAATCGGGACGAGCGAAACATTTTCGATTTGGTGAGAGAAAATCCAAAAACAAGCGCTCCAAAACTAGCTTCAGAAGTGGAGAAGGTACTTAATAAAGCTACCCATTCTCAAAATATTAGAAAGGTTTTGTGGAAACATGGATATCATGGCCGTTTGTCATGCAAGAAGCCATTAATTTCGAATGTTAATTCGAAAAAAATTGAATTTGCAGAAAAATTAAAAACAAAATACTTCAACTTCTGGAAGACGGTGGTTTTAGGAATGAAAATAAAATCAATATTTTCGGAGCCGATGAGAGAGGTAAAATTTGGAGAAAACCTGCTACAGCGCTGGAGCCAAAACACATCATTTCAACTTTTAAACATGATGGCGGTTCGGTTATGGTATGGGGGTGTTCAATGTCGGCGAGTGGGGTAGGTAAACTTTTGTTATTAAAAATGGAAATTTGGATCTTTGGATTATGGATCTTTCAGCAAGACAACGATCGTACGCATACGGTGTACACATTGTGAAAGAATGGACTCTGAATAACGTCCTAAACCAGTTACATTCGCCACCCCCAATCGCCTGATCTGAACCCCAATGAACATTTATGGGATCACCTGGAATGCCAAATTAGAAAATACAGGATTATCAGCAAAAAACGTTGCAAGAAACAATGAAAGAATAGGATAAAATTTCACTTTAAGTTACCAAGAAGTTAGTAGAATAAATGCCTAGAAGACTGAAAGAGCTTATAAAAAATAAAGGTGGATGAACTCGATATTAAAATAATTATGAAACATAATTTATGTAAATGATTAAAAAAAATCAAGGATCATACAATAAGTGTATGATCATTTTCGTTGCTAAAAATTCTTGATTTTTTTTATTATAAACGGTAAATGACTCTATTTTGTATTTTTGGATTTGTTAATTTCTAAATTATTTAATTTAATAAAAAACTACAAGTGTATATGATCATTTTCGTACTGACTGTAGTTGCTTTCGAGAAGTCGTTCTATCTGATAGTTCATATGATTCTGCTATCCGTTTTCGGCAACTTTAATTTGACCAAAGATTGTACGAATAACCTTTCTTTCGAAAGTAGATAACATTCTACAGTCGTTAGAGGTTAGAGTCCAGTTCTCGCCTCCGAAAGTCACCACAGGTTCAGTGACTACTTTATAAAATGCGAGCTTACACGACTGCGACACATGTTTAGATCTCAATAATCTTGGTTCGGCGCAGACAATTCAATGACCGGCAACGATTCGGGCTTTTAGGGTCTACCTTCATTTAATTTGATGATATTACTACTAATCCTAGGTATTTAAAGTCTTCTACGCGTAGCCATCGAACGGTATACAACTGGCCTTGATGTTGCTAGGTCTTTGGCCAAGAAACACGATATCACCAAGTCATGAAAGTTTAACCCTGTCGAACATGAGATCTTATCTGAAAGGAATCTGATACAGTTCTATCGTATACGATTCTACATATAAATTCAGACTACATATAAATTGTATTCAATTTACACATAAAAACGAGATTCTCTGGTATACCTAGATTTATCTTGCGGTTGATACTGCTGAAAGTCTATATATTTGATGAGCAACTAATGTACTCCCATCATTTTCCCAGGAGCAATAGTCAGTGGTTGGGACGAAAACCACACTGATAGATGCCGGTGATGTTTCCGGCGAGAGGGACGAGTCTGAGCGTGATCTTCCATTTCTCCTGTAGCTCTTCTTGGTTTCAAATAGTAACGATCAGATAGTATAGATTAGAACAGTGCGTTCAAGTTTAATTCTGCGGGGATACCGTCGAAACCGCGAACCTTTCCATTTTTCAATCTACTGATATCTGCTTCTACTTCATCTACTGTAGGATATTCGAGAAAGCCTCCTCACCAATCATTTGAGCATCTCAGTGGTTTCCTGCCGATTTTTTGAGCTTGCCTGTTGAATGTAGATGACAATCTTCGCTTGTATTTGAATGGTCATTTTCATGTGATCGCTGTCCATGTTGGCACCTCTGTAAAATCTTACGTCGGATATGCTGGTAGAATGTCTCTTAGAGATCATGGCGTGATCAATTTGGTTTTCCGTTCCGTCATTCGGCGGTTTGTTACTTTGTGAATTATATTTTAAGATAAAAACGTTGTTGCTACGCCTACATTGTACATTATTGCCAGTTTGGTGATCCAGTGGCCATTGTTGCTTCTAGTGAAGTGCAAGCTGTCAGAATCGTTATGTGATGTATTTTCTGCATTCCTACCGATTTTTGAATTCAAGTCGCCCACGATAATTTTAGTATCATACATCTTTTATTTCATCTGGTTTATCTTCGGTGGTTGCATGTACGTACATTACGATTGCGATGTTAAATTTCTTATGCAGAGTCTTACCGTGCATATCCGCATATTGGTAGAGCAGAAGTCGATGTCTTGCTCCACGCGCCTATGTATGAGAAAGTTCACTCAAAATTCTCCTCCGTTCTGAATTTCTGATGGCCGCTGTAATTTACCGAGGGGTTTATATTAAAAATAAGTTCTCAAAAATTTGTGTATTAGCAAGGTAAACAGAAAACATATCTCGATATAATTCTAGATGTAGTACAACTATCTTATTAAGGCTGTATGGTACTCAACGTGTCAAAAACGATGTGTATTAGAAATCAGGGTTTGGCTAAAAAACTACCAATTGGCCTAATTCTTTCGATAGGATGAACATAAATATATAATTGAGGTATTAATATATGATTATCGAAATTAAATGTTTAGCTTGTCTATGGTTAGGTTTTAAATTTGATCGATTTTCTGAAACGTAAAAATCACTTTTCTTAATATTTTGCTTCTAAACCGCGAAATTTTTTTGCATCATTAATACACGATTATCAAGATTGGAATTGAAATGACGTAGAAATTGGATAATTTAATTTAAAAATATTTAAAATTTCGATTCTGATCGATCGAAAAATTATGTTAAACAATGAGTTCTTTGTTTTTACGCCGCAATGGCGATTAAATTTGAATATTTTTTATTGTTCCTAGATGGAAAATTAATAAATAATGAATGTGTCCATGCTTAGTGATATTAATCTATTATAATATGCAATGTTTAGAAGCAAATAATAATGAAAATTAAGAAATTAGTTATTAATTTTACACATAAGACCAATCTAAGTAAAGTAAATTAAATTAATTGTACGAAATTTGAGTATTCAAATTTATTAAAGAAATCAACCAGTCCAGACATATTATTTGAGTATTTAAATATTGACAAAAAAAGAAATTTGTTTTCTGCGTACCATACAGCCTTAAGCGAATATTTCTAAGATTGAGTGGGTTGTCTTCATCAAAACAGTTCAGTATATTAATAGTATGATTTTGATTGAAAGTATACGAAATTAAATTTTAAGATTGGTAGCGGTACCATCCGTTCTGTACTAGCCTCATTTTCTTGAACGACCTTATCACTGTCCTCTTCTATAAATATTAAAAAACTGTATTTCGATCACATAATTACTAATACAAAATGTACAATCCTAAAATTGATTAATAATTCCCAGATTATGCCCGGTTAATGTATATCCTCGTGTATACAGTAATGTCGCTTTATATAAGTGGATATCAGTTATAATGAAATCCTCTTCGAGGAAATTGTTCATCTGTGTATATTCAAATTACTTTTGCTTCTTAATTTATTTCTATAAAACCATGGTCGGTATTACATTATGCCAACATAAAAAATTCAACGAAACGAATAACATTTTCAAAATTAGCATGAAATTTAATTATGTCGGATTATCCAAAATAAAACCAGCATCCAATATTAGTTGGGTCTATCTACATTGAAATGAATTCTTTTTGTATGAAAGGTTCATCCAAATTAAATATATTTAATACTTAGATAAGGATTTTCTTCAATATACATATATAAGATGATAGCCGAACAACATCACCAATACCCAATTCGAAATTCGATATTCGATTGCAACTCAAGCCTACCTTTAGCAAATTTTAGTATCTATGCCTGCGTTTATCAACCGCACATACTTCATTTTATATATTCGACCGTACATGTGTAGATATATGTGTATGTAATATGTACCTATGTATCTAGCTTGTACACAACAGTTCACTTGAAAAGGAACGTGTTCTAGAAATATTTTGAAACATGGTGTCATTTTATTACAGGATGAACTAGGAATTGATTTAGCCATACCGATAAAATTGGGTGCTAAGTTGGATTGTCTGTGTGAAATATTCTAAAAGCAAACAATCGTAATAATCAAGTGTAACGCAGTGTTCTCATGATACTTAAATGGTAGAGTCATATCAACATTATTGTCATCGTATACGAACATATTAATAAAACGACTCAAAGGCAAAAATAAATTTAATTAATTATTTTTGTCGAATATTAAACATTTGATAATTGGAATGTAATTAAAAAAATCCAAACAATAAATTGAAGTTTAATTAAAATTTTGTTGATTTAGGTTGGCCTGTTTGTATAGATGTAATTGTGCGTATAGCTCACTCTAATCGTATTTAATTTATTGATGTACGGTGTAGGTGGGCAGCCCAAAGAACGGTTACTTGTTTGCTTGTTATTTGTCGTCCAGATTATAATTGGTTTGAATATGCATTGTCAACATTTTTCATCTGGGTATTTCTGTAGATCATATTAACCAATTTGTATGTTTTATTCAACTGATTTTCCCGGGCTCCCCATATGAAAATTGACCTGGAATTTTTCCGAATCATTATCATTGATATGGCACTCCATTTATACTATCTACTTTCCAAACATGTCACTGGAGATGCATTCCACATCTCGAGAAACTTAATATTTGGTAAACGACATGACGATATAGGCGATAAGGAGCAGGAGTTCGAGCTTTTAGAAAACTGTAGGGTAATGAAAAAATCCACCGGAATATTATTAACAGTTCAAGTAGAAAAAATCGTATTTCTCAGGATTTCGGATGCTCAGCCGTATGTAGAATCAACGTCTCATAGTGGGCTATTTACTAGTCAGCAAGAACCAGGAAGGTTGGTATTTCTGGTGTGTGAGGATGAAGGTAAATTACCTGGTGGAGACAGTTGCGATAGTTTGTTTATGTGATGGTGAACGACATTAAGCCAATTTATGCAGTAGGTAAATATGTATATCTCTCAAGGTTGTCTGAGGAACTGGTGAATAGCAGTAGCGACTAAAATCTGTGTGGAGAGCGATAGGATTATGGACGGCTCATGGAAGGGATGCACAAACGACTTGAGATTAGGAGGAGTGACAGCAATATTAAATGGAACGAGCAATAGCTAATATTGCTTAAAATCGAGAGGGTCAGGCGATGGCAGAAAAAATAACCGACGAAATGCTTGGCCAAGAAGGTGGTGGTGAATGTGGTGGAGATGTATGGCAGGCTGAGTTGAGAGCAGTGATAAAGCTGGAATGGAACGGACCATAGAAAGTAACTGCGAGGTTGTATTGCGCCAAGAGGCAAGGAAGAAAAGTTGAATTTGTTGTTGCTGTATACAGACTGATTTGCAGAGGTGGTGGTTTGGCTCCTATTCGGGCGAACAGGCTTAGATGGGTGGTAATGTTACGATCTCACCTATTGGTTTCAACAAAAATGGTGCAGTAAAACGTCAGAAAGTTAATGGCATTTTTGTGAATTTAGTGACATCTAGGTTGGAGTAGTTACATTTGGAATCGCTTTATAAATTGTGCAAATTATAGTATTGTTACGTATTTCCATAATTATTTAATAATTCTCACCACTAACAATTTTTAATTACACCACTATTTTTCCTTAAACCTACTTATTATTTTCCTGCTGCTCACTTTCGCCTTTGATCTTTCGATTACTAAATCTCCCAAATAACTCTCATTGCGTTAGCTGCACTCCGATTTTTATACCGTTTGAACATTCTAGACTCCAGGATTTGATGTAATATTCTCGACGGTTATGTTCTAGACTACTGTAATCTGCAATACCACAAAACTACCTTTAATGCTACTACTTAAACCTAGATGTCACTAATCTCACAAAAAATTGTATTAGTTTTCTAAACCTTAAACTAATGGGTGAGTTCGTAATATTTGCGTCCCCATCTGCTGCCTCCCCGCCACCACTCGACTCCAGAATGGTTCCTCCCTTATTACTGACAGTCATTTACAACGTCTAATGCCACCGTTATGTAAATGCTCGACCCTCTGCTCCGTATCCCCTAAATTATCATTTTTTGGGAAATATTATATTTGGTCCAGTTTCTTCTGAGGTTAGTTTTAATTTCTTGTTTCATTTCTCTCCTCAAATCTTGCATTCTTTGTTGTGTGCTTGTATCGTTTTACTTTGTTGATCAAATTTGTGATTTATTTCTTGCGCAAATCTTATTTCATTTGTTTTTCTTTGTTGTGTCAAGTCTAGTATCATGTCGAAATCATCTGTTATTACGAAAGTTCCAGGTGGACCGGAAACTGCCTCCACCATCACACCTTTATCATCTAGTTTGAACTCCGTTTAAACTCCCTCTATCCGGATCTAATCTTTGCTTCTCCGTAGCCTCACGTAATCGCAATATTAATTCATTTTGCAACCATCCCTCGGTAAACTATGCAGCTTTAATTGGAATTTTACCTCCGTAACTGTTAAATCTTAACGTGAATCTTCTAATATTCACAATCCTACCGCTGTCACCTTTAGTTACGAATTTTCCCTGCCAAATCCGTTTCGTATCACTGGGTTGTGAATACTGTTATAGAATTAGACGGTTACAACAACAATTATTGCAATTCAAACTACCAATAATGTAGTACCTACCACTAATTTTTAATTATACCACTATTTTCACTTAACACCACTTATTATTTTTCCGCTACCCACTTTCGCTTTTAATCGCACTCGTGTTTATATACCGATCGAACATTCTAGACTTGCCTGGATTTATACAGCACTATTAAGCGCGATTTAGATGATGAAAAAATGTTTATCCAGCAAAATGTTTGCTGTGTGTTTAGAGCTGCACACAATATAAATTTTTCGCATTAGTTGAATTGAGAAAGAAATATAAACTGCCATAAATAATATTTGTTGCCATAAAATATACTCGGGTCGATTATATTTTATGCTACCGTCTTCCCCCGAACATAAGAACCGGTTCTTCTATTCGGGAAAGAAAAAGTTTCGCTTAATTTTGATGTTAACCAATTTACCTCAAATAAAAGAACCTTCAATTAGAAGAACATTCAATTAGAAGATTTGATTCAAAAATGACACCAAATAAAAAACAGAATTTTTTATAAATAATAAAACAAAATTATATTTAATTATCACATCCATTAATGTAACCGAAATTTCCTTGTCCTTCAAGGTTTTCATAGTTTAAAACAAATAAAATATAAAATAATAAAAACTTAATACGCATGCCAGTATAAATTCTTACAAATAAATCACAATTAACAAATTATTTTTACATTTTAATGCCAAAATAACCCATGCTGTTAACTAATAATATTTCTTTTTTAGTTAAAACAGGTTCAAATAAGCGCTCATCAACTTTAACGCACTCCTCATTCAGCTCGATTATCCGAATTCGCCATTGTTGTAGATTAGAGACTGCTACAATTTCGATTCCTGATGAGGTACTTTGTCCTTTTTCAATTAGGGCCCTATCTTCTTCTGAATGTTGTATAGCGTGCATTACGCACTTGAAAAAACTTGTTTTAATATCTGTAGCAACTTCCGTTGGTGGCTAAAGCCAGTTACTGATGTCATCGTCGAAATAGCACTCGCCAGATAATAAGTCGCCATATATTTCAATCCATTCGAAACAATCGAATTTAGGCGATAATATGTCATGCAGTGGTTTATGAAGCGCAGTTATGCAAAAGTCCTCTTTCGGCCCGATCCCGCATGTATTGAAAGCTTTTTTAATGTTTTCCTTTGTTTGTATGTAAGTATGTCGTACTTGTAGATCGATGATTTTGTTAATATAAATTTTTATTTTTTAATTACTCTTTTTTAGATATGATTGCACTCTAGAAAACCACATTGTACCAATCATTTAGGTCCTTAATGATGGAGTTCCGGAAATGCAATGTTTTAATTTTTTTAATGTTGGTATAATCACCCCGATTATAAGAACCGGTTCTTTTAAACGAATAAAAGAACTAGCCGTTCTTCTATTCGTTCATAAGACCCGGTTCTTTTGTTCGGGGGAAGACGGTAGTATTTTTATTTTATGGCAGCATTTGCTAAAAAAAAGACAAAAACGCACAGCAAAATTTTTGCACGATGTTATTCTTTTCTTGTCATACACACGAAAGTTTTAATATACCAAACTCTTCTTTTTTTTGCTGGGCCAACATTTTCTCATCATTTGCTGTGTTTTTTTATTAGCGCCCGATAGCTGTATCCGGAGCATCCAATTTTCTATGTGAAAACTTATATTTAGCGCGCTATTATTGCATTTAATTAATTTATTTAAATCTAAACTAAGATTTTTCATTCAACTTTTTAATTAAAAATCGATAAAAAAATATCTCGGCTCACTTATTTATCGGGAGCCGCTATCGGGAGCGCTATCCATTTCAATGGGAAATTTGAAAAGGCTTTTAATTTTGTAAACCCCTGAAACCATTAGAAACTAAATCTTACAATAAAAAATTAAAACGCAGCAAAATGAATTTTTGTTTATAACGTCATGTCAAAATAAATGTCAATTAATATATTTCAGGTGATAAATGTTTGTTTTATTGATGAATTTAGTTTTAATTTTTAAAGTACAGCGACACCAGTGAATAATAGCTGCAGTTTCAATGGAAAATTGCCATTTGGCTCCGGATAGTGCTCCAATATTAAAACACAGCAATGTTGTGCTCTAGACTACTATAATCTGCAATACCACGAAAATGTCACAAAACTATCACTAACATTACTACTTGGAAATAGATGTCACTAATCAAACAAAAAAATGTTAATAATTTTCTCAACCTTAAATGTGTAATTTTGGTTGAACAAATGTTTTGCCCATGCTGAATTAATTGCCCATCAAACCAATAGGTGAGATCATAACAGTATTAGTCTAGCACAGAACCGTCTCGACAGTCTCAAGTTAAGTGACATAATATTTGGTGTTATTTATGTATCTTCTGGCGATAGAATAAAAGCAAAAGTTGTGCATATTATCCGGGAATATTTCTGATACTTTCCGGATTATTCTAGTAGTATTAAGTATTCAGTAAATTTTAGGTAATTATTCAGAGATCATTTCCGATATTTTCGGGAATATTCCGGATGCGGTATAAATTACGTGAATTGATGTTGTGAAGTGAAGAAAAAATCGCATTACACTGCTCAAAACCGAAAATGAGAACACATAATATCCGATTGGCGTGAGGTAAAGGCCCAGAACGGTCTACACTAAACGATTGCAACTTTAATCGTAAATTGTGCTTAAACAGTGAATAGATGACACTCGACCATTTAGTATGCAATCGCAGAAACTTGCCAAAGTTGCATCAGAATTCAACGATATAAAAGTTAATGAAATGTGGAAGATTACATGCTTGACGTTTCACCGTTCCCGAGAAATAAAAATCCACTAGAAATTTACTCGGTCCGGACAAGCCAATCTATTTGCTGCAAAATAAGAGGAATGCCAGAAACTAACTGACATAATCTGATAATATTGAAAATTTAACGTATGCTGATCTGCAGACAATGATGTAGGGTACGGCGAGAAATAATGCAGCCGAGAAAACAATGATGCATTTTGAAATATTTATATTGACTGGACAATTTGAGAGGGAATTTTTATCTCGTTTCGAAAATTATCGTGTTCATGCTGTTCATTTTATATTGGCTGTTAGCGTGTATATGCTACGAGGGGCACGTAATGTCCAGGAACCATTATGTAATTTAATTGATCCGTTATGTTTTAACCAATTCTCAATAAATTTTCAATCATTTTGAATCATCGATTCAGCTGTAATACTTCAGTATTTCTTATTTTTGCCTAAGTTAAAAGATCCGTAAAGTAAAAATCTATTTTTAGTATATCTCAGATTTGGCCATCGAATGCCATAACGATGTTTTACCATTCGGTAAAATACAATCAAATGGAATATGCCCACGATCACTTTGAATCGTTTAGTATTAATGTTAAAGTTGCGTGTGATTTAGTCTCAGTTGAACAAATAAAAGCAGAATATTTTGAATGCTCGAATATACGAGCTGGCCGAGAATTATATGGAACAACACATTATTCCTGCTATCGCATAGCCATAATTTCAACAAGAAAAGTTCAATACACAAGAAATTACAGCAAATAGCAAATCAATTCTAAAATCGGTGACATCGTGGTCGTGAAATTTTTGATTTATGTACTTATAACGCCGTCCGTCCGATATCTTCGACATGTATCACGACACGATAGTGATTATCAATCAGCGCTGGAAATTTTAGCCGAAACTAATTTGGTTCCGTGTAATGTTTCTGAATTGGATATGTATGCATACAGAATTTTAAACGCTTGGACAAAAAAGTCTAAAGTATCCAGATTTACTAATTGTGACACCGTGCCTAGTGGCCACCTTAATTAATGTTATTAAGAAAGAACAACACTTATCATTTTTACGAGATCATGCCAAGGCAATTACCAATATGGCGGCAACACTCCCTTATTGAATGCCGGACGACATAAACAATCGTTTGGTATAAACTAAAATTTTGATACATTAATTATACAAAATAAATGTTTGCCCCATGTCCAAATCTAGTATGTTGAAGCAACCCCGGGCACAAGTAAATATGTTTTTAAAAATGTTTTCATTCACATTATTACACTGTTATTTTATTTGTTCCTCTCGGTTTCTTAACTTTTCGTTTCTTAACGAAGTTCGAAAAAACGACCAAAGTAACATCTAGAAAGGTTTCACGTAAGCTATTGCTAGTATTTTATTTCTAATTTGACATTTTATATTTTAGGTTTTCCAAAGATGGATCCTCGGATGGTTTCCGTTAAACAGGGGGGCTTTATGGAAAATTCGATATCGGGTCTGAAAGCGGGTTTTGCATTATGAAAATCGGATATCGAAAAATCCGCTATTATGAAATTAAAAAGACAAAACGAAATCGGATTTTCCGAAAATCGAATGTCGAAATCCGACTGCTATTTAGTTGGCGAATTTCATTTTTTTGTTACCAAATTTGTGTGTTCCTTCAACTATTTCAATCAATATATTATTTTTATGAAATATAAAAACTAAAAAAATTAAATTAAACAATATTTAAAATGTAAGTATAATATGTATATTTAAATAAAAAAAAAAACATCATATTTAAATGATAATTAAATTAATTATTTTGAATTTATTAGGACGACAACAACAACTGGAGGACAATTTGAGTTACTTGTCGGTTTTATGGAACGAAATGAGGGAACCTTTTTATTTATAAACATATATTTTCCACACTGAATATTATAGAAATTGAAATAGATTTCATCTAGCAGGTCATTAGTCAATTAAAAAATAACAACAAAATAAAATTTAGACACTTCAAGTCAATTACAAAACGCATTATTGCTAACTTCATGCTTATATTTGACAAACTCGACCAAACAATTTCATAATAGAAAAATTCGCGGCAGATCGAATTTTTCGATATCGGAAAAAATCCGATATCGGATTATTTCATAATAGCCCCCCAGGTTTCGCTAGTCCCAAAAATTTAATTATTGTTGGTATACCACTGTAAGCAGAATTATTAAGCATCCGCAGGTATGCTAGAATATTCTTTTAAGAGATTAACCCGAGCCAGTAAGCACTAAATTTAAAAAAAACAGAATTTAAACATTTATGTATATAACTTAAAAACATTAAGATTAATAAAACAGTTAATATAAAATATAAATACACTTAAAAAGTATAACATAAATTTAATAACACTGCAGGCTTTATAAGATAACAAACAGCAACAATGGCGCAATATTACAACGTAATTTCACTTTTATAAGTACATAAAGGATATAATTTATATATTACAAAACACGCATATAAAATATATGTGTACAGGCAGAAAAGTAAGCCAACCTTTTGTCTTTTGTAAAGCACATCATACATGATGTTTCTTTATACCCCCGACGACGTTACGGTACACATGTACTTCTTCAGCCACCCACTCAAACCAAACAAATACAACAAAAAACCCAGTTTCAAATGGAAAATATACGGTACTATTTTTCAAATAAATTATAATTCCTTTTTCCATAGTTCTCTTCCTCTGCCTACACGCTTTATTATGTTGCCTCACCAAGATGAGAAAAAAAATTATGATATCCTTTTTTGGGATATTAATTTTGGTTTCCAACCATATTTCTGACCATTATACAAAAAAAGCACACAACCTTTTTCCCCCTCGGTTTTATTGTAGGAGAAAAATGTTTTTTAGTTTTTAAACGTGGGGCGCATCGTCTAATTTTATATTGAAAACCCATTTAAAAAAAGGGAAAAATACCAGCTCAAAATCTATAAATAGCCCAGAGATGAAAAATCAGGTTTTACAGTATCATAAATTACCCAGAATATCAAATTGATTGACTTAAATATAAAATGCGTGTGACAAACCCCGCAGACAATAATTGAACTCTTTTAAAACAAGAACATAACTGACAACAACAATAACGAGGACTATAACAAATATAAATTATATCCCAGTTGATCCTCGTCAGAATGAGTTTCCCTCCCTCCGTTCACATGCGAAAGAATTTAAAGGAAAAATTAAAACGAAATCATTAAAAAATAAGAAAAACAATAACAAACGATCCATAATGAAAAGTAATGACAACAAGATTCACTTTAAATTTTCTTTCTTGGCTCTTACGAAATGGAATAAGACAAAATGTTGTTGTTCCTTTGAAATTAATTTAATTAGGAAAGAAACTTTTCTTTCTTTTTTTTTAATTCGTTTCTCAAATTTTTAACGAACCAAAAAGAAACAAAAATGGTAAATTTATCTCAAGAAAACAAAGAAAATTATTTTCCTTTTTATATTTCGGGTTGGTTTATTGTTATTCTATTTTGTGAAAATCTGTCGACTTAAAATTTAACAAGACTCTATATGGATACAATACACATATACATATTCATTTAGAAGAGGAAAAGCAGCAACACACAGAGAAAAACGAACAACAAAAAAAATCATTTTTCCGGTCTAGATTTTTATATATACACTTTGAATGGAGGAACGTCGTGCGATACATAAAATGTGTGTGTATACTTCTGGAAAAGCTGATGGAAAATGGTTGAAAAATCAATAAAACAATTATACATACAAGCGAATAATAATAATATATATTTCAAAAATTCTAATTTTTAATTGATATGATTTAAGAGCAATTGATTTGTACAGTGAAATGACCTGGCAATTTCTTTACTATCTTCAAATGTATATATGGGCAATGGCTTCTAAGTCTCGGCACACAATTTTCTCTATATTTTTAACGATGATGTATCGTATCGACTAACTCATGTACTCTGCAAACGATATTTAATTTCAACGTAAAATACACAATATGATTCTCAACCAGTTCACTGTAGTGTAACAGTCAGGGTTATATGTAAAATAACAAAACGGAAAATGTACATGAAAATTTATTAGGTTCTTTTCCTTTTTTGTTTGTATTATGTACAGAGACTTCTTAAAAATTAAGACACAGATGGTATATAGAATGTATACAATGTGCAAAAATAGAACGATGACGTCGGAGAAATATTAATTAGATGAAAAATGAAATGATTTTCAATTTTTAATTATGAGAAAAATGTAGTGCAGAATCAATTAAATTAACAAAGGTTTGCTTTTAACAAAAGCACTTAAAGACAAAATAGATTTGTAAACTTTTTTGGGAAAACATATATTTATTACAAGATTTGTTTTGAAAGTAGAACAACTCGCTTCTAGATTGTTAACAATTAAAATGTGAAAATTAAGTAACCCACAGTATAAAAACCAAAGGATCGCTACTAGACAGACAAGCGGTACTAACTAGTTTTTTTTATATTTTGTTAAGAATCCGCTGGGTAGGCCGAATCATTTATTGTCATCGATTTTGCTTTACGTCAGAATAATTACCTACTTTAAGCTAAGCGCATTGCCCCGGGAATTATTCAAAACTCATTCTGGTACTTTCTACTGGAAGCTCATGAATGTCTTTGCAATAAGCCATTGTTTTTCATATTCGTAAGCTCCACAATTACCATCTATCCCTAGGATTACCTCCTGTTTTGGCTAAATTATTTTGTCACACACCGGTGGTAACTCGACCCGGTTTCCAATTATAACTCTCAATGCATTTTGATCATTTGTGTTTATTTGAAGGGGAAACTCTACACTGCGCCGTTTTAGTACCTGCGGTTATCGAGATCCACCCCAGAGCTATTCTTTCACAAAATCTAGTCCGATATGCATTCATCAGTTATGCTAGCTATGATAACATGACAGTGCCATCTGTCTTCTGGATCTATATTATATCAGGGTGTATAACCAATTTTGAAGCTTCCAATGTAAATGTGTATTGGCGCGGTACAAATAGGTTAATAACAGCTACAAGTGTAGTTCGCCCAAAGTTGCACGGTTGTAACGGAAATCTTCAACTGCTTATGCCCCTCAAAGCTGGTGTAACTTAATTTTCCGAAGCCAAGCGTTTCCTCTCCTCGTCTCTCTCAATGTCTAACTGGCTCACCTTTTCGTATTCTCTCGGGCTCTGTCTACTTCCTGGCTAGTTACAATCCCATATGTTGTGTCCGGATTGTTGGCATTTGAAACATCGAGACGAGGAACATGATATTTTTGTTCCGTTACCTTGGAAATCTTACTGTGGTTTCCTTATCTTCCCTTTTATTAGTGCTTTTATTTGCGTATAATATCCTCAAAATCAAACTTGCGCAACTTTACTGAATCAATTGCCAAACTTGCTCTGGCTGCCTAATTTTCTAAAGCCAACGTCAATACCTCGTTCTTGGTTTTACCTCTAGTTTTCGTTCTCATATAAAATTTTAGATGTTCGTCGTTGACACCACTGATGAACACATCTACTGTTAATCTACTCAGCACATTTGCAGGAGCATTACCGTAAGCTTGACGGACCGATTTTGTTTCCTCTCTTTCTAGTCTTTACAGGCTCTCCACGTTGTTCTCGCGTGCTTTGGAATTATATTTTGCATATTTTTTTGTCGTGTGACTCGCTCTTATCACCTTTCGGTTGCAGATTGGGATTTTACAAGGCATTTGCAGCTTTCCTTCAAAGTGCCAATATATAAGGGGGCATTGAGTTGCTCCTTAGCAGCACAATCATTGTGCCTTACTGCAGCCGCTTGAAAATTGACTTTCTCCAGTTCTCAAATGCCGAAGTTATTAAAAAAAAATTGAACTTCCGGAGATAGTATATTTCTCTGTGTGACTGTCTTGGGTTGTTTCAATGTGGCCTTCGACTTATTTAAATGCCTGATTTTTTCTTCAAATTCCTTGAGATATCGAATTTTTTCAAGGAACCTATATCCATCTAAGTTCTTTAGCTTGAAGATCTTGGGTTTAATTTGGTTAAGTTTTTTGTTCTCCAAGCTGACCTCTCTATCCCTCTATAGCTTTTATATCCCAATAATGGATTTTGCCGCCTGCTTGGTGGTTTTCCAACTATCTCGATTCATGGTAAGCTCCCTCCAGTTTCGAAATTCTAATATACGAAGATCTTCTTTGATATCGTAGCGCCAGCGTAGTCAAGGTCTTCCCCTTGGATAGTCACCGATGATGTTTTCGGCATGGGGATCGATTCAGGTAAGTACAATATTAAAGAGCAGATTGACGGGGAGCTCTTCATGGTTCCAGTTCATCACGATGAGATCATAAAGGTAAGATGGAAGTGTAGGTGGAGTCCATTTGTCAATCCGATTTAATAAATTTTGAAAGTAGGTTTACCATACTGAGAGAACATCAGCCACGTTTGTTCTCAGTCCTCTATCCGTGTTTTTTTGGTGACTGTGGTTCGTCGGTGACTGTGGAAGTCGTTAGTAAGATTTCTGGCGGTTGAACAACAGTCGGTTTTCCTTTTCGATGTATTTCCTCTTTTATTCGCGATTTTTTTTGTCCGAGGGATGTTGCTTTCTTGGTGCAAAGATATTCTGTGTGAGAGCTCCCAGTGTTGCGAGCTGACTCCTTGCTGGTCTAATTTGGTACTTTGTTGATCAAACTTGGATCATGATCTGGGCTGCTTACATTTTCTTCATTTGAAGTAACAGCGCCTTCACCGTATCTTCCATATTCAAGGCGGGTTAACGTTATTCAGTTATAGACGGTTGTACTGATATGGATATTACAAGTCTGGACGTGTTGCTCATCGTTTGAGGTAGCCGCCGTCATCCTAGCATCGGTGTTGATTATCGCGATCTATGCTTTCTTCTATCACTATTTCTTTCCTCTTCTAGAGCTGCTGCAGCCCTGATAGGAACTCTTTTTTATTATCTTCGGTTATTGCCTGAACCTCACTCCGGAGCTTATCCTTTAATTGGTGAGATGTGTAGTTGTTTATACTTATAACCGTTGCTGGTACTTACAAAATCCCACTTGTGGTGATGCCAAATGTTACAAATTTTTCCGATGCTGATTCTTAATAGACTTTGCAAATAAAACACTTTATGCTGTGTGCCTTAGGTGGATTTTTTCGACTAAATTATGAACTAAACTAAATTGCTCAGTAGTTCAAAATAAACATTCATAGGTGGTAGTAACATTAAAAAACAAGATGTGCCTGACTATTCGAAATACTAAACTGTCGACTTTTCGTGGATAAAGGAAATATTAAATTAAATTAAAATAATAGAAGATGATAAGAAAGTTGCGTTATTTGCAAATGTTATTATAAACTAAGAATTGTTTAAAAATAAAAAAAGTGTCTCGTAAAAATTTGTACACAATAACACATTTGCATTAAATACCAAATAATGACATTTGACAACTAAATTGAAAAGTTACCTCGCGAGGAGCCTTTTCGTTTGTAACCTGGCGGCGAATAGCATAAGGTCACCTCAAAAAAGTTTAGTTCATAATTTAGCCGAATTTATTTACTAACACTTTTAACTGATTTAACAACATTATTTATCACTGTTCAAACTACAATTGTTAACTGTGTCTGCATGGGAATTTCTTCTCGCATATTTACTTGTCGATCGCTGTTCGAGATTATTCCATTTTGTGTATCTGTCGATGTATGCGTATTGGAATTGTAAATCACTTGCATGTAGTTGTATTCGAGAACATTCCACGTGACGTCATCAATTCCTCTGTGGTTTTATTCGAGATAGCATTAACATGAGTATGACATTTTCTAGATAGCCACGCCCCATAATTAATTCAATAATCAATTATTGTTGTGTTAGTATTGTTGTTAATGTTGTCAGTTGTAATTTGATTGTTTTATTTGATGTCACTCAAGTTAGTCCTAATTTCAGAAACTTACTAATATTTGCGAGAAAGTGTTCATTGCCTAAATTATGGAGCATAATTGATTCGATGTTAGTGACAATGCAATCTTCAGTACGATCTAAGGAGGAAGAGGGTGCATTCGAGTATTATATCGAGAGACACCTATATTGACAGCGTAGATGGAGTAAAAGGTGTTCGAATATACTTCAGATATAACGGAGTAAAGCCTTTTGCATTTTATTAATAATCGGACCATGAACGGAGTAAAAACTTTTACTCTATACTTAATGCATAGAGTGAAACCAAAATGTCATGTGCGAGAAAATAAATTATAATTTTTTTATTATATATAATTGATATTATTATTGTAAAATATAAAATATCTGTATAACTAAATATCTGTTATACCTTTATCAAAAAACACGTCAAAATTTTCTTTTGTGGGATTGTTAAAATTGTTAATTATGTTTTAGATGGTGTTAAGTGGAGTGATGAGAACACCTTATTCCTTTTATCTAGAATTAAAACAAATTATCGGAGCATACAAAGCGGTGTAAAAAATATATATACCGGAAACCCTCCAGGAACACGATTAATTCGTTCCGTGTTCTTCAATTCCGTGTTGTCAAAACAAGAGACTACAAAAAAGCAAATAAAATAAACGTTACGTTTTATTTTTGTTATGAATATTGAATATACAAAAAACAAAATAAAAGAGAATAACGAAAATCGTGTTATTCGGATACCGTATCCTTGGAGGGTTCCTGTATATGAGAATTAGGCGCGAATTTTCGGGAACGTCACTCCAGCCGATCTACGAGCAGGTTGAATCGAAATGGAAAGCACTACTGCGGCAGTATAAAATAATAAAGGATTTGAATAACACAACGGGGCAAAATCGGAGACATTGGAGTTTTTATGAAATTGTCGATGACATAGTAAGAAATGATCCAACTATTGAAGCTCCTGCAACCGAAACCAACACGAGCGCCAATATAAGCGTTCGAACTCTGATGATAACATGCCGTTACCAGTTCGAGAGTATGAGATTAATACTGGTCAATTCATTCGAAAGCGCTTACAGCGAGAAATAGAAAAGCAGGAGTTCCGTAAAAAGCAAATAAAGCGTCTGGAAGAGAATGTAAATTTTTAAAGATTCGTTGAACATTTTATTGTCACTCACTTATAGTATTATGAATGAGACAACACAATTTTTCAAATGTCATGTTCATTTTGTTGGTAAACAAACATTTTGTGTACCAATACAAATGTTAAAAACTAACTTAAACGGTTATCAAATCACTTCAAATAGTTTTAGAATACAATATTTTTGTTTAATTTGCATAAAAATATTCGTTTTGACTGTATTTGATAAAAAAAGTAAGAGATGTCAAAAAAAAAGAATCAAAATTGAATTCTTCTTGATTAACTGCAAGAAAATATTGAGCAACTTTTTTCTGACATTTCATTTTTTTTTTGTCATGGCTACTGTGTATACACTCACTTTCATTAAAATTATGTATACCTATTATTTTTCTCCCGTCTGCGCAGCTAACTAGGTTCCGAATTTCACTATGAACTATTACATGTGTTGTATCGCACATACAAAAATCTCAAACGCCATTTGAGTGTTGTTATAATTTGTGTGCTAATTTTTTTTACAATGAACCGTTCTGTAATATTGCCAGAACTAAATAACTAATTAAGATAGTTTGAAAACACTGTGGGAAGTTATCGAATTCTGTTAAAGACAAATATGATATTTTAGTGCGCCATTTTGAGCTATAATTAAGCATATTATGGCATACTATATGGAAAACTATCAAGCTTGTAAATTTTTAATTTCCCTTTTAATAAAGTAAAAAAATGTATGTTAATTTTCAATTAGTACAAAAACTATATAACAAATTTTAACAATCAATTTCCGTTAGTATATAAGCTATATATAGCTACATATATATAACTAAAGGATGCGCTAGAGAGAACTAT
Organism: Nephrotoma appendiculata; assembly: GCA_947310385.1. NCBI lineage: Eukaryota > Metazoa > Arthropoda > Insecta > Diptera > Tipulidae > Nephrotoma > Nephrotoma appendiculata. Next base: position 155,299,380 of record OX371224.1, on the reverse strand, counting down.
ATATAACTAAATGTAAAGAAAATGTATAACCACATAACAGAGGAGTTATTTGTGGTTAAGGCGCTTCTATCAATCATAATTTATATAAATTTGTAGTACAGTAATGACTCTAGATCTGATATATGTGTTTCTGTTTCCCAAGGCAACAACAATTTTTATTCAGCCAATTGTATTTATGGAAAGAAGGAAGTTTCACCCTTATTCGATTTTAATTACGAAAAAATTCTTTAAAATTAAATTCCTATTTTCTCTTAAATAATCATAAACGTACAAAACTTTTATTTTTTTGGATTCTAATCTCTAGCGAGTTAGGAATTTATACACGAGCGCGTATGTATCGAAGGAACAGTTTACATTTCCAATGATTATTTGGAAAAAATTTGTATAGATATTCGGGGACCTTCCTACCCCATCCCCTTATTAGTTATTCCCTTTTTAATTTTAATGTTATTATTAATCAATTCACCCCTTTATTATTAAATAACGTGTACGTGTGTGTAACGGCTCTTTAATGTTTTAAAGTTGATTTTAATATAATATTTTGAGGATAACGTTTTGTTGGCTGCGAGCTCTGTTGGATACAATATATGTGGAAATTCGACTCTCCTTCGACCTCTATCTTCGACATTTAAAATTTTACATCTTTTACAAATCACTGAATATTATTTACCCAAGTTCAAAAGAATTCCATCATTCCGAATAATTAGTTTTTATTGTTGGACAAATAAAATTTATCGTATGTAATCCCGTAAACCGCATTACCATCGCTTATGTACCACCTATACAAATATTCGAATAATGACCGAAACAAAATCGTAAAATTAAATGGCCCAATTTTATGTTTATGGTATTTCTGTACATTGACTACCGCATCGCCATATTACACGAGCACATTTATACGGGTTTGACAACTGCTACCTACTCTACTACACAATGACTCCGTTCCAATTTTTTTTTTCGTATTTTTATGTGACTTTCTACCTTCCATCACATAATCATTTCACTTTTTCCGTTCTTTTTATTTTCAATTTTCATCATTGTTTAAATATTTTCTAGTTTTTATGATTCGGTATACACATTTCATTCATAGACCCCATTCTTCCTACATCATCAAATACACTTGCCATTTTACTTCTTTGGAATTATCAAACGATGACACCCTTCTTCCATATAACAAAACGCATACATCTGTATGTGCAAAGAGAGTATTTTATTCCTATTTAAGATGAACAGGAAGGAATCCACTAAACAAAAGTGTTTTTATTACTTTTATCTTTTACGTGAAGGGGTGGGGAGCCACATCGAGATATTTGGTGGTATGAAGCGTAGCGCCGTTGAATTAAACGAAATTATGCTAATCGCACTGGTAGTGTAACAATTTACTTTAACATACATTTGGGAAAGATTCAACACAGATATTGCAGTTTGGAGAACATACTCTCATAACCAAAAGACAACAGGAGAAACGATTTATAGTTGTTATTAGTAAGTAGGCAATATAAGTGTAATAATAAAGTAGTTCAGCACTTCGGCAACGAATTGTTTGTTTACAACTGCCGCTGCGCTTATCAAAAGTGTAGTGCAAAACGTTTAGAGGTCCCGTGAGCGTCCAACGGTTTTATTCATAGGTTGTAGGGTTTCAGGTCTGCAGCGTTGATGAGTGTTTGCAAATTTAACCGTATTTAAGTCGTAAAGCCTATTAAGAACAGCAGTGGTAGATTGCTTTAGCAGCTAAATAGATAAATATGCTGCAATCAGCACGGTGTTTTGCACCTATAAATACGTCTAATAGTCGTCTTTGTGTATCTTCAAGGTATTTGATTACCAGGCCCAATTACAGGGATAAAAAAATGACAGCTAATGCTTTATTTTAATATGTGCGCTTTATTCATTGAGGAGTGCTCTAGTTTCTTGTATCTGATAGAACTGCTGTTCTTATTGTTTTGCCTCTCTTTGTGACAATATCCCGAACATGTCCCCCATTATATCGCTTGCTCCACGTCTCGTCATACGTTGACTAAAGTTATTATGCATTATCAACTCGGTGTCTTTGATGAGGTTTTTAACTTGCCATTGCACTTGTTATTGTGCATTTGCATTGCATTTGTCGAAAAAGCTCTACTTTGGCAGTATTGACAAAGTACATGCCCGAGTGTTTCCATGTATATTGACGGTGATGAATGGATTGCTTTCGACTAACTTTGATTCTTCAGACCATCGTTTGCTTGTTATCATGCTTATTATACTCAGTAACAGGCAGGTATGGTGAATTAATCGATTGTTAATTGAGGCTTGCTTCGCCTTTCGACTGGGTTATTGCCTTCTCTTTTGAGTCGTGGATGCATGCTCTTGCGCTTGTTCTTCTTGAGTTTCATCTTCTTTCGGTGGCTCCTGGCTGGGCAAAGGTGCTACTTTGCTTATGCGTCATTTGACGTTCAAATTGCCCGTCGTTTTAGGCGTTACTACCTTGCTCGGTCCATCGCCACCGGTGCGTAGGATCTCGTTGGTGGTTATACGATATCTCCAACTTTCAGATTTGTCCGTGGTTGTTGCCACTTGGGACGTTGCTGTAGACGATGTAAATAATCTGATAACCACTTTAGCCAAAATTGGGTACACTTATTCTGAAGGAGCTTCCACCGGAACAGGTAATTTGCATGTTTGGTTAACTATTCTTTTTCTGGTAGTGATAGTAAGACATTTCAAATCAGGAAATGTCGTGGCGTTAGTATACGGCTAGCGATTTCCAATGCTCAGATACAGGGCAAAGCGGCCCTGAATTCAGACAGGCTTCTACGGATTGGATTCAATAAAGGTCGTATTTCTTCAAAGGCTTGTTATCCTCTATGTATTTTTAAGTGGATTTTTATAGATTTCACCCCTGCTTCCCACAGTCACCGAATGTGGTGATGCTGGTGGAAGAAATGCCACGTAAGCGATTCTATACTAGGTTTTACGCTTCCACGAAGTTAGTCTCGTTGCCGCTGTGCATTTGTGCAACATTACCTCGGCGTCTTTGATGTGGATTGCTTTGGCGACTAAACAGATAAATATGCAAATGTATCCTCATTACGATTTATTTCCGCAACCTCTGCTAATTCGAATAAGGATCGGGCTGGCGTAGTCCACTCCAGTGTCGGTGAAAGAGCATTTATTTATTTAATTTAAAAGGAAATCTATTTAGTACATTGCAATTATGATTTCAAATTTAAGAAAGTAAGATATAGAATATATTAAAAAAAAAACAAAATAAAATAAAAAATAATAATCTATTCACACTTATATTATAAATAAGTGAAAATTAGAAACAAAACAATTATTTAAATTAAAAGTTAGTTTGAAATATGAAACTGTCAAAGGACTTAATTAAAAATTTAAAAAATAAAATTTTAACTTGTTTTAAAACAGTTTTTTGATAAATTAAAATCAAATTGATCAGCTACGGTATTGAATGATTTTGTTGATCGATTAATGGGATTGTTGTCGCCATAGTTGGTTGGATGGTGTTTGAGTGCCAAAAATTGATGATTATGCAAAGTCCTGCTTGGGACATTTATGGATATTTTTTCCAGTATGAAGGATGAATCGATGTGGCCGAGAAGGACATTTCCGATGAAAGTGGCATCCAGATGTAATATGTTTTGCACCTTGTAGAGTAAGGAGGTAAGCGAGCCACATTTTCATAGAATGCTATGTTATAATCATAATTCCAGCCAGTTTTTTTCAACAAGAATATAAGGATTTTCTGTTGTATGCTTTCGATTCTATTCATGTGCACAGCGTAAGAGGGGCTCCAAACCATTGCAGCGTGCTCCCCTTGAGATCTTACATAAGCGTAATATAATGTGCGTAGAGTATGTATATCCGTGAATTCCCCAGTCCCCCGCTTGAAAAAGCCAAACATGGAGCTAGTTTTAGCAATAAATTTATCTATATGACGGTTAAAACTAACGTTTTCAACAGGTACAAAGGGCCAAATGTCGAAGGGCCGAATGTCTAAGGGCTGAATGTGTCGAAGGGCCGAATGTCGAAGGAGCGAATGGGTTGAAGGGCCGAATTTTTTTTGTTTTTAGAAATATAATTTTTTAAATTTGTTGTTTTGTGGAATATTTTGTAAATTTTTTATTATTAAACATAAATGAATTTCTTATGAATTTATGTATTTTACTATTTTTCATCTTTGGATATTTATGAAATTCCACGTATCCATACAGCGATACATTTTGGTGAAGGAAAATTTTGTCATTCGCCATCAGAGGCATTCGGCCCTATATGTCAGCCTTCTGATAATAGGTATATGGTACAAAAATCAAAAAAATAACTGAATAATTAAATTAAATAAAATAATAAAAAAATATATTTCTAAAAACGAAACAAAACAAAAATTAAAAGAATTCGACCCTTCGACCCATTCGGCCCTTTGACACATTCGGCCCTTCGACATTCGGCCCTTCGACATTCGGCCCTTCGACATTCGGCCCTTTGACATATTCGGCCCTTCGAAACATTCGGCCCTTCGACATTCGGCCCTTCGACATTCGGCCCTTTGACATTCGGCCCTTTGATATCATACTTTTCAACAAATGTGACTCCCAGATCAATAATCTCACGTACTCTTGGAACTTCCGCACCATTTATTTTATATGCCGAAGTTATTAGATATTTTTTTTTCGATGAAATGACATAATTTTACATTTCTTAATATTGAGGTGTAATGAATTTTGGACACACTCACTATGTCTATTGAGGTCATGTTACAGTTTATCAACATCATGCTCATGTTTAATTGTATGAAAAAAAATTTCGTCATCAGCAAATATTAGGACATTTGAGTGCTTAATTAACTTGGCTATTCTATCGATGAACACAATAAAAATCGAGGGTTCAATATGAGATCCTTGAGAGACACCGGAGGTTACTTTGATAACGTTGGATTTCTCATTCCCAATTAATACATATTGCAGTCGATTTGTCAGATACGATTTGAACCAATTAATAAATCCGGTTGAAAGAGTGAGTGCTTTGAGGTGGCAAATAGAGTTAAATTCCTTGTTAAAATCTGTATACGTTACATCTACTTGATGATGATTTTCTATCTCATTGAATACCTTATAGGTAAATTCGACCAGATTGGTAGATGTCGATCGTTTGCTACTCGCAAACTTTTTTAATATAAAGGCGAGTATATCATCCGGCCCACATCCATCTCCAAATTCCTTTAAGGCTGATAGAATATTATGTTCATGTATGACAGGAGGAATAATACATGTATTGTTGTTACCTATTTGATCAGTGTATCCCATATTATAACAAGGGCTCTAGACTGATTGGAAAAATTCTGCAAACATGTCTGCTATCACTTTTGGGTCCGAGGAGCTGGTACTATTATAAGTCATATTGGAAGGATATCCCTTGATTTCCCGTTTGGATCGAAAGTATTTCCAAAATTCTTTAGGATTTAATTTAATTTTTGTTTCAATACTTGCAAGGTAAGACCCGTATTTAAAATTGAAATAGACATCAAATTCATCACTGCGCTGTAAAAACGCTAGCTTGTCAGTTTCCAATCGAGATTTCATCATTTTAGCATAGACTTTACATTTTCGGTTTTTTAAATTGGTTAGCAGGTCATCGAACCACGGAGGATGAGTTTTCGATGCTTTATTGAAAAAAGGCACATGGAGTTCAAAGCCTTGGTGAATGAAGTTATAAAATTTATCAACATTCTCGTCCACATTGTTAACATTTAAAATTATATCCCAATTTGCTGCTTCTATATAATTTTGCAAACCGGCGTAATTTGCATCCTTGAAGTTGTATTTCATTCTTGGAATGTGTTCTTTTTTCTTCTGGTGACAGTAGGTTGAGTCAAAAACAATGTCCAAAGGTTTGTGGTTGATGTCGTTTACAACAAATGGATTCATTGATTCAGTTACTTTGAAAGCACCCTCCTCATTGGTGAAGACCAGATCCAGAAACCTATCGATGTTATTAGCAATCATATTAATTTGGTTGAAGTTAAAACCAAGCATTGACGAATAGGGAGTCTGCATCGGTATTGATATTACATGGAAGAATGCATTTAAACTCCATGTCATGTTTCCAGTTGATATTTGGAAGGTTAAAGTCGCCCAGTATAAGAACTTGATTCGATGAATTAGATGTTTTCAGGACTTCATATAGCAGTCGCAATTAGACCGAGGTGGTATATACACTGTATATATAAATAGATATCGTTTGCCTATTTTGATCTTCGCACAATTCTACTCAAGTCTTGATGGAACTAATGTAACAGAAGAACTCTCTAGATTTGTATGTATAGCTATCAATACGCCACCGCCTGATTCTTTAGTACTCGTTTCAGGAGTGCGATCACATCTGTAAACAATATAATTCTGCCCAAAGTATTCTGTACTATGAATACCTGGGTTGAGATTACTTTCCCCCATTACATATACATAAAGGGTAGTTTCTTTGATGAACAAATTGATAGAATTTGGATGCTTTTGATGTCATTTTATTTACATTCTGATAATAGATTGTACTCACATCTTTGACTGAATTTTTGCACGGTTTAATAGATGGTTTGGTAGTATTTGGTGATTCATGAATGGCATGCAAACTTGTGTTAAAATGGTGCGCCTTCGTCACTAACGAATGGTTTAAATCATCTGCTACAGGATGTATGTGAAGATAGCCCAAATTTCATCCCCGAAAAATGCGATGGTAACACTAATTATTGCTATCATGACATTTTTTTTACTCTCAGCCCAAAAAATCACGACATTTTTACTCTCAGCCCCGAAAATTTACTGTCATGACAGCTAAAACTATCATGACACAAACATTTTTCTGGGCTGAGAGTAAAAATATTGCATTTTGGTGAAGGAGTAATTTTTGATTTTCGCTGTCAGAATATTTTTTGGATAGTAGAATTAAATTGTTTATTGTTCATTTATGCGTTTTATAACTTTTTATTGTTCTTATTAAACTCTTAACATTTTTATTTATTATTTAGCTGTTATTCGGAAATATTTATACCCGAATTTAGATTTATTGCTATAATTATTAGTTAAATGTCGCAATACTATACATAAACTTGTATAGTATTGCCATAAGCAACTATTTCGATTTTCGGGGATAGAAATTTGGGCTATCTTCACAAAGGTTGCTACAGGTGCGAAATATTTAAATGAGCATGTGTGCCTCAATATTGCAACTATTGCGTGTGATAAACTACTGAATAATTTAATCGGATGAGTGTTTGTTCTGACGCAGATAACTTTTGGTGACGTTAGTCCTTGTGCCTCATGAACAGTTAAGACCTTACTAGAATATGGTAAGGTGAGCTGGTCCATTAATAAGCGCTTATCTGCTTTCGTAAAAGCTTGATAATATGTATTATCAATTACGCAGGCAGGGATGATATATCAGGTGGTAATTTGAAGAATCCCATTGGCACCTCTACAGGGTTTCTGGTACTGATATCAGGATAATATTTTTTTAGTGCTAATTAGCAACATTTACCTGATCAGACTTCGTAATAAATTTATTAGCATTGAATTAAGTGAATATTAATTGAAAATTAACATGGTGCAATCTGGTCAATGCATATAATTTGATTTTTTTATGATGAGCATGATACAGTAACGCGGGGAATGGCAGATTACCTATTAGTTGTTCTACGATTGTAACTTTGAATCGATGGCAGCGGATATATTGATGGTCATTATAGTTGACTGCTTGGACCTCCCCTCCTGATGATCTAGAATTGTTTTCGGGGGAAGCCGCCCAATGCTAACGTGTTGCCCCCGTGCAACGTTTCTTTATGTCCCCAATCCAATATTAACTTGGTGAATGGCCCGTTATAAGGTTAGGATGACGGGATGTTTTTCCTCGTAGGGGAATGAGTTGGGCGAAATAATTCTGCTGTGCTTATTCATTGGTTTACCTTGTTTCAGTAGTGAATATTCTTCTGCAAATTTCACCTATTGATCCGCTACCGGTCGATTAGTCCCCTTCGTTTAGTTCGCCACCATAATATACTCCCATGAATTGGTACCTGTATATGTGCGACCTGAGGGACGATTGCTTATAAGGTATGAATTGAAGATTCTAGGTTTTCCACTTGCTCCACAGGTTTCGTACTTCGCAACTTCAGCAGTCGTGAGTGCTTGCTGCAAAAACGTTGGGCCATTCCACCGGCTCTGGAGTGCCGCTGATTGCTTTGAAGTTACACCAGATAAAGTGCCATGACCGGATTTTGGTATTTTGTTGAATGTGTGTTACTCGATGTGCGACAAATGTCTTCCAAGGTGATGATTGTTTTTGAATCCAATCCAGCGTAATCATGCAGCATGGGGGTGTTGCACTTATGTTAACTCCAAACTCTTTTTTGCTTGTTGAACTAACCGGCTCAACAATACATTCATCACAGAATCTTTGAAGTTCAAACGTACAGATGTCTTCCAAGTAGTAAATGTAGCGGGGTATTTTAATTTTCCGAACAGCATTCAGCTCGAGCTTGAGCTGCTGCCAGCGTTTCTGGTGGTAACTCTTCGTCCCAGTCCAGATCGAGACTCCATAGCCTTTGATACATTATTTTACAACCAATGATTAATGTTGCCAGCCATTCCAAGGATCAGAGATTTTTGATATTTCTAACAAAAATTAACGTTTCCTTATTTTCCGTGATTGGGTGGTAGACGTACTTGGAATACGAAGCAGTCGGCAGACAGGCTATTGTCTAAATCTCTAAGGTTTTGATTAACTGCTCATCCGCGATGGTAAGATTATCGCTCAAGAATTATTCCATGGGTAATCCCGTTAAAAGGCCGGGATGATTGCTTGACTACTTACTCAATTCTTACTTCTACTTGTTGTGTTCATCTTCGGCGAGTGCATGTAAAGTGCGAATCACCACATAGGATGCAGCGGCTACTGTGGTTAATTGGATGACGTTCGCGTTCTCTTCATAAAATTCGTTAATATTTTCCATGTTCCTCTTGTACCAGTATTTTGATGTCTGCAGAGAACATTATTTGATGTTTTCTCCATCTGAGGCGGACCGCCAAAGACCATTTTGGAATGAAGAACTGGTAAATAAGTTTTCATTCAGGCTGATGCCTGTGGACGATCTCATGGAAGCATGAAGCACTACTCAAATTTTAGTAGCGTTTGTTTGCCATCCAACGTGTTGCCGGACACCATTTTTGCAGGTCGTTTATCTGGTTCGTGCAACAACCGGTGATGTCGATTACTGCAGCTGCACGATATCTTTGGACTATATGTGCGAGACAGTTCGTGCAAATTTCGGCACGATTCACAAAATCAATTCTTGCCACAGGGTCGGGTAGAGTTCTGATACTAGATGCTATTGCATTTTCTCTCACGGAGATAGACTGCAAAATAAAAGCAGACAATAACCCACTATCTTTAATTGGAATGCTCAAAGATATTCCATGACACAAACAATCCGAAAATTTTAATTTACAATTCCAAATTTATTTCATTATCAGCGAAGGGGCGGGATAGTTCGGGTTTCTTGCGGGTTGTATGTTTTCCAATACCAATTTAAATTTTACATATTCACATTTTATATTGTATGTTTGTATACAAGAGTATGTATATAAACCCTTATTATGTATACCCGGCATTCCAAAGTGTGAATTTATATAAATAAAAAAGCTTTTTTTGTATTAAAAGAACTATAAAATATACGCGAGGAAAAATCGATCGATAAAATTTGGTACATTTGGAAAATACATAAACATACCATCAACATCACAACAGAGAAAGCACAGGATGGTGTGCTAAGTATGGTGTTTTGTTGAGCTTTAAATACGGAGAAAAGCAAATAAATTAACTTGATAATAAACACCCCACGCATTCTCGATTCTCATCATCATGATTAAAGCTTGTCAGAAGATGTAGAAAACAGAGAAAAATAATCAAAACAAAGTTTCCTAATTTATTCACATAAAAAAGAACGCAACATACAAAACAGAAACAACTTTTAGAGATTTAATCACCCACACCCCCGGAATGCCATCGTTCCATCACCGTCGCACCACCATAATTTCCCCATCAACAGATGTTTCTCCGAATTCTTGTGAATACTTATTTATAGGGAATATGCGGGGTGGTGGATAAAATGTAGAGGAAAAATTTGTGTTAATATTTTCCTAAATTTTCTTTCGATTGAATTCGATACAAAAACCGGCGAACGAAGTGACTAAATAAAGGACAAAATAAGAAACGCAAGAAAAAAAATCAAATAATCTCTAACCTCAAAAACAGAATAGCAAAATGAAAAAATCTCATCGTTTTTCCGTTTGTTGTTGTTACAATTTTCGTTTCTAATTTCCAATAAAGAATTTAAATATATGCAAAATCCCTTTTGGGGATTTGAATTAATTTTTTCCTCTCGCGCCATCGTCGTTGTTGTTGTTGTTGTTGTTGGTTGTGTAACCAAAAAATTGTTAGAAAAAACTTCGTTTGGAATTGGAGTCATTTTCATTATTATTTGAAATTGAAAAATGGGTATTTGAATTTTTGTATTTTGTGCTTTGTACTTTGTCAATAAATATTTTTTCCGAGTATATTGCATACTGGGTCTGTATTCTCGTTTCTGTCGTGAACTAACTGCTGGAAATGTGTTCACATCAAAGACGAAGAGGATATGGAAGAAACGTAGCTAGGTTTCGTTTGGATATTCGCAGCAATACACATTAGAAAATCAAAATGGTTGGTGAATGATGATTCTCGTTTGGTTTATTTTTTGTTCCATTAACAACACACATTCTCGTATAATACAGAAAAAATAAATGAAAATCAATAAACGACGAAGATGGGAGAAATAAAGATGAACATTTTGCTTTTGGGTTATTATAAGAAAATGTACGTTTTTACTTTCTGTAAATGCGATTGGAATTTGGTTGTTATTTGGATCTCTTTGAGTTTTGATATTACGCCCCGAGCTTTCTTACTTGAGACATACTCGCGGAGTGATTTAAGAACCGGGCAACATATAACTGTATGATGAATTTATAGCACTATTTCAGTCTAATACCTAAAAAGAAATTCTTATCATTGTTGAGATAAGCTCAAAATGATCAGCAACTCATGTTGTGAATGCAACATGCAGAATAATCAGCGTGAAATATTTCCAGGAACCCGACACCGATGCAGTAAAGATCAATGTTTATGCGGAGGTAAAACATTTTAAATATTTTGTGGAAGGGAGAGAATTTATTGTGTTCTCCGACCACAAATCTCTACCGTTTGCTTTACATCAAAATCCCGAAAAAGTTTCGCTCATACATCGCTGACATTTGGATTTAATAGCACAATATACTCCCGACTATAAATGTCAATAGCGGTGTTGGCTACGCCGAGAAAGCCAGGGAACAAAGAAACGATGCCCGAATTCGTCGAACTTATCACAACGCACTCTAAAATTGGAAAAATTACCGATATTCGCATCGTCCTTTCATCCTTAAAAATTTTCCATGAAAATTTTTCGAATCAGTGCATAACGTATTGCACCTTGGGGTGCGAAACACAACAAAAGAAGTTGCAATTAAGTTCTTTTGGCCGTCGATGAACAAAAAGGTGCGAAGTTGAACAAGCTGAACAAGAAGGTGACTGTAAAATGGTATGATCGAAGGTAGGGATCGCAGCTTGAAAAGCGTAGTTATGTGTGCCGCTGAAACAATGGACACAATTTCTGCCTTTGATACTCCTCGGACTTAGCACAACATTTCTGTAAGATTTTAAAAGCAAGTCTGCAGAGTAGGTGTACGGCAAAAATATACAATTCCCGTGAAATTTTATTCAGCCAAAAAGCGATCCATCCCAATCCGAATTCGTAGCACAGCTCCGAAACTAATTTAAAGCTTTACAACCGACGACAGCATCAAATCATAAAAAGAGTCAGATTTTCGTATTTAAGGATTTAGCAGCTTGTGACAACGTGTTGATTCGCACTAATGTGGCCCGACTTCAACCGCCCTGCGAAGAATCCTTTCAAGTAGCCAGATGGAAAGATAGGTATTTTACATTACTTGTGACAAGCGTAGAATCTATCGTTTTCGTTAATTGGTTATTACCGGAGCAACCAACGAACTATTTTATATTTTCGTCGGAAGTGTCACCTTTCTCGAATTGCATGTCAACCGAATCAATTAATGAAACACCGACAAGAATAGTGAATTCCTTATAAGCTAACACGAATCACAAAGAATATTCACTCAGTGACAATTATTTAGCAAAACGGGAAAAAATCGGTCCTTAAACGGCGAAGTACGCAAAAAACCTATTTAGAAACGCGTATAATCAATTTAAATTCGCTGTACCAGGAGCAGCAATCCCACATCTGAAGTTCTGTCATTAATGTCTCAGTACAAGAAGAGAAATAGTTGATATATACTACTTCCTCATAGGTGACATGTGTTAACTAGAGGTCCGCCTAACGCTCGCCTGCTCGGTCACAACTCTCGTCACTCACCAGTTAGGGTTTTGGTATTTTATCAAACAATGAGACAAACCCAAAGTCTGGTAAAAGTGGCAATCAACAGCCTTTATCAATACCATTAATTTTATTAGATTGCAAGAATGCCGAAACAGCAACCACAAATAAAGCTACCGACATTGAACATACCATATTTAACAGCGGAATTCAAGAACTGTAGCTCATTCAACGATATGTTTAATTAGTTCATTCACCGGAACAATAATATTTCTGCGTAAGAGGCATATATTATGAATGTATGAGCTCCCTCCGTTCGAGTCATGAACGTTCATTCTAATAAAAAAAATGGATTCTGAATCAGAGTATTTCGACTTCATGGAGAGAAGGTTCGATTCGTTAGAAGCAATAGGAAGCATAAAATCAACCGCAATGCGAACACCTACCGTGGCACCAACCATGTTACCACTAAGACGTATACATGCCGCCACGGTCGGCACCAGATATTTTGTTAAAGTTTGTAGAAAAAGTCACGGGTTGGAATAATGCGAGCATTTCCGGAAAATGACAACATTAGATAGGTTAATAAGTGTCTGCCACCTTATTTTTATATACGTTGTCTCACCCAGCATAAAAAATCCCAAGTGTGAGCCTTTTTGCCTTAAGGCTAGAAATTTAAACATCAAAGATCGGGTTTGAAATTTTGCTTAATGCCTAAATAAAAAAAAACTTAAGCCTAGGGGAGAGTAGGTTAATTCCGTGCGTGTGGGTAACACCGCGCCTCAAAATATCGACATTTCTAAACCATGTACGTAGCCCTGAAATATTTCAATCTGTCACAAATTCAAACGGAATGTTATTAAATTGGAGCCTCAGTCAAAGAAATTAAGTCTTAGAGAATGGAAGAATGCAACAAATTTTAGATTGTTTTATTATTAAAAAAGTGAATCATTAAATTAACGGTAAGTCGTAAAATAATAATTTTACACAAATATTGTGTATATATATTATTTTAAGTGTTTTTTCAGAAGAATCACAAACAAACAATAGCGCCGGTAGATTTATGTGAGGTTAGTTTTTATTATATTTGTATTCTTTCGTCATTGTGGGGAAATACCGATTTATTTGTCGGGGTAAAAGCGTGCCTCCACGGAGTTACCCCTTATAAAAATCTATGTTGAACGAGAAAATCATTTGTTTTTAGATGCCACGAAAATATATTAAAAAAACCACCAAACGTAGTTGGTCGGATGAATCCATGAAAACAGCCTTGTCTGAAATAAGTGAAGGAAAGAAAATTCGATATGTTTCCAGAAAGTATGAAATACCGGCTTCAATTTTAAGGGACTACCGAAGTGGGGTTTCATCATTACTAATCACCAATGTTGGAAGAAAATGAACATTTACTGTAGCACAGGAAAACGAAATCCGTGACCATCTGCTAGATGCATCAAAAAAGTTTTATGATATTACACTAAATGAATTCCGTCGAATGGTATTTGATTATGCCGAACAAAATGCCATTCCAACCCGATTTAATAAATCCACTCGGTTAGCTGGTAGGGATTTTTACGAACATTTCTTAAAGAGGAATTTTGAATTAAGTTCAAAGTTCCTCTTTAAGATTTAAGGTTTACGTACCTGAAGCAACAAGTATTAACCGCATGACAACATTTAATGAAACTGATGTGAAGCTTTTTTACTCAAACCTAGAGAATGTTTTCAACAAATTCCGATTTGAAGCAGGACGAATTTTTAATGTAGATGAAATAGGAATTTCAACTGTACAAAACCTGCAAGAATAATCAGCGCTAAGGGACAAAAACAAGTTGGCGAAGCTGTGAGCTGGGAACGAGGTAAAAATGTTACTGTTTGTTGCGCGATGAGTGCCGGTGGTGGTTTTGTACCACCATTGTTCATTTTTCCGTGATCCTGATTATCACCACAACTCAGTAAAGACGGCCCTCCTGGAGCAATATATTGTTGTTCAAAAAACGGTTGAGTAAACGATGACCTTTTCATTGAGTGGCTGCACCATTTTATTAAATTTGCCAAACCAACTGAGGCTGATCCTGTTTTATTAATTCTCGACAATCACGGTTCACATAAAACTCTCGCTGCTTACGAATTATGCCGGAAGCACAATGTTGTGGTGGTATCGTTACCACCTCACACGTCACATCGTATTCAACCATTAGATGTTACTTTTTTTGGTGGCCTCAAGATGGCATTCAATAATGAATGTGATGTTTTTATGAAAACAAATGCCTATGAAAAGATTACTCCGTATGACCTGGCTGCACTATTTAATAAGGCTTATATTCGTGTTTCTACACTGGAAAAAGGCATATCAGGTTTCAAAAAACAGGAATTTATCCTTTTAATCCCTATATATTTACGGAAGAAAACTTTTTGCCAGCTTCATGCAATGAAATTCCTCAAAATTGTATGAAAACTAACGATGCAGTGGAATTTGACCAAAGTAGGTAGATTGAAACTTTTCTGGTTTTATTTTTATTTGATTACCTACCTACCTACATTTTATTGACATTTCATTGCAGGTAACTCAACAGTTCCGACTAATTCTTCATGTGTTTCACCACTAAACTTTAAATCGCCATCTGATGTAGGTACTCCCATGTTTCGGTTACATACAGCACCTAGGTACCTGTTTTCGTTTCTTTGAAACGTTTTGACATCAAAAACAAATTTTGTTTACAGGATCTGCCACAGTAACAAGCGGGATTAGTATTGAAAATGTCTCGCCAGCGAGATTTGTCGACAAAGTTATTAATCGGAAACAATTAAAACGGACTGGACCTCCTAAAATGTCTCGCCAGCGAGATTTGTCGACAAAGTTATTAATCGGAAACAATTAAAACGGACTGGACCTCCTAAGCAAAAATCAGTGATATTTACTGCAACTCCCGTAAAAAAAGAACTGGAAATTGTCGCTGCTAAAACGAAAAACATAGCTGAATTAAAAATAAAATCAAATAAAGAGCAAAAATCAAACAAATCAGCCTCGAAAAATATCAACAAAAGGACATAAACGGTTAATTCGGCGGAAATTCAACTTCTCTTCGTCTGATACGGACAATGAAGTCGATGAGACAGTTTTGTACGATGATGACGATGAACTTGACGATGTTGATCCATTCAACAACAACGACGAGATATGCCTCATTTATTCGGAATTCGGTAAAAATGGAGAACTGTGGTATAGGTGTGTCTCGTGTGGCGCATGGAGTCATACTAGTTGCTCTGGTGTAGACAATGCATAAAATTATGAGTGGGATTTTTGTAAAAACTATAATTTAAGATAAATTAAATCGATTTGTCTCCGGTGATACTTCATTAGTACCTTTATTTCTCTTGAATTGTGATTTTTTTGTTTTTATTGTTTTAAGGATTTAAAGAAATGTTTTTTATATTTCTAATTTGAATACAATAAAGTTAACTAAAAAGAATCGTTGTTTTCTACTGATTTGCAATTAAACTATTTGCTGCACGAAATTACGCACGTAACGGGGTAATACCGTTTTTTGCGGACTTTTCGGTTAACCCGCCCCGCCCTCTAACGAAGAAACTATAAGGGAATCTATGTATGCAGTTTAGATGCTTACATAACTAACTCTCAGAAAACAGTGCAAGCTATCTCAATATAAATTTAAAAATCGCTTCTTTATGAGGTTTTCCTCGAGGGCACGCTAATACCCCACTCTTCCCTACTGATTTGTTTTGGACTAGAGTACTTGTATTATATTATATAGACCTAAAATAAAAAATAATAAAGTTTGAGCCGAAAAATTGATTTTCGGCGCACCAGCGTGTTTTGATTCTCTCGAATTTATTTTACTGTTTTTTTTTATTTCGTTGCAAATTTTTGGGACAAAATATCTTTCTATGCAATGCGACTCCAAAAACATCTTCGATGTTTAAAGTCAGTGCAGATTGACATCGTTTGTTTTAACCCGGAGCCGGACACGGCAAACTACCCGGTACAAAACACTATTTTATTTCAAGAAACACAAAAAAAAAACATTTCAAATTACATGTACTGAATTAAAAATAATTTAATCTAATGGGTATGAAATCATAATAAATTTAATTCATTTTCAATAAATTAAGAAATTAATTAAATAAAATTTAATTTTCTTTAATAGTTAAAATTTAATAGTTTACGATTGTGATGCAGAAATAATAGATTGTTAAGCATTTCGGGGTAACAATTTTCTTCGTTGTTCATAATTCCGGATTCACTAAACATGCGCTCACTAGATATACTGCTTGGAGGGGACGACAAGTATCGTCGTGCCAATAGTCCTAATTTAGGAAAATTGTGTAAGTTTTAGCCCATCAAGCAATTGGATTTTCTTTGGTAGAGATATTTGTTTGGGCATTTAATATAATTTTCAAGTTCAAGCACTTCATTGGTGTCATGTAAGTTTTGCTGACTTTCAGCAGGAATTTTAATTTCATTTTCTTTCGAAATTTCTTCCATACATGTGTGTTGAACTGTATCATCTTCAAGTAAATCAGCGTCATCAATATTTCCAATTACCGATCATCAACTGGTACGGCACTTGAAGAAGATGAAGCCCTAATTTCCGCTATAATCCGTGTTGTGACGTCTTGAATGAGTTTGTGTTTTGGAAGAGAAAGGCTTTCTAGCAAATCCTTAAGTTTTGTGCAAGCAACTTGAGAGTGATTGAATTGCGTTACGATATTTCGGCACTTGGATATTAAATCTGAAATCAAATTTAGTGAAAATACACAATCACTAAGCACCAATTGCAGAGTATGGATAAAAAATGACTCATTTTTTAAACTAGCAAAGGTCGCCCAACTAATCATATTACGTGAATTGTCTCGTAGAAGTAGATCAATATGGTTTTCGATATTTAGGTCCCACGATTTCAACATGTCTCCAAAGCAATCACTAATGAAAGTAACAGTATGACTTGCGGCGAAAGGACGAGCGTTTAACACAACACACACTTTGTCAAATTTGTTAGTCAACCAGTGACCACTGAGACATAAAAAACTTTCATGCGTTTCGTACAGGTCCATATATCAGATGTCACAAAAATCTAATTAAACTGCAATTTTTCAATGTCAATTAAATTTTTGATTTTCTCTTTTTAGTATTTGGAAAAAGCTGAAGTATAAAGTTTCACTCCGATCAGACAAACCGTATGGGCTGTATGTAGAGAGGACACAGACATTTACCATACACCCACACAGACAACTTTTAAAAAGTACTTGTTTTGACTTCGGCGATAACGCGAATTGTAGATCTATAAAAATTTCGAGATTAACACCCCAATTACCATAGTCATATCACGTCACTTCAAGTGACTACAGTCACGTCGTCTATATTTTATTATTCTAATAGTCGCAACTTACGACTATATAGTTTTATTTTGTGTTTTTAAACTATTTAACTCGCGTCACTTGAATCGACTTCAAGAATATCAATGTTCATGTCACGTGACACGACTATTGTCACTTCACATGAAGTGACACGACTATGGGAATTGGGCAGTAACATTTTTCAAGCTTATACTGTACTTTGTTTTATTATATATATGTAAAAGTATTTTTGTCAAAAATGGAACTTTCCGCTAGAAATTTCGGAAAGTTGATCAGAATCGATACGAGGGCTGCCTTTTATATTTCGGGATTAGAGAACAAAAACAAATATTAATCATCGAAAATCGCTTTATTGTTTTTCAAAATATTTCCCATGAAGATCTATCCACTTTTGCATGCGTTTGAACCAATTGTCGTAGCACTTTTTCCACTCTGATTGAGGTATCTCCAAAACATGCATTCTGAACGCAGCAACCGCTTCTTCAGGTGTCGAAAAACGTTGACCTCTCAGTTTGTTTTTTACATACGGGAATAAAAAGAAGTCATTTG
Source organism: Nephrotoma appendiculata (assembly GCA_947310385.1). Taxonomy (NCBI): domain Eukaryota; kingdom Metazoa; phylum Arthropoda; class Insecta; order Diptera; family Tipulidae; genus Nephrotoma; species Nephrotoma appendiculata. The sequence goes on along the minus strand of OX371224.1, from coordinate 155,280,986 downwards.
GTGACAAGTCAGGACTATACGGCGGATGACTCATGAAATCGATGTTTTGAGTGCTCAAAAATGCAGTTGTTTGAGCCGATGTGTGAGACCTCGCATTGTCGTAGTGAAGAGTGATCCGTCTTCGGCAGTTGGTTTTCCTGATTTCTTGGAAGACAACTGGCAAACAAATGGTTGTGTACCACTCAGAATTGACTGTTCTGCGTTGTTCTAGCGGTACGGTTGCGACATGTCCATTTTTTCCGAAATAACAGGCGATCATTTGCTTGTAAGTACTTCGTGCGCGAACAACTTTTGTTGGATTCGGCGCTTCTTGAAACACCCATACAGTCAACTGCTGTTTACTTTCGGACTCATACGCGTATATCCATACGATTCATCACCTGTCACTATGTCATAGACGTGTTTTGAAGCACCGCGATCGTATTTTTTGAGCTTTTCTTTCGACCAATCGACACGAGCCTTTTTTTGAGCGATTGACAAATTGTGTGGAATTTTTTTGACATTCAAATGTTTATGCAATATTGAATGTATGCTGGCCCCACTAATGCCTAAGGTTGTCTCAATCTCACGATGGGTCACATGATGATCTTGCAATATCAGTTCGCGCACAGCATCAATGGTTTCCGGAACAACAACTGATTCTGGACGACCTTCACGAAATTCGTCGTGGAGTGAACTACGACCTCGATTGAATTCGCCATACCATCGATAAACACTGGTCCTTGATGGAGCTTCATCGCCAAAAATTGAATTAAGTTCATCCATGAACTCTTGCTGTCTTAATCCACGTCGAAAGTTGTAAAAAATAATCGCACGAAAATGTTCACGATGTAATTCCATTTTTTCGCTGAGATGTTGAGTTAATGAGTACTGAAACAACACAAATAGCGCTCGAATGTCAAAACGTTCTGAGTGCGTATAATCTCAAAAATGTCAAACTTTACGATAGAGCTGTCAGATGCCAGATTGCAACACTAGGGTTGTCCAATCCCGAAATATAAAAGGCAACCCTCGTATTGTTGTAAATTTAATTTTGAATCTTTTAGTTCATAGTCGATTTTCACATAATTCACAATTTATAAAAAATCACTGTGATTTTCCAATTTGTGGAAAAAGCTTATATATATGTGAAGTTTTATACCGATCAATCAATCCATCTGTGCATTCTTAAGCTTTTTTCATACATTTAGAGATCCCAGTGATTGGTCGACATCTGTCCATCGGAAGTGACAGCTTGCATAATAGCTTTTCCGTTTCTTGCAAATAATGGGTTGGGGAAAAATAAATCCATTATTTTTCCGCTAGATGGCTTTAGTGACATATATCTCGAGATGTATTTGTCGCAGTAGGTCATACTTATACTCGTTGGACAGAGGGATTCATGAACTAAAAAACTTGTTTTGCCATTGTTGTGATTGGTCGTTTCAGTTGTGAGTTATAGCGTGTCGAGGATGGAGGTAAACAAAATGAAAATTAGATATATTTTCCAATTTTGCTTCTATTGCTACAAGCGATGATGACATCCGAATTTTTGGTTGTTTGTTACATACAATACAACCCTTGATAATATGCCTTCACGTTATTTCGACCAACCTGTATACTCTTCTAAATAGAAGCTCTTCTCTACGATATACGCTAACAATTTATCAATAATTATTTCGACAATCGATTATTAATTAATTTATTAATTAGTTACGATAATTTATTGATTTATTACAATAATTTATCAATTTATCAACTCCTAAACTGACTTTTAATAATCATTAGGGTTACCCGTTGCATAATAATGCCCTATGAACCATCAATAGCGTTAACAGCTTCGATCAAGGTGAAAACGCAAGATAAGATGCTTAAATTGTAAACGGTGTTTATGGTTTGTCGATGCATGAGGCAATTTTGGGTTTGTCGATGCATGAGTTGACGCAGAAAAACTTGATGGACTGTGTTTCCATCTGGGGATCCTTTGCCAAACAGAATGAATTAGAGCATTTCTGAAACGGATGGTGACTGGCGACGAGAAATGGGCCATATACGAAAATGTCAAGCGGAAAGGATCATGGTCGAAGGAAGGCAAAGCAGCCCAATCGGTGGCCAAACCAGGATTGACCACCAAAAAAGTTTTGGCCAAACGCTCAATTACCAGTAATTGGACCAACTGAAAGCACAAATTGACCAGAATTAGCCAATAGGAGAAACGCCGTGTTCCACCAAGACAGCCCCAGGCCTCACATATCGATGATGACCCGCAGGAAAGATCCGGGAGCTTGACTGGAAGATTAATATTCATCCACCTTATAGTCTGACCTGACACCAAGCGATTATCATCTCTTTTTGTCCATAGCAAACACTTTTGGTGGTCTAAAAATGACTTCAAGAGAGGCTTGTGGAAACTGGCCGTCTCAGTTTTTTGCTAATAGGGACAAGGCGTTTTGGGATGGCGGCATAATGAAATTGCCTTCTAATTGGCAACAAGTTATCGATATTGAGCCAAAACGAATGATTGTAACTTTCTTAAATAAAGCCCCGAAATAAACGTAAAAATAATGGATTTTTTTCGCCAACCTTAATTTTAAAAAGTATATAGCATTTACGAAAAAACGATTAAAACCAGAAAGATTGTAAATTAAATTTCAAACAAAATTAATTCAGTTAATTTTTCCAACACCTTACCGTAAATGACGAGTTTATAAAAAATTATTTCACGGAACTTTTTCCATTGTATCTACAACATTTACAAAAAACGATAGAGTTTAATTCTTTTTCGGTTTTGTAAGTTCAAATAAATTTAAAGATTAAATTTTCAACTTCAATTTTTCAAGTTAACTTTACCCTGTGTGTTGTTTACATAGTTACAAGGGGCCTATTTTGTGCAAGCAGTGCGCTGTCAAAAAATACTCTGTGTTTTTTATTCAACCTGAGAAATTTTACCTGCACACTGTGATTTTATTTGATAACTGTGCTTACACCGCGCATACCCGATTCTTCACATTTTACTCTAAACAGAATGGCAGTGAACGAATAGTATGCAAAGTAAAAAACAATTTATTACTCTATGCACTCTGAAGCATTTGGCACTGCACAACCTGTGCTTGGTGTACAATACCCAGGGCAAGCTTGCTTGCTAGGATGAATTAAAAAAAAGCAAAATAAATTAATTTATGTTCTTTGTAATTACAAACGTAAAAGCTATTATTAACATCACATTGAAGAACATTCGATTAGTTAAACGTCTTATGTATTTTTAAATAAATTGTAATTTTTTCTATTTGGATACAAAAAAAAAATATGTTTGGCTGCTCTACCTGTAGCCAAAAATAAAAAAATGTTGGCCTGTAAAAAGTTTTATTATTTTTAAATTTATACATTTTATGTTGGTGCTATGGCTTCCATATTATATAAACTGTAAATGTCAAAGTGTTTAAATAATTATATTCACAGCCTTAAATAAAGGGAAACATTAAGAATTGAAGCAAGACTACCGCTTTAAAATTGCAATTAATAATTAATCTCCGGCTGTTTCGTACCCCGCTACTAATGTTTAGACTTTCATTCGTCACTATATCCGGGTATTACCTCATTGAAAGAAATCGTTATCTGAGGATTGGTCACCGTATTTAATCATTTGGTCACCATTCTTTTAATTAAAACACGAGTTTGCCAACGATTCAGTTCGGGTAAGAAAATTGTAAAATACATTACACAACACATAAAGCTACTATTTTTAATTTCATAAGATCGATCGCAATTAAATGAGAAAATGAAGAAAGAAAAAATATCTCACACCAAAATACGTGACCTTAATCACACGCGACGTGGTCCTAACACCGAAACGAAAAACTACGGGTGAAACTAACAAGTAAATAGTATGATGTTCAACTCACCTGATTACTATGGGTTCCATTTTTGTGACAGCGCAGACCCATTCACCACTTATCCACTGGGTTCTTATGATGCACTTTCAACCTTGTTCTAAGCGTTAATTTTTTACTTGTGGTACACACCACTACCCACTGCACTAACACTATAATCACACAACCTCCACAGACTTCACAACACCAAAGTAAAACTGTTCACAACTCGCATTGGTCAAGCGTAAGTCCATGAGCTGTACTCTGCGGGCCATCAACGGAATTTAGTTCATGGTCATACAACAATATCTGAGTTTGTATAAAAGCAAAATAACGTTAAGCAAAAAAAATTGTTTCACTCGCCCAAGCCGAATATCGAACCCTGGCCGAATATCGTAACCCACCACTCGACTATTTCAGTCTTTATGTTCACTAACGCCATCCACAAATATAATGCCGTCAAAATTTATGTCTCCACTCAAAATGGTCGATGTCTATGTATCACTTTTCCAATTTAAATTATTAAGTTATTAGACGCGTTTATAATTTTTTATAACGTTATAAAAGTTATTTTTCTATTGATCATTACAAGTTTTACATTTATTTGTTGCTCAGCATAAGAAATTATATCAAAGTTAAAATAGGTTGATTGGCTAAAAATACTTTAACGCCATATCACCTTAATAATGTATTTATATTTATCGGTCCGCCATCGTTCGTCTCGATATTGCTGCTCCCCTTGTTTCACTCACGTACGCTCTTTAATAATTTTTCAAATTTTAATAAGTATTCGAAGTGACTCTCTTGGTTGTTCTGATAACTATACTAAATGCTGTATTCATTCCGCTACTTTGCTCCAGAAGTCGATCTTCGATGTACTAAGAGGCACACTTCTATCCTCCATATGGTGGTTACCTCAGAATGTGTCATAGTACAGTTGTACAGTTGTTTTAATTCGATTGACCCTTTTATCACATTATCCTACATCCATTATATTACATTAAAAAATTCGCCCACATTATCGTATTAGATGGGCTACGAGGAGAGGAAAGGTGGAAAAGAAGAATAAACGATTAGGTTGCTATTATTGGTAAGTTTAGAAGAAAATCAGGAATATTAATCGAATTGTTTAAGGCCGCACTTTCCGTTCGACTTGCATAATACAAAACTCTCACGATAGCCGTATGTGGGCGTTGCACCCCAAGATACCTGGAGACCGTAACAAATGATAACGATATGCTTGAACAAATTTGCAACCGCAATGAAATCGGACGATAAAAAATTAGTCACAGTAGTGCAGACAAATGATTTTTTGGTTTCTAGATCATTAACAGTTACATTTGGGAGCTCTCTCTCTCTCTCTCTCTCTCTCTCTCTCTCTCTCTCTCTCTCTCTCTCTCTGGCACTATATCCCATCAAGGGATTTGGCCGCCTCACATGAGATTTCAATTCATTGATCCTAAACCAGGCGTGAAATTTTTTCCTTGTCCGGGAATCGAACCCGGGACCTCCGGTCACTGGAGCAAGCATGCTAACCACTTTGCCACCGGAGTGGGGGCTGATCGTCAGAAAATTTCGACCAAAGAAAATTTCGATCAATAGACTCGCGTAGGAAGTCTGGACTTTCCCACTATAGCGCGTGGTCAACAAATTGAGCCGAAAATACCTCTCGCGATGATAAATCAGTTGCATCCTTTTCCGAAGGAACATGATCCTTATTCTGCCGTGGAAGACTACCCAAGATAATTGTAGTGCGGTTTGCAATGAAGAAGGTTTTTCAACATTTTGGTACATCAGAAAGCCAAACAAAAACGATCGTAGAATCTGTCCACCCAAATGTTTGCAGATTCGGGATGTCTATTGAATGACGCAATGTAGACAGCAATTTTATTAATAAGACGGTGGCCGATGAGACCCCATTTATTTAGACGATGGATGGGTAGGCGTCCATGTATAACTCTAACTTGTGGGGTGAAATGATCAGAAAACCGAAAATCTGAATTTTTTGGACTAGGATAAAATTCGAATGACACTTGTTCCATTCAAACACCATTTTTGGGGAAGGACGATAGTCCTAGTCGAGTTGACAAGATCATCAATCTTACAAATTTCAAACGTTAAACATTCCAAACAAGGCCTAGAGTTTTCATGAACATTTCGCCATTATCGATTTAAATTAGTGCCTCCTGACCAAGTTTTGGTATAGAGCTGATTAATTCTTCGCTATTTGACATTCATTTCCTTAGTTTAAATCGGCCGATGTTTAATCCCTCGACTATTATGGATTGAAAAATTTTAGCATCGCTAACGTTAGCACAACCCGAAAACGAATTGTCGACGTAGAAAACTGATTTTATGATATGCTTTACGTTGGGGAAAAGCGTCCGCAATTTAATAGATTGTTCGAGCTGCTAAACACGTAATACAAGCGTTAACATGTTCACGCCAGGCTGTTATGCACCATGAATAGCCGGAACATTTTTTCCACGTCGGCTACGAAGACAATTTTATGTTTTCGAAAATGAACTAGAAGCGAGAATAGCTCTTCCAGTATTCATGGCCCAAAATCTAATTTATTATTTTGCAATATGCCTGTTCAAGATTTGGACGACCCATTGAACACTACACGCTACTTAATCGTTGAACTTGACTTCTTCATCACAGCATGATGTAGTAAATAAAAAGTTTTTGTCGTAAAAGCCTAGCTGTAATGGTGAGGATGAATTAGAGGAATGTTGCCTTTTAAGTTCAGGGAATTTATGGAATCGACGCTCCATGGCGTTTATCCACTACTTCAAATAATTTCTGAATCGCATCATATAGGTCCACATGGGAGGCCATAACGATGATATATGATTAAACGGACTGCTGGCTGTTGGTAAAGGCTGTTATAAAAATATTCGCTCCTAAGATCATATCAACGAAATGATTGAAGTGTTTATCACCAAGCTGTAAAGACTGAATTTATGGTTTGACTATGGAAAATCCTAATATTTTCACAACTTCGAATGACCAGATCACCTAACAATTAAGACTGTTCCGTCTCTGGAAAGTAGCCCAATCCAAGTTTGAATGTTGTAATGGAGGATTGGTCTCGTTTGATCATTGTTTTCGTTTGTCGGGAGGGATGAAGTCTTTACAAATTTTCTCATCAGAAGGATGATCAAATGTGAACAATTAGAGGCCAATCCTCAATGACAGCTGATCAAATGATTCCGATCGTTAAATTTGTGAAAAATATTAGGATTGTCCTTTGTCGTCAAGCAATTCCCATAAGCCGTCCCCGAATAAAATTATTAGCAAATAATACATTTAAACTTTCCTAGAAAACTGCACAAATCAGGGAAGCTGCCTATTGTTGTTTTTGCCACTAATTACGTCTTGGTAGCAAGCTACATCGCATGCAGTTTGTTCTTCAATGATTTTATGTATCTGGTTTCTATATCTCTCATCTTCAAAAACAATGTGGTGTGGTAATTCCAATCTAGCCCCGCCTGGGCACGTCTGCTCTTGTACTATTTGAAATCTTACTACATATCTCTTACACTGCATCAAAAAAAACATACACCTTAGTTTTTTCAATAAATTCAGATATAGTATGTATTTTCTTTACGCAACATCTTTAGTATTTGATCTTTTTTTCTATTTACTAACTATAGACTGATGCTATAATATCACATTTAAAAAAATAAAAAAATATAAAAATTAATTCATTTACTTAACAAAAATATAACAAAACTTAGTCAAAGAAAAAAACATACAGTTAGCATTATTACTAATAAATATAATTAATAATTTGTGTGCTACCCTTTCTGAGCTATACCCCATTTTAGGCAATTCTGCACTGAATGTACCAGTTTTCCTGTTCATCGACGTAATTTGGTGCCACCCGTCGATTAAGTTAGATTTTAAATCGTCTTTTGTTCTAATATCATGTAGTCTCACTCTCTGATCCGAAAATGATAAATCAGATGGCCCTAGACGTGTTTGACGAAAGGGCTCACTCCGCTAAATGGCTCCCCCAAAATCGATTCACGGAGCACCAAACACATTCCAAAATTATTTTATTTGAATAGAGCTTTAGACTTAAGCTCTGTTGCTTTTCACTCCATACCCAATCAATTCTAAACTCTAACTAACTAAAATTATTTTTCGTTTTCTACAAGAAAACAATCAACAAAAAAAACATTCGGTGATGCCGTACCGAACAGAAAAATCCGCTAACGCAATAAAAATTATCGTACGATTTTTTTCCGGACAGAGTGCATGCATACACCCATAATGCAAGTCATAATAGAAAAACGCCATAATGATACTATACCAACAACATGCTAACATCGCAGGCGTAACAATAAATTAAATGGTATAGTTCAGGGATGGGGAACCTGCGGCCTTTAGACCGCATGCGGCTTTTTGTTGTTTTCAATGCGACCTATGCGAACTTTTTATTATTTGCATTATTTTTCAAACTTTTTGAATACTGGCTGGAATCATAATATGACTTAACTAATATATTCAGCGGTTTTAGTTAAGTGGCTATAATGTTTATCCAAATATCATTCAGAATATTTTTGGTGTATTGTATTTAGTTAAGCAAGCAAATGAAGCAACTGATGCAACATATCAAGTAGCGTATACACTTGGAAATGTATAGTAAACCTTTCAGTGACGTTGAATGATAAAAAAGTGCATTGTTGAAGTAGTGGGGCGAAATAAACAAATACAAGCAATTACCTCTTTCAAGGACAATAACCGACCGACAACATGAATTAAGCTCGATTTATATTATACGTTCCTTTCGGTTCCTTCATTTATCGTGTCAGACAAAAAAAAACATTGTTACATGTATTTTCAAAGGAGTATTTGTATTATCCGTTTCGTAAGTGCAGGAACGGATAATATAAATACTGCTATATAAAATATATGTAACAATGTTTTTTTTGTCTGATATAATAAATGAAGGAACTGAAAGGAACGTATAATAAAAATCGAGCTTTAGCCTACAATGTCAGAACAACTTCGCACAATAATTGAAAAAGAAAATGTATACTTTTTCTTAGCGGTGGATGAATCCACCGATAATACTGATTCGACACAAGTTCTATATTTTATTCGTGCTATCACTGAAGATTTCAATTGCTATGAAGAACTACTCGCTTTGGGAGCTCTTAGTATAACTCGCGGAATTGGTATTTATGAAAATTTTAAACAAAGATGTCATGAAGCAGGGCTAAACCTCGATGATCTGGTGAGTATATGTACTGACGGTGCACCGTCAATGAAAGGAAAACGAGAAGGTTTCGATTCTCTAATCAACGAGAACAATGTTCATTTAAAAAAATTAATTTATTTTCACTGTATATTGCATCAACAAAACTTTTGTGCTAAATCGGCTGCCTTGCGCGACACTTTGATAAAGTAATAGGAATAGTAATTTTTATAAGAGCCAATGCGTGACGATATCGCCAATTTCGGGATATGATTATATCAAACGTCGAGACATTTACCTCAGCTCTCCACCTGCCATTACCATCGAGTTACACCATTAATATTCGAACAGTTTGCTAGTGGAGACTCGTAATACCATTGAACTATTATCATGTCATCGTTACGATCATAGTACATATACAATATCGGCGGAGCTTGCGATGGTATACAATATTTTGACATTTCATAAAAATTAAAATGACGTCAATAGCCAATAACCAACAATTGGTGACATAAGACTCAAGTGACGCTGTTGAATATCAATAAACGAATGGTTTTCGAATGTCAAATTTATGTTATGTTTGCCACACACGACGCCATATTAAAGTTTTTTCGTACTATGTATTTATGTTAATGTTAATGATATAAATTATATCAGATGGAGATGCTAGATTAGTGTCGATTTACCTTACCTTTGCAAGGTACGTTGGTTATCAAGAGGTCAAGTTTTAATTGAACAAATCATTAAATTTTATGAAGATCAAAAACAAAATTGCAAACTATTAGACAGAGAATTGTCTAGAAATGCAGCTTTTCTTTGTAACATTATGTCACCTCAACAAAATTTAAATATGTACAGGGGCCCTATTTCTGAATACGAATACGAACAAAAATTGTACGAATTCGTATGATTGGTATTTTTGAATACGAATTCGTGCAATTGTAACACGAATTCGTACCTACTTGATACGTTTACAAATTTCCCTTATTTGACAATACGAATACGAACAATTTTTGTACGTTCATGACAACAATTTTTGTACGTTCTATTTATTTGTATTTATATGTATTACAACTTAAAAGAATCCCCAAATCATAAGTGATTCTTATTTGAAAACCTAGAAGAAAAATTTATTACATCCATTTCAAATACAAATTCAAACGTCAAAACTCAAAATAGTGTCCAAGTTGTACAATTTTATTGCAGATAAAACGATTTAAAATAAATTTCCCTTGTAGCAAGGACACACACCAAACAATTACGTACGATCGTATTCAGAAATACCAACGTATTTTCGTAACGAATATCATTTTTGCATCGAATACATTTTCGTATCGTATTCAGAAATAGGGCCCTAGCTCTACAAGAGAATACTAAACATGCACCATATATGACAGGTGGAAAAAATTCAAGCATTTCGGAATAACTTTTATTCTTTAAAACACTTTAATCTTGAGATATCTACTTCTGAAACACATTTTCCGCATTTATCCAACGTCATAAAAGAGCAGGATATGTATATAAAACGAGTCAAGAATGCGTAAACGTTTTGGAGACTTTAGTAGAGGAATTGATGAAAGATTTTCCGATTTTGAAAAACATAATCACATCTAATTGCAATTAGCATTCGAACCGCACTTAGTAGATATTTCCATGGCACCCAGCGAACTACAAATTGAACATTTTGGAATATGCAAAGATAACATTGTTAAGTTTCTATATAGAGCGTTTGTGCAAACCACATCATTACTAGTTTTCTATTTATTTGCTTAATTGCAAAATAGAAATAGTGGTGAAGGTACTGGTGATTTACAAAAAATATAAGTGCGGCCTAATTAAATATATTCGAAATGGAATGTGGCCTTTCCTAGTAAAAAGGTTCTCCATGTCTGGTATAGTTAGTTGTGCTTAGTAATCGTTTATGCGTAATAGCAATGATAGATTGTGCGACAAAAGTTGAAGGCGGGATACGCGATGCGTAAATGTTTTGCCCTATCCGCTCCTGATGTTGATTGTCTGCCAAATACAGGATGGTTTCGCCGATTTAGTGATCCTTGGTGAGTACAAGAGCTGAACGATTCGAGGGTTAAAATTAACTTTAACGACCTATTACCTCTGAAAGAAAATTGAGAATTTGGAAGTTAACACGGTAGAATATGTTTTAGTAAAAATCAAATTTGATTATAATACGGCGAACTAAGTGAATTGCTAACCAAGACGATACCGTCGCAGACGGAAGGAAAACGGATGCCGAGTCTGCTTAGTGCAAACAGATTTGATAGATTTAAATAAAATTAAATAGATTAAAGGAGATAAAGTAAAACAAACTAAAATGAGACAAAAAAAAAACAAAAATAAATAAGTTAAATAAAATATCAAACTAAAGTTAAGAAAAATAAAAAAGGTGTTCAGCGTGTGTTTCGTCATATGAAAATCGATAAAATGACCTGCTGATTAGCTTCATACAGCATTCTAGAGATGGGCTCATTCTTACCGATCCAGTTCGATGAGGGTTGATTATTTGAGACGATCTTGATATGGAGGCAGGTTGAACAAGTCCACCCACGGTAGCCCGCGTGGCTAGAATACACGAGCAGGGGACGAACGAATGTTGAATGGAGAAAGCCTTCGTAACATAAAGATCATCGAATTTTTTCGACTAACGCTTAATGAAACCGAGCGCAGAGTTGGCTTGATTGATAATACGATTAATGTAGTGTCTAAAATTTAATTCACTATCACAAATGAGCCCCAGATCACGAAGAGAGCTGGCTCTGGTAACGGCATCGTTGTTAATATCATAGTCGCGAGAAATGGACTGTGCACGTTTTTGAGAGTAGGTGATTGTTTGACATTTAACCATGTTAAAATCAAGCTTGTTCTTTGCACACGTTTGTAAATCTTCATGTTATTGGCGTATATAGATATCGAAGAATTTTCAATTAAATATTCAACGTCGTTGATTGACAGAATGAAACAAATTGGCCCCAGATGGTTGTATTGGGGCACTCCAGATGTTGCCGAGAACTGAACAGTACATGAAATATACGGTCTTTAAGATAAGATCCCACAAACGGAGAATTTGGGGAGGAAAGCCAAGAGCCCTAAGCTTAGACAAAATAACTTTATGAGAAATCCTGTTAAACGCCTTGCTACAATTATTAACCAGCCTAGCTCATCAATAATTACACAAACGCTACCTACTTATTTATATTTTAGATAAATCAAAGATGAGTCATTTAGACGGATACATTTGTAAGAGGTGAGTTTAACTTAAATGCTTATTTACAATTTTCTTTTTAGGTTGTTGTGATGATTTGTTGTAGGTTGAGATGTTGCTGAATATTTTGAGGGTTGCTAAATTTTGTCCCAGATAAGTAGATTAGGTAAATATATTCCATGTTCCAACAGAGCATTTATATGGTTCGAGTTTGTATTTGGAGGCTCTCCAATCATGAAGGCCATGGGATGAGAATCGTGCTGGATTGAAGTTTCAGGTGTACCGCCAGTACCGAGTCAATAACGATGCCGTCTCGATCTAGTAGATGTATATAAATGCGGCTATTAGGTTGTCGCAGATCACAAATTTCATAGTATGGTTGGGGTAGGTCTGAAGAATTTAAGGAAGCGAACTTTTCAATTTTCATTCAAAAACGTTTTAGCTTTCAAAAAAGCGCCAGGTATGGTCATCGATTTATATTATCCGATTAAGTCTTACAATATCGTATACGTGTCGAAGAATAAAATTCAAAATTGAATAAATCATAATTTAATATTTTCCCGCTAAGTGTTTTTATTGTAAAATGTACCATGCTACTATTTACTACGAATTTCAACGAACCATGCCATTTATTTGATTATTACGGTTCAGATCATAAACTGATGGATTTTTTTATGATTTATAGATAAAACAGGCAACGGGGGAGTTACAAAATACACAACAAAAAACTTTAAAATAATTAAAGATAATAAAAATAAATATTAAACCAAACAAATGTTGTTTTAATTTGAAAATTGTTGTGGTACAGAACCAATGTATTTTTTTTGTAACAACAACCACATTTTTTTATTTGTAGGTGGTGTATATTCTACATGTTTAATTTGTAGTTCGGTTTGTTTGGAAAATAAACAGAATATTTTCATGTACTTGATTTAACTCCACTATTTTGTATTTTATGATTTTGGTTTTCAAACCTATACAACACCCTTTGTGTCTTGTACAGTTGTAGGTTGTAGTAATAAAAGTGATTACTATGAGCCTGTGGCGTTCACAGGGTATCGGTTCGATTAAAACCGGTTCGGTTTAAAAATCCTAGTAGAGACATCTACCATAAATACGGGAAGCTGCCGCCTCTCTACTTCGCCGCGAGATGCCAGTAGGAAGAAAGAGAAAAAACTTCTTGTTGTTTTTCTCTCGCGACGACATGGCGTTTTTTAGTTTTCTTTAAAAAACTTAACCAACAAACTTTTATCAACGTGTTTGGTGAAAAAAGTAAATGTGATTGAATCAAAATTTGTACAACAAAATTAATTAAATTAAATATCGGGAGGATTTTAAGACAACGTCGGCGGAATTGGTATTCGGCGAACAACTGAGAGTACCAGGTCAATTGCTCGAGGATAGCCAAGGTCCTATCTCGCAACCCGAATTCGTGAAAGAACTGCGGAATCACTTCGCTGGAATCCGCCCAACCCCACCGTCGCGGCATTGCGCAGACAAAATCTTCGTCTCACAAGAATTAAATACTTGCTCCCACGTTTTCATCCGCACCGACTCGGTCAGGAAATCACTCCAACCACCGTACGAGGGACCATATCCCATCTTGAGCAGACAGGAAAAAACATTCGTGCTCGACATCAAAGGCAAACACACTAGAGTGTCAATCGATCGGGTGAAACCGTGTTTCTTGGAGAGCAAGCACACCGAATCAGAACTGCTTCGCGCTGACACAAGTTGCACTACCACCCCCTCGAGCAGGGCGCCCGTGGACGCAGCGGGCTATGAACAGGCGACATGGGCCCATCACGATCCAGAGAACCAAACGCCGTCCTCGCCCCCGGTCAGTAAAAACATTAATACAGGCCGTCGACAGAGGCCTCACGTGAGGTTCGCAGAACCACGCACCAACGAACCGCCACCACCAACTACGCGATCAGGTCGACAGACTAGACTGCCAGCTCGCTACATGTAGTCGTGAATCTGCGATGCACTGTTGGGGGGTTGATGTGGCGTTCACAGGGTATCGGTTCGATTAAAACCGGTTCGGTTTAAAAATCCTAGTAGAGACATCTACCATAAATACGGGAAGCTGCCGCCTCTCTACTTCGCCGCGAGATGCCAGTAGGAAGAAAGAGAAAAAACTTCTTGTTGTTTTTCTCTCGCGACGACATGGCGTTTTTTAGTTTTCTTTAAAAAACTTAACCAACAAACTTTTATCAACGTGTTTGGTGAAAAAAGTAAATGTGATTGAATCAAAATTTGTACAACAAAATTAATTAAATTAAATAAAGTGAAATAAATGAAGTAAACATAACAAACAAAATCCATCGTTATTTATTAAAGAATTTTATGTGGTTTGCGCTTGTGGTAAAAGTTAATTACAAAAGGCGACCACGCGCCTTCTTATTGCAGTCATCCCACAAAATAAGTGCATCACCACAAGCCTAACAATGATAGACGGTTTTCTATGCAATTCTCTTTATGTCCTTAATTAAATTTATTTATATTATATTTCAGAAGCACCAAACTTAAAACTTGATCAACTTTTATGAAAATGGAAATGACGAAAGTCCGTATTTGATAACATATGTTTTTGAAAGGATTAAGCACGAGTAATGTTAAATTTAAATTGGACCGGGTGGTTCTTCTTCAGCACCAGCTGAAAAGTTTGTCTTTAGTCTCACGCAAAGGATGTTCGCAAAAAAGAAATAAAATTGCAAATATTCATAATCCAGAGAAACGCAGACAAGGCTAAGTCGCAACTATTGGTGACTGTAGTGGAATTGTGAATACATATTACAAAATGGTGCTCTTAGGAGTAATTATAGTAGAAAAGGTACATAATAAAATGGTAAAAACAGTTCCCGATTCTCTAGAACTTTCGAGTTTTCATTTAATGGTTGCTTTAAATCAAAAGTCAGAAGGAATGCTTCAAAAATTTGATCATAACTAAAAAATATTAAACAAGAAATAAAGAAATACAAACAGGCAATGAAAATATCGAGAAAAATATTTACGAGACGTTTCTGAAATTCAATAGATGTAATCGACAAAAAGTTTCAGTCTGAAGTTCAACGTCTTTAAAAAAATTGCTTAAAAACAAATGAAACAATGTCACAAGTGGTCCAGACAGTGCATTTGAATAAACCAAAATCAATGGATTTTCGATTTTCGATATGAAATGACTGCCAACAAAAATGCATGGGATGAAGTGACTCGTGTCATTGAATTAATAGTAGCCCTTAAAGCCCTTAAAGGTGGAGCAATCGGAACATTGTAACCAATTTCCGAAATACGCGCTTAACGTAACGCCCATGACTAAATTTGGAATGTGGTGCCATAACAGCAAGTAGTGGGAATCATTCTGTAAGCGAACAGTCCAAGTTTCTCGACCAGACGTTAACTATGCAGTCAGCAATTGATTGATTGGACTGTAGAACTACGTACTTGACAAGTGTCCCAGATAATGCCGGGCCTATTCCTACAGCCTGTTTACACTTAACAATAGAAAGGATAGGAAAGGGTTTTTTCCTTGGGACGGAACGACCTGGTTTCAGATACCTAGCGTTCGTACGGCACAACACAATTCTAATCTACTATAGGAATGATAGCGGCTTAATGAGTTTAATGGATAACGATGGTATTTGTCACCCTGAAAAAAAAAATATTATTATTTCACGTGCATCTGGAAATTTCCTGAAATTTAATTCTAAATTAATATTTTCCGGCTTCCTACATAATATAAACATTTATTAATTTAATCCTCCTGCAACTCCACAACTTACAATATAATTTCCTGAAACCATAGTTGAAACTAAACAACCAACAGTCGCGTTATTTACAATGGAAGCAGAATACATGGCGGTGTCTGCATTTCAAGGCTTAAATCACTCGAAAAGGATTTTTAGACGAGTCCAAATCTCGTAACTGTCATGTATTGCGACAACAAAAGTGAAATTGATCTGGCATCAACATCAACGTTTTTCATGCCAGAGCAATACATATCAGGCACAATTTTGTACGTGCAAATGTGGAGCCTGATAGAATAAAGATGAAAAAAATATCTCAACGATTGGAATTAGGGCAGACATGCTGATGAATGCCCTCAATGGGCCACAGCATTTCGCTTGTACTACCGGGATTGGAATCCAATTTAAATAGCTAAGGTAAAATATTAGTTTTTAGTGAGAACGTGGAAATAGTAAAACCTAATATGTTACCTGTTTGTGTTACCTAAACATATTTTTGCTCTCGGTATTTGTTTTTTGGGTTCTTTCAACTACTGACACGTGATTTATTTTGTTGTCTCTTACATATTACTTTTGATTAAGAATGTTATTATAAATTAAAATTCCAAAAAGATACCTGTAACGTGCTGAAATGGCTTACTGAATTATACAATACTTACTAAAACAGAATTGTAGAATTCAGTGAGACATCTCAGCACGTTAAAGGTTTTTTCCATATTAAAGTTAGTCGAAATTGTCCAGCCGATAGTCAAAAATGGTAATGCAGATCGTGTCTTTACTATCCTAGCCGAAAGAATCAATACTTAGCATGTAATTTTTCCAGAGTGTGGAAAATATTGTTTTAATTCCATACTAAATTCCGTACTATAAAATAAAATAATAATAATTCCGTACTATAAGACACAATAAATTATATTTTGGAGAAAAATAGTTGTCTATCTCTTTCTGTTTCGCGGTAATATGTGTTTTATAAGTTTTGTTTGTATATTGAATCTTTTATATTACTAATATTGGGAAAATCAAAATATCATCTCCATAACACCATCAAACCCAAGTGTCTATATCTGGAAATATTTTGAACGACGAACGATTTTATCCACAAAATGGTAGAACACCAAAATTTTACCCGTATAACCTCATCAAACCCACCAGGTTTAGGATACCTAGGGTCATGGGCCATCGAAGTGGCATAGTAAAACCGGTGTTTATTTGACAAAATCTAGAAAAAAACTATTTAACCCATAAATCATGCAAAACACGAGGAATATCAAAATATCATCCATTTAACCTCATCAAGTAGACCCCAAATCTATAATCAAACTCGAAATATGGTCATGAAGCATCGAATTGGCGTAGTTAGGTCGATATCTGACTGGCAAAATTCTCTCGACAAAACATGGGGAAAACCAAAATTTCACTTCAATAGCCTTATAAAACTCACCCCAAACCTATAATCAAAAAATACTAGTCATTGACTATCGAATTGGCATAGCCAGATAAGCATATATCTGGCAAAATTACGAATGACCAATGATTTTATTGACTAAACATGTGGAAAAACAATATTTCATCTCTATAACCTTATTAATTAAACCCACCCCAAACTTATAATCAATATTTATCTAGAGTCAGGGGCTATCGGATTGGCATAGTCAGATTGGTGTCTATCTGGCAAAATCTTGAAAGACCAAACATATAATTAAAATCTACCTACAGTCATTGCTGATAGAATTGGTACAGTCAGATCAGCGTCCATCTGGCAAAAACTTGACATACAAACCTTTTATCAATTAAGCGTCAGCATTGCCTCACTGCTGTATAGGTGAGTGTTATTAACATTTTTCGGCTGACAAATATTTGAATTTGATTTTCTTTATCGATACAATCTGCAGTACCGTCGTTTTTCGACCGATGTGCTAATTTTGATCATTTGAACCTGCATTACCGTCATTTTTCGGCTGAAGACCTAACTTTAACAGTTAGGTTTTATGGTATTGATATCCGGTTGCCAAATTTAGTGAAGCAATTCAACCATAAACGGAAGTTTATATTGAGATCACCATTAATAAATGTGGTATAAAATATCAGAAACTTCCAGCAGGAAAAGTAGTTGATTTTGCTACTCACCGCTAGGAACAGTAACTCTACAAATAAGAAAATTGTTTGGGCAACATTATGGATGGTACAGAACTCTCCACAGTCAAATTTTAATTCAAAATTTTATAAATGGACAGCATCATAAGTCACCATGAACAAAATGTAAATCATCAAAGCGTAGGAGCTCGAATAATTTATTATTCGAGCTAAAATAGTTTCTAGCAACAACAAAGTGCATCACAAACAATGAATTTTAACGGCACAAAGTAATTACAAAAAATATTCGACGAGATACAAAAACTGTTTCAATTACTTTATCTCTATTTTCCATTTCAAATATCACAAAATAGAAAATTCACCAATGTATTTTCGTGTACATAAACCGAGTTACATACACACGGATTGCCGTATACATACAAGTTTTATAATATACAGGTGTATAGAGATAAAACTACTACACTACAATTAAACAACCTGTGTGAAGAGTGACATACTACAACAACAACAGCATAAAACCGTAAAAATATGTAAATGGAAGTGTATACGAACTTAACTACACCCTAGATATTTTTCACATTTTCCGACAATATAGTAAAAATAACACCGGCGAAAATTTAACCAACGATCAAACCGCACGTTCCATGTATCAATCAATAGTTATAAGTGATGACGTAATTACTCGACTAATAAGTAGTCTTTTTATATATGTTGAGCTTATTATTGTATAAAATCATTCCTGTATACTATTTTCCTCGTTTTCCACCTCTTGCCACCCCGCGCGCTCATTTAACAAATCAAGCCACAGTATGATACCAAAACAAAAAATACAAAATATAACAAATAAAAAAAGAAAAACGAAACAACAATCAGTGTACATTTTCCAACCGTGTCTGTGACGATATGTGTGTAATGTTATGATTATGGGTGAAAATTTTAGTTTTCTTGTGAAAAGTTATTTTTTTTGTATTAAATTAAATTAAATTAATTTAATTTAATTTAATTTGAAAATGGAAAATTATTTTCTTTACTCGTAAGCCACAATATACTCTTGAAGAAGACAAATAGGATGAAAAATGTTTGCGTATAGCTATGAAAATGGTTTATGGAAATTATTTATATTTTTGTTCCAAATGGAAATAAAGTGTAATGGTGTGAAAAAATGAAATAAAATTTCTAACACTTGTTGCAACATAATTGGTGACAGTGTGAAAGTTAGTGTTCTGTGTTTGTCAACTAAAAACTGCGTGCGGATTGAATCGAGAATTGCTCGTGCTTGCGCATTTTAATCAGTCATCAGCGTGACGGACCGTACAGGTAACAATCAAACGATGAGTAAATCTGGATCGGAACTATTGAATGTATGTACGTATTGTAAAATTATGTAAGTGGGTGTATAAATTTGTTGGACATATGTGCGAGTGTATTTTGGTATGTTTATGTACAAAGCTTAATCTACATAAATTTTATAGTTTTCTTCAAAATGTCTTAAGAGTTTGTTCAAAAGTGTATTTGTATATAAGCGTGATTATTTAGCAAAGTTTTAAATAAACAAAGAATTGCATCACTTGACGATACCTAGTTTATTACTATGACACTCGGCTTCTATCCAATACAAGCTTCATATTATTTATGTTCATAGTTCTACCGTTAATCTGCTAAGAGGAAAATTTCTTCTGAAAGTATTCTTCTCAGTCCGACTCCCACAGTTCTCAAAGTGTGGCATTCAAAGACCTGTTTTGAAGTTAGCCAAAAATGTTTAGTCGTTAGTGAAAAGGTCGATAATACATATAGTGTATGGATACTGTAGTATTTGTAGCGTATAGGACAATAGATAACAAACTCGTTCTGAATACAGTTTTATTACAACGTATACTAGATGTTTTCTATTGGAAGATTTTATTAAGAATGAATAAAATAAATATGTTTTGATTTTGAATGCTACAAAACTGGTAGTGGTTTAGTCACTAGGTCTGCAATCTTCGCTATATTGTTGTCAACGTTAAAAAATTTGAAAATTTTTCTTTTTAATATATTCAAGACAACTTTGATTGTCTTCGAAAATAATAGATGGTCGGTTTACCTCTTCATGTATGTACCACGTAAAAACTTTTGTACCCACATTACTTCTCTGCAAGTATCTGAAAGCTTCCGTTGATGACAGAGTAACAACATCTTGTTTTCTATACTCTATCACTGACCAACTTATAACACCTCCATTCAAGAAAAATATTTAACCACTGTTTGCTATTCAGGTTACTCTATCTTCAGCAAAATCCACATCTGCATATTCAATTAATTCCTGTTTGTCATCGCGAACGTTGCTTAATTTTAATTTCACCAACCAAATATCCAACAAAATGCAACAGATGTTCTGAATTTCTTTCTATAATTACCGTTTATTTACCGTTGCAGTAAACAATGTCTGAATCGAATGGAGCACTTATAGCTTACTTCACTCCACAATTAAATCGAATATATTTGATTTGCTAAAGTCTCTTGCTGATCGGTTCATCATAGAAAGATCCTGAATAGAAAATCAACTTTTCAAGTCATGATGAGAATTTCAATGATCTCAGTATTTGACTTTTAGAGCGGTTCAGTTTAAATCTTACCATAACGATATTAAACAACTTAAATTTAAGTTTACCTTTATCTAAAAAATCTAAAATATAGTTTCTTTTCATCCTATTACAAATAGAAACGAGCTTTTTTTTACTACGTGATGGAGAACAATTGTGTCATGCAAATATCAGTTATGAGGCAAAACATCCACTTTTATCATTTTATACCAAGATCATTGTTACAGAAATGTGTCCAACAACATGCTGACCTCCACCTTATGGTAAATAATCTCAGATAACAATCCAGATCCCAAGGGTTAGAACTTTTGAGTTATTTGCTCACTTCGGTCACTTAGTTTAATTAATTTTATACACCCGATATATTTCTGTGTACATCACACGTATGCACAGTTTAATATTTTCTATATTATAATTTCATTCAAAGATTGTAATGGTGGCAAGTGTATCGCGCCCATACTTAAAATTACACATCGTACTATATCAATAACCGAATGGGATGTTGCGCCAACGGAAAAAAATGCGACGTGCTCTTTTTTTATATTTGACATTTTTCATTTTCGTTTTTTATATTTTTATGTTGTCAACATTGTATGCCAAAGCGTGAGTACGTGGCCAGTTGAATGATGCGCTCGTGCTCGGTTGATTATGGAATTGATGTCGGCTACTTAATTGTCGAATTTATTGTATATTGCACGCGGTTTAATGTCGCGTATTATATGACGTATTCGTCGTTACTTATGTAGAATCGTAATTGAGTTGCTACAGAACCATATATAATAGGTAATTGTGGTGGTCCTGGAGGACCTGTAAAGACATATTTGACACATAGTTGCTAGATTTCAACAAAGCGTAGAATTGCTTTGTTTCCACCCCAGAGAGCTCCGTCTGGTCATTTAACAGGGGACCACCCAAAATTGTGTGCCTTTTGATGGTTGGTGACACGGAAGTAACCACCTAAGGAGACAGAGATAGCAACTGTCTCAATCTTGGCAGGTTGCTTTAATCAAAGCCTTAATATCCGGTAAACGACGAATACTAATTTTAAATATATCTTTAAATCTCAACCATGCAGTGGTCGAGAAAATGGAAATGAAGGTTAAGATCAACCCGTCACAGGAAAAACCAACTCCAACCGCACAATCCACCTTTGAATGATCCTGATGCTAGTGACAGAATAGTATAATCAGATGTTTTTAAGATTTCTCTGGGATTAAGATTAAAGAGTTCATGCAGGCCACGTGCAGATGAAGTTAAAACGTACATATAACTGCCTGATAGAACTTATAAAGGTTGTTTTTTAGAGGTTCACATCTTTAAGTTGGCAAAAGTGTTTTGTTTGACAACCGATTTGACAGCTGACATTTGCTTTGTCATTAGTTTGATATGCTATTTGAAATTTTATACCAAAGTAATGAATCTGTTCGCCAAATGCATCGTGCATTACGTCCATTTTACAGTCGTCATAATTGTCCATCAGAGCGGGTAATTCGGTTAATTATAGATCGTTTTCGCAACACGTATACTCTAAATGATAATACGCAGCCAGTAAGACGTTGAATAGTGCATACCGAACAAGCGATAGACGTTGCACAGCGTAGCATTGTGGAAGATCCAAATCAACCAATTCGACGTCGTTCTCAGCAACATGTATCCATCCACTTTATGGAAGATTTTATCTAAGGACCTTGGCTTACGTGCCGTCAAAATTCAACTTGTGCAGTAATTAAAGCAATCAGACCATCACACTCGTCGCCAACTTGGCCAATGGGCTGAAAGCTAAATTGATATTGATGTTGATTTTCCAAACAAAATTTTGTTCAGCGATATAGGTCACTTTTGTTGGAATGGGTACGTTAATAAACATATTTGTCGGATTTTTTTAAGATAATCCACAAGTCTTTGCCGAAACACCATTACAACCAGAGAAAATGACTGTCTGGTGCGCTTTATGGGCAGACCCGAATGGGTCACAACACATATATTGGTCCATATATGTTCAAAAACGATGATAGGCGGAATGTTACAGTCAACGGTGAACGGTATAGAGAAACGATTTCTAGTTTTTTGTACCCCAATTGGCTGGCATAAATCTTACTGATAAGTGGTTTCAACAGGGTGGTGTTCACATGCCATACAGTGCGGGATACAATTAATTTCAACGAAACATTTGATGAAAGACTAATTTCACGTAATGGTCCTGTTAAATAGCCATCGAGATCGTATGATCTAACTCCATTAGATTTTTTTCTTTGGAGATATGTTAAGTGACTATGCCTATAAACCAGAGACAATTGAACACTTCGAACACAACATTCGGCGAGTGATTAGCGAGATACGGCCGTAATTGCTGCGAAACGTGTATGAATATTGGACATCCAGATTGCGCCATCTACACGCCAGCTGCGGCGGCCACATGGCCGCAATCATATTGAAGCATTAAAGGCATAAAATTACATATAATCAATAAAGCTAGTTTCACTGATATTGAAAATGTTTTTCTTTGTTCTATTTTAATTCAAAATTGTGAACCTCTAAAAAATACCCTTTACCTCTAAAGGTTTGCTTGATTGGGTATGCACTTGAGTATCCTCTAATGCACAAAGTATAGCTCTTCGTTGCCTTTTCATCAAAGATTTTAGGTTCAACAGAACGTTAAAAGTGGCTGTGATGCAGTAATTCCATATATAAAAATGGGCTTAAGGGTTGAAGTCTAGAGCCAGTGCACGGTCTGGGCCCGTAAACCCCATCTTTCTCAATGACACTTATTTCAAGTGCAAACCTGTTAATGGAGGTCCCACCCAGACTATAGCCACAACAATCCTGCTTTTTACTATCTGCTTTACACGCTCAAGACAAGGCCAATGAGACCCCAAGTGGTTGCTCCAGATCTGACGTAGTTCTACCCTCTACTTAAGCGTTTCCTCAATTGGGTCTCAAATGAGAGGTGGAGAGTAGTGACCATATACTTACCCTTAGGTATAAATATAACCTTTATTTCAGTCCATTTTCTAGAAATGTGACAAAATTTCCAGCTGGTTTTGAAATTAGCTTCAAAGTGCGGTAATGCCAACCAAGTCAGTGGTCTGATGAACATTCGCATAACAGACACCATCAGGTCTTGCCGACCTAAAGCGTTTAAAGCTTTATATTGACCCACTGTTTATCTCCAACCTGTTTATTATTTGGATTGCAAACAGCAATGCCGAGCTGATAGGAAAATTGCTGCAATGCAATAAGCACCGACTAATCAGGCTAATTGTGTAAGTTGCAACAGGGCAAGACGATTTCTTTTAAAAAACACCGTTAACGAGGGCTAAGTGTTTCTAGATAGGCTAGTAGTTTTTGTGTTGTGGGCCATAAACACAGTTTCGATGGTGATAATTTCAGAGTTGAGCATTAGTACATTTATAGCATCACTCTTAAAGAGACAGGCGTTATCCTCAAGTGAACAAACAATATTAGTTTATTGTAGGCATTAGCCTGCCATACCACCGCTCCAATTAACTGTAACTAAGTGTAAAGCGTCAGATTAAAAGTGAAAAATTATCAATCCAAATGTATCCAAAGGGTGGTTTTCAAGTATAGGAAATCGATTACGATGGGTCCTTATTTCAGGAAAACTTGCAGCGGCGTACTCCGGTGAGGCCCAGGTTCCTTCCAACCACTTCCTGTAAATTTAATTTAGCCTAAGCCAGTTTAGAATTAATTTACTTAAGAGATGATTAAATATTTTGGGAAAAGTATCATTCTAGGAGTCGGATAGAAGAAATTTTTTATAATATTGTGACTGATATAAAAGAAATTACGTAAAAATAATTTAGTTTTCTTTTTTTGTACGCAAGGATTAACATAATCATCTTTGTACCTCAATTTTCAATTGCGGTTGCAACCGCAATAACAGTCGATCCCAATACTAATAAGCTTGGCGATGCAGTGATAACTCTGCTTACTGAAAACTCCAATCCAAAACCAAACATAATATTTGGATAATGAATTATAAAAGTAGAGGTGATCATGTTAATTGCATTCACTGCTGTTTGAGACCACTTTTTGAGACCGGTTTCAAAAAGCGGTTTCAAAAATCTATCTCAAAAAGCGGTCTCAAAAAGCGATCCTAAAAAGCGGTCTCAAAAAGCAGTCTCAAAACGCGGTATAAAAAGCGGTCTCAAAAAGCGGTATCAAAAAGCGGTCTCAAAAAGCGGTTTCAAAAGAGGTTTCAAAAAGACGACTCTAAAAGCAGTCTCAAAAAGCGCTTTTTGGTACCGCTTTTTGATACCGCTTTTTGATACAGCTTTTTGAGACTGCTTTTTGAGACTGCTTTTTGAGATTGCTTTTTGAGACCGTTTCAAAAGGCGGTCTCAAAAAGCGGTCTTAAAAAGCGGTGATAAAAAGTGCTTCTTGAAACCGCTAACCGCTATTTTGAGACCGCTAACGTGTTTTGAAAAGTGACAAAACACCTTAAGCCAGCTGTACACCTACTTCAAGAAGAACAAGCAGGCCATGGTTGAACATTTCAATTCAACAAAGGATCATGAATATTGGATTACTACTAGGAACATCGGCAAGGACAGCTATAGGGAATTGATGAATTATTTAAACGACATCATTGAAAAATGGGTGCAAACAGCTGATGAAACATCGTTAGAAACTAGCAAGAATGAAGATTAACAGTAAGAAGCTGAGAAAACGTTTTTTGAATTGAAAGGCGCAAACATGAAAATGGAAATACAATTGATCAAAGGGGCAGCACTAATGAAGACGATTCAGGTCATCCAAAAACATTGGGGCAGTGAGGTTATTATACGAAATCATACCTAAGGCAAAAATTAAACAATTTGAAATCCAAATGGACAAGTTTATCGGCAGCACATCCAGAAGCCGTATACGTAAGCCCAGCTAACACCTAATACATTGAAAGCTACAATGATTGCGAAGTGAACTACGACAACATAATAGCAAAGCTGAAGGATAAATTGGAAGACTTGGAACAAGTAAAGGTAGCAAATGTACAATTAACATCAAAAATCAAGCTGCCAAAAATATATATTCCAATGTTTAATGGAAATTATCTTAACTAGATAACATTCAGAGACATATTCAGCAACCATACCTTGTGCTTGCAGTGGTTTCTGATTTGAGCACAAGTATAATAACAAGATTTTCTACAAGAATAATGTAGCGAGACCCAGAACGTGCATTATTGTGTCAGATAATCTAGGTTCTACTAGGTTCATTTGTGAGTGTAGCACTGCAGAGCTCATGGCAGTAGTCGTTTCTTTCGATTCTCCGTATGGTTACATGGAGGTGATTTTTCATCCGGTTCCGATCCCAGGTGTATCTCTTTTAATCTTAATTTTAACAGGCCACCGCTAAAACCTTATGAATATTATTAATTTACTGACGTTACTCCAATGAACTATCGAGTTACTTCACTCGCCTAGTGTAACTCGATCCGTAGAGAATACTGAGTCTCAATTACAACTGTACGATCTCCAGGCTCAACAAAATGTTGTTCAATAATGATAACTGTAAACTAGAAGCTCTTTGTCTACCTAACAGAAAGTTAACTTCTTCAAAAAAGAAGGTTGGCGAACTGCTCCTTAGTGCCTATTTTCCTGGTTGCAACACCTTTGGTTTTGATGCTTCTGCTACTGAACAAACCAATACGTCTGCTCCTTTGAATTGATCTCTTTCGCGAAGGCTAATCTAAAGTTTCTTCTAATTTGCACCGTTTAGAGCGGGTGTTTCCCACTGATTTACAGCATGACTATCGCATAATTAAAGACCATGTGCTTCTTCTCTACAAAGGCGTGGTCTTTAGTTTCATCCCATAGCTTATGAAGAAAGTGTCGAGTCGTTTTTATAAATAAATCTGGCATGTCTGATTACACTGACCCTAAGATTTTTGCCCTATAAGTCTATACTCGAACTTTCTGTAATCATTAAAAAAAAAACATGGATAGAGTTATTAGAGACCACTTCTTGTCTATTTTTCTCCTCAAATTCTGTGAAATGGCGCTAGATGTTACTAGGATTGAAAGATCCCTGAATATAACAAAAAATTCCTCATGGATGTATTAGATTTGCTATTGACAATACTACCACCAACTGGATTGATTCTCCACACGTTTATGTAACATGCGTATCAAGTTGATGCAACATCAAATTGGCTTCCATATGAACTGAAGCCGAGAGATGTTGAACGCCGATTATTTTCATGTGAAATTCTGCATGTCAGGCATAAAACGGGAGGGTTTTTTGCATTGCGTAGTCACTGGTGGTAAAAAATGGATCCACTACGATAATCCAAAAAAAAAGAAATCATGGGGATCACCTAGCCATGCTTCAACATCAACAACCAAGCCGAATATACATGGAAAAAACTCATATTGTGTATTTGGTGGGATCAGCTTTCTGTCGTGTACTATGAGTTACTAAATCCGAACAAAGCCATTACTGGAGTTCTATACCGATAACAATTGATGAGATTGAGCCACTCAGCCAAGAAAAAATGCGCCTACTACTATACTCCAGACACGAATTACTCTCCAGCATGATAATACTCGTCCACATGTTGTGACGCTGATCAAAACCTACTTGGATACACTCAATTGGGAAGCATTACCCCACTTGTCGTATTCACCAGACAATGTCCCGTCTGATAACCACTTGTTTCGATCGATGATGAATGGCCTGTCTGAGCAGCACTTTACATCATATGAAGATACCAAAAATTGGGTTGATTCATGGATAGCCTCAAAACATGAAGCGTTCTTCAGACGTGGTATTCGTATGCTGCCAGAAAGATGTGAAAAAGTATTGGTGAAAAAGTAGCGATGGACGAACGCCCAATTTTGTATACCGAATGTAAATTTACTTTTCATTTAAATACAATTGTTTCATTATTAAGCTGAATTATTTTATTACTATTAAATAGTCTAACACTGCATCCCCAATAGAATTTCTTATGACTTTTTACTTACAGAAAAGTATGAAAAAAAACTTGACAAAAAAAATATTTTTTTGTCAAGTTTTTTTCATACTTTTCTGTAAGTAAAAAGTCATAAGGAATTCTATTGGGGATGCAGTGTAAGACAAGTCACTTTGAAATCACTTATGAACTCTGTCTTATCATCGTCATTAACGGCGAGTCAATATGATCAATATAATTCATTTACAACTGTAATATACTAATAATCTCAGACATGTCACGCATGAACTGTCCCGCTCTCTCTCTCTCTCTCTCTCTCTCTCTCTCTCTCTCTCTCTCTCTCTCTCTCTCTCTCTCTCTCTCTCTCTCTCTCTCTCTCTCTCTCTCTCTCTCTCTCTCTCTGATAAAATTTTATATACGTGCCATGCAAGACAGTAATGCATTTAGTTATTAGTGTTTCTCACTTGACTTCCCTGCTGCCCCAGGCCTTAAAAATCTTTTTTAACTAGTCAATTATTTTCAGTTCGGCTCTCTTTTATAACCTTTTTATCGTTTGAGATGAATAGAAAAAAAATTCTCACCATTTTTCTGGGTTTCGAGTGATAGAAATGAGGCTGTAGTATTGCAGGGTGCATTTGGTTTAATATTATACATCATGTTTCTTAATGTTAAAATATTTGACCATGGTTGTTATGAATGATAATGGGATTCTAAGATTATTTTTGAAGTAAAGTGTGAAATATGGTCAATTAGTATGGCACTAAGCCATTTAAAACCCGATCATGAGTAAATAGGGTATGGTGGATGAAAATGGAACTGCAAGATTATTATTGGTAGAAGTTATCTAAAATGGCCACCTGGGACATATAACTACACTGTTCATTAACCGATCAGAGTGAATTTGGGGATGGTGACGAAACGAGATTTTCTAGTGATTTTTAGAGAAACTTTTTGAATAGGAACAACTGTGACGGAATTAGGCCACTTATTATTTTTCATGATCATTTTTACAACGTTAAATCCAATGTTGAACTGAATTACTTTAGTTGCGCTGGGAGTTTTGGAAGCTATATAGGTAAGATTTGTGCGCCAAATCATTTTATGGTTCCGGAAACTGGAAAACAGTCTATTTGAATGAAGTAAAACCATTCAACAAATAATTTACATGGCACTTGGATAACAAAATTTATTTTGGATTTGATTATGCAAAGTAGAGAATTAGTTTGGAACAACCCCATGCTCTTTGTAGAATAACAACCGAACAAATTCACGTCTGGAGGCGTAATGAAAATAGGAATTCAATGTTAGTTCCGAGTGAACTAAACCATTTCTCAACCCATTTAATATAAGTTCACAATTTTTTGAAACGATTTTTATGAATCTCTTTTGTTGTTGTACTATATGAAACTATTCAATTTGATTGTGACAAAGCAGTGGGCTAGCTCTATATTATATTATTTATCCCATTATACCGTTCTATTTTTGACTGTTGAACCAAGGAGCTATCAAAATGGCCTTCAAAATAAATATTTAGTTAAATTGCGTCGCATCAGAACTATATACGGTGAAACAACAACTTGTACAAGACGTCTATCATCTCTTACCTGGTTATGCAGCAGACGAATAGAAAAAATGGACGTATAATAGATACTGGATGTCATGCTTCAAGAAATAAACTATCAGCTTCAGGGTAAAAAACATACAATGGCATTGTCATCCGCAGAGAGAAACATTTATTCAACCAAGTGCCTTAGAATTGGATAACAAATACTCCGCATAACAGCATTAATTAATGTGCAACTGCAAGCCCTTGAATAAGGAAATGTCAAGTATGTATAGTAAAATTAACTAATCCATATAAATACTATCAAAATAGTAAAATCTTAATTCATGCAAATAAAAGCATTAAGAGCATTGACTTCTCGAAAAAATTTATTTTTTTTTTTTTTAATTTACCAGACATTTATCCCCGGGATTTATTGATCACCAATAACATTACCTAAAGTGTAATTTTCTCGTTTTTCTTCTCCGTATAAATACATTTTTAACACGAGTGTACGATTTTCTTTTCTTCATATTTTGTTTTTTGTTGGTTCGGTTTGGTTTTTAAATATGGGCTGTTGAGCTGGAAAAAATGTTGACTCTATATATCTACATACATATACTCGTGTATATATATACGTACCTACATAGGGTGTGTAAAATTTTCCACTTTTATACACGTTCTTGTTTTATTAAGGATACTCGCACTTACTTACACATATTTAATAATAACCGAATAAAAAATTCTTAGTCATTTATGCCAATTTTTACATTTTTCTGCTTACTTTTGCGCAGAATTTTTTTGTGAGTGTATGTTTATGTATATTGCAAATAGCAAAAAGGAAAATTAATTGGAAAACTATTAATTTTTCCTGAAAATCATTTTTCTGTTGTTTTTGTTTTTTTTTGGGTTAGTAACCAAAATTATGTCCCAGATGATGATTATGATGATTTTTCCTTTCCGTGTATGTAACAAAGAATTTTTTTTTTGTTTACCGGATGAGGATTTTACTATATACCGTCGTTGTGCTTTGACGAAATTTCCTTCACATGATTTTTGAATTAAAAATCTGAAAAACAAAAAAATAATTCGGGATAAACTCAAATTAAATGAGAAAATGTACACACGCACATACGAAGAAGATTGAAAATGAAAAACTTAACTTCATCACGATGTCACCTTTTTATTGTATTTTATCCTCGTTTATACATGTATATCCTATATTTTCTTTAGGGGTGTATGAGTGGTTTATGTACAATTTTTATATATACATACGGTTATATATAGATTCTGTGTTATGTATATATGGATTTGTCTATATACTGTGAGATTTGGAAAAACTAACAAAGGAAAAAAGGAAAAGTATGAAACAGCAATACACAATACACGCTTGCTGTTTCATCGTACACAGAATATCCTTTTATTTTTATCATTCGGCAAATACAATTGGTGTGCGACGAACAGAGAAACTACCCGCAGTACCGTCACATAGAATAGGATGACAATAAGGCGGCGTCGGGGCGCATAATAGAGAACAGGGGTTTATTGTACCGACGTCGATTCGTAGTAGACGTTTAGGCGTCAACTAGAGAGCTAGGAGCTTTGTGGTGCTATAACTTTAAAAAAATCAAAAAAAAAATAAAAAATAATAAAAGAGATATATTTTTATGTATATATAACAGACATTATAATATAATAAATAAAATATTATTTTTAATATTTAAAAATAAAAAACTAAAATTAAAAATTTATACAAAAAAAATAATCTTAGTGGAAAACTGGAAAACTGTTAGTTTACATTTTAAAATCGTGTGCAAATTATGTGTTCGTTTTAATACAGTTTTCGGGTTCCAATATTTTTTGGGATTTTATTTTGCAAAAAATTATTAAATTTTTTTCACATCAGGTAACACGAATTGTAATTTTTTTTTCTTATTTATTCTAAATGTACACAAATAATAATGAAAACTGGAAAATTATAAGTGCAAATTTTTTGTGTGTTAATCTTAATGTTATGTATTTATTAACCCGTATCTAAGTGTTATGTATATTGCTGTTGTGTGGATTATTTACCTGTTTGCCTAATTAATATTTTTCCTATAATTAACGTTGCTTTAAATGTTGTAATATTTTATTTGAATTACTCACTATGTCTGTACCTTATACTCGTCTATATATGTTATGCAAAAAATTGCTCAAAATATATCGATTATTTTTAGTTTTGTATATTTTTAATTACATCGAGGCTATAAAAACTTAAATTTAAATATATTGACAAATAATAACAACAACAAAAATATTTGCGTGCCGACTTTCCATAAACTATATAAGGTATAAATGGCAAAATGTTCTCTTCGTACATAAGAAAATCAAATTAAATTTATAAAAATATATAAAGTCACAAGGATAACCCAACTCGAAATACAAAAAGGCTGGATGGATTTAATTTTTGGTCTATACGAAGTGAATTATAACCAACAAATAAAATTCATTTTTTCAAAGTGAAAGTTTTTTAATAATTAAAACATGAAAATTTGCTTCTCACATGCAATCCTAAATTTATGCAAAATCGATTTTTATGAGATCGTCATCACTGCCTCGATTATTAATTTATCCACATATGTGTAAATGTATATATGTATGTTAAAATCACATATAATAAAAAGGTCATTGATCATCATATGTATGTCCCTATGGTGCGATCATATTCTAAACAATCTGGGGGTATATGTTTTAAAAAAGCACCCTAAATTTATTTGTAATTTGCCCTAATCAAATGCATAAAATTTGGTACGCGGATTAACATTCATATATAAATAAAAATAAATTATTCGCGGCGAAACACACTAATACATACATACAATTAAAACAATCGTGAACACTTACTACGTAATCCAGTATCAAAAATATTTTTGATATAGGGCGCACAAAATTGCCCGACCACACCCAAAAAAATGTACGTACTTTCTTTTCATCTCCCGATTATGAATTGAACTAGTTCAACAACCCTGACCAAATACAATAATCAAACTATTATCAGCACATGAATATTACAATAATATATACCAAACGTAATATAAAAAGGGCAGAAATCACCCTAAAAATTATTATATATAATATATATGTTTTGTTGTTGTTGTTGTCAATGTTTCGTATAATGGCACAACAACAGTTTTAATCCAAAGTCGCGCGGCTCCTCTCCAAAAATATATATTAAATCACAACATGTACACAAAAATTCTGATAAGAGTTGTCGACGAGCCACGTATCCACCTTGTCCAAAACAAAATTTGGTTACATGATTTATTATTGGCCATATTATAAAATGTGACAGCTGCAAAAAAAAGCAAAATCCCCTAATCAAAAAAAAAAACAAAAAAAAAATCTCCTTTCGCCCAAAAAAGCTATACAACAACAAAACGGGAAAGAAAAGGATGAGGAAATCTGAAAAAATCCTTGTGAATTAAAAATTCGAACAGATGTGAAAACTTTTATATTTTCGATCATCGTACACACATACATATATGTATGTACTTTATATTTAAAAAAAAAACCGTCTCGAATCAGTGCGTATTTAATTTTTAATTCGAATTCGAAATTAAATCTCACATCAAACGTGCAGTGGGGGTAAGTAAAGTACACACAAAAAATTGTAAATCCTTTTTTTCTTTTGTTTGTATTTATTATCCTTTAAAACATATTAAATCAGGTTTCACGTATTTCTCCTGGTGTTCATTGCAGGCCTGTATGTTCCATATACATTTTGCATAAGGCACGCGGTGAATGCCAAGAGCGAACGATATCCAACCAAATCAATTTACATACATACATACGCATATTTATATAAAGGATTTCTATATATCCTTTTTTATTATCTATAATATTGGAACGATCCTGCCTGCAGAGATAATAAAACAGAAAAATACATATATGTAAAAGCATAAAACAACAGCGACGTTCGTACACCAGACTAAAATATATATCTTGCGGCTATAAAAATAAAATTACCAAAATCTGTATAAATTTTATTGTAATCGAAGACACAACACCTCTCAAATTTGGTTTGTGTCTTTGGTGTACTTTATTATACCACATTGTGATTGGTTATTAAACAACCACCCCACTCCAATCGTCGTACCATATATAGATATATTTTGATTTTGGACGTATAACCGGAAATAAAAAAAAATATAATTTATACGCCCCGGCATAATCTCATTCCATAGCCGCCCAAAACGTACAAATATACGTTTCAGACGAGAAAACTATTTTTCCACCCTGTAAAATGTGAGTTTGAGTCGACGGCGAGGAGAAAAGATAAAAAAATGTTGCAACATATTTTCCAATACAAATACTAGTTTATATTTTATGTAGATTTATAGTCTGCGGCCATGACAACGTCGGCGGATTTAATCGGCTTATATTTCATGAGAGTTGTGAATTATTATTTTTATGATTAATTTGTATCGGAATATATATTATGGTGTAGATTTATGTAAGGCGACCAGACGTACTCCTTTCAGTAACCGCATACTCCTAAATTATTTTGCCTTCTTGTGACCATTTTGAAAATTTAAGGGTGAGAATGCTAGCTAGACTCATTGCTTCTCTTACCATAAATTTGAAATATTGCAATGCAAGGAAGTCAAGGCTGTAAATTGCCTTAAACTTTTAAAGGTTTTAACAAATTAAATTTCGTTTGAGAATGGTTAGTAGTTATTTAATGAGGGTCTCTACAAGTTTCTCTTTTTCCTACAATTCAAAACTTTACTAATTATTTGCAGCATATACCTATATATTAGAACTGATATATTGTATCTCTAAATATTTCTGGAAGATATTTTAGAAAATACTTAATACTTAGAAAATACTTAAATCAGTCTCACGTTTGAAAACAGATTCAATACCATGCTGTCGTCATTTCAATTCAGAAAATTAAATCTGGTATGCAATTTTGAAAGCTTAATTGGAAATCGAAATTGACCTGTAAGCCAAACCAGAAAATAAGTTTAGTGATAAATCAACTCTTTTGCATTACGGGAAGCAAGAGACGCAATTTATATGCCTGTATTCATACAACATTTTTGAACGTGAAATGATTATGTTAAGTGAACAGCAAGTTAAGAATTTATACGATTATTTCTAAGCATATCGGGAGCGTAGTATAAACAGTTTGTGTATACTTTCTGGGTACCTTAGCTTATGGTGGACTTGCAATAGTGCGGTACGCTAACGGGGATCTCTGCACTCTATGTAAAACGTGTAATAAATAGATTTTCGCACGTATTATTTACATACTGTATGAAAAATAAGAATGTATTTTATAGTTATCAAACAACAAGATTTGTACAGTTGACGTCATAGATTTGTATACATTAAAGGTAAATTATTTCTGTGTATTTCGTAAACAAACTAATTATGACGACTGTACGTAATTATATTCATAATCAACATTTAGGGGTATATAAAAAAAAAAAAAAAAAAAAAGGAAAAATCTTAAACAAATGCTTTTCCCCGAAATCTTAGAAAACTTAGAAAATAGCAATTTTGTGGAATTATTCCATATCAAAATTTAATTTGTTAACTTTATGTCAACAAATTTCACGGTTATAGAGCTGCTTACATAGAGTTTGTGAATTAGACGGTATTATCAGGTATATGCTTTTAAAATCTACCGGAACCACTCCAAATTTACCAATATTAGTTTTACCTGCCTTCACAATGTTGTAAGTAGGAACAATTAGGAGTAGTGTTTACTAAAGTAAGGGTAAGTTGTTCTAAGCTATTATAGAAAACTTGTGCTTAGTTTTCTACTTTTCTCAAAAATGTTTTTAAATATTTTGATATTAGCTCTGAAGAAGTGGTGCTCGGTCGGAATATACAACAACAATAAACTCAATTTTTTTCAAATCAGTAGCTTTGTTTGTTTTTATATTAGATGTAAAATTGAAATAAAAAAGGATTACGCACAAATTCCACAAAAATTATGAAAACTAACTCAGAAAATTGCTAATAAAGAGGCAAAGTTTGTTTGATATGCAAATATGGAGTTTTTCTATTAGGTGGGTTCTCAACAATAAATTTAATTTAGTAAACAGTGTTCTTAACCTTGCTGATGTAACCATTCAACGGCCCATAAAGATAAGCGAAACTATCGGAATATGCAAGCAAGTGGTCCTTTACAATCCTTTATGACAAGTTTGCTAATGACCTCCCACATAAAATTAAATAAAAAATTTATAATTTTAAATATCGAAAATAATTTAAAATATTTTACTAACCTGTACATATCCCTACCCCAGTCGTGCTTCTATCCGGACCGCGGTACAGTTTGGATTTGTTCCTTGTTTATGTAGAAGACATTATTCTCGACCCTTAAGAATTTAGATACAACACAATCATCTCCAGTAAAACTACAAAAATAATAATTACGCAATTTTTAACACATAACACAAGGAAACAATTTTATTTATTAACGAGATTAACTCGAAAACTGCCACACTGTGAATGAGAACAACGAAAAAGTACCAAATTGACAATAAAAAATGCAACCTAATAAAATACACTGTCGCCACACCATTCCGCTTTATAGAAATCGTGTATAGTAAAAATTATCATTCTGTCTGTTCTAATAACCTTCGTCGATGGTACATATGGGCCGAAGGATGAATTAGTTACTCCGGATAAGATAAGCAAGAATTCAGCCTTTAGTCTGTATTTGAAGTTTTGACGTTGATATATATTTACCACGAAATATTTATCCTTTCGTTTCGTTTCTTCAGTTGGTCCATTATATAAAGTTTGCAATGGTGTTCGTACGCGGTCGACTCTGATGAACAAATGTGTACAATCTCTCAACTCTCTTTGAACAAACACGTTACTGTATTATGATGAGCTGTAACCGTTGAACAAAGACTCATATTTTATTCCTTTATCTCTATTTTAGGAGCATACGGCGTCTATTAGGCTGAATCATCTAACTCTGTTAAGTGCTATTGTTTTGATTTCCACCCATGATATGCTTCTAGATTTCACAACCGTACACTGAAAAAAATAATCGATGCGATTTTTACTTAACCTGCTAAGTAAATTTAAAATTGTAATACTAACATAATATTTTACATTATTTACCCACGGTAAGTAAAAATCTAAAATGTTCTCCTTACTTAGCCTACGTTAAAATAACATTTTTTGAAGTGTAAAAACAATTTGTAAAAATAAAACGAAACAAAACCTTTTAAATAGTTAAAAGAACGTTGTCATACGTAAAAAATCGTGTAAATCAACAAATCTCATTATATTTTTTTTCTTATTGTTAACAAGTAAAATTTACTTAGACAATGTAAAATAAATTGTAAAATAAAGGTAGCAAGTTGGTTTGTTAAATTTACATCGGCGATGTTTAACAATAATTATTACATTTTGAATATAATTCGCTAGGTCAATTTATGTTTAATTCATTTAAATGCATGAAGTATGAAACATTATTTTCGTAGTTTGATAACTACATAATTTGGTTTTGAAAAGGTGAGACCTCATCTCGATGTGATAACAAATATTTTGTTATCATCCAAAAGAACCCGTCTATGACCCCCTGTTGGAGTGCAAAACTCACGGGCCGACCCGTCTCCCATGCCAGTATAAGCTGGCATGGAGCTATGCAATGTGCAGATGGTGATAAAACTCGGTCCTATAGCCGTTCTTTTTCGATTTGGCAGATGATGTTTAAAATAAGACGGAAAAATAAACCGCGAAAGAGCAGAAAGTGCTTCGGCCCCAAAAACAGAACAAAAAAT
Source organism: Nephrotoma appendiculata (assembly GCA_947310385.1). Taxonomy (NCBI): domain Eukaryota; kingdom Metazoa; phylum Arthropoda; class Insecta; order Diptera; family Tipulidae; genus Nephrotoma; species Nephrotoma appendiculata. The sequence continues at coordinate 155,244,011 of OX371224.1, read as the reverse complement.
TTAAAGAACTACGATTTTATAGTGTGTATTTTACTTTGCTATAAGTAAAATTAACATATATACCTAAGAATTGTAAGATATTTTTTTTATATTACTTTAACTAAGCAAAATGTAAATTTTACTTAAATTAAAGTTGATTCAACATGTAGACCTATTTTCATTTTACGTATTTTATATTTTCATTTTATTTCATCCAATAAGTTCAATCAACAAAATTCGAAGTAAATATTACATGCAACGAGATCATTTTTTTATAAAATATTGTTACATAGCATGAAGTTAATTTTACATTACAAAATTTGTGAAACTTACGTTGTGCTACTTAGGCTCAATTTCAACAGCGATTTTAACTTAAATTTACTTACATTTTTTGTAAATATTACCCTATTATTTTTTTGAGTGTACGCAGCAACATTGATCTCACCACGAATTGAACATTCTTAACGTGGTGTTGCGGTATAAGGCGTGTTCCAGAATTTGTGTAACATGTTGATCTCTATGTATTCATTGGCTACTTTTATTTCTTCTTGGTTGATATACATATATCGGTGAGAATTTTGATGTGTCTAGCCTCATCATCTTGGTTTTCCTGATATATTGAGTTTCTCCGTTTCTCAGGAGGAGTAGGAACAGTAGTAGCATGAGTTCGCATCCCTCTAAACAATCTTGTATAATTTCGATGAATTTCTTTTGGAAGACCATTTCACAAAGTGACTTCCATATTGCGATCCTGTGTATTGGTCGAATGTACGTTCGAAATCCACGAAGAGTGGTGAATTCTATTTGTTATACTGCTCAATGATGATCCGTGTTGTGTTGATATGATGGGTGCAACTTCGTCCTGGTATGAAACCAGCTTCTTCCATTCTTTAAATCATGCTCATTGTTGGTGAAATTCTATCCAGAATGATCATTATCAATATCTGTATGCTTGTGTTAAGGAGAGATATACCCCGTCAATTTTTGCATTCTGTCTGGTCATCTTCCATGGGAATCGTTATAGTCAGGCTGGAATTCCATACTTCTGTAATTACAGGTGTTAGAGCTATTTGCAGTTGTATATAGCAAAGGTGACATCTTTTGAATATTTCAGCTGCTATATTGCCGTTCCAGAGGCCTTTTTATTTTAGCAATGGCTCCACTAACAGCTCATCCGTTGGTGAATGGGTGTTGATAGTTTTGTTATTAACGCCAGTTGCTAATTTGAAGATTTGTGGATTATTGGTGATACTTTGGGGAATTTTGCAGTTGCTCGTCATACGCATGGATGTAGTGCGCGCATGTTTCGGATTACTACAATCTCTTCTGATATACCTTGAGAATGTCTTCATCGTATAACTTACGGACACTACTTGCCATTTTGTTGACGTCTCGTGCCGTATCTTTGTATTGACGTTTCAGCTCCGATGTGTTTTATTGGCTCATTTCAAACAAACTTGAGTTGTCGGCGTTCTTCGGTTATCTTCCAAGTATTATCACTTAATCTAGGGTTTGCCTCTTCTTGAGGCGTCATCTTTAAATCTATCGGTGTTAAAGTTCGTAAGATTTATCTTGATGTGTTTTATAGCAACGTGTTCTAGATCTATTGGATTTCTTCTTCTACCATCAGTTGATGTACAGGTTTATTTGTGTAGATTTTTGTGTGGAAATCTATACTGCCACCTATGAATAGCTGTTTAGTGACGCAGAAGTCGATGAGTCGTTTTCCATTATTATTACACACAAGGTCTAATAATCCTTGTATTTTATTTTGGCATATTTTCTGTGGGTCTTTCGTATTCTGAAAAGGAACTGGCTATGCTTGTTCTGTTTTTGTTAATATGTATATGTCCGCGCCGTGTCCATTTAAGCTCGACATTGTTTTTTCATCTGATTGTGCTAGACTTGATATGTCTATCAGAGTTATGATGTACCAATTTCCGATTCATGTCCATACGATAGCCAAGGGTCAATATTTGCGTTTGCCTGTTTGTCTTATTTCTTGTAGTATTCGCTTCTATAGTCATTTTGATTTCGGAATAATGAATGGGTAGACCATTGAATCCTAGTCATCTCCCAGGGCTACTACTACAGAGTAAGGCATACTGGAATGCCGGAGGGGGGGATGATGAGTTTCGATTAGTTCCATTATTAACTTTCTTCTATGATGTTAACAAGCGGTCACCCAAATTTATACTAACCAAAGCAATAGTTGCTTGACGTTGGTGATGAAGTTGTTGTTGGCTTTTCGTTACAATTAATGTACACTAGAAGAAACAAATTTGTTTTAAGTTTTCCTTTTTCACCCAACTTTAACATCTAACCGTTCTATATTATAATCTGAAATATTGGGTTCTGCCTTCAAACCCGGTGCTAGGATAATGTGTCGGTAATGATTTCCTCAAAAACACGATGCGTGATTATCTTTTAATTCGAATTCAATTCGTATATTGTTTTTAATTAACATCACAAGCAGACAACTTTTCCATACCTTACGCAGTCGTTGTGAAAAACTATATAGTTGTAAACGTAGAATCCACCTGAATCGGTTGTGGATAGATTTGCGAAATTCGTATATTCAAAATTATTACTTTGGTTTTTATTGTAATGGTGTTTTGTGATTTTTCCGTATATTGGTCTATTTCAGAACTCTCGAATTAAATACACAATCGTAGGAAATTCTTCCATTTAGCGTCAATCTGTGTGATAACAATTATGATAATCGACACTTATACTTATACACAATCAACTTTATCCGCGACCCAGCATTAAAGGAAAGAAATGTATGGGGTGGTTGGGAAGTTGATTGTGTATAAGTAATTTTCGATTATCATAATTGTTGTCACACAGATTGACGCTAAATGGAAGAATTTCCTACGATTGCGTATTTAATTCGAGAGTGCTGAAATAGACCAATATACCGAACAATCACAAAACACCATTACAATTGAAAAAACCAAAGTAAAAATACAAAAATTCGTGAATACGAAAAGTTAATTGTTAAAATAGAATATAGATGGAAATGTGAAAGAATCAAATTTCGTACGCTGCGCAGTAATTCGCTAGTAGTACAACTACATGTATTGTTCTATGTATGTATATAGACAATATTTCAATGTAACAATACAACGTCAGTCGTCGCGACATGATTTTTAGACTGATTTTTTTCAAATCAATAGTCTTGTCTGTTCAAAACTGATTGTTGTGATTCTTACACATTAGCCATCTATAAGTCAAAAATTCAAATTCAAACTTATTTTATTAATTCCAAGATATGTTACTAGAATTTGTACAAAGTACAAATTTTTTTTAAAATAAAATAACGCGCGTGTTATTCCAGCCGTCTAAATTCTGATCCTATTTTCACAAATATTTTTATAGTAACCAAACTATACGATAATAAGTTACATGCCTGCTCCAACGTTAACTTCTGTGTTCAAGACCGAACGATATTATCAGAGTTTAAATAAAGGGTGGGCCAATAAGATGAGAGTAGTTAACAAAATCTAATTAACAAAAAAAAAATGATTTTAGTTGACATCACTGTCATTTACAGTCATTAACAATTTTAGTTTACCAACTATATCCTCCCTTATATCCCTTATATCCATTTTTCTAAGCTGTTTTATCAACGCAAAATTGATGATACTTACTTTTGAGGCTCTCAAATAGTTTTTTCAATCACATATTATTAGACATTTGAAACAAATATGTTTTACATTCTCCACTACTTTAGTACATGTTGGATAATTCAGACAATCGTCATACTTGTACATAATTGTCACTCAAAGAAAAAACTACGTGAATTGAATGCAGGTATAATGATAATTTTTTTGTAAATATACAACCAATAAAAATTTATAATAAAATTTATAAAATTTGTAATATTTACAAAAATATTTAAATTTTAAAAAAAATAATATAAAATCTCCAAAAAATTCTACTTTTGTTTTGTATTTCATAACAAAAAAAGTTATAAAATATCAAACAATTTATAAATTTTAAAAATTTTTTGTTGTTCTAACAATAAATTTCATTAATTCTATACGCTTTTTATTTTAAGTTACTGATATATTTATAAATTAAATAGAACTTAGTAATAAAAATTACTCAGTTTTTATTTATTTTATAAAATTATGTGTACTTTTTATAAAAATGTGGGATCATTTTTGAATATTAAATAAAATATTTGTTGCCCCTATTAAATATTTTGTATAGTTTACAAAAAAGTTAGTATATTTTATTACAGAATTGACAATGCATTAAATGATTTTGTAAAATTAAACAATATATTTTTTGAAAATTACAAAATGGATTTTTAGTATTACAGAAATGTTCATATATATATATATATATATATATATATATATATATATATATATATATATATATATATATATATATATATATATATATATATATATATATATATATATATATATATATTAGGGTGGTCCAAATTTTCGAAAGTTCCAATTTCTAACGGGACACCCCCTAGAAATGTGAGGTTATGCTAAAAACTTAACCAGAAAAAATATTGGGTCGATCGAAGGTCGTTTAGAGGTCGCGATTTGAGCGCGAAGTTCGATAAAAACGGTATTTTTTTCTTTCAAACGAACAGAAAAATTATTTAAAAAAAATTCTCAGACTAAATAAAAATTGCGGTCAATAGAGGAGATAACTACCTTTAAAACATCAAAGATATCGAAAATCGGTTAACAAATAGAGAGATTATTGCCAAATTTCCAAAATATAAAAACAAGTCAAATTATTACTATATTTTTTTTTATTATTAATGCATAATGTTTCTTCTATACAATGATATTATAAATTAATTTTTAGTATTAAAATAATCAATCTAAGTTGATATTCTACCCATTAAGGCTGTTTTGGTGTATGTTGGAAACTTCTGTATGTAGTCCTTTACGACTTGTAGTAAATATTGCATGTCATCTTCATTTCTTGTCAATTTCTTATTATAATCTTGTATTAATTTAACACCACGTTCTGCGATATCATTTACGACTTTTATTTGACTGATAATCTTCATTCCGTTCTTGAAATTATCATCCCGAGGCCACATATCCGGATCTTTGTTCAAGAAATCTGTAGAAATATTGAACCTTTTAGAAAGATCGCCAGTGTTTGGTGTAACAAAATCTGCTAGTTGTTTCGTAATAAATGATTTTACATCATCAATTTTCAACTCGACGCGCTTAATTGACTCGGCCTCTACATCCCTCTTCATATCCAACTGTTGCACCATTCTTCTTTTTTCCGCACTAGAGACGTTCTCGCCGAAAAAAGAGAATGCGATGCTTTCGTCGGATAAATACCACAATTGGCCACATATTTTATTCAGTACAGCCATCGCCAACTTTTCGTCATGTGTTTTGTACAAATAAATATCTCGTAAATAGTTTAAATCCAGCTGTGGTGCTTTAGCAGCTTTTGTGCAATGGAACCAAATTTTCACATAAAATTTTACGACAAAAATGCAAATGTCCCGTAAATTCTTCTGTTCTTGTGTGTTTAACTTAAATTCCTCCCGAAAGATAAATACTTTCAATACATAAATGGCTTTGGACATCCAGCGAGCATGATGCATAGGCCCCGGCAGGTGGAAATGGACATTATCAGTTGGTATCATGCCCAAAAAAATTAGAGTAATTTCCAATAATTCTTTGTAGTCATCACGAGCATGTTCTTTTGCCAATTCGTTGTTACAAAAACCCGCTAATTCCGCTTTCACATCATTTAATTGTATATGAACGTTGGGATCATCTATGCCTGCTTTAAAATTATTCTTATTCAAGGAATTCCAGTCATTCTTGAATCTCACAAATAATGGAACATTTACTCCTGATGTATTGCCCATTTTCGATTCAAATGCAGCGCGTAATGTAATTTCACATATGTGATGTCGACAAGGAAGATATAATAAACTTCGTTCCAGTTTCTGCTCTAAAATAATAGCTGCTCCATTTAGTCTTCCAGTATTTGAATATGTTGTATCGAAGCAAGCCGCCACGACATTGTCAGCTATTCTCCAATCAATTAAGCTTTGGAAAACAGGCTCCGCCATTTCCAAACCAGTTGCTCTTGATATTTTGGGAACGCCCAATAACTGTTCTCCATCTATATGGGAAATAATCACCGGCAAACGATCCACGGTCTGCGTTCCAGATAACTCCGGAAGTAATTTTCCATCCCAATGTACTACGCCTGTCGTAAACTTGAAAGCCGATTTAATTGATTCTGCTATTTCTACTCTATTTGTTTCACGAAGACGCTTCAGTGATGTTCGACACAAAACGAGGTCATCAATAGAATGTCCAAGACTTTCGGCAACGGCACTGATTAAATGCATTGCTGCACGATCTGTAATCTTCCACTTATCCAAAGCTGACAATATTCTAGGAGTAATGAAACATTTGCTTCCTATAGACGCTCCTTCTGCGCTTAGCACGGGCAAATCAATATTTTCGAAGCTCATGTCGTTATCAGATGTCCTTTCGCTGTCACTCTCCGATGATGAAAATAATGTTTGTGAGTCTATTGGAATTGATTTACGTTTTTCTTCAAGATGTCTTCGTTTACGATTTTTTTCTGCCGCGTTCATCAGACGTTCCGATTTCCGCTTTTCTTTTTCGATTTCATATTGCCTGACTCCAGCCAAATATCCGGGGCGCCCTTTCTCACGCTGTGACAAGAGGAATTGCTTGTCGTCTTCACTAGTCATCATCGATAAGGCATTAGTATGGGCGATATCGAAAATATCATCCAGTTTACTAGTAAAGGCAATTTCTCTTTCGCGGTAAACTTTTAAAGGTTTATTTTTATTCTTTAGTAGATTTTTCCACTCATCATGCAATTGTTCCAATTTTTCAATTGAATGTTGTTCCTTTTTCACTGGAATTCGTGCTTTTGCCCAAAAAATAGACACTTCCTGGATTGTCAGAGCTGCACTTTCATGAATAGTTAATTTTACAGTACGGTGATTGTAAAAAAAGGACTTAAGTCATAAGGACTTAACATAGTTGGGTTTTATGATAATGGCATCATAAATCACAACTATGGTAACTTCTCATGACTCATACGGTTTTTTATGACATCATAAAACATTCCTTTGTTTATTCTTTATACCTCCTTTTTATTTATTTATTTTTTTTTTTTTGTAGTTTTGAAGATAATTTCCAGGATTTAAAAAAAAAATCGTTTATTATTTAAGTTTTTAATAGTCTCGAAAATTGGCAATAATCTCGCTATTTGTTAAGCGATTTTCGACATCTTTGATGTTTTGGAAAGGTAATTATCTCCTCTATTGACCACAATTTTTATTTAGTCTAAGAAAAAATTTTAAATAATTTTTCTGTTCGTTTGAACGTGAAAAATCGAAAAAAACACCGTTTTTATCGAACTTCGCGCTCAAACGCGCTCGAACTTCTGGTTAAGTTTTTAGCATAACCTCACATTTCTAGGGGGTGTCCCGTTAAATATCTCAACACTTTTTTTTCCCATATAAACGTGGGCCACCCTAATATATATATATATATATATATATATATATATATATATATATATATATATATATATATATATATATATATATATATATATATATATAGTAATTCCTTCCATGATTTACAACATGGAATAAATGAAAACGCTAAATTTTAGTTAATTTTCAAAGATTTTTTATTATATAAATATGTTTAATTCAAATATTGTTAAAGATACATAAATTCCAATTCTTAATTTTAAAAAACTATAAAGTAGTTAAATAAAACTAATAAAAAATAAAAATGTAACAGTATGGAAGACATTTTAAATTATATTAAGTTAAATGTTGTATTAAACAAGTGATAGCGGGATTACCTTTATCAAATTTAGTGGTTATATTAAAAAAAAACTTTTGCATAAAAGTCCACACTAAATGTGAAGCAATTGGATACTGCAGATTGAAAAGATGAAAATGTTAAAACATATTTCTAATGCCCGAAGCACAGAAAATACTTTATAGCGTATGCCATCTAAATAAACGATTATTTCTTCTGGACTTGAAATTCGCCCGGTAATTAAAATAAATGGTTGAATCGACTGGTTTTGGCTTATCTGGATGTTTAATTTTTCTTCAATTTCAGCGGCACTTGCTCCAAATAAGATGAAACTATTCTGTCAATCTTGAATACTATATCTTATAATTTTTTTTCTCCCATTTTCGACTGTGAACCATCTTCCAGTTGGTACCAAAATATGATGAATTAAGTAGAAAATAGTAGCAGCTTGATCATCTGAAATAATTTTAAGGTTAATATATTAATCACTTTAAATCTGAAAACCAGTAATAAGAACAAAAATAATAACATTTTAATATGTGGTGCCTAGAATCTAAAATATAGGTGCAAAATGTGTATTTTTTGGTTTGGCTTAAGATTTGATATCAAAAGAAAAAGTGAGTTAAATATAAATTTTACTCCTAATATGCAGATATAGTTGTCAAGATAAATCAAAATTTTTTATTTTATTACTTACTATATTACTTACTATGGGGTTCGAATCCCATCAGAGGCTAGATGCAAATCGAATTTTCATCATCGACTACAATCGGTGATGTTAATAAATACAACTAAGACCCTCTGATGGAGTGCAGAATTCAGCGCCGACCCACCGTCCATATCAATATACAGGTTGACATGGAGCTTGCACTGTGCGGGTGGTATACTGTAGTTGTGTGAGTAGGTGAATAGGTGAATGGGTTATTGATGTGGCGTGAATGCGTGTTATCACAATGGGCCAAAAATGGCCTAAGTGTCAACCACTGAAACCTAAAAAAAAAAAAAAAACCTACTTACTATCGGTATGGACGTATGGTTTTCACTATTTTTAATTAAGTCGAATAAATTCTGGTCCGCTTGAAGCTTTATCGCTTCATCCAAAATTGGCAGTATACGAGAAACAAAATTTAAAAATATTGGTGCTAAATTAACCATTTGATATAAATTGGCGAAATCGAGTTCTATCTGCAAGGAAATTATAAATATTTAGTAAATTATTAGTATTGAGCACACATTTGAATGTGCAATATCACTTACCAACTTATATCCAAGAGGTTTCTTATAATGTGGCCATTTGTCAAAGATCTCGCTAGTGGTTTTTGTATCTTTAATAAACTTGAGTCGACATTTGCTCGTGATAGTCCAATGTTTTTCGATTTTTGGCCAACTGCAATTATCAACCAACAACACATCGAAACTTTATTGGCAATCCTGCTCAGCGGATTCTTTAAAATAGAAAGAAACAATGACAAGAATTTTATTACAAAAATGATCTAACAAGTAGAAACTTACCTGTAATTTCTGCCAAATTTCAAAAACAATTTCAATTTTAATTTGCAAACCAATCGGTACTTTACATATTTGAAAAAAAATCCCAATGCATTGGCTTAATGCGTTTTATTGTTACAACATTAATTTCCGCTTCTAGAAACAAGTACGTGGTATATGAAATTTTATATTTTTAGTAAATAATGTTTTGAAGTTTAACTAGTTTAAGGCTTACCTTCTAACGCCTTTATAATGTTGTATTTTAATAAACTTTCGTTCGGAATTCCAATTTCCAAAAATATGTAATCTAATTGTTTTTGGGTGTTGGCTAAAATATAAAATCCGCATGAATGGAATATTTGTGTGATACAAAAAAATTAAAAGTTTTATTTTAACATACACATAATTTTATTATATTAAACTCTTTATTGAAGCTGTATCAAATCAAAAAATTTCCACTAAAAATATAACGCGCACTTATTAAACTTTTATAAATTAAAAACTTGGATCTTCACTCAGTCACCTCCAACTTACTAACTGTTAGAGTTTCTGAACTATACACACTTTACTATTTTATTATTAATTTTACAAAAATTCGAATATTATAAAAAATTTATGTAAAATTTATAAAACTGTTTATATAGTTTTTAAAAAGTTGTAAACTTTTCGAAAATTTTGTAAAATATATGTACAAAACAATTTGTTATTTTTAACAAAAATATTTTTAGATAAAATAAAACTTTTTTTACGATTTAACGTGTTCTAATTACAATCTTTTTGTAAAATATAATAAAATTTGTTTACGTTTTAAAGAAACAATTTTAATTGTAATATTTATATTTTAAACTTTAAAAAGCGAATGTGAAGTGTACAATTTACTTATTAATTTTATTTAAATAATTTGTAACTTTCATGTTAACGATTTAACATTTTAATTGTGTATAATTACGTTTATGTATGTTTAACGTCGATTTTAAATTATCACATTTGGTTATTATAGATATATGTATTATAAGGGAATCTAAATGTAATATTATATGATATATTGACAAATTACTTTACGAATGTCATCATTAACTAACTACTAACTTATTTTACTTGTCACCAAACTAACTGCGATTTTGTATCACATTCGATTTCTCTTGAAATATCTGATTTTTTTTTAAATTATATTATATTTATGATTAATAAATATAATAAATAAATATTTATTATAATTATTAATAATAAAATTGCAGAAAAAACATTATGTATTATTTCATATGACTTTGTATTTGTTTCTTGCCATTTGTAGAAAGATGTTACTTAAATTTACTATTTATGTAAATTAAAAATGTTGTAAACTAAATATGTTTGAGAATCAGCTAATCATATATAACTGTACAAGATATATAGTTTATATGATTCAAAATGAATGATCAATATATATATATATATATATATATATATATATATATATATATATATATATATATATATACATATATATATATATATATATATATATATATATATATATATATATATATATATATATATATATATATATATATATATATATATATATACTAGCGGACCCGACAGACCGGCCCGAGCGTTGGGTTGGCTGCTCTAACCGGGTTCAGCAATCGTTTCTTTGATATTTGAATTTTCCATTAACTATACTAAGTTACATTTGACAATGAGTTAGACATTTCAATCTTTTCATTTCGTAATTGTGTGATTTGCTGTTGCCCAAAGTAAACTAAGAAATGAGTGCAATTCCTCATTATTGCGTCGATCAATTCTCGTGTCACGGCCGGACTATATTTGGTGCTTGTCATTGGCACAATTGGCGAAAGAAGAGGTACTTTTCGTGAGATTGATGGTAAGTATTGAGTGATTGCACAAAAGATATCGCTGTAGTTCCATGTGAATAAATGTCTGAAGGTTATGTTTTTCATATGTATTTGCTGTGTGGAGAAGACTGTGTGGAACTCAGTTGGTTGGTGAGCTCATAATGGATCTACAAAGAACTGAAGATGATTTATTTTAAACACAATGATATAACTAAAATTATTGTTATTACACGTTTTAGTTTTTAATAACTAGAAGTAGTAGAAGTTATAAAAACCATTCAAAATGTACAATTAGTTTTGTTATTAATACTGAAAAATATTTCTAATACGTAAATATAAGTAAATTATATAAATTTTCTTGGTTTTGTACAATACAATTTACAAAAATTACTCTAAATGATTCAAAACCCCGACTTTGTTCATTTCTTTTCGTTTTGTAAATTATAAAAAAAATTATAAAATAATCGTGCATATTTATAGATATAAATAATATTTTTGGAAAATTTACAAAAATGTCAGTTATTTATATAAAATACGCAATTAATAACACAAATTAAAAAACATAAATAATGTTTTCAAAGTTTAATAAAAATTTGTCAAATTTAACAAAAAAGTTGTGCACTTAAGAAAATTTTTTTAAATATACTAATTTATTTTTATAAATAATCAAACTTTTGTCAAATGTATGATTTGTTTTAGTAGGCCATTTTACAAAACAATTTTATAGATTTCACTGCTAAAATTTTTTTGAGTGCCCAGTATCAGTACCTAGCTTCCTTAGCGCAATCTCAATTCTTGCAATCATACACATTGCCTCATCTGACACTTGTTCAGTATTCACCGTGATCACCATTATATTTATTACTGCTAAGCAACTGAAAGAATTGATATCAGTGCATCACACAAGTTGGCCATTCTCAATTAAGAAATTGTTAGGTTTACTGCAACTATCCCTGACCAGACATATAACCTTTGGTATATCGATCTATTATCTCGCACTAATTCATTCACTTAAGATATGTAGTCATCAGTTCCGTGTAGTATGGCTGAAACTTTGGCATTATTTATATGTATTTGCCACAGTGACACAAGGGTCAACTCGTTATAGTAGGAAAGGAGATGTATCTTCTAACACGGCTACCTTGACTATAGGGTCATGACCGTCCATATTGTTTGGTCAAGATTTTATAGAGGAAGAACTCTTTCCAAATTTCCATACAAAATCACCATATACTCGTACATGAATAAACCGAGCTACATATTGGCTAAAGTTTTCAATTGAAAATGTAAATTATACAAAAGTTATTCAATCAATTTTTCTTCACATTTTCCATAAAACGAGTAAGAATAAATGGGTTTTTATTCGAAACATCAAGTGCAGAAATATAAAACATAATAAAATTGCTCCTCGAAGTTATTTATGAAAGCTTTTCATTACGTCATGTTGAATCATAAATTCAGTTCAGTTAGCGTATCTCCAAGGCCACCACCAAGTACCCCCTTGAATAAGTACCGTACAGAATCAATTCCACCAAGGCACCCCCTAAATGGATTTTTCCGAAATAACGGCACCTCGAAATCCTCATACCATTAGAAAACCCTTATCACAGTATTTTTTATGTTTTATTGTTTTAGGCAAATAAAATTTAAAAATGAACAAATTTCGATTTCTCGATTTCGACCCTCTGAAACAATTTTCCCAAAACCAATCGCAATCGATTCCTTCCATTTGAAAACGACTCCTTACCAAAATTTATAAGAACTTTGCGATGAATGAGATCTGGACTCCACCGGCAATTAAACTTATTTTCAAAATTCTCAATTTTATTGAGGCCTGCGTAGAGTACGAAGGCCACGTTAAAATATTAACATTTTGTAGAGATACCCAGTTTTGCAAACCTGGAGTTGTGAATAGATGCATTGTGTTGCTTCAAGGTCCATTTAAGAAGGCCAATATTTTCTTAAATTGTTAAAAGGTTTCTTGGGACATATTTGCATTTCCCTCACCAATCAGAGTCACCTTTTTGAACTTCAAGTCGTTCCGCCATTTAATTTTCGTTCGTTTGGACCCCGTAATTTTACAACAAGAAACTGATAAGATGCTTGAAAACGATGTTATCGAAGAGTGCGAGTCACCTTGGGCAGCACATGTAGTTATGATTTCTAAGAAGAATGTCGAAGTTCAAGTCTGCGTTGGTTGTAGACATTTAAATTCGGTTACGGTTTGCTATCCGTTATCTATAATCGATGACATTTTGAATTGTACCGAGCAGTCCGGTTACTGGCAGGTTAAGGTTAGCAATGAAAACCGGGATAAAACCACGTTCATTACACCATTTGATTTAGATCGGTTTAAAAGAATGCGGTTTGGGTTGAAAAATACGCCGACGACCATACATGACGTTTGTTCGTGGTAATGTACAGTTTCTGGGACATATTATAACCCACGTAACCGACCCCCAAGGTGTCTGCCGTTTTGGACATCACTGGCCAACGTTCACCAGCCAACGTATCACAAGTTCGCACCCTTTTACAAACCTGTTCATATTAGGGAAAATGTATCAACCATTTTTCGGATGTCGCTCCACCGTTAAACAATTTGACAAAGAAAATGCACCGTAGACCTGGAGTGAAGCCTGAAATTCTGCTAAGCTACCGAAGGCTCCGATTTTACGGCAAATTATCCTCAAAAATCGTTTATCCTGATGACCAATACAAGTCGTAATGCTTTGGGTGCTGTAATATTACAAGGTGATGAAAGGCCAATCGAATATGCAAACCATTTGTAATCGCTGTAGAAAGACACTACAGCAGCACCGAACAAAAAGCACTCGCAGTGATATGGGTATTGAACAAGTTCTGAGGCTACATAAAGGGTGCTGAAATCGTAGTCCGGAATGATCATCAATCGTTGAAATGGCTACTGACAACGAAATCACCCATTGGTCGCTTAGTCTAGTGGGTAATGTTAATAAAATCAGTTAATTTAACAATTCTTTATATGCTACAGGAAAGTTGAATGTGGTGGCTAACGCACTATCTCGACCACCTACAATACACGAGCAGATTTACGAATCCAGTGCCTTTGAGATTGATTGTCCTCAGCGAGGACCAACCGAATTAACATGAGTTCAGATGTAGAAGATGAGGGGGTCTCGAAAATTATGCTCAGAGAAAGTAGACGCAGCTAGTGGACGAAGTAGACGAAAAATGGAGAGGCATCCGGAATTGATTAAGCCCAGAGGCGCTACAATTGCAATAAATCTATCGATCTCATCGTCACTATTTGGGACCAAGATGTGCTGCCGAAGAATTGGAAGGCCGCACTCATATGTTCGTTGGCTAATGTTGTAGTTGCCGCAGACTTATCCTTTCCGCCGAAAACATCATTAGTCGCCAATGTGGGTATCATGAGGATGATCTTGGAAAAATGTTTGGAGTACAACATAACCAACCATCAACCGCGAGTTCCTGTGCGCCGCGCTCATATGGCTAGGAATTCCGGAGAAACTCGTTTCTCTGTGTAAATTAACAACGTCTGAGTCTGTATGTAGAATCGTAATTGAAGGAACTGTGTCAGACTTCTTTGAAATAAATCTGGTGTTTGACAGGAAGATGCACTCAAGCCTGTGCTGTTCAATTTGGCGCTTGAGTACGTAGTGAGTTAAAGCACCATAGAAATTTCGCACTGTATATTTAATAAATCAGGCCAAATTCTTGGATATGCACATGATATCGTGTCTCTTGGCTGGAGACCTAGCAATATCAAGGACAGTTTCATACCACCCGATCGCTGCGCAAGAAGACTCGGTTTGGATGTGAGCAGTAGTAAAAAAAAATATAACAACGGAACATCTCTATGGCAAATCTCGAAACTGACGATCATAATTTTGATAGTGTCAAAAACTTTAAATACCTCGGGTCAGTTATAACATCGTTGAATAATATGCAGGCAGAAATAAAATCCCGAATGGCTGCCAGAGAACGAGTTTTCTATGGCTAATCAAAGTTATTGCGATCTAAACACCTGTCGCAGTCGTGCAAGCTCGCACTTTATAAAGCACTCATAATACTTGTACTGTTGATTGTTGATTGTTATCTACCTTCGAAGAGAAAGGTCATTCGTTCAATCTTTGGTCCAATCAAAGTTGCAAATAACGTATATCAGATTCGTGTACCACGATATAAAACAACTTCTCTGAGGTAGCTATATCATCGGATTCATCGAATCCACTAGAGTTTATAACGATATCCAGATATAACGATATATGTATGTTGTATGTTGCGGAAGTGAAGATAATAAGGCGAAACGGAGCACAGTGTAAATTAATAATAATAATTATAATAAAAATAAACAAAATTTACTTTAATTTTAAGAATTAATAAAAAAACTTTATTTAAGAAAAAAATACTTTTGGATGCGTTGCATCTGCGTGTTGCTGCTCCTAAATTCCATAACTGAATAAGGAAAATTTCAAAATTTTGTATAACTTATATACAAAATTTTATACTGAAATCTGGATCATAAAAGTTGGATTGATCCAGTATTGTTGCATTTGGTAAACAAGTGTTTAGTGGTGCTGGGAATTCCCTAATTGCATTAATTCGTCCTTCGGACGGCAGAATGCCATTAGGGGTAATTTTGTGACTGAGGAAGTCAAGATTGCTTGTCCCAAACACACATTTTGCTGTGTTAATATTGACCCCATACTTTGATAACTTTTGGAAGAGTTGTTCCAAATGGAGTAAGTGTTGCTTCTCGTCTCTAGATGCTACGAGAATGTCGTCAATATAAACAAAAACGAAATCGAGATCTCTCGCGATTTCGTTGATGAAACGCTGGAATGTTTGCGCAGCATTTCTGAGACCGAATGGCATTCGAGTGAATTCGAATAAGCCAAATGGTGTGGTAATTGCGGTTTTATGTATGTCGTCAGGAGCAATCGGATTTAAATGATATGCTCTGACGAGATCTATTTTTGTAAAAATTGAACATCCATGTAATTGCATGGAGAAATTTTGAATGTGGGGAATAGGGTAACGGTCAGGAATTGTGACAGCGTTAAGCCTTCTGTAGTCCCCACATGGTCTCCAGTCATTGTCCTTCTTCTTCACCATGTGTAATGGACATGATATTGCTGAAGACGAAGGTCGGCAGATTCCTAGTTCCACCATATGCTGAAATTCTAGGAATGCTGCTTTGTGCCGAATCGGAAGTCTACGTGGTCTCGCAAATGGTAAATGGCCTGTAGTCACAATGTGGTGTACTACATTATGCCTTACCGGAGAGTTGTAGTTTGGTGGAGCTGTTAAAGAAGAAAATTTCTTTAACAATGCTCCATAGCCATTGTTGATTATGTAGAACAATGGTGATGGCGTATCAACGAGTGCTGATGTGGCGTTGATAGTAAGCTTAGTGGATGGATCAATCAATTTGCGATTTTTCAGATCCACTAATAATCCGAATTTCGTTAGGAAATCCGCGCCGATGATGGGGCGATTGACATTGGCAAGAATAAATGCGTGTTTAAAAGAACGTCTTAGTTCGCTCGTGAATTGCTTGGGCGATTTGAACTTCCCTGTTGTGAGGGACTTTGCCTGTTTCTCGAAGGAGAACGATTACGTCTCCAGGGAGAAGGTGATCGCGAGGGTTGTCGCTGTGTGTGTGTTTGTGTCTCGGGTCTTGCTAACCTGTCGCTTAGCCTCTTTATAGTATTCTCAAGCTGTGTAATTGCTGAGGTTGCTATCTGTAGCTCTGAATTAGGCTTATGTTTGTTGCGTTGCATCGAACTCAAAGTCTGAGTTCGACTGCCAACTAAATCGTGCAGCTTGTCGGCAATATCAGCGAGATCCTCTTCTTGTTTATCTTGCTGCGGGATTAGCACTGTTTGTATGTAGTCAGGCAGTTGCCTGATCCACAATTTAGTAATTACGTTGGTTGAAAAATTATTTTCAGCCAACGACTTGATCTGATGCAAAATATCGGATGGTTTTTGATCACCAATCTCGATTTTGCTCAGGATTGTCTCCAATTTCCGTTCTTCGGAAATGGAGTATCGATCAACTAAGACTCTCTTAATTGTTTCGTACTTCTCAACAGGTGGAGGATCTTGTAATATATAATTAATTTTCTCCGCCTGTGTTGCCGTTAGAGACAGTACTATATGCGCAAACTTCTGTTTGTCGCTTGTAATTTTGTTCGCGTCGAACATTATTTCTGCAGTCAAGAACCAACTTTTAGGATTAGTTTCCCAGAACGCTGGTAACTTCGTCAATTGTTTTGACGAGGCTATCTCAGGTTCAACATGTTGGTTTTGTTTGTTTTCTCCGTTATTTGCCATGTTGGCTTATGAGCAAAATGAAATGCTTTTGCTTTTCTATTTTTATTTTCACACACTTAAAAAAATATTTAATCGCACTTAAAAAAATCTTTGGATGTAGTGGAGAGTGGAGAGAAAAATATTTTTTTGTGAATTTTTAGAAATAGTGTCGGAATGGGCACGTATTTCTAAAAAGCGACCAGGGGAATTGTTACGATTTATGAAAATAGCGCGCTTACGACTGGTGCGGGCTTAGGCCACTATTTCATAAAACTCGTATTTTATATTTAATGTAATTTAGTGAATAAAACACCATGCACTTTTTTTGATATAAAATAAAATTTAACTTTATTTTCACTTCTTTTGTTTTAATAAAAAAAAATTTTAAAAACTCACCTGTTCGGTAAACACCGACGTCTAGGGTCACCAGATATAACGATATGTGTCGTATGTTGTATGTACCGATTTTGCATGGGAAGACTGTTGTTGCATATTCTTATGGAATATGATTTTTACGCTATTTGCCGTTATTTGCCGACATATTACATATACAAGCCAAAGGCAGACGTTTAGATACCTTAGAGTCTTACGAAATTAGAAAATCAATATTTCTTAACCAAAATATCCTTAACGAACAGAGAGAAATCCGGTGCTCACCAATTACAGATCCCGCCCTTTTCTATTCTCACGTACGCAATAATATACCTTGTATTTTGTTACTCAACCTATGACTCTACGCCTACCTGCGCGATCCGTAGATTAATTTTTATTGCTTATTTCCTGTCCCTCCTCCTTTTATTTATATTTTGCTTTTTTCTGCTATATAACAAAATTTTTACTAACACAAATCAGTAGATACTCCTGATGATGACCTAACAAGTCGAAATCGATCGAGTGATTTTTTAAACTTTTTGAAAATTATTCAAAATAACTGCGAAACAAAAAACAAGTGATTAATAAAAAATGTGTTTATTAAGCTTATGGAATATGCTTATTTATACGGAGAATTGTTCGTTAATAAATAATTCAGTCTACGGAGAATTGTCCGTTTGTAATTATGTATATTGTGCGGTGTTTCTTGTAATTGAAGAAACAGGCCGCTACATGTTAAATGGCTCGGTCACGTTGCAAGGTCTCCACAACAACGAATGATCAGCAAAGTCTTCCATCAACAACTTCCATCGAACAAGACTTGCGAATATTAAGATGTGAAACTGGTGAAACAGCAGCCGGAAAAATCCCTTCAAGGGATGTGAAACCTGAAGAGAGAGAGAGAAAGAGGGAGAGAGGAATATTTTATGAAACAAGAGGTATTTTACCAGAGATGTGGGTACTACTAGCAGAACTTTTTCGACTTCTTCGATGTTATACGAAGAAATTGAAGAAGTTCAACTAGTAGTACCCACATCTCTTCGTCGGACTTTATAGGGCTGCCGAACTCTGTTGAATATTTAGGCGAAATATGTCTGCTGGGGAATGTGCCTATTACCGAATTCTGTCGTATTGTGTGGATTCTAAAAAACCAATAATTTTTAAATTTGAAGCCCGGCTTCTGAAAACAACGATAATGTCCCTACGAGTGGAAGGCCGGTTGCGGCTTTCAGATGCTGATAGTGGAGGATAGTGACTAGTTCTACGTAAGAAGAATTGACTATACCCATATAGGCGGCTCATTTGTGACAATAGATCGCAAAAAAACGCCGAAAGCGCGACTAGAAAACTTAATCTAATTTTAATTAAAGATCCTCATATTGAGCGGCCGAATTATTTATCAAGCATTAGATTCGCAATGAACATCACTATATGTGTGGCCATTGATAAAACCCCCACTTTTCTAACATGCACACGAGAGTTGCGAACATTTGACGAGGTCACAAATGATATTCGCTACAGTATGCCATCGGAGAACTTATCACAGATTTCTCCGTATTTGTGGAAATTACAGGGAGTGATGAAGGATGCTCGTGAAATCAATGAATGAGAGCAGGATCGGCGAAAGGAATATGCAGGCACGCAACGACAACGTCGATCATTTAAAGTCGGTGACCGAATAATGCTCATATATACCAAGTTCAGAGCAATGCAGTGAAACGATTTAGTAGGAAACTAGCTTCCAGGAGTAACGGGCCGTATCGAATCTGCAAAATTATCAACTCAACTACGTGTGAAGTGAAAACCGCCGGTCGCGACAAAAGCGTAATATGAAAGTACAATGTTTCGGCACTAACCTTGTGTTCCGGAGACACCACATAATTATCTACCAACAATATTCGAGGTACCGTCGCCATCTTTAGATTAAAGTTTATTTTTGTTATTTATTCTGTTTTTCAATCCTCTTTTCATTATTTTTTCTTTAGTTCTCTGTAGAGCGAATAATGAAATAAATAATCACCCGGCGTTACTCTATAGAGAAGAAAAATAGAGAAATAAATGTTATATGTAAATTATTGTGAAATATATGTTTTGTGGTTTACGCATAAAATTTATTTGTTTTTAAAAAAAGTGCTACAATGAACAGACGAAGGTGGGAAAGTTCACCTAGGAAATGCTGGTCAAATGTATCCTTGGGCCTTGGTAATTTGGGGTGTTGGCTGTTTTCAAGAGTGACAGCATGAATAAAAAAGATGTGCGAGAAGGTGATCGTGGTGTCGTATTTAAACGAAATGTATTGCGTGGATGAGGAAGCTAGAAAAGAAGAAAAGTGGAATTGGTTGGAGCTATACGAACTTAACTGTAGCGACGATAGTTTGGATACTATTCGAATCGAACAGGCTTAGGTAAGGGGTAATGTCACGACTTCACCTATGTGGCGTAACTTAGACTGTGTGCCTGAGAGCGATTTTTTCGACTAAATTGCCGACTAAACTAAATGAATGACTGATTCATATCATTCTTTCAAAAGTGGCACTAGTATCTTTTAAATATGCTGTGCCTCCGATTGTAAACTAAATTGTAAACTAAACTAAATTATGACTTTTCATATGTCATATTGTTTTCAACAACACCGATTTGTTATTTTTAAAATCAAGGGAATAGAAAAAAACAAATATGGATGTGGAAATCGCATTATTCATGAATGTGATTATAACCGAATTGAAGAATGAGATATTACCTTTTAGACAATTTTGCTCGTACGCACACGATAAAAAATAATAAAAACAAAAAATGAAAATGACAACTAAATAGTCAAGTAATCTTAGCAGGAGTCCAAATGATAAAACCTGGTGGCCAGTAGCATAATTACTCATTAATTTAGTTTAGTCGGCAATTTAGTCGAAAAAATCGCTTTTATACCGTAGACAGACACAAACTATATAACCTCGTTATTTAGATTATTAAGTTATTTCTGCC
Source organism: Nephrotoma appendiculata (assembly GCA_947310385.1). NCBI lineage: Eukaryota > Metazoa > Arthropoda > Insecta > Diptera > Tipulidae > Nephrotoma > Nephrotoma appendiculata. The sequence goes on along the minus strand of OX371224.1, from coordinate 155,223,197 downwards.
TGTCTGTCTGTACACGATTTTTTCAAAACAGAATTATTAAGTTTTCATAACTAGATAAATGCAATCTATTCCGATAAATTAGGCACACTCGCAAAAATCGGGTTTCTGTCTGTCATCCCAATTTGTTAATCACGATTTCAAAAATTTAATTTTCAATCTAGATAACTGAAAATCGCGATAAATTTTGTGTCTGTCTACGGTATTAGACACACAGTCTTTAGTTCCCACTTTAGTGTAAATTGGTTTACTGACATTTTTTTTTGTGAGATTAGTGACATCTAGGATTAAGTAGTAGCATTAGAAATAATTTTAGAGCAGTTTAGTAGTATTGCAGATTGGTTGTGATTGTTTGTGGACATTCCGGAATATTCAGCGTGTTATATAAATTCGAGTACAATGAACACAATGAGTAAGTCTTAAGTTAATCTTTGTGAGACTTGGTTAAGGCGCGCAAAAAGCAAAAAAAAGCGAAAATGAGTAGCGGGAAAAATATAAGTGCTGTTAAAAGTGAAATAAATACTGTGAAATATTTGTAAATGGTAAATGGAACGGCTCAACCGATTGCCATAATATTTTTAGGGAAGGTGCAGGGAGAAGTGATGATGGTTAGTTGAAAATCGGTCCAGCCATTCTCGAGTTATGATTTTTTTCCTGAAATGAACTCGCTCTTTGTAAAACAACAACAAATACACGTAAAATCGAAAAATTGCAAATATCTGAAAAACGGTGCATCTGATTGAAAAAATAAGGTCACTTCCCCCCGCCCCCCCACACCCCATGCACACACTTTGTGATCGCTTGGGTATGGTCCCAGCCCCCCCTTTTGAAAAAATTTTAATTCAAAATTTGAAAAAAAAAGTTTAAATTTCGGTCCGACCTAACGAAAAAAAATCGATCCAAACTAGTACACAAACCAGTGCCGTATATGTATACGGCCGTCTAACAAAGTTTTGAGTGTATATGTATGCAGTCCCAGAAAAGATAAACACTAAAAAAAATTCCATACAAATGCTATGGGGAACACACAACAACAATAGTTTTTTGAATTATTCTTAAATAAACAATCCTTGATTCATATTGAATTAATTTCATTGATTTAGAAAAAAATGCCACCAACAAGACGATCAACCATAGGTCGACGTACGCGTAATTCTACCTAAAGATTTAATCAAAGGAGAGCGCAAAGTGTAGAGGAACACTCACAACAAAATCAAGTACAACAATTACGAAACGCACATCGTCGTAGATCGGCAGACCCAAATCCATTAAATCCCAGCATCGAGACGAACGACACGACTTTCACGTCGTGCTGTATAAGAGATGGAATATGCTGCTTTCGCTTACAATAGCGAAAATGATTATAGTGAACATGCCAATATTGGTGGAATGACGGTGAGATGTCCACATTGTGATGCAGCCAAATTTCAAGGTAAAACGCCTGGCATGTGTTGTGCTAATGGCAAAGTGAGACTGCCTGCATTTGAATCTCTCCCCGATCCACTTCATTAATTCATTTTTGGAACGTCGCAAACGTCTAAACATTTTTTGTCTCACATTCAAGAATACAATGCGGCATTTCAAATGACTTCTTTTGGTATGCGACCAAAATTGTAAGAGACAATTTCATGCCGACGTTTAAGGTGATTACTTCATGCGGAATATCATATCAAAAATGCGATCTGAGAAGCAATTTTTTTGATGTGTTCAAGAATTCTGACCCAGCATCTAATTACATTCCACAAATATTACAGATTCAAGGTCAGATTTATCATCGAACTGGTTCCTTATTGCCATATCCTGATGCCGATCATCAATTTTTCCAAATCTATTTTATCGGAGATGCAAATCGTGAATTGAATCGGCGTTGTACAATTACTGCGCGTGCAAGGCGACAAATTGTTTCTGAACTTCAAACATTCTTACATCAGCACAATGAATTAATTAGATTGTTTAAAACCGCTCTCGATCGTATGCCATCTGATGATCACAGTGTCGTTATCAGGGCTGACAAAACGCCCTTTAGAGAGCATGCGAGACGATTTAATGCACCAACAATTAATGAAGTGGCCATTGTAATTGTTGGAGACCAGGGGCGGAATCATGAAATACGACCGGAAAATTTAAACGGATTTAAAAATATTTTCCAATTTACTAGACTAAAAGTATTAAAATTTACCATGATGAACGCAGACTGATGTATAAATGCAACTTCTATAATATTTGAAGAGCAATGGTTAATCTCCTACAAGATTTTCGAAATCCATTTTTTACCGGTACAATATTTCCGTTTAAAACTGCTCGATTATAAAATAGTTGTCGAATACAATTTTTACGTAAAATTTTCATTTATTTGAGTTTTCATACAAAATATCTACGCCAACTTTGACCATTTTTCGATTTTTTTTGTGTTTGTCCATTGAAATGTTTTCTAACGATTCATTATTCCGGTCGGATTTCATGATCTTGCCTGCGACGAAACGGCGACGAACCTGGGGCGAGAAAAATGAATTTCAAAAATCTTGTAGGAGATTAACCATTGCTCTTCAAATATTATAGAAGTTGCATTTATACATCAGTCTGCATCCATCACGGTAAATTTGAATACTTTTAATTCTAATGAATTTTAAAATATTTTTAAATCCGTTTAAATTTTTCCGGTCGTATTTCATGATTCCGCCCCAGTTTCAATCTTGCGATATTGCGCTACATCAAATAAATGAGGAATTACGGCGTGTTTCAGAGCTTCACCGCAGTTACGATGCATTACAATAACCATTATTGCACTGGAAAGGTGACGGCGGCTATCATATCAATATACGTATGATAGATCCACGAACCGGTAAAATATATATGAATTCAATTTATTTATTTCAAAGCAAGAAGCCATGATTTTAATTTTCTGATAATGTATTCATCATATGGTCGTGCCGACCTATTCATAACATTCACATGCAATCCACAGTGGGCTGACATAAAAAACAATTTATTTGATGGTCAGAATCCAACAGATCGACACGATATAACAGCACGTGTATTTCAACAGAAAGTAAAAGAACTGATGGATTTGATTATCAAATTGGAGAAGTGCGTTGCTGGATGTATTCGATTGAATGGCAAAAGAGAGGGCTGCCGTACGCGCACATCTTGATATATGGCTGGTTCGTAAAATAACACCCGATCAAATTGATAACATTATATCAGCTGAAATTCCAGATGAAATCAGCGATCCACAATTATTTGAAGTTGTCACGAAAAATATGATCCATGGCCCTTGCGGTCAAATAAATATGAATTCACCATGCATGATCGATGGAAAATGTACAAAACGGTATCCAAGAGCATTAACTTCGGATACAATTACAGGTGACCGTTGTACCGACGTCGGTCACCGGAGGATAATGGCCATACAATATCAATTAAAGTACGCAATCAAAACATTGAAGTTGGTAATCGTTGGATTGTGCCTTATTCACCACTATCGTCAAAAGTATTTCAGGCTCACATAAATGTTGAGTACTGTAATTCTGTGAAATCGATTAAATACATTTGTAAATATGTGAATAAAGGCAGTGATATGGCTGTTTTTGGAGTAGCCTGTAACAATAGTAATGATGAAATCGCCCAATATCAAATGGGGCGCTACATTAGCACTAACGATGCTCTTTGAAGAAAAAAGAAAGAAAAAAATAATAATAAATAAATTTGCCAGAACGTTGCTGTATTAAGATGAAACGCACTTTTCACTTGGACTGCAAGGAAATGGCAACGACGTAAACAAGGAACACCTGTTGATGGCCATCCGGGTGTTTTTTTTTGCAGATACCATGGGAAGATTATACACAGTTCATCCAAACAATGCAGAATGTTATTATTTGCGGTTGTTGTTAGTAAATGTTGTTGAACCACGTTCGTTTTAACATTTGCGAAGAGTAAATGGTCATTTATGTGTGACGTATCGTCAAGCATGTAGCAATTATGTTTACTTGAAAGTGATGCGCATTGGGATTTAACGCTTCATGATGCATCGATTGCTTCTTCTCCACATCAAATACGTATGTTATATGCCATAATCGCATATCAACATGTTTTTCATCAAATCCACTTGAATTGTGGAATAAATACAAAGATTTTATGGCAGGAGACTATTGGAATGCGTCATCACACAAGAAACGCTAATTTGCTGATTTCATTGGAAATGTATAATGAGGCATTGATAGCGATTGAAGATATGTGCCTAACAATTGCAAATAAAGCATTAGGGCAATTAGGTTTGTTACCACCCAATCGTCCAATGCATGATTTATTTGATCGAGAATTGCAACGTGAACAACAGTATGATCCCAATGAATTGCAAACATTTATGAATTTGAATGGTCCCAAATTAAATGACTATCAAAAACATGTCTATGATACCATCATGCAAGCTGTACAAAATGAAGTCGGTGGATTACATTTTTTGAATGCGCCTGGTGGTACGGGAAAAACATTTGTGATATCACTGATTTTGGCAGCCATTCGATCGCAACGAAAAATTGCATTGGCACTTGCTTCGTCGGGAATCGCTGCTACTCTATTGGATGGTGGACGAACAGCGCATTCTGATTGATCACTTTAAAATTTAATCGATATTATTGTAAAATATCCGTAGAACATCCCACGTGCAATATTTCAAGAAATTCTGCGTTGGCAAAAGTTTTGCAACAAGCAGCAATTATTCTTTTGGATGAATGTACAATGACGCATAAAAAATCGCTGGAAGCATTACACCGTACAATGCAAGATCTACGTCAGGATCAAGTAATTTTTGGTGGTGCATTGATATTATTGTCAGGTGAGTTTCGTCAAATATTGCCTGTGGTTCCACGATTATGGATATTGGAAATGGCAAAGTTCGAGTCGATATTGATTTGTTGTTGAATTGAGTTGATTGAAAGTGTGTTCCCAAATATTGTTCAAAATTACAGGAATCACAATTGATTGAGAGAACGCGCAATACTGGCACCAAAAAATTTACACGTCAATGCAATCAATTATCAGATTCAAGAAAAATTACCAGGTGCAGTGACATCATATAAATCTGTTGATAGCGCAATGCAGTTGAATGCAGTTGATGCAGTGAATTATCCAATTGAATTTTTGAATTCTTTGGAACCACCTGGTATACCACCGCATTGTTTCAATTTAAAGGTTGGTTCATCAATTATTTTACTGCGAAATTTAAAAGCACCAAAACTGTGCAATGGCACAAGATTGGCATTAAAAAAAATGATGCCGAATTTAATTGAAGCCACCATTTGAATTTAAGCGTTTGCAATTCCCAGTGCGTCTATCATTTGCCATGTCCATCAATAAGGCGGAAGGACAAACGCTTCAAATATGCAGATTAAATTTGGAGGAGCCGTGCTTTTCACATGGACAGCTATACGTGGCCTGCTCAAGAGTTGGAACTCCAAAATGTTTGTTTGTGTTCGGATCAAATGGGCAAACGAAAAATAATTTATATCCAAATTTATATTCATAATTTTGAAATACAATGCATTCATTTCATAAAAAAAAAAATCAAGAATATTTCATTTCTTTTTTTGGTTGGTTGCAACGAAGTGCATCGGGGTTCGCTATATAATATAATTTTTATCAATTAACATTTTACTTATTTAATTACCAAATTTTAAACCAAACAAATTTTCAAATAAAGAACTTTACAATAAATTTATACGAATTTCATTTCACATAAAATATTTATTACATTTTTTAATAATATTTTTTCATCAGGTATCACTGTGCGGCATATAATACGAATCATCTACATTTATCTTTCCATTGTCATCATTTAAAAGCAGTGTGCATTCCAATAGCTCATTCACAATATTGCCAAATCAATTTCCCGTTATAATGTTTACACTCTAATACAATGTACTTCTTTTACAGATATATGAAAAATGAATTTTCAATAACTAAATGCTGTGACATCTATTTAAATCGAGAGACAATACAAAAGAAAAGGTTTACTGGGCCAGCAAGGCGGACCGGGCTCAGCTAGTATTTTATATTTTCTTAAATTCTGTAAAATATGGAATTATAACAGTATGATAATTCCAAATGTTACAGACTTTTAAATGAATTTGTCGTGATAAGTTTAGAAAAATATAAAATACGAGTTTGTACTTAAGTCGACTTTACCACTTTTGACTTGTGACCACAGAATTGTGGAAATTATTTGTTGTGATGTATTAGTGTTGATGGATAATAGTGGGAAAATGATTTTGGGAATACTTCTGAGTACAGATTTTGTTCGAAAACTGAGACTTGAGAGTTGGGAGTTTTGCTGCTGGTCCACTAACCTACTAGACGCTGCTGTAAATAATAATTAAATTTTAAATTTACATCTAGTGTGTTGATAAAACTCAGAAAAACTCCTAACTCTCAAGTCACGGTTTTCGAACAAAATTCGTATACTGCTATATTCGGCAATATTCTAGTAAGTGTGATACGAACCAGATTTGTAGAACACATAGGTAGTTGAAATTATATTTATCTAATGCCAATTAAAAAAATTTCTAAATTGAATTTACTAAATTTAATTTTGACGCACTCATCCAAATAAAACAGTTCATTAAGGCATAAAATTAATAGCATATCCTCCGGTAATTTTTGGTTTAGTCCAATAAACTAAAATTAAATTAACATTTATTTCATAATTATTAACCCATCAATATGATAGTAACAAAATAGATAGTAGTGTGTAAGGTACAGTGAGTTGCTACGACTTTAGTCAGAATTCAGACAAACCAATATTTGTTGGATTTGCCTATCGCAGTAAGAACCTGTTATGAAACAGAAAGAATTGTTTTTATTTATGTACAAATGGTGGTCTATATGTTGTATGTAGAGTGGTGTACTGAATTCTGATAGTTTATGGTTATATGCAAGCAGAAAAAATACATAATGTAAGGGTGATTGAATGATTTGATTATAAACAGGAAAATACATAATTAATTTATTCATCTACATTTATTATAAACTGAAAATATGTATTCATATTCACCAGCGCATCCCATTTCAAAACCCAAATTCACCTCTCTTCATCTACACTACGTGTAGGTGTTACAGTACATTTGAGGTTTGTGGCCTATTGTTGCTGTAATTTGTTTTAAGTGAAACACCACATATTCAAAATTTTAGAATTTTTAGAAACAAAATGGCTTACCTACCTGTGAATATTCAAGGCAAGTTTTCCCCATCTAATCGGAAAACGTCGAGAAAAACAAGAAACAATAATAAATAAATAAGTATTTCACATATAACGAAGAAATGAAAATCAATAACATCTCCATTATTCCAAATGATTTATAACATCCCAAATGGTAATTTTTCAATTTTTCACAAAGTAACACATATACCGCAAGGTGACGAAGGAGGGGATGGTAAATTTAAAAGGTAATAAGTATATGTACCACCCTTCTCCCAAATGTTATATGCTGTTCAAAATATTTAAAATTCGGTATTCATCTAAATTTTCGTGTACGTTTTTTTTTTGAAAATAAGCCTTTCAAACATATCAATTTCATATTTCATGTTCTTCTACGCATATAGATACAGACTCACACACACACATACATAATAGACAAGACTCGAAAAAGGGTATAATGTATTTTGCATTAAACCATGCTATATATACCCCAACCCCATAAGGGAGTTTACACTGTATATGAGACAATGTTTCTCTGGAATGTGCATATATACGTGATTGTACATGACTCTTCCAATTTACATATAGTATGTACGAGTATGTATATAGAGAGATACAGTTGTTATATAGTTTTCCAGACTTCAAAATGTTTTTAAATCAATTTTTGAAATGAAACATGAACTTGGGTGCACTTTTTGGGTAACTAAACATTAACGACCACTGACATGTTTTAAATATAAATTTTCTCCATACATCCCGTTCTTCTCTATACGAGTATATGGTGTGCAGAATGCATGATCGTCTTATTATTAAATTACTTTAAAACGTTATTTGAATATATAAACAACGAAACCAAAAAATCTATTTTATTCTACGTGTATCATCCTTCTTCTCTCGCGCTTAGTAACCAAATACCGAAGGAACACGCTCCCCCATATTTGTACTCGTATACTTGCTATTGTTCGAACGAGAACACAAAATGGGTAAAACTGTAGAGGAGGAATAACAATACACCAGAATACTGGATGAAAATTAGTTTTGTTGTGTTCGAGGATTTTCAATTTTTATTTTGTTTTGCTCCAAATTGAATTATCGGCAATACATGATAGCGTAGCAGAGCATAGCTGGAGCAAAATACAACACAAAAGTTGAAATAAATTTTTGTTTTATGAATTTTCTATAATTTTATTGAATTTTAATGCTTTTGTTGTTGTTGTTGTTATATTTTTTAAAGAAAATTGTGGGTGTTACGAATCAAATTGAATCTAGATTGGCGGGCAGGTATTACGCCGGATATGCGGAAGACGAGTTACAAAGATATCATCAGTAGGTTAAAGGGTCGCAGGTGATTTAAAACTTGGTAGAAATGAAAATCTTTGTGATAATTACACTGTGCTTGAATTTCAAACTTTTTTTGCGTGACAAGCTGGGCACCCGGGGGGTATACCTAATTCGACTATGCTGAATTCATTGGTGCTAGTCCCATTTCAAAGTTAGTCCCCATTTTTGAAATATCGCTTTCGACATATTTTGCCTCTGAGACAAATATTTGTCAAAATTTACACTCATATTCACGTTGATAGCTCACCATTAAGATTTTCGTTGTGCTTTCTTCATCAAAGTTGTTGCGCAAGCCAAGACCAACAACTTTGCTGAACATACAAGGCCGAAAAACGACATCTACAATCACATTTTTGTTTGAATTTTTTTTTTTTGACTTATAGATGGCTAATGTGTAAGAATCACAACAATCAGTTTCGAACAGACGAGATTAATGATTTGAAAAAATCAGTCTTCTCATCAGGTCGCGACGACTGATGTTGTTTATTACATTGAATAATTTTCTATATATATAGAGCAATACCATGTAGTTGTACTACTAGCGAATTACTGCGTAGCGTACAAAATTTTGATTCTTTCACATTTCCCTCTATATTCTATTTTAACAATTAACTTTTCGAATTCACGAATTTTTTATATTTTACTTTGGTTTTTATCAATTGTAATTAATTCGAGAGTGCTGAAATAGACCAATATACGGAACAATCACAATACACCATTACAATTGATAAAAACCAAAGCACAATTTTGTGTTATTTTATTTTTTGAAACGCAAAAAAATAAAATAACACAAAAATGTGATTGTAGATGTCGTTTTTCGGCCTTGATATGTTCAGCAAAGTTGTTGCGCAAGCCAAGACCAACAACTTTGCTGAACATATCAAGACAGAAAAACGACATCTACATTCACATTTTTGTGTTATTTTTCCATATACATATGTGTGTTTTACTTAGGCCAAGGTGAGCTTGGAGTGGCACTTCCGCACAATTAGACCAGGAGTGCCCCGTTGTGATACCACAGGAACCTATTTCCCCTTTACCCCTATTCAAAACCATTCGGAGCTACGTACGTACCGCAAAATATCTCGCACTCCACATTCAGCGAGATCTGAAAGGCTGGTCACACTGGACACGCCCAAATACTTATGCCTTCTGTATGATAGTGCCGGACACGAGCATAGGAAGTTATCTAAAGTCTCTTCTTCCTTTTCGTCCATGCAACTTCTACAAAATCATTCGTCTGTAGACCCAGCCTTCTCGCATGTTCCCCAAAAAGGCAGGGTCTTGTCAGTTTTGGCAAAAGCTTCAACAGAAGACTCCGGCTCCACCTTGCCGTTTCGAGAAACATAAGTGCACAGGTAAGGCTAAATACAACTGGAATTCGGCATACTTAGGCCAAACAAGACACTCATCTCAGATAAGATATAAAGAACACATCACAAGTACATAAAATCAAGTTTCGTACAACACATAAAAACTGAAAACCATACACTAAATTCAATAAAAATGTAACCATTTTGCACATAATCAAAAAAGGACTGAAATTAGACAGGTGTACAATTTGACTCATGAGTCATGAGGGATTTGTATACTGTACGTATACGAATTTTTCATACGTCAAGAGTCAAATTACGGTCAAAATTCACACCCTGAAAATATACAAAAACAAAAACACCCACAATTTGCTTAGGAACAAAATCAACACAAAAACCATAACTTAAAAACTATTATCCATAACTTAAAAACAAAGGAGGTACCAAACCGCAGCGCCTAGCTACAGTATATAAAGAGCTTCAAAATAGATTATGTAACAGTAGCAGAAAATAAACCGAAGAAGAGATTATTCTCGAAATTGATATTTCTAAAAGAGTTAAAAAATTGGCACAAGAATACAAAAAACAAAGTGGAAATCGTCTTGTGAATCTGGTGAAATAAATAATATGGATAGGTGTTATAAACTCAAGTGCTTTTGTTATGTGTGTGGAAAATTTACAATTATGAGCAATCGCCGCAAAATAAGTGATGAAACCGCTGATTTATATCGACTATATTTTTCACAAATAGTTATTACTGGTGTAAATTGGACGCCGTCTTTTGTTTGAACAACATGCATTTTCCATCTGCATAGATGGCAAAACACTGGAGCCGCAATGCCATTTGGTGTCCCGATGATATGGGTCGATCCACAAGGACATGATGCAGTTCAATGTTATGGGTGCATGAATTATATTCTCGGTACAAACAGAAACAAAAGTGGTTCTTTGACATACACTGCAACGAGAAATACACATCTACCGCTGCCGCATTCAGATGAAATGCCTGTTCCGGAAAGATCAAACCCAACCGAGGATTATTTACCAACAACATTTGAATCAGGTGAAACCGGAGAAACATCTGCATCAATATATCAACCATCAAATGTCACTGCGCCATGCAATCACATTTAAATCTCGCAAAGTCGTTTGGATATTATGGTACGACGCCTGAAACTATCTCAGCGGCAAGCCATTCTTTTGTCAAAGGATTTAAAACAAGTGAACATTTTGGCTCCAAATGTTCGGATATATGGAGCAATAAATCGTCATCGTCATTTTACGAATTTTTTCAAATCAAGTGAGAGTAATTCACTCGCTTTTTGCACTGATATCCGAGGTTTGGTATCCACAATGCACAATGCATATAATCCTGAAGATTGGCGATTGTTCATCGATTCCTCTAAAAGCAGCTTGAAGGCAGTTCTCCTTCACGTTACCAACTCAAAGAATTCCATTCCAATTGCACTCAGCACAAACACAAAGGAAACCTATGCATCAATGAAAAAAATCATCGAATTGATTAAATACAATGACCATCAATGGAAAGTTTGTGCAGATTTAAAAGTGATAGCTCTTTTAAGTGACATGCAATTGGGTTACACTAAAAACATGTGTTTTATGTGCTTATGGGATACTCGTTTTAAAGGCGACCAATACAACGAACGGAACTGGGCTTTACGTGAGAACATTAGATTGCGATACGACAGCATGGTTGAGGCTCCACTTGTGCCAATTAAAAAAATATTGCTACCACCACTTCATATCAAGCTTGGAGTAGTTAAAAATTTTATAAAAGCGCTGAATCCAGATGGAAATGCGTTCGTCGAATTGCGTCGCATTTTTCCACGGTTAAGTGGAATGAAAATAAAAGAAGGTTGGTGTTTAAATCTACCCGAATCTAAGTTTTGATCAAATGAAATTTCATCTCACATCTTGTTTTTTATTACAGGAATACTTAATGGACCAGATATTCGTCGTCTGATGAAAGATGATGCATTTGAAAATGCTCTTAGTGAACGAGAGGTTGTGGCATGGAAATGTGTAAAAGAAGTTATTAAGAATGTTCTCGGAATTAACCGAGCCGATGATTGGCGCAGATATATTGAAAATATGCTGACAGCTTTTCATAATATAAACGTTAGAATGTCACTGAAAATATATTTTTTGCATTGTCATGTGGAAAAGTTCGCCGAACAATCACCAGCCGAATCCGATGAGCACGGCGAGCGTTTTCACCAAGTGACGGCAAGGCTCGAACATTGGTACAGCGGCAAAAAGCTAGATGCACTCTTGGGTGACATTTGTTGGAATTTGCAAGAGAAAGAAGAACCCGAAGACGACACGAACAAATCAGAAAATTAAAATTAAAAGTTAAGAAAAATGTAAATTATTTAGGAAAAAATTGAGAAAAATCTCAATAAAATCAACTGAATCAATCTAATTTTCTGTTAAATAGTTTCTATTGTATCTATATTTGTCGATGAGGTGTTTATTCGATCAATTTAAATTCAATAAATGGACAAAAAATGATAAAAAACATGTTTTTCGTCGAGACAAATATTTGTCAAAATATACACTCATATTCACGTTGATAGCTCCTGAACCATTAAGATTTTCGTTATGCTTTCTTCAGCAAAGTTGTTGCGCAAGCCAAGACCAACAACTTTGCTGCACTTATCAAGACCGAAAAACGACATCTACAATCACATTTTTGTGTTATTTTATTTTTTTGCGTTTCAAAAAATAAAATAACACAAAAATGTGATTGTAGATGTCGTTTTTCGGCCTTGATATGTTCAGCAAAGTTGTTGATCTTGGCTTGCGCAACAACTTTGATGAAGAAAGCATAACAAAAATCTTAATGGTTCAGGAGCTATCAACGTGAATATGAGTGTAAATTTTGACAAATATTTGTCTCAGAGGCAAAATATGTCGAAAGCGATATCTCAAAAATGGGGACTAACTTTGAAATGGGACTAGCACCAATGAATTCAGCATAGTCGAATTAGGTTTACCCCCCGGGTGCCCAGCTTATCACGTTTTTCAACTAGCACAGTGTTATTCACCGTTAAAACAATCAAATATCAACACTAGCGTCACCAGAAGTACCTTTATCTAGAGTAGATACTGCTGTAGAAGTTTCTGCAACTTCGTCAATTATCTTCAGAAGATACCTAGTACGTTACCCATGACATATTTGTGTATTTTACACAGATTGTATTTGAAAGTGGTGATCTATGACGCTATAATAACGTTATAATTAATTTGTGGCATAATATTACGTTAATGTTGGTACAATAATTATTTATAAAATATTGTGGATAATACGAGTATTAAGACAAAACTCCTAAAGACAAGAAAGTGGTGTTTAAATAACTAAACTATTTTGGAGGAGCTTTTCGCAATGTAACTAAGAATTTACGGGGGTCGACCAATTATTTTATGACAAATAGCTCATCTATCTACTGGTCACTGGGAATGATTAAAGCGTACAACTAAGCAACAATCGCAATTGAAGCGGGTATACTATTTTTAACTAGAGAATAGACTGGATTGATGTGCCAAAATTTTCATCCTGTCACAACTTGTCTTCAATATCCAATGAAACCGAAAAGTAATTTTTCGATATTTGAGTTAGACATAAACTGGAAAACAATATTATGTTCACAACTAGTACCTCGACTAAACGGTGACGGCCAATCGGCCAATACAGGCAAAATGCACACAAGGAAAAAATCCGTCAAAAGAACCACACAGGGTTGTCTAAAAAGTTTCCGCCCTCAACATGAAGATGGCAGCACTCGTCAACAAAAGCGGAAGAGTGTGTTTGTGCATGCGTTGAAGGGTGCTCACTAAAATATCAGTAATTTTGGACGCTTACCATTCGTTTGAGTGAGTCGACGTGATTTTGTGAAAATGGAAAAAATCGAGTGTCGAACTGTCACTAAATATTAATTTTTGAAAGGCAAGGCAATACACCTAAGTAAATCAAAGACGAGTTGGATACGGGGACTCTGCACAATTATTGCACCAACAATCACCATCGTGATATTTTGGGCTGCTGAATTGAAACATAGCCGTACCACTGACGAAAACATCGCTCAAGTTCACCAAATGGTGCTAGACAACTCGTAATAAATACATAAATAAAATTGTGACGTTTCCGTCCCTACTCGCGAGGAGACATGTACAGTCCAAGTTTCCGGTCTGCTAAACGGCTTTAAACGTACCATCTCCAGAGATTACTTGGCTGATATGAAGCAATTGCCTCTATTTCAGATTTGTTTCTATATTGATTATCCTACTATCTGCAACATGCACGGAGTCATCTGTTTGATTAGAATATATGAATAGATACTCTCGCCAACTGTTCATCAAGGCCAACTCCTAGATATCTCACAGACTTGACCATTTTCTGTTTCGGCCGTTCAAAGATATTGTTGGAGGTCGACAAGAAGCAAATTTACCTTTTAGCTGCAGCATCACTGTTTTTTCTGCAGTTAGTAATTTCTATTTGCTACACACCATTGGTTCATAGTAATCGTAATTGGTTCATCCCATTCACTATTTATTGAGATTTTACCCTGATGCTGATAAGTTCGAGTCTCCTGTTGCACTACACCAGTATGACTTTGTCATCCATGAATCCAATTCCATCAAGGTCATTAATCATAATTGTATTCAACTCGATATTCCTGGCTAGAGGACCAAAAATAGGGCCCTCAGAACATCTATATGTGGTTTGCGTAGATACAGAACCATACATGTCTCTGATTACTGCTGATCGATTACTGAAGTAGCTCCTAAAAACATTCATAGTGTTTCTAGTGATAGTTTAAACCGATAATCTTGCGATGACACTAGGTCACGTAAGGTTATCAAATAAACCGTCCTTATCCAAGAATATACCCATAAAATGTTATAAACTTTGGGTTTGGACAGTGTTGATTATGTGGATATCGCGTTGGAAACTCAAGTTTTTGATCCGAGAACAGTCCACTATAGTAACCTTTATAGGAGTTTCCTGATAACTGCTATATGGGCTATGCAAGCAGAATAATTTCAGCGTTCAAGTTGTCAAGTCAAGTGACTTGTTACGTTTGAAGCAATTAAGACCACTGGTGACCTCTTCCCACGTAAATTGGGGCTCTTCGGCAACTATGGATGTCCAACTGCCGTTGGTGGCGATTTCATCTGGTAGAAGTATGTTACATAACTCCAAGCGTGTTTCATGCCACGTATCAGTGTCAACTCCATTTGCCTTCCAAATAGTATTTAAAACTTCAAGAGGTCTTGCTGCTCCAGTGGCAAATTTGTATACAAGATCGCATGGATCTTTATTACCATATGTTTCGTGACGTACCGTTGGAAACTACTTTGCTACGCTTTAAATACGTCGTGGAAGTACTTATTCCTTGCCCCTCTAAAGAGTGACAATTTTAACTCTTTTTGTTCGCATTAGCGACAACTCCAAAAATAAACTGGGAAATTGTGTTGAATGCGACAACACAAATGAAAAGAGAAAGAGATATATAAGTAAAGGAAGATAGAGAACAAAATCAGGTTATTTATGTTGCTGTCAAACACAAGTGATTAGTAAATCAATAAAAAGTATTTGTTATCCAGACTAATCGTATTTTTATTTAAACCATCGATCACTCCAAGTGGTAACAAAGTGGCGACGAGGACAGAAGAAAGAAATGTCGGACGAGCTGCAGATCAAAACATTTTTGACACAGGTTAATCTCCAAAAAAAGAAGAGTCGCAACGAAGGGAAATGGCGTTCCAAGAACAAATAAAGCAAATGCAGGAATTAAGTAAGCCTGTCAAACAACATGCAAACCTTTTGTCACGACCCAGAAAACGATCAAATATTTGAGAGCTGATATCGACTCTACAAGGAATTGTTCATAGAAAATGGAAAGGAGTTCGTTGACGCAGCCAAAATTCGCCTGTGTCTACGTAAAGTAGATGCAATAACACATGCATAATTTAAGGACATGCTTCTACCGAAGGAGCCGAAAGTTATATTATACCAAAGCTAAAAGGTATGTTCGGAAGAAGGAGCCCACTTTCAACACTCGGTTCAAATATCTACAAACAACCATGAACGACAACACCGATTTTTCATCTTATAAAGCCCAAATCAACCGCACGTGTGAGGAATTTCAACTAGAAAAACTCACCATAAACCAATTCAAAAGTTTGATTTTCGTATGCGGGCTAAAGTCATCTCGTTTTGTTGAAATTCGCACACGTCTACTATCAAAGATGGAGGGCAACGCAGAAGAATAATTCACCCTCGACCAACTCAAAGCAGAAATACAACATATGCTCCGTCTAAAAAGAGATACGGTGACGATTGGAGGAACTACACAAACATCATCATTAGCTATACATGTAATTACACAGCCGCAAAAAAAATTGGCAGCCTCCGATGAAACCAAACACACAGTACGAAGGAAAGCAAATTCACACTTCGACTGCACCAGTTGGGAAAAATCAACAGCCACACACACGGCATCGACGCCATGTTGGCTTTGTGGTGGCATGCACTATTCGTACCATTGTCAATTCCGGACGCACAAGTGTACACAATGTCAAGCAATGGGGCACAAAGAAGGTTTCTGTAATTTTTCAAAGTAACCCCCACAGTCGAAACGAAAGCATCGAGGACAATTCAGGGCAAACGTGATCCGAAAATGGATGTGAAAATAAATGGGCATGAAGCCATATTGCAAATCGACAGGGCCCGAGATTACACAGTCATATCCAAACAGATGTGGCAAGGCATCGGGTCCCCCAACCAGGCCGAATAGAGGATACCAACTATCGGGCAAGTATTATTTGGCAAATGTTATGTTACGAGTATTAAAGGGCCCAATAGTTTATGTATTGGTTGAAATCATTTGGAATTTAGGATCAGCCCATTACTTATATCTGCAACGTTATACGCGACGGAGGAAGCAGCCGTGACAAGTTTGTAATGGATCTGCAGCAACAATTATGTGAAGTTTTCAGCGACACGCCCGGTTTATGCAAAGTCCCTAAAGCGCACATTCACTTAAAGCCTGATGAACAACTGATTTACCGCCCGAAAAGACCGGTATCATTCACCGCAGTTGAAAACAACGAACGCGAACTGAATCGTCTACAGGAATGCAATATCATAAAGTCGGTCCAATTGGGCAGCACCCATAGTAGCTGTTAAGCGACCAAACGGACGCAAACGAATATGCGCCGAATATTACACGAGTCTCAACGCCAGCATTGAAACAAACGCACACCCACTGCCAACTCCAGAGGAAATGTTTTCTCAGCCCGCAGGCAGTACAACTTTCAGCAAGATCAATCTATCAGATGCGTATTTGCAAATGAAATGGACGACGAATCAAAGCAGATACTCACAATAAATACGCACAAGGGTTTGGTCACATTCAACCGGCTCGCACCAGGTATCAAATCAGCGCCTGGTAGTTTCTAAAAGATAATGGATGCCATGACTTCGGGACTCGAAGGTACAGTGGTCTACTTCGACGACATCCTCGTGCACACAAAGGACCAGGAAATGCATAAAGAATTCGTTAACCGCCTATTCAAACTTTTGGAGGAATATGAGTTTCGAGTAAAAATTGAGAAGTGCGACCTGTTAACGCACCAAGTCAAATATCTGGGTTAATGCCAATGATATCACAACAGATCCATCGAAAATTATTGCAGTAACCTCGATGCCGGTCCCTCAGAACATAACTCAACTCCACTCATTTCAGGAAATTTGTCAAGCTGATGCACCGCCAACGTATACCATTGGATCGACTCTTAAGAACAGATGTTGTATGGGAAAGGTCTCCAGAATGCGAATAAGCATTTCAAAAATTCAAAAAGATGGGAATTGCTCCTCACACAATACGATCCAGCGCTGCCAGTGGAAAAAGTTATCGCACACTCATCGAGGGCACTCACAAAAGCCGAGCAGAACTACAGTCAAGTAGAGAAGGAGAGAATAGCTCTTATTTATGCGGTAAAGAAATTCCACCGTTACGTGTATGGTAGACAGTTCACGATAGTCACAGACTATAAGACCCTTCTAAGTATCTTCGGCAATAAGAGCGGTATGCTCAGCGCTGGGCTCTAACACTACTGTATTTACGACTTTAGAGTATAATTACAAGTCAACAACCGAATTTGGCAATGCAGACATTCTGTCACGCCTCATAGCCGCAACAGATGTCGAAGATGAAGACGTGGTCATAGTGTGTATCCACGCAGAAGAAGAGATCGATGACGGATTTGTAGAAACCATAAAGGCCTCGCCGATC
Source organism: Nephrotoma appendiculata (assembly GCA_947310385.1). Taxonomy (NCBI): domain Eukaryota; kingdom Metazoa; phylum Arthropoda; class Insecta; order Diptera; family Tipulidae; genus Nephrotoma; species Nephrotoma appendiculata. The sequence goes on along the minus strand of OX371224.1, from coordinate 155,205,033 downwards.
AACCGCCACTTGATCTCGAGCGCAACACAATGATAAAAATCATCGAATGGTCGTTTCATACATTCAGCAAGGATGGCCAGAAGTGAAGAAACATTGCCTATCAGTGAGGAACTACTACAATTTTACAACCGTCGAGAGTCATTGTCATACAACCACGGGTGTATCATGTTTGGTAGTCGAATCGTGGTACCGTACAGACTCCGCAAACTCATGTTGCGCCGACTGCATGTTGCGCACATAGGTGCCGACGCAATGAAAGTGCTAGCGAGATCACCTGTATATTAGCTGAAAATCGACGAAACAATCACAACTCTAGCGCAATCATGTGAACGTTGCTCAGAAAATGCATAATCCCCAACTGAAACATTACTACAATCGTGGCCATGTCCGATTGACGGTAATTGATTCGTTTTCAATGTATCCCGAAATATATGAGTGTGATAATATCACATCGTCAAAGTGCGCGGAGAAGCTCAGTGAATTTTTCGCAATATTCGGAAATCCAGAAAATCTACTTACAGATAATGGTACGCAATTTGTGAGTGAGAAGTTCAAGAAATTCTGTGAAGCACGCGGAATAAATCACATCAGAACTCCATCGTATCACTCAATGTCGAACGGACGAGCAGAAAGATTCTTCGATACATTAAAAGGGACACTCAAGAAATCAAAAGGGGATAAGTAACAAGGAAAATTTCACCAAATTTCTCCATCTCTATACCGTTCAACTCATACGCGACGAACTCAACAGTCTATGCCACCGGCACATCTGTGTTAGGACGAGAAATCTGGAACGAGCTGGATTTGTTAAAACCAGTTCCAGAACACAGCACAGATAGAGACACACAGCAGGAACAACAATTTAACAAACACCATGGGACACAATTAAGGCAGTTTGAGGTTGGAGAAAAAGTATTTGCCAAAGTGTTCTATCGTAACAATGGCTCGTGGGCTCGAAATCATCAAGCGACTTGGAAAGGTGATGTATCTTGTTGGCCTGACCAGAACAAATTGTGTGATTCGATCGTCGATTGTGTGTTTTTTGTAGACACTGGCTAACTGTGTTGAAATCGTGGAGCTGACGAGCATCAATTTTATCGATCGAATTAATTTCTGGAAGTGCTTCTACACCGGCTCAAGAGCCAACCAAGTGTCCATAGCAAATAGACACTAGTCAACTATCTTAATGGCAAATCTCGGATTTTTTTTACTTGGAAGCGGATTATTCTGTGGCAAGTTTGATAACTTAAACGTAATGCCTCTATGGTCACTAGATGTCCAACTTTTGCTTACGCACCACCCAACAATCGAGCCCAGCAAGACTCCGTTTATTATTGTTAGGTCAATATTGGAGTTTCCAGTAGACGAGAACGCCATTGGGTTTCCCCGCAAGTTTATTCAAAGATGCCACATTTCGTTGAACTGTTAAAGAGCCTATAGGATCCTTTTGATTTTGCATAGATGTTACTCAATCGGTTCATTGTATTGGGCATATATTGAAATTCCAACTATTTTAGCGCCCCGGGTTACAAGAAACGTAACATGGATTTTGCATTTGTAATATGACCTTATTGCTGGCACCTAAAGCACCTAGTCGGAATCACAAACTCTGTAACATGGCCTCGTACTCAGTCCACGTGCAGTCTTCCAGATTTTAGCAACATATTTTTGGTTGCCGGTTCAACTTCTACCACCCAGTGCGCGGCCTCTTTTTTCTTCGCATCAGTTCTAGATAGAACCTTAAACTCTTTTCGATCCAGGCAGTTTTGATTATTTAAGCAATTTGTGCATTAGGCACTGGTTCGGTGGCCCACTCCTTCCTTCACTACGTTTTCGTTTATGAATACCTTTAAATCCGAGGAAGAGTCAACTGTAACCGAAACACCATTTGGGCCAGCGTTTGTTACATAGTGGATGTTTATGTTTGATTTACTGGGACGTATGGTTTCCTTGATTTTCTTGGTAATCTCATTTGTTTACAGGATGTAATCATTATCTCTTGCTGAGATAATGATCCGCTTTGTTCTTACCTTATTTTGCCAACGCTTTCAACCGGTTGCCAGTTTCCTTCATTATTTCCTGTTGGATTAGTTATAACTCTCCCTGCATTTTCTGAATTAGCGCTAAAAACTCAATCAGCCATGCCTAGTGCCTTTTTAACAGTAACCAAGGCTATTGGTTTCTGGTTGCGAGCTTCCTTCAGTTTACAATATGAATCTTTATATTTTTAATGTGATTAGATAATTCTCGAAACTTAGCCTCAGTAAGTTTTGTATTCTTTGTTTGCTCAATTATTGTTTCAAGAGAAACCATTTCTATCATCAGGCGTTTATGGGGCCTTGCGCACGTTTGTGCGGTACTTGATCGACATTGCTTGGCAAAGTGATTACAACTTCAGCCGTGTCCTCATCATTGGCTAAAAGCTCGGCATATGAGAACGAATCGTTAAGATTCTTGTGTACTTTGACCATCAGCTTCTTCCGAAGACGGACCTGGACGACGTCTTAATATTAAATATTTAGATGATTAAATATTCACATATGGTTTGGTTTCCCCTTCCCAAATCTACTAACGTTCTAGCACTATGTTTAGCCGTGCAGTGAATTTTTATTGCACCTTATGGGTGCTACCATTCCTACGTGGTATCATTACTCGACTAGCTGGAAAATACTGAAAAACGACCGCATTCGCAGGAGAAAAATCTTGCTGCACCAAGACGCAATGCGTCGTCTCATGCCGTCGTCTCAGACACCAGGGGGCCTATTTGGGAAATCGATTCGAATTGCTTTTCGATTCGATTGATCAATTCGATTCGAACATGATTTGATATTTGGGAATTCGATCGGAAATAAAAACTTACACTGTCAAATAAAGACTAGAGAAATTATTTTTAATCATCATACCTGTAATAAAAATTTGAATATGGGCGATATTTTGACGTTTAATTGCAATTATATTTTTTGTTTTGTGTTTGTCAGTATAATGGATTCTGTTGCTTAAGGAAAAACTTCGGCGGCAACGCCTTAAAAACGTTCGTGCGGCTAAGGAACAATTACATCAAACTGAATGGGTACTACATGATCACCAACAAGATATCAAGTTCGTTAAGCAAGTCGAACAAGAACAGCAGGAGAAATGTGCCCGCATCGCCAGAGATTATATCGAAAAGAATGTTGACTATTTACCTTTGCATCCTCATACTCCGCTCATGAAGAGAAATTGATTGTCTTTGTAAATTGTATTTATTTTAATGTATTTTATTTACATGTTAAATTTTTCATTTGAATACATCACATATGAGTTTGTTCGGATGATTTCCCTCCATTTTCGGCATTTTTTTGATTGTTGTCCGTGGCGGGAACCTGCAGATTAATTTCGATCATTCCATCTTCAGGTGAATGGATTTTAACAGACTATCGAACCATCGAAAAACGCTTTTAAATATTTAATGGATGAAATTGACGTTCATTTACCTACTCGTTCAAGATCGTCATTCCCTAATATTCTCAAACTTTAAGATTTATGGCACGAGGTAGCTACCAACATAGCGTTGGTCAAGATTTTTTAATTGGGCTATCTCAACCATCCATATCGACTGCATTAAATGAGGTACTTTCTGTGATGGAAGATAAAGTTTGCTCTAAATGAATTTTTGCAGAGAGAAACAAGAAACAGTTATTTATTTTTACAATAAAACTGGATTTCCCGGAGCAATTGCCTGCGTGGACGGAACTCACATTAATATCATGCGCCCAATAGTGAATGAACATCTCCATTTTAATAGGATGCTTCCTTTGTATTTGCCCTCGTGAACAAAACTAACTACGAATAAAAATTCGTTCATGATCGTAGAATTATTGCTCGTAATCGAATTGCCTGATAAGGGAAATTTTCAATCGATCATTAGTTATACGTTTTCGTTTAAATAAAATTCCCAAATAATTCCCATAAATTTCCCAAATAGGCCTCCAGTACCCCGATTACGCTAGTCGTGTCGTTTGTCGTATCAAGTGACTCTTTTAATATGAAACCGTAGTCGCCTGCCTTGTCAAACTTCTAATATGTTTATTATCGTAGTCACTTCAAACGACAATCGGCGCAATCGGCGTATTTTATGTTTTTTGTAGTAACTTCAAAATTTCACACGACTCAAAATAACAGCTTTTAATTGTTTTTTCCGCCTCAAATCACTTATTGGCATAGCAACTGGCTAATTTTCTCATACAAATAGCAAATATTTATAGTCACTTGAAACGACAATCGACTCGACTAGCGTAATCGGGGTGCAGATCTAGCCCCAAAGTTGCGCTCGGAGGAAAGAGATTTTCACCGAATGAGGAGGCCGTTACTACACAAGTTATTTTTTCTGTTTGAATTTATTATTACAAATATGCCTATCAAATACTTAACAAAAAAAATAACAAATTTTCCCATATACGTATACGCTATATATATGTATTGGTTAGTTATATCCCTAAATGTTGCTCTTAGGTAAACAAAACAATTAGAATACAATTAGGCGAATTAAAATTAAAATATGCAATACAATCGAAACATTGATATAAACATTAGAAAACAATTAGGCGAATACAAATAAAATTCTGTAACATAATCAACTGCGTTTTTATCAAAACAAATCGAGTTGAGTTCGCGAAAGTTTTTTGAATTTGCCCAATTTAAAATTAAAAAATTATTATTTTTAATTAAATAAATTAGATTTAATAATCCTCTAAGTATAAACGAAAAAATCGATCATAAAAGTTGTTTAGTTTTCTTATAATAACGCTGTTCTGCATAGTTCTGAACTACGCCATATTATATAGAACTATAGAGAACAACGATATTACAAGAAAACTATACAACTTTTAAGATGGACTTTTTTGGTTATACATAGATTACTATTTAATCTAATTTATTTAATTAAAAAATATTAATTAATGTGTTTGAATGGTGTTTGAAATTAACGCTATCGCGAACTCAACTCGGTGACGTAAAAACGCAATGTAAAAATAAAACCGTGTTTGTAAGTTAAAGCATAACATAGTCTAAAGTATAAAAATGCTAAATGGTCGGTCCCATATACTAAATGTCAAAAATGCTAACTGGTTGGTTCATATGAATAAAAAACATGAAAAATTTTGTTCTACAGAAGTCAAAAGTCCCATATATAGACATGTTTTTTTATAATGTCCTTAGTTATAGTTAGTGATAGTTCTAATCAAATCTAATCGAGTGAGATGGCTTGGCCACGTTGCAAGGTCTCTACAACAACGAATGATTTACAAAGTGTTCCATCAACAACCAGCCAGAGTACGTCGTAGAGGAAGACCCCGACTGCGCTGGCGTGACGACGTCGAACAAGACCTACTAGTATTATTAGGATGTCGAAATTGGAGGACGAGAGCGATGGACCAAGATTGATGGAGGACCATAGTGCGGGCGGCAAAATCCCTTCATGGGATGTAAATTCTAGAGAGAGAGAGAGAGAGAGAGAGAGAGAGAAGTAGAACAAAATTGTACATTGAAGTTTCGAGCAACAACTGTTGTAATTATTGCTTGTTATTCATATGACTGACCTCAGGGACCGACCATTTGGCATTTTTGTAATGAAGTACATACTAAGGCCATTATAATAAACCGTATCTATATATGGGACTTTTAACTTCTGTAGAACAAAATTTTCCATTGAAGTTTCGTGCAACAACTGTTGCAGTTATTGCTTGTTATCCATATGAACGACCCCAGGGACCAACCATTTGGCATTTTTGTATTAAAGTACTAATGCTATCATATAAAATTATGTTTTTATATATGGGACTATTTACTCAATTAATTTTAATTATTAATTTATTTTATCACGCAACAATTGTTGCCAGTATTCCTCCTAAATGTATACTACTTGTATATTCGCACACATGTATATTTTTTGTTATTTGGTAGAAATTTGACTTCGGTTTACAAATCAGTTAAATTTCGCCTTTAAAAGGACGAATAGTCGTTTTTAGTCAATTACATAGTTTTCGATAAAATGTCGTTTTCGGTTAATTACTTTTTCGGTGAATTGTCGATTTCAGTGAATTGTCGATTTCAGTGAATTGTTTTTTGGTGAATCGTCATTTTCAGTGAGTTGTTGATTTTGGTGAATTGACATTTTCAGTGAATTTTCTTTTTCGGTAAACTATCGTTTTCAATAACTTGTCATTTCAAGTGAATTGCTTTGCGGTGAATTGTTGTTTTCGGTGAAAATCAAGTGCCGTGCTAGCTGTGTCTTTACATAATCGTTATTGTAAATTATGGAATAAATACGTAGTAAAGTGATTCTTACTGTGCTTGTATGCAGCAGGCAAATACTATTATGCGCTTCTTAAAAGCTACAACGAAAGTTGTACTTCTCGCGGTCGTTTCAAAATTACTGCGGGGGAGAAACTTCCGCCCATTTCTTCCTTAATTAATTTTTAAAGCTTTATAAGGATCAAATGTTTTTTATATAATTTATTAAATTTTAATATAAGCGCAAACCAATAAATAAATAAACATAATGCTACCCCAAAAATATGTGGATCGATTTAGGCTTATATCTGCAATGAATCAAGGCGCTTTAATGTGCATTTGATTAATCCCCGTTAAATAAACTTTCCAAAAATGTATTGTTCGTTATCGTTCTATATGTATAAAATGAATCTATCAAATCGTCACGAGCGCATATCTCGTTCCAAATGAGGAAAATGATGCGATGAAAATTTATTATCCCAATCCCCAACAAACCCGTAAAAACGAAAGAAAACCTCGAAAATGTTCTACTGTGTTGTTCAATTGTTCGTTTATTTTGTTCTTTCAAAATCTAATCGAAATTATAAGAACCACAATTTTCCATTTTTCATTTCATTTTCTTCTTCTTCTTTCATTTTTTTTTTTATCATCACATTACACATTATTTTCATCAAAAATTATATAAAAAATTGGGAAAATTCTTATAAAATAATAATAATAATAGCAACAACAAACAGCATCCAGTAAGATGATGGTAAGAACGACGGTAACGAAACACGCAAAGCGGGCGATAATATACGAGATATACACATAGTACCAAACACACTCACAACACAAAAAACGAAATGGGAAAAAGAATCAAAATAAATCCAAAAAAGGAAGAAAAAATCTAGTCACATCTGGGTTTGTCCTCGGGAAAATATTAAATAAATTTTCCTTTTTTCACATACCATCGCACATACACATATACACACGCGAACACAATACCATACAGTGTCGCATTAAATAATAAATGTGGTTCGATTAATTTACGTACGTGTTCACGTACCTACGTTCGGATCGCATATAAATTTCCCTCCCTTGGGACACATGATTATTGTAAATAGCGACAATTATAAATACTGGGGATAATTTATATGAACCGTGCACTAAATTTGATTCGTGCCTGTTCTGTTAAACACATTGTGACCCAAGTAAAACGTATTAATGTATTTGGCTTGGGGGTCACCACGATCAGAGCATCTCGTAAAGTAAATATTCATTTATATGAGAAATGTGTCTACGACTTTTGTAAATATGCTTATATACCTCTCGGGTTCATATATCTATACATGTCCGTGAGATGTTCTAAGATTTTGTTAGGTTCTGATCATAGTAATTTATCCGTAAAGGTACAAAATATATACTACATGCCCGCCGCTATTGTGCGCATGCCAATATTGAGATTTTCTTTGTGGAAAATGGAAAATATAATCATAACAACATCAACCAAGATTGAAGTAATAATAATAATAATAATAATAAGAAGAAGAAGAAGAAACTGTATGTATAAGACGATTTTTCGTCTTAACGTGTATTTATAACGACTAACAACAGAATACACAAAAATAAGAATTGAAATAAATTTCGTTCGTTCTTTGTTTGGTTCGGTGTGTGTTGTGTGAAAATGATGAACGAAGAAAGGAAATTTTTTTCAAAATGTTCATACATAGCGTTCAAAGTTGGAAAAATTGAAAAGACTTATTTTCATTTAAATTAATTTATTTTATTTTATTTCTTCTATCCATTCTTTGAAGATGAAAGATAAATATAATAAATTTTAATTAATTTTTTGTGTTCGTTCATCGTTGTCGTTCTCGTCGTCTTTGGAGATAATTGGAAATAATTTGATAATTATTTGTTTCGGCGGTGGCTCTATTTAGAGGTATTATAGTGATTAGATGCAGGAAATAGTGTTTGGGGATTAATTAATTGGCATACCTAGATAGCTCTATTGATTTACTAATATAATGGTGTAACCCTTTTTACGAGGATTATAACTGACAAAGGAAATAAACGTATTTCCCAGTAAATCGTTATTAACCGTGAAATTCGCCGTTGGTTGTAATGTTTGTGTGCAGTGCCACTAGTTGGAGAGAGTCCTTTTGGTACCAGTATTGTATCTGAAGAGGGCAAGTAGCTATCCTAAGAAATAACCCCATAAACTATCCAATACCCCATAAACTATGCAATTGTTGATTTATATTATTCACAAATTTTCGTGTAGTATGTCATTTGAAAGGTCTTGGAATTTGAGTTCATAAATCCCCCATTCCAATTATGGGAACGATAATCACATAATAATACAAAAATATAAATTGATCAATTACCAGTTTATTACCAGTTACGTGGAAGACAACACTTTCGAGTCCTGATATTACAAATGTGAGGTATTTAATGAAACACTCAGAGAAAAACTTGGGTCAAAAGAAACAAAAATCTGAGTCTATTTTGCCAAAATCTTGGTGATTTTCGATCAACCAAATTTCTTAGTTAAAAAACGAACAAGATCTTAGTTGAATAAAATTTTAATTTAAAATAACCAAATCCTGCTTATTTAATTTATAACTTAGTTAATATAACCAAAAACATATGGTTAATTTAATGGATAGAAATGGAAAATAATTGGTAACAGTGACTAACTATTTTGTTAAATTAACCAAGGGAAAAAATTATTTTACTAATAATTAGTTATTATTATTTTACTAGTTTAATTCTACCAAATTTTCTTAGTAATTGTAACAAAAATGGCGGTAAATGTTGCAAACGTTTAAGGTTAAACACATTACATCAAGGTGGGGTTGCCAAACCAACACGTTGGAAGTTTGATTTCGAACTAATGAAACATTGAATTCTTTACATTAAAAAATTCGAGCGTCTCATCAGAATGCAGTGATCAAACTACAAAAATATTGAAAGTACTTTGAACTTACATTCAAAGTATAATCACAATGATTTAGCGAATTTTATTGATTCGCTAGAATTTAAGTCTTAGTTTATATGATAAAACTTATAGGTCAAAATAACTAATTAAGATAAACCAAAATACTTGGTTAGTTATAACAAGAATATTGTTCACCTAACAAATTTTTTTTTGGTTAAATTAAACAAAACTACTTACCAACATCCTGGTAACTCAAATTTCACTCACTTTTTGTAGTAACCAAGTAAGAAAATACCAATTTTCTAATTTAAACAAGAGATTTGAAATATCTAGCTCAGAATTTTTTGTTAAAAGAACCAAATTAATTTAACTAAGTATTTGGTAGTAATCTTTTTTCTGAGTGAAGAACACAAAAAAAAACTTTTGATGTTTTTTGATGATAAGCACCAGCAGATAATTTTTTGAATAAATGTATGACGTACCGCCTAACTATCACAAACGAGACACACAATTTTAGAATTATCTGGGGGCCTATTATGGTATTTTCGATAGCGTTTACTTTCGAGAATATCGAACGTTTCGATAACATCGAAAACAGCTATTATGAAATTTTCGAAATCAAAAATAACTTTAATGACAATGTGACAGATGTAGTTTTGTTTGTTTTAGTGATGTGCTGTATTGAAAACATTTCCAAAAGCTTATTAAAATTAGGGAAAACGATTTGTTGCTTTTTTGGGTAAACAAAGAATTTTCTTATTTCAAATGAACTTTAAAACCAAATATGTGCCATCTTGATCGAAGACCTTTTGCCATTTTTCTGGTAGAGCCATGATCCCATCACTGTAGAACTTCTGTGGTTTAGAGGCGAAAAATCAAGACAACTCATTTTCGCAGGCCTCTTTTGAATTTAATGTGCAACCATTAAGATGGTTCTGCATGGACCGGAACAAATGGTAGTCCGATGGCGCAAGGTCACGACTATGGTGGCCCAACCATCCAAACCCGTACATTTGCACACAAAATTTTACGGGCATAGTAATATTTTACTTTCAATAAACACACTCGGTGACTTTGTGGTAACAAAATGTTATCTTGCAAATGCATAAAGGTGTATTAAGCCGCAAGGCACACACATTTAGTATTGCTAAAACAGCACGTATATATTGTCGCATCGCAACCAAAATGTGTGTTGGTAACCTATCAAAAAATTATACTGAAATAGAACCATAAGATTACAATTTGGTTGGGACTTCGCAGAAAATAATCGCTTATGGAAATTATATATCAAATAAAGAGTTATGCACGCACATTACACACTTTCTTACCAAAATGTGATCACATCATTACAGCTGTCAATTTGTGCAAAACTAGCTAAAAAAAATTGCGAAAAACTGTTATCAAAAAATTTAAAATGGTAAAAGTAGTGAAACGATTTAAGTTTACAAATGTTTTTAGAGCGAATGCAACAGGATGATAATTGTTGTATATCCATAAAAGAAAACTCAGTTCATGGCATGAATCGCACTTTTCCACAAAAAACGCAAATAGTACAAAATGCTAGCTTCGAAGATGCACTAAACGTTTGCAATGCCGCGAACGATTTATTTCACGATATAAATGCAAAAAATCATCAATTTGAATTTAGTCAACGATCGGATATCTTTGAAGAAGGAAAAAGTTTTTCAATTGCGGAAGAACTGAGAAAGTGGGCTGTCACGTATCGCATAACTTACATTGCATTAAACGCTTTGTTAGAAATGTTCAATTCAAATTATGTCAATGGGTAGTGGGAAATTTTGGTACAACGGATTGAAAAATGGTTTACAAAATGTATTCGGCAACATTAAAGAGCCAACTAATATACCATTATAGTTTAATATCGACGGATTACCACTTTACAACAGTTCGAGGCAACAATTCTGGCCCATTTTAGCAATGATTGATGGAATGCCTGAGACTCCCTCGATAGTAGTTGCGGTTTATTGTGGAGAAGATAAACCTAGTTTGCAAGAATATTTGAAAGAATTTGTGAAAGAAATGAAAGACGTTTTGATTAATGGCGTCGTGATTAATGGTGTCCAAATTAAAGTGTTTATTCGTTCATTTATATATGTGATTCCCCAGCAAGATCATTTATTAAAGGCAATTACTATTTATAATTAAAAATGACAATAAAAATAAACACTGGAACTGTGAATTTTAGTAGCGCCCATGGTTGTAAAAAATGCCAGGTTGTTGGTGAATTTGATTTCTACAGGGGACGTCATATGAGCTTTCCCAGAGTAGACTGTGCTTTGAGGACGGATGAAAAATTTCGCAATCAAACAGATGATGACCACCACAAAGAGACAACGCCTTTAGTGGATTTTTCAATAAATTTAGTTGATGATTTTATAGTAGCGGATTCCTTGCATTTGTTGGAACTTGGACTCATGAAAAGATGCCTGCTGGGCTGGGTTCATGGTGATTTTAATTTTCGAGCAAAATTTTCTGCAAATGATATTGCAGTAGTGTCCAAATCACTAGAAGAATGTAACAAAAGAATGCCTAGAGAACTACACCGAGCTGTTAGATATTTAAAATATTTGAAATATTGGAAGGGACTCGAGTTTAGAACCTTTTTATTGTAACTAGGAATGGTAGTGTTGAAAGATCATTTATCGCCTGAGATTTACCAACATTTCCTTAAACTATGTTGTGCCGTTTTAATATGCTCGTGCAGGAAGTACTCAAAATATCTAGATTTAGCTGACGTTCTTTTCAAAGAGTATATCGAAGGTTTTATAAATCTTTACGGGATAGATGCAATCCAAAGCAATGTTCATAATCTATGCCATGTAGTGCCCGACATTAAAATGTATGGTGATTTACCTACTTTATCTGCGTATCCTTTTGAAAACTTTTTGGGTATGATGAAACGTCTGCTACGCCAAAGGAATCTACCACTTGAACAACTATCAAGAAGAATTCGTGAAGTGGAAAAACTGAGCGCCACCAAGAAACCGAATGAAGTGCAGTTTCCAAGTATTCAACATCGACAAATTAATAAAATGTTGTATACCATCTTATACTTAAAATCGGGAATAACGTTATCAAACATCAACGACAGGGACAAATAGTTTCTAACAGAAGATAATGAAATTGTAGAAATGATTAATGCAGTTCAATGCGGCACTTCAAATTCTATTTCAATTTTCGGTGCAAGCATCAAAAGAAAGTATAATTTTTTTACATTACCATTTTCTTCTTCAAACATCCATATTTATTCAGCTTTCGAAGAACAGAACAGTCAAAAAATATACAATTCAAATGTTATAAAATGTAAGCTAATTTCAAAGTATTGAATGTAAAAGTATGTAAAGTATTGAAATGAAATGGTTTTTATGCCATTGCTTCATACTTTGGACCTACTCATAAATAAAATAATTGAAAAAGAGATACGAGTATGTATGTTAAACATTTATTCAATTAAAACAATTCAATTATTTCAATTAATTAATCGGTAATTATTAATAATATTCATTATTAAATTTTATTACAACGTTGCATCACAACGATGGACTGTACAAGAATCGTTATTTTCGACTGAACTCAAGTTTCCCATGTTTTGAATATGGTGGTTAGCTCGATCTTCTTGTTCACAATTACCATCGATGTTTATATCGGCATTACTTGAATTTGTTTTTTGTTTTTTATATTGTCGCGACGTTCTCTGATTGTGCTATATTTAAGCATAGTGTATATAAAAAACCGTTGGTTTTCAAACAGCGTGTAGTTATGGTTTGCTAATCGCACAACGTCGAAAAAAAGCTGAATAATACGGGAATATTTAAGGAATGCTACTTTATTAGTTCCTTTTGTGCCTTTTCCAGTCCACGAAAATTCCTTTATCAGTTTCTTTTGAAACAGAGTATCCGCAATTTGATTAGAAATTCTCAAAGCATTACTGTCACCTTTTCTGCCACCAATTGCCGATAATGTTTCTATCTAAAATGCAATATTCATTTTAACATTATTTTAAATGAGATCAATAAAAAAGAAAACTTACTATTTTTAATCTAAAGGTATTATCACTCAGCTTATGTTCAAAATTGTCGACTTGTTGAAAGGTACTGAAAGGGCAATTTATTTCTTCTAGATTAAACAAGTCATTCAACGAAGTCGGTGCTGGAGAACTTTTATTGGATTTTATTAACTCGTACATTTCGTTAATCATCATTTGCATTTTAGCAATCTCGGCTCCTTGAATGTCAAGCTTCACATTCATTGAATCAATCTTGGCATTCAACAATTCATATCTTATTGAATCTACGAAAATAGAAATGTAAATATACATATACACAGTTTATGGATTATCTTACCATTTGAATCAATGTTTTCCATTTGAATGACTTGTAAATCATTACTCTCATTCTCAAATGTATAGTAGTTATCTCTATTCATTACAGACTGTATTTTTGGAGTTTTAAAGGCTTCCGTAGTTGTAGGGGCTTCTGAAACTGGATAATCCGTGAAGGTTATAGAAGCTTTTGAAGCTGGGCAATCTTCCAGAATAATTTCACTTTCTGCTCGCATTGCTGAATTTGATGAAATCAAGGGCGTGTGATTAGTTCGATCTGATGCCATGTCGTTGTTGCATCCAAACGTTTTGTGTAATGGTGTGGAAACCATTCGTTTTTCAATACTATCAGTCTCTGATTGATTAAAAAAATCATCATAATTAACAACTATTCTTTTCTTTGGATGCCGGGTCTGGTTTACACGTACACGAGTATGTCTACCTTTTTCATAATATCTGACAAATTAAAATCGAATATTTAATTTTTTGTTAAAATAATTACACAATAACACGCACTTCTAATTAGCAACATACGACTACATACCTTTCTTCCGCTTCCGTATCCGACATGTGCTCTGCATACAATTTTTCTAAATCCATAGCTTCTAAATAACTTGAGATATTTCTTGCCTTGACACTGCATATATATCTTTCCCAAGTTACTTCAGGATGTGAATGTTCGTTCTGTTTTAATTTGTTTATTCGTTTTTCACTTTTTGGAGGATATAATAATATACTGTTATTTTCCCATTTACTTGGAACAGCTACGTAATACTTTAAATTGTTTTCCACAGTTTCACACAATGTGAAAGGCATTTTATTTATCAATCACTTTTATTAACACTCACAGATATTCCTTTAAAAAATTTTTCGTTTATTTTTAATTTTTTAAACCGCTACAAGTTGTTATGAAGTTCGAAATTTATGAGAATGTATGTATCTATTCAGTGTGTATAAAGTAGTAGGAAAAGAAATACGGTTATTTTTGCAAAATAGCCACCTTATGCACACAATACAGTATTATTTAGTATTATTTATGATAATTTGCAACTGAAATGTGTGCATATGGTAGTAAAAAGATCATTACGTAAAATTGTCACCATAAGCACACATAACAGTATCATTTTGTATTATTTTTGGAAATTTATCACCGAAATGTGTGCACAACGTAGTAAAAAAAGAAAAATGTTTCTTATTACAAAATTGTCTCCTTACGCCCACATTACAGTATCATTTCATGTTCTTAGCTAAAATTTGCCACCGAAATGTGAGCCGAATTGTGAGCCACCACTTTATGTAGAAATAGAAATACGCTTTTTTATCAAAAATTGCCACGTTAAGCACACAACACAGTCTCATTTTGTACGTTTTTGAAAGTTTGCCGCAAAATGCGTGCATAAAAAAACGATGCGTATCGCCATTTTATTGTGTTGCTTAAGCCATTTTTTCATATATGCACGAGACATCGAGAGCATAAAAAAAAGAAAATTTGACTAACATTTTTTTTTATTATTTTTAAATAATTTCCAATTTTCAATAGCTTCATTTTTTTAGGAGTGTAACGTTTACTTTCACCATAAATCCGAAATCGCATGTTTTATGTATTTCAAATAAGCTAAATTTATATTATACAGGGTGTTTTGCAGGCGGACCGACAACGTTTTATGGTAGATTGGGGGGGTCATTTGGAAGCTTTCATTCCATAGAGCCGATGTCCTAAGTCTCACGGTTACTGAGATATGATATTTTTAAGTTTTTTTTTAATTATCCAAAATTTCACCTTTAAATGGTCATAACTTTTTTGTTTGTAGACGTAAAGACACGAAATAATTTTTATTGTATTCTGCATTGTGATTTTATTCTAAATAAATCCTTATTTAATACAATTGGTTTAAGAAAAATGAGTTATGGGCTTCCAAATCTTAAAAAATGTGTAAAAGTATAAAAATGTCTACATTCAATATGCATTTAAAAAAAACTAGCGATTGTTTTGAAATAACTTTTGTTTTAAAAACTTCTCTATTTTATGCCCTTTCCAACGATATGCTACATGTCGTAGGAATCACTCATTTTGTGGACGAAATAAGTGATACTATTTGGTCAGGATTATTTGTGTCAGGATTAAGAAAATACCTTTTGAGTTATTGATAAAATATTAATCAACTTCATTTATTAGGTTTTGTTCAAAATGACCTCCGCCACTCAGTATACATGCACGGCATCGTTTTTTTATCTCCACGGTTGTTGTGTGGAGTTTTATTTCATTCCTCATTTGTTCAAATGCAGCACTTATCTTTTCTTATAAAACTTCTTTTGTGGGTACCTCTGGTGCATACACCAATTCCTTAGCACGTCCCCAGACGTAGAAATTCAGGGGTGTGAGATCTGGGGACCGAGCGGGCCAAGAAATAGGGCCACCTCTACCAATCCATGAGTTTGGGAACGAAACATCCAAGTGTTCCCTTACCGTTCGTTGGTAATGTGCCGGACAGCCGTCATTTTGAAAAATAATCGGCACATCTTCTTCTAGAACTGGTAAAATCAACTCAGGTAGCTCATTTTGTAGAAATTCGAGATATATTTCTCCGGAAAGGCGTTCTGGCAAAAAATATGGGCCGATAAGGTTTCGACCAATAACACCAGCCCAAACATTTACACTGAATTTCTTTTGAAAAGAAACCTGCCTTTTCTTGTGAGGATTTAGGCCTTTTCGGCTCCAGTGATGCAGATTGTGTATATTCACAACTCCCTCACGACTAAAGTTAGACTCATCTGTCCACAAAATCCTTTTCAAGAACATATTATCCTCAACATTCGTATGCAATATAAACCTACAAAACTCCAACCGTCTAGCATTATCACCCTCTTCGAGACCTGGAACAATTAGAGAGAAGTAGATGTAATTACCATGAACTGGAGTGTAATGAAATGCATGCTTTCCTTCTACCCGTAGAACCGACCACACTTTCCAGACTGATAAGTTGAATCTGGCAGCGACAACTCGAATGCTTGTAGTAGGATCCTCGTTAAAAGCTTCTAAAATTCTTTCATCAACTGCAACATTATGTTGCCGGCCTCCTTCAGACGTCGATAGGTTGTTGAGAAGGTTTCATGGTGCGGTAAACGTCGAATAGGATATCGAGCCTGATAAATTTTTCTCGCTTCATGTCCATTGCAATTAGCACTGCCATACGCCAACAACATGTCAGCATACTCTTCGTTACTAAATATGGGCATCGTAACAACAGCGACGACAAAATCAACGAAAACTTTTTAACAATTTAACACGAACAACGTAAACTTCCGGTTGCAGATAGTGTAATATCAAGTAAACAAGTGAAGGCAATTAACACCCAGTTTGCTTATTTAAATTTAAATGTAATAAATGAAGTTGATTATTTTATCAATAAATTAAAAGGTATTTTCTTAATCCTGACACAAATAATCCTGACCAAATAGTATCACTAATTTCGTCCACAAAATGAGTGATTCCTACGACATGTAGCATATCGTTGGAAAGGGCATAAAATAGAGAAGTTTTTAAAACAAAAGTTATTTCAAAACAATCGCTAGTTTTTTTTAAATGCATATAGAATGTAGACATTTTTTATACTTTTACACATTTTTTAAGATTTGGAAGCCCATAACTCATTTTTCTTAAACCAATTGTATTAAATAAGGATTTATTTAGAATAAAATCACAATGCAGAATACAATAAAAATTATTTCGTGTCTTTACATCTACAAACAAAAAAGTTATGACCATTTAAAGGTGAAATTTTGGATAATTAAAAAAAAAACTTAAAAATATCATATCTCAGTAACCGTGAGACTTAGGACATCGGCTCCATGGGATGAAAGCTTCCAAATGACCCCCTCAATCTGCCATAGAACGTTGTCGGTCCGCCTGCAAAACACCCTGTATAAATATTCTAATTACAAAAAAAATATAACGTTGATTGTTAACATTCATATTATTTATTAAATTTATATATATATAAATTTTCGCACGAATGAATCACGTTTTTCCTTTGTCGTAATAAAATTGTAAAACATAACGAATTTTTCATTATTTATCTCCATGTTTAAAATGTTGTAACTTTTTATTCTCTTCGCGAATTTTAATGTTTTGTATGTCAAAGTGCAAGTTAAAATGCCACCTTTCAAACACACAAGAATTGCCCGATACGATCAATGTTTACTGAGATATATGAATGTAAAGCTATTTACCGGGAAAAAGCCACGAACTTATTTCCATACCTATTAGAAAATTCATTTATATTATGAAATCGAGCATTGGATTTTTTTTTACAATCGAGTGATGATGAATTAGAGGATGAAGTAGCACTGGTCAATATTTAACGAAAACGATTTCGTGATAGTTCAAACGTGCACAACATGCCAAATAAAAGGTAATAAATACAATAACAATCTTCATTATTAATCCATTTATAACAATCAGTTTTGTATATTTTTAGTTTCATCAAATTATTCAGAATATCGAAGCAATTGTTCAGAGATATTCCGAGTGAAGTTGAACCTCATTTTCCCAAGCCAAAAAGGATAGATGCCATACCGCCCATTTTAAAGATTTTGGCCACTTTACGTTTTTTAGCAGAAGGATCATGTCAGTGGGGGGTTGGACAAGTTTTTTTTATGGCAATGGTTCACTCTACCATATCCGTAGTGATGGCAGAAACATTACAGATATTGGAATTAAATTTATGTAGTAAGATTGTTGACGAGGAAAAAATGAACTCGATTTAAATAACAAGGCGTCATAGAAAAAATAATAATTTTTTCAATATGGAAGGAACCGCATAGTTTAAACGATCATTTCTATGATAGGCATGCGATTACAAAGAAGAAGTAACTTCGGTCGACCCATGTTATGGCGGTGCCTCGCACGATTCGATCATTTGGAGTATGAGTGAAAATCGAAGAATTATGGAGCAGAATTAGAGACGAGGAGATAAGACCTCTTGGCTTTTAGGTATTCTAAATTAATCGATCTGAGAACTGTAGATTATACTATCACTTTATCATGCATGATGACTCCTTATAGAAAAACAATTGAAGGGTCGGCGGAATCTCGATACAACACGGCTCATGCCAAAGCCAGTTCAATAATTGAGCGCGTATTTGGTGTCGTAAAGGCGAGGTGGAGATGTTTGCTGCATGTGAGGGAGCTGCACGAGGATAAGAGATCTCATAAGGGACAATTTATGAATCACATAGAGTTCGTAAATAAATTTGCTTAAAAAAAAGTAGTTAGATTTTATGAATCCATTCATTATGTAAAAACTCAATTAAATCAAATTTCATTTTCAATAAAAAAATTAATATGTTATTTTAATTCTGATCATCCAGTTCCCTTTCTCGTAAATTCATTCAACTCCTGCATCTTCAATTGCAATTCTTCGTATTTTTTTTAGTTTTCTCGGGCAACATTGTTTTGTTTTACATTTATCCATTTCAAATTTAAGATTATCTTTTAATACATTAATTAGCTCTTTTCTTTGCCTTTTGGTTGTATTATAATACTTTTCTTGATGTTCAATTTGCTTTTTTAATAGCGATTTTGCTGTTTCTCTTGGTTGTTTTACAGTTTTCTCTCTATTTTCATTAACTGTTGCTGTTGACAGTTCAGATTGGATGAGTGAGGTATTTGTTGTGTTACTGGTATACTAGTTGCATTATCTAAAATATTCGGTATATGTAGTTCTGTGGTATCTAATTCTGTGGTATTATTGTAGGTGTTATGTACATTTTCAGTTGAACTGCCTGAGTTAGATGTTGAATTTTCTAAACCACATTCAAATCTCCTTGCATTCACGCCTTCCAATTCTAGTTTATATAATCCAGCAATTTGCTTACCCTCTCCTCGTTGTTACTCAACCGTTTCACTCTACATGGGCCGCCTCAAACAGTTCCTGCAATTCATATTTTGTTTTTTCTAATTTTATTTTTTGTGTTGTATTTGAAATCTTTCCAAACCTAGAAAAGGTTTACATTAATAAAGCTATTACATTTTTATTTCGTGATATATCCTCACTTTTTTCCAACCCTCTACGGTTTTCTCTAGCGGGCCTGCAGCGTTCAACAGCTCCATTACTTCAATCCACTTCATATTGGTTGATTCCTTAAATTGCAGCGCATTTAAAAAATTCTTGGCAATACCTTCTTTTTTTCATGAAATCAACTAAAATACCAAATTGCTCACTGTTTGTAGCTGTCCTATATTAGAAAAAATAAAAAAAAAATAATATTAAAACAACACTTATTATTTTATATTCCATTTATAACTTACATTTTTGCATCTGTATAAGCACGTTTGTTATTTGATTAAACTCTATAATAATGCACGATTTACATGTTCCAATTTTTATTTTTTCCAGTAAAAAATGAAAGGTGAAGTATATTACGATTTTCGTTTGCGAGAGGAGCACGAAACAAATTCCAGTAAAATAAAATTGGATTTTTTTCTTTTTAATTTGAGCAAATGTTGGCATAAAACTGGGAATGTGCCATAAAATATAGTTTCTACGAGTATTTTTATAGCAGTAAAATAAAAAAAATTCAAATAAACATCAAGCAGCCATAAACATCATTCAAACAAAACGAGCAAACATGAGCGGTAATTAAATATTTTATTTTTGCTTGCAATTCGATGTTGTTCGTTATCTAATTTAAACGCAAGCTGTTCGAACCGTCAAAATTTATGGGACATACAAAAAAATTATAGCATTGCCTTATTTGTTTATATTGCTGACCCTTTTTAACTAGTAACTTTTTTTTATATACGTGCAGCTCTATTTTTCAGTAAAAAATTTATTGGGAAAAAAGAATTGGAACATGTAAATTGTGCATAAGGCGCTTTTCGATTCGACTGAATTAGCTGAAGTAGTAGCTACATCCGAAGTAATTGAAATGAAGAGAATGTTCGATTGACAGCTTCAGTTGCTCAATATGTAATTGTCGATTGACAATTACATATTGAGCAACTGAATTAACTGTTGAGATAGTTTGCTCGTGTAGATACTTCAAATAGGTATTTGTATTCTTTTGACATTTTAATTCGATGATTTTCAATTAGCCATTAATCGTAAATAATTTAAAACTAAAAATCGTTTATTATTTTGACATTTATGAGTATCAAATGAACATCTTCATAAGATTTGTTGCCCTTTAGTTGAATCGAACGCACCTATAATCACGTCGATTATATAATACGCGGGAGCGAGTCGAGTGCGGATTGAAAACTGCATATAAAAAACATAAAACAAAATTTTAAATCAAAGTATAGTAGTATTCAAATCTCGCTGGAATTCTGACAGTTCTCGCGCAGGCAAAATATGGCGGATACGCAGTGATGTATTAAGTAAACTAATACCAGTTTATTGTTTACATTTTTATGTTGTATTTTTATTACTTAACTGTATAATTTAACTTTGTAAGAATCACTGACACTTTTGAAATTAATATTTAATTCGATAAGCAACGAATTAATTCATAATTCCATTAAATTGAAAACCTAGTTTACTTTTTTATGTTGTTGTGGTTTTGTTCGATATGAATGACATTTGGTTATTTATTTTCCCTAGTTCGTACCAAAATTAAATGTTGACATTTTTTCCAAAGGCGTGCAATTTTTTTATAGATGTACTAATTTTCACTTGAAATATCATTGTAATAACATAAATACATGATCATTTTGAATGTTTTGTGTATTAAAAGTGAAATATAATTCTTTTTAATGGTTATTTATTATTTTATTTAGGTTTACTATCTAAGATAATTGCGACCCATCAACATTTTTATAATTTTTTTTCTACATCACTGAAAGCTGCGCAGAACAATTAAAAAAAAATTTCTTTTAAGATCTGAATAGGACTATATCATGGTTTGATTATGGAAATCAATACAAATTTTCTGGGCTACTTTGATTTATAAAAATTAACAATTTTTCAGCACGTATTTTTTGTTTAGCAAAAATTAAATTTTTGAATATTTTAATTTAAAAAAATTTTCCGAAAAGTTTAAAAAATCACTCGATCGATTTCGGCTTGTTGGGCCATCATCAAAATTATCTACTGATTTGTAATATCGACTGCTTCGTGACAATAACTCCTACATCTGACAAAACTGAATTGTTCAGGAAATTCAAAAACCTCGTAATCATTCTATATGTTTTCTCTGTTTTTGATGATTTCGATTCGATTTTATTTTTTTTCTTGTTTAACAAACTTATTTTAATTATTTGTAAGCGCGCGTCTAACTATTCGTCAGACTTTCTTATCAAAATCTCATTTAACAAGATTGTCAGACAGGAGGTATTGCCAGGAAGCGGGCGACAACCCAAAAGCAGACGTTTAGATACCTTAGAACCTTACTAAATTCGAAAATCCATATTTCTTAACCAAAATAATCTTAACGAATAGGCGAAATCCGTTTCTCACCAATTACGGATCCCGTCCGTGTTCTATACTACGCTCCGTAATTAAATGTACCGTTCAATGTACCTCGAATTTTGCTAATCAGACGATGTCTAATCGCTTAACTGCTATTTACCATACCCCCCCAACCAAGTTTTTAGTATTAATTTTTTCCGTATAAACAACAATAGGTTGGGACGAGCAACAGATCGTCGATTTTTATTGCCCATATTTTGTCTCATTATTTTATTTCTTTTTCCTACTATATCCCTTTTCCGGCCCGCGATCACAATTGTGCGTGTACGTAAGAGAATCAAGTCAAAAACTTATCTTTGTATGTATTTTGGACCGACGTACACATTTGTACATTCCATTTAAATCGTTTCCGTCCGAAAAATAACACTATAACTATAATAATAATAAAATAATTAATATGCTATCACAAACATATATTTATGCCCCTATTATGGTTCTCACCTCACCGATCGAGTCACCTCACCAATCCAAGTCGTGTGAGTTAGATTTTTGTATTATGGTACTCGCTTTTATTTTGGTGAGATTTGTTTGTTTATTATGACATTTTTCATTAGTTGTTAAGTTGGAAATATTGTATTTTTTGGCGTTTTGGACATACATTTTTCACAATATTCACGTTTCGTTTGTTTTCCATTAGAAATTCTTATTTTATGCCTAGAAAATTTTTTTTATTATGCTATAATTTTATAAAATGAAATCCTATATAAAAATTATTATGAAACAAATCTTACTTTTTTTGATATCCATCATGATTACCAATATATTGTTGGTGAGTATATTTGACACTAGAGTCACCTCACCTCACCATTATGATGTATTTCTCGGTTAGTTGAGGTGAGGTGAGTACCATAATAGGGGCATTAATATGTTATATAATTTATGTTATCAAATTATAATGCTTTTTTCAAAGAGGATTCCGATTCCGGAACGTAATCCGTTAAAATCCGGAAGACATTACAACCTGTCATTTTTTACGTTGTTATTTGTGTACGGTGGAATTAAATTTAAAAAAAGAGAAAATTTGTCTGGCCGGAAAAGGGATATATAAAAAAAATATTTTTACAAATGAGTAAGCCGAAATCGATCGAGTGATTTTTTAATGTTTTTGGAAAAAAGTTTTTAATTGAAATATTCAAAAACTTAAGTGCTTAAAAGGTGTTTATTTATAACTTAATAAATTGCTGTGCAATTGTTTTCCATCTTAATTATATTAATTTTTCAATCCGCATTCGATTCGTTACCGCGGATTCTGTAATCGACGTGGTTCGTCTTTGTTCGCCACATAAGGAGCAGGCGTAAACTTTCGATATTATCGAAAATAAACTCAATCGAAAATAAAAAACCCCCAGGGTTACCTCGGAAAGGGTGTGGTGTTACACCACGTGTGGAGCTCTGCCATCGAGAGAGGTTAAAGGCATAACCTGTGGTATGCTTGTCAGTCCTAATCAAAGATGCTAAGCGTCTAGTATAATTCATTGTAAAACACTTATTTGCCTGTATTAGCCCTTGATGTATTAAAGGGTCCACGTAATAGACTGTGATGGGCTTTGTATCAGATGCTATTCAGCTTTAGATCCCCACTGCTTGCTGTGGTAAACTGGATTTGGAGAGCATTCACCGGTAACCTTCTCGTAAGGTTACTATATCTGATAACGCTCTTCCCAACATGGATAACATAGGTTCCCCCCTTGTGTATTTTTTGTGAATAATGAACGAATAGTTGTTTATATTCCTGGACACTAAGATCATGTTAATATATAGGGAAATTGGCTTGGGTTTGTATAAAGCAAGTCTTTGCCTAGATTTAATAATGTAATTACAAATTAACTATTATTTACCATTAAAGGGGTAGATTCATAGGAAAATGACTACTTATTATTGAGAACAGTCAAAACATTTAGTAATATTTTTGTCGTCTCATATTTACTTATGACTTACAACAGTGTCAACGGCCAGAAATTGGCAATAAATGATTATAAGTCTGATTATATTTCCGCATTCCGTATCTACTTTGTTCACATTGTATGTTCTATTAAAAATATTCACATACTTCGCCTTGCACCCCAACACCGCATAAGCTAATTGTGAAATCATGGATTTTAGTGGCATTCATCTCGCTAAAATGGAAACAGCTTATATTCGTTTCTTTGTGAACTCCGACACTTAATCCAGCTATCCTAAGATGACCAACGTACCTGATAAATTCTATCTACACAATAAATTAACCACACCTTTTAAATTTGAATAAAGTTTTCTTAATAACATGAATCATGCAAGAATACACAAACTTATCAATGTTGTATTTTTTCAAATGGGTAAAATCTGCCAAAAGTAAACAAAAATAAATTATCAAGACAAGTAATCGGAATCCTTATCTATTTGTTGATTCGGCAATTTCAGTATCCACACACACACATACAAACATGCATCGACTATATCCATGCGAGTAACTTTAAATCCCAATTATGCCCCGGAAACATCAAAAATTTGACCATTGCGCTCATCATATCGTCTTCATACTCCGCCACCCCAAATTAAATAAATATCCGCTTAAAGAGGAATTATGTTTAAATCCTGTTCATCTACACAATATTCTATTGTTTTCGGGATGAGAGGGTGAAAAAAATTTTCTTCTAAATTATATTTAAGCACACAACGAAAAAAATAAGGAAAGAATACAAAACAGCAAATTGAGTGCAAAGAAGCCGAACGACTCCCCCAAAAAAGCCGAAGAAGGAGCAGAGCAGCAGCAGACGAAAATAAATTATGATAGCGATGAGAAAAATTAGAATAAAAGCTGCAGCCTGAAAAACCCAAATGTGTCTGCCTCGCATCTATAACACATATGCGAATTTAATCTGAGTCATCATCGAGAGGAAATATATTATATGGTCGAATTTACAAAGTTTTTTTTTATATCGGTCCTGACAGGTCACGCCCAAATATCTAAAAATTTTCTTAGAGAAAAACACAAATATTTCTGTTATAAAAAAGGAAATTTTTCAGCATTTTATGCAAGCATGATATTCCAGGCAAAATTTTGTTCTATACAGTATATCATATGAAAACCGCGAATAAATTACCACCACAAGATTTATTTAACCTTTGACATTCACATAGAGGCGACTGTGCTGTCATGTCAAATTCCACATGAACATATTTTTCAAACCCAGATTTTATTTTTAGTTTAATTTTTTTATGTTATTTTATCTTCCAGGAATTTCCGTCCATTTGTTTCCATCAATGTAAAAAATTGTAAATGGAAAAAATACGCCCGGGATACACAGAGCAAACCAAAATTAACAACAACAACGTGGCAGCAGAAGCAGCAGCAAAAAGGGTTGCTATCAGTTCTGGATGTAAATGACAACGACAGAATGATAGTGATGATGATGATGACGACTAGGTGATGATGTTCTCTCTTAATATATACGAGAAATTATGAGCAGAACGGAAAAAAAACAATCATAACCACTCTGTATAATGTAGGGTGTATTCCATA
Source organism: Nephrotoma appendiculata (assembly GCA_947310385.1). Taxonomy (NCBI): domain Eukaryota; kingdom Metazoa; phylum Arthropoda; class Insecta; order Diptera; family Tipulidae; genus Nephrotoma; species Nephrotoma appendiculata. Next base: position 155,179,525 of record OX371224.1, on the reverse strand, counting down.
TGTATGTGTATCTGTAGCTTTTATAATTTTATATACATCTGAAGTGAAAAAATAAACCAACAACATGAAACGAGGGAGGCTGATGATGCTGGTTTATGTACAGAAAAAAGATCAATATCTCAAATACAATCACAACTAAGTGGAGTGTAATCGTATTTTACATTTTTTGTGTGCTATACGGCAGGCAACACAGAAAAGTGGAAGGAAAATACATAAAGAAAATTTAATGAGTGGGATGAGAAAATGTTCAGAGGGAGGTTGTGAAATCATGACGATGATGGTGATGATGATGATGCTGTGGATGAGGATATATATATAGGATGGATTGTTGGGAGGATTTTTTTTTTGTTGCTGTTATATAGGTACACATATTTATATACACCACTACTATAAGCTTTTTGGAAAATGTGTTGCTATGACAACTGTTGAGAATAAAAATAAAATAACTAGGATCAATGAGTGTACACTCGAGCTAAATACATACACATATACATGTACGGTACACAGAGAGATGTACATGCAAGAGTATATAACAGCCACACATAACAGTAGCAAAAAAAAAAGTTAAATACAACGAGGAGCAAAAGCACATAACAGTAAAATAAATAGTTGCAGGTAGCAAATTTAAACAACAAATAAATTATAACTACACAACAACACAAATGAAAATATCGATTTTATCCAAAATAAAACGAGAGGAAAATAGAAGGAAAATCGAGGTTTTTATTTCCAGCAAAAAAGAATTTTATTTTTGTATTTCGAGAGATGAAAAATAAAATATAAATTAAAATTAAATAGAAAAATATATTCAAGTGTTTGTTGTATATATTATGTGTTGTGCTGTATGTGTGTATCTAGTAAATTGTATTACAGAAACGAAAACCGAAAAATTACTAAAAATTTTACTCTTCTTAAAATTTATAACGATTTTAATCTCCAAGTTGGCATAGTATTGCGGTGCCGCGCATTATCCAATGCGCTGGTCGGGTACTGGGTTCGCACGGGATCGTTATAGAAACAACGAAATTTGTACTGTGCCCGGTCGTCGATAAAATACCACGTCGTTCACCCGTTTTATATACTGGGCATACAAATGAATGTGACGATGGAACTTCGTCACGTTTCATTGGTTTAAAATGAATCTGGAATTTGATATTTATAATTGTAACATACAATATAAGCATAGCTTAACTTAGCTCATTTAACGGAATACTTACAATTGGTACAGTGTCATACAGTACGCGATTCAATGACTCAGAAAGGTATCTTGTTTTTTTATCCCATCGTGCACCCTCCAAAAATAAACCGTGTACCAAAACACCATCGTCGGGCGCTTCTGAAAATACTGTTGCATCCTTGATCTGTAAATAAAATAGATATTAGTACAAAAAATTCAGCTTTCGCGTACTGTTATAATGTATACAATTGACAAATTTTCCATTGATGTTGGAACCGAATAAAATTAATTAGTTCTCGATCAATATATCCGCCTAAACTGTCAATTAATTACTGATTTGATCACAAAAAAGATAAACGAGCCGCTCACTGGTCTAAATTCAAATTGTTTGCACACCATAGTGAACGAACAGACGGAATTTAAAACGATTTAGTTTGTGCTGGTCTTTCGAAATTTATATCGCTGTGGTATATCAAATGATTGCAACAGAAGGGCCTGCTTATAGTCGACCTAACCAATCGGTCCTGAAAACCTTGAAGTAACAAAGAAGAATTCGAAAGTCTGATAAAAATGTAATAGATGTCGACCGTCAAGCAGTTGTTGAGCTGATGATGAAACGGGATCGGTACGAAAGTCAAAATCGCGCTTTTCAAAATCAAGATTTTTCTGAAAAATTACAAATCCACCAAAAAGTGGCATTTTTTGCAAAACTTATTAAAACATTTTTTTCTTTACATTTTTATTAAGAACTCGGCCATTTCTTGATTGATCTGGGTCCAATTATTAGATGTGAGCTACTTTTTGACATGAATTTGGCCATGCTCAACAAATACTTGAACCTTCCTTAACCAATAATTGTTAAATTTAGTATGTAGAATTGGCTTTGGATGCTAATTTGATTTTTTAACGAAGTTCCGGAACTCGGTCATACTGATTGTAACTAGACGATTTCTTAATAAATTATTGTCAAATTTTATATGTACAATTGAATTGGAATTTTAACGTAAATTTAACATGAAGTTCTGAATTCATGGTTAAATTTATGTTGTAGAGTGCTGGATTAAAACTCTTACTTGATACATCGGTCTAGATTGAGATTTTAACATTTTGAACGGGTCCCATTTGAAATGCGATATTTTAAAACGCAAATTATCAAAACGCGATATTTCAAAACGCGATAATTCAAAACGCGATACGGTACAAAACGCGATATGGTTTAAAACGCGATATTTCAAAATGCGATATTTCAAAACGCGATCGAGTACATAACGCGATATGGTACAAAACGGGAGTTTAGGATCGGGTTATATCAGGCGGGTGAAGGGGAAATTTAATTTCAGTTTTTGGAATTTAAAAATCGAAAGGGGCGAGAGTATATAGGACCGGTATCAATCGGGTCGCTTCGCAATGGACATTCTGTACCATAACGCGTTTTGAAATATCGCATTTTGAAATATCGCGTTTTGTACTATATCGCGTTTTGTACCATATCGCGCTTTGAAATATCGCATTTTGAAATATTGCGTTTTGTACCATATCTCGTTTTGTCATATCTCGTTTTGAAATATCGCGTTTTGAAATATCGCGTTTCGAGCGGATCCGATTTTGAACGCATTTACAGAATTTTACATTGTTTAATTATACTTCGAAAATTAACTTCTTAACAATCTTATGGTCAAATTTATTATGTTTGGGAATCTTATGTACATGAATTTGAAGGATTTCCGAAATTCGTTCAAGATGTTTTGAACTAGGCCATACCATACGACTGATTAGTTTTTAAAAAACCGAAATTTAATATCACACAGTAAGTGAGGCTCTCATGTAAAACAACACCATGGCAGGTGAGTTTCCTGTCGTATCATGATGCACTGCATTGCGATGTCCCAACATGAACAGGGGTAGACAGGGATCTCAATTATACCGATAACTTTCAGTGTTCTGCCAGTGTTCGGGTAAACCTCTCTACCATTCTATTGAGTGTGGTACATGTCTTGTTTATGTTGCCAATTTTGCACTGTTCTTGGAACACGGATGACTCGAAGTTTCTACCCTGATCCGAGTGTAGTTCTTGCACAAATCCAATAGTTCAGAAATATGTCGGCTACTGTCCAGGCTTCTTGATACACAATCGAATAAGCTTCTACCCATTTGCTGAAGTGCTGCATACCAGTATGTATCGATTACCATTCTTTGTGTTTGGAAATGTATTACTGCGTTCTTCCTTTGGCATATGTTTGCGGTCCCTTATTCGCCGCACATACTTCACACTGGTTGCATCAGTCTTCAATTGCGACAACCCTAAAAAACCAGTGTCTTATCGGATCCAACGTTTTATTAATTAACAAATGTTCTCCGGATCTTCAATCGTGTGTTTCTTGTAGAACTTCTCGTATCCGATTGGATGCTAGCACAATGTACATTTTATTGTTGTCGCAGTTAGACGATCTACGAGCAATCCGTGATTTATTCTTATCGAGAGCCACTGCGCCCAATAACTTTTAACGCTTGAGATGAAATTTCATGTCAACGCGTCATTTCTTAAACTGAACTGCACAGGGCGTTCTGGATAATCCATCTGCATTGTTGTGAAACACACCCCGTCGGTTTTTGGCTTAAAAGTGTGGACTTAGATTCTTTCAATCTGCCTACCCACTTGTCTCTTGGGTTCCTTAATGTGCATTAAGCAATTGAGAGCTGCATGCTCTGTTCAATAAATAGATTGCCCATACAGATATTTGTGGAAATGTTTAACACTGTCCACCACGGCAAACAGATCTCTGTGTGTTACACAAAATTTTTTTTCGGCTTTAGAGAGCCTCGACTAAATTATGCCGCATCCCGCTCTTTACCCTCTTGCTTCTGGGAGAACAATGAACCTAAGGGCAAATCAAAAAGTCTTGCAATATCATATGAAAAAAAAGAGTGAGTGAGACAGCAATATTTTTATTTTTCGACATAATCTCCTTCACTGGAAAATTTCCGGCCCCTTAGTGTTTTTTTTTTCAAATTGGGAAACAGAAAGTAGTCACTGGGTGCCAAGTCTGGACTGTACGGTGGATGCGGAATTTCCACGAAGCCGCAGTCCTTTAATGCAGCTTGAGCAATATTAGCCATGTGCACTGGTGCATTGTCGTGAAGAAGCAAGATTTTTTCCTAACTTACCTTGGCCGTTTTTCCCGGATCGCCTTTTTCAATTTTCACAAAACCTCTGCGTAATATATGCCTGTGATTGTGGTTTTTGGTGGCATATAATCGATTATCAAAATTCCTTCAGCATCCCAAAAAATTGTTGTCAAAACCTTACCAGCAGACGGTTGAGTTTTGAATTTCTTTGGTGGTGGTTCACTACGTTTAATCCATTGCATCGATTCGTGTTTGGATTCCGCATCCCAGTGATGAAGCCATGTTTCATCGCCTGTTATTATGTTATCCAAGAAATTTTCTGGATCTTCTTTGTACATATCTAAAATCGCCTTTGAAGTTTGAACACGCATTTTTTTTTTGTTCTGCATTCAACAAACGGGGAACCCATCGCGCACTTACTTTCGACATGTGAAGGTGGTCATGTAATATATTATATGTGGTACCGTATGAAAGAAAAAGTCTCCACGCTAACCGCGGAACAGAAATACGCCGGTCCTCTCGGCCAAAATTACGTTTTCATGGCTAAATCATCTGCTGGCCGACCCGAGCGGTTGTCGTCTTCTAATGACTCCCGACTACTTTTGAATAATTTTACCCACCTTGTTACTGTGGCATATGATGGTGCAGATTCGCCGTAAACTTTTGATATATAGTTGAATATATAAATTGCATTTCGTCCATCTTTACAGAAAAATTTACTAACGGCGCGATATTCAATTTCATTCATTTTAAGAAAAATTCGAAACACGTGTTGCTAAATTGACAAAAACAAACGAACTGTAAAATTTACATCGAAATGTTCTTCTAGAAGTTTCATCGCGACAAAAAATGGTTTTGAAAAATATATTGTTGTCTCACTCACTCTTTTTTTTCATATGATATTGCAAGACTTTTTGATATACCCTCGTATTTCCGTTGTGCTAGCATCTATGTCCAAGATAAATATCCCACCTGCTTGCAGATATGCCAAAATTGAAGCGAACATAATTTCTTCTTTAATTCTTCAAATGCCTTTGATACTCCGTGTTCCACTCAAATAGTTGACTTTTTTCGGTGAGGCGATGAAGACTTCGTGCAACACCTGCGAAGTTTAGCATAAAACCTCGGTAACTAACTGATCGTAACTGATACTATAATCTCCTCGGATCCGTTCACACACCATTGCTTGAAACAATTTGACCCAAATAGCTAACTTCTTCCTTGAACAGGTTGCATTTCGTACCACTTAACCACAATTCGGCCGTCCGGATAGCTTGCAGTACTTACACAAGTTTGTTGACGTGTTCATCAAATGTACGGCCTAGTATATTGTACAATAATGTCATCTAGATAAACCTAACATATTTTCCAATTGAGACCACTTAGAACTTGATCAATAATCTTTCAAATGTAGCGGGCATATTGCAAGACCATTTCCTGTTAAAAAATTTGAATTTTCTATTTCATCAGGGTGGATTGTTACTTGCCGCACTATCTGCTTTTAACATCCAATGTGGTGTCATCAAACCGCGGTAATGGAGGATTGTTCTTCGTCACTTCGTTTAATTTGCGGTAATCAACACAAAATCTTACAAGAATCACAGGTGGACTCCATGGTCTGCTTGACTACTCTATGGTATGGTGTAGTTCACTTTTTCGCACATCGGTTGTATCTCGACCCCATTTTCGATTATAACTCGCAATGCGTTTTATTCACTTCTGTTAAAGGAGTATCTCCAGATTGATCCATTTTAGGAACTATTTATCCAGATCTATCATTATCTGGAATCTCTTCATAACATTTAGTCTGATTATACATTTTTTAGTTATTCTAGCTAAACGATGGTCCGATTTTTGAACCATATTCTTTCAAACGTTACTGAAAAGGTACACTCTCCTTTGACTACTGCAGATTCTCCTGTCGCTATTAGAAGGTTATAACGGACAATATCATCAATCTGTTCTGGATCTACCATATCAGGACGAACCGATCTCGAAGCTCCGGTATTCACTGTAAATGTGCATTGAGGCTGTTCCAATAGCGCAATATCAGGTACACTTTTACAATCCGTCCCCCAGTTGTGTGATTTTAACGGCGCTCTTGGAGCATTTTACACTTTCACCAGTTTACGGTCCCGCAAAACTGGTACAAGTTAGTTTTCTGGATATATGCTCGTCTTGCTCAACATCTAACTGCCTCATTTTTTCGCGTTTCTTGCCTCATGCGTCAGCTTTTCTCGTTCGCTGTGTACTTTGCTATGGCTATTGATTCTCAAATGAAATATTGATCCCTCAAAAGTATTGATTCTCAAATGAAGTCTCAGTTGGTCGTGCTTGGCGGCACTGATAAACGCGTCCACTGTTGGTCCATTTAACACGTGAGCTTGACGTGTATTCTCTGACGTGTGACTGCCCATATCTAATTTCCAACTCAGTTATTCATCGCTTGTAACTCCTTTCAGTTACGGATACAATTTGCACGGAATCTAGATACGGCAACTTCTCCTCGACGAGCCAGAATAAGCATATTGAGCTGCTCCATCGCGGCCCAACCATTGTGCTTTACCGCCGCTTAAAATACAACTTTAAAGTCCTCAAATGGGTTTCACCACCGAATGTCGGAGACCACAATATTCCGATTGAAGTTCCGGCAACTAGTTCTGTCAAAACGTTTTATTAAGGTGGCCATATCCAATAATAAGTGAGCTCTGTGTATCAAAGCGGGTTCCTACTTGATTAATTTTATTTTCATTCCTGTTTTGTTCTTCAAATTCCTTGAGCTGGCCGTCGAATTTTACCGCTAAGAGACTTTAACTCTCCTCTTAACTCTTTAGTTTGAAGATCTTTGAGTCTGCTGAATTATGTCGTGTTTCTGGTTCACCGGAAAAACCAACCACCTTGATCTCGTAGTTCTGCCAATTATGCACTTTGCGAACCGGAGTTGGCCCATGGAGGTATGCAGCCTAGATAGGAGCTCATTTTTATTGTCTTCTGTTGAGTGCGCGAAATCACACTTCCGGCACCAAATGTTACGAATTTCGGGCGTTCGATACGGATTTGCACAGGATTTAAAAAAACAAACGATCAGCGTTTAAAGTTACAAATTTTATTTACAACAACGCCCGTATTTCCTTCAACAATTCACTATTTCACTATTAACCACTGTTCATTATTCCACTTTTACTATTCGCTTTTACTTTCTGAGGACTAATTCCAGTATTTTCCAAGGTGACTATCGCTGCCATTCGCAATTGATTTCGTTATTTCTACATTCCCCTCAACAAGGAATGCCATTCTAAAATTCAACTCCCAATCAGCATGGAGGACGCATGATTGAGGCGGCAACATCAATGCATGTTATATAAGAATAATAAATGCATAACACTACTAAGATGCCATTCTCCTTCCGAGGAGAATCAAAAACATCTAAAAATTATGTTAGAATGCGTGTGAATTCAGGTAGCAATCCAGATGTTGTATGTTCAGCAAAAACAATTTCAATTAATTGGACATCACGTGTCATCTTGAGACTTATCCAAAAAAATTTAGCCTAAAACGAATTTTCACTTTCGACGTAGGTCAAACAACTAAAAGGGGTTTTGACAACAGGAATTTCGGCCGAAAATTTCTGCTAAATGCAATCGAAACATAAGTAAAATTACTCGGCAACAAAATGGATAGATGCTGTTGACATGGACGGGCGAAGTTTCCTTCGTGCCAATGCATTTGAAAAACAAGTTTTCTGAAAAAAGTCAGACGAGGCAACATAATTACATTACACATAAAACGAGCGGAGAATGTGTGTAGCTTCTCTTTTCTACAACTACTCAAGACTCAGAACTACTCTCTTTTCTACAACTACAAGAATACGTTCGTTTATTCCAATAAAATTCTAAAACCAGTTAACCCAATAAATTCACGGCATCTCGATTCGTTTGGCCTGACATACGATTTGAAGTCTCAAAAAATATCACATGATATGCATTGGCCGTTAGAGAACTTTAACGCACCTGTGTAAATGATTTGACCTGACGATAATAGACCATATCACGAGTTGGCCAGCACTCATCTATGATTGGGTAGAAAAATAAATCATGTTAAAAGTGATTATAACGGACGAGGTACTCAGTCTAATCCGCACCTCTTCAACGATCTAATTGCGAAAGTTTGGAAGTCACCGTTTCAGAGCGACCGCATATAGTGCACAGGCGAATAGCCTCATTGTAAGATTGTACCGGCCACACTGCCGTCATCATCATGTGTCATGAAAAATGAAATGCAGTCTGCGATCAATGCACAAACACAATTTAAACGTATTACGTTTCGTATACTGGGGTGGCATGTTATAACTTCACATTTTCGATATTTTATCGAAATTTATTTCTCGTTTTACTTAACTGAAATGGGCAATAAAATATTTCGTTTCTATTGCTATCACAACCTACTAGTACAAATGCGAACAAGTTGTCTTTCTCTAATTTTGTTCAAGTAGCGAAAACAAATTATTTGGTGTTAGAAACCGAGTAGAATATCACAATTTTTCAATCTAGCAACCTGGTAAATGATATAAAATGTGAAATAGTGGCACATTTTGTTCTAAAGAAGCGAGACACAAATTTCAATAAAATATCAAAAATGTGATGTTATAACATGTCACCCCTGGGTGAATTTTTGAGGAAGAAACACTTCATACCTAATGGATTTGCAAACAGCGACGCGCGTAATTCTGTGCAACGATTCCAACCGTTCACGGTTAATATATTCATATACAGAAGATATTTTGATGTTCTCAAGTGAACATCGACATATATCTGGTTACAACCGCCAAACCGTGAATCAATCGTCGCCGTACTTTGTTCACTGTAAGCCAGCCTATATTCCGTTGAACAATGAACAAATGAATATGGCACCTTATAAGCAATAGTGCAAACGATCCGGCTACTTTTATGACAGTGCCAACATCGATGAAAGTATTGATAAACATCTACTTGCATCTAAGTGGCGAGTACTTGAGCCGATCGGTTCCCAGTAAAAAATTCGTGGAAAGCGCGTGGATTCTTCCTACCACCATAAGCGACATCTCTTGGTGAACATTGTTCACACGATATAGGGAAGGTTTTAGTACGTTGAACAAAAAATGTAAAATGACACTTGGAAGGCTCAAAAAACTTCTTGTTACTCCGACTGGCGGAATATCAACATGTTATATTTAAGGCTTATTCTATATGTTGCACAGCTGATTTAATAGTCGCAAAACAGTAAAGAATCGAAAGCAACTTGAGAGATTGATAGAATAAAAGTGAATGGAAACAACAAACGGTCTCACTCACGAGTTGAATAAACAGAGTGAAACTCTACAACTTAACTCAATCAGTGTGAGTAAACAAATTGCAACAAAACGCAACCGCATCATTCTAAAATATGTTAGCGGCTCCAGGAATCTAAACTAAAACTATCTTGAATTTATCTTATAAATTTTGTTACTGTTTTCAAAAGTCGATAATTCTAGCTTTTCATATTTTGAAAACAATTAGATTGACAAGTGATGAAATGATTAACAAATTTTTTCGGTGAATTGGGTTGAATTGAGTTGCGCAACTGGCCCTCTAAAAACTAGATTAATGTTCTTTAAAAATCCTTCGACGAAAAACGAAATGAAACCGAATGAAACCTAGATATTCCTCTTTAAATAGCGTGCGATAAACTGCCTCATCGAGTTTTCTAATTACGTTAGCAAACATACTCAAACGAAAATATACTCTTGCTATAAAATTTTGTAACAAATAAAAAAACTATCTAACTAAAATACAAGAATCTAAATTCTTAAAGAAACAACAGATGAGTAACGCTTTTAAACACCAATAACAATTTTGTGTGATAGTAAACATGTTTTATGATTAGGATTTGAAGCTTCTTATTAATACGAATAGTATACAGTATAGAAAATACAAAGATTAAAATAATTACATCTTGATGGGTTTATAACAAACTTATCGATGGTATTTTAGTTGTAGATAAACTTGGTATCCGATCAAATCATCGTAAACATTTAATAGCAAACCATTCGATGGTAAATGTTTAACCGTTGGTGAATATGAAAATAAGCGAGTCACATTTTCACGGAAGCGAGTTACATTTGTTATGGTTATATAGTAATGCAGCCTGTTTCTTTTTTATGCGGTTCCAAGCGATTATAGTATATACAACTTGAGATCAAAATCAAGGGAAATATAGTGAACATAACTAACGTTTGTACATCCTTGAATTCGTCCGTCCATCATTTGGCAAAGCTAAACACGAATTTCGTTTTAGTAATACAGTTATTGGTATGTCTGTTAAAATTAATATTTTCAACGAGCGTTGAAATGATTCTCCCAAATCAATAATCTCTTGCACTCTCTGAAATTCCATGTCATTGATGTACGCAATAATTAATGGATTCCGTTTCTGATGAAAAGGCATAATTTTGTATTTTTAAATATTTAAGGCCAAAGAGTTTTCTAAACAATGACGGAGTATCAAGCAATTGTTTCAACGTATGATTTTCACGCCTTCGGGAAATATGAGAAGAATTTTTATTATTGTTACGATCTCGCCTGTTGGTTTGGTGGGCCTCAATTCGGCGTGTATTGGTCACTTGGATGGAACATTAGTTCAGCAGAAATTATTCAGTTCAAGACGCCTTTATGGAGGAAAAGAGACAGTATGAGATAAATAAAGAGAGGCATGTCATTATTCAAAAGTTATTAATAAAATAAACACGTTAACAGTTGAATATAATATTATGTAACAATGCACACCGGCGCAAAGCGCCAAAATCGTCTTTTCATCTCTTGTGAAAAAACAGAAGAAAAAAAATCGCCATTTTGAGGCAATATGATTGCTCGAAAAAAGTTGTTTGAATGAACGAGCGAACTCAACCAAAAAGGCGCCTTAAAGGCGGATTCACTGTTTCGTTTGTTCGTCCATTCATTCATTCAAACAATTTTTTGGACGAACCATTTCTTGTGAAAAAATGCAGAGCATCACTTTGGAACAATCTGATTGGTCGAAAAAATTATTGTATGAATGAATAAACGAACGAACGTAACACTGACTCACCATAAATCATCAAAATAAAATAACAGAAGGAATGGACGAACGAACGAACGAATACAATCATAAAGGTTAGAAACTAAATGAAATTTCTTTTGTGAAAATAGAGATATTTAGGTTAGGCATTAGAAGTAGTTTTATAACTACTTAGTTAGGCATTAGAAGTAGTTTTATAACAGTTTAGTTGTAATGCTGATTATAGCAGATACAGTTGTGTGATTAATTTAGATGAGAGCTAAATTTTGTTTTGAAATAATGTTTAATTTGTGAACTTCAAAAAGGATTTGTTTAGTATTTAACCTGCAATGAAAAACCAGAAAGCCTTAAGTGGGAATCAGTCAGAATTAACTAACTTAATTTTCATGTAAGAAACCCAACGAAACCTTCATTAAATTTTAGCTGTCACTTAAGAAAAAAAAATGCGTGCTATTTCTCGCTCGAAAATAATAAAAACTTAAAAATACGATGCGTGTTGTTGTTTTTATGTACAGCGGAAGAAGATATATTTAATTTAAGTTTTAATTACTTATGATAAGATAAACATAGTATTTTAGTGTATTTTGTTAAAAAGTAATTTTGTTAATGGTTTGGTATTATAGTCGTATAAACGCCATTTTTATACTTTAAAACTTTAATTTTGTTTAGTTTATTTCCTTTCATGTAAAATCATTTCGTATTCTATGTGTTATTAATAAAAACTGACTGTTTTATTTTATTTGGATTTGTTTAAAAATATTGTCAAATTACTGAAAATAAATAGGAAATGCCTCTAAAAGGCATTTCACAATAAAAAACAGCTGTTTGTAAACGAATAGCTGTCACTTAAGAATTATTATTTTTGCATGGCTGGGAATGTCAAAAACAAATAAAAACAATTGATTTCGGTAAAATTCTTATTTTTAAGTTTTAATTCTTATTCTTAAGTTTTTATTCTTGACTGGTTGAGGCTTTACCTTAGACAAAGCGATGGGACAGGCAATAAGCCGAGAAAGCAGTGAGAAAGGGAAAAGGTCATATCGGAACGAGGATCAGTGACCAAAAGAGACCGGCGTGTAGAGAGAAGTGCAACAAATGTGGCAAGAAGGGTCATATTGCCAAAATATGCCAAACCAAGGTATCGAGCATTAATGGAACAAGATGCGGGTGATCAAATTCTCTGACAATATTCAACATTGATTAGGAAATCAGGCAATGTAGCGGATTTCCACCTGTTTTGGGCCGAGGCATTATTAAACAGTTAAATTTGAAAATTCAAGTTACTTCCATAAATCAAGAATATAATTTAATGGATATTCTCGAATTTCATAAAGAGCTTTTTGACGGGAAAAGCCGTCATCCGTAACATTTGGCTATAAACATAAATTAGAGAAAACGCTTGATTGAGAAAAATTGGGTGTCATAAGCAGAATTCATCAGTCAGACTGAAAAAAGTTTGAAACATTTTTGCTTGGTCGCACTTTCACTATCCGACCAGATCATAAGCCTTTATAGGCAATTTTCGGAAAAAATAAAGGAATACCCAGTATGTCTCTAAATTTTGTACAAAACATAAGGTACCAGGAGGTACCGGGTTCGAATCCCAATAGGCGCAGGATGCAAAGTGAAATTTCATCAACGAATACGATCTGTGGTGAAATACTACACATCTATGACCCCCTGTCTGTTTGCAAAGCTTATGGGCCGACCCATCTTCCATGCCAGTATAGGGTGGCATGGAACTTCCAATGTGCAGATAGTCTTAAATCGGTCCTATAGCCGTACGTCCACGAGTTGTCTTTAGTTCGGTCTTACTTTTAGTGGGCCAAAATAAATGTTGACGTAAAAGAGCACATTAAATTGTCTAACGTTTGCCGCATCATTCAAAATTTTCCGAGACGTGTTGAGCCAACTCCATAGCCACTGCCTGTGCGAACTATAGAGCGAGTTCACTTAAATTTTTGTGGCTCAACTAACGGATATGGATTAAGTATAACAACGGAGCAAACTTTGGAATATAAGCAAGATATTTTCGTAAGACTTGGTATACCGGAAACATTCATTTCAGACAATGCAAGAACATTTACTTACAGAAAATTTTTTAGATTTTGCAAAAATAATAACTAAGACGTACAACTTCGCGCCCTTTTCATTCAAATTTTAATCGGCAAGTAAAAAATTAGAGGAGCTTTTAAAAATGGTTTTTATAAAATGATCTCAGATCCACAAAATAAGAGTAATGTCGAGGAAAAAAATTTCAATAGAAATACGCCACACTTTATCACTAATAAAACACCATTTCATATTATGTGTAAAAGAAGGCCTAAGTACCGGCCTAAGACGTATGTTGAAGCAGGAAATAAATACAAACTTGATTTTAGAAATTTCACGAGCAATAAGTTTGACGAGGGTTAACTAAGCAAAATTCTCGGCAATAGCTGTTATCTCGTATTTGGTGAAAATGGTAAAATTTTGAAGACACTTGTAGATCTCATAACACCACGGGTAAAAACATTGACGAATCAGTTTCAAGTCGGAATACCTCCCCGAGGGAGGGTGGTGCGCCTCCACCGGAAATCAATCGAAAAGGCACGGTTAACACTCAGAATTATAGACCACCTAACTGTTGTGAATAAGGGAGTTACAAAACAGGGGCATCCATAAAACTACCGAATTTGCTATCTCGTCGCCATCTTTTGACGAGATGCAGGTGGGGAAATAATAAATAATAATTTTCATTACAACTATGCTTCGTCTAAAACTTAGTACAATAGAATTCGTGGAGCTCCATTCTTAAATAACCTTCACGACGATCAATGAGTTTTCAGTAGGAACAACGTCAAGAATATTTATTATACAACGTCGAGAATTTATGTATTTTTATTGTCTAAGGAACAGTATTTTGTTGTATCAGACAGCCTACCTAATTTTAGACAGCCTACCTAAACTAACTCAATCTGAAGAGTTCGAATGCTCAAAATTTATCAAAAACTTGAATTTTTAGAAAATATTTTCTCAAAAACTAATTATTCAATGGTGTTGCCATAAGTTTACGGCTAACGGATATTTTACTAACTTACCTCATAATCAAATGCTAGTAAATCGATTGGTATAACATATTTTCGAGCATAGTTCTGTTGCGCTCCGGTCAAAAATGCCTGAGTGAAATAAAATCCCGAAATCCAATAAACTATGGGTGGCCCTTGATTGTACCACAACTAAAAATAAATAAAATATAGTCTCATTTAAGCATAGCACCTGGCAACCATAATTTAGCTACGTTGGTAACAACAACAATATTTAATCAATAAAATATAATTCATTTGTTTACCTGCAAAAATTCCAATCGCCTCAAAAAGTCTGTAACATAACTTCCAAGAGGTTTTAAACTCGGATACGACTTAGCAGACCACATCGCTGGTATCCGGCCAGTCAGCATAGCATTGACAACTTTTTCGATATCAGGTGACATAACAACAAAACCTAGAATCAAAACAACATTGAATTTTAGTTCAAATTTTCATATTTACACAAATTATTTATTTTTCTATAGTATCACATACTAATATGTCGTATAAAAGCCAAGTGCCTGGTGCTTCCAGATATTTTGATCATTTATATGATCCGACATTTCAAGTCTCGAGCGTAAACAATTTCTATCATTATAATTATGCCGCCCTATCAATGTCGGCTAAAATGCAAATCATACCAATTTATGGTTCAATGTTTACGGATTTGCCCCGAAGAGGAAGATGCTTTTATGCCCCGGTGCGGAATCCATTACCGTATTACTCACATTATGGAGGTGGTGAAAAGGCCGCTGATACCGCGGTTGATACAAATACATTGGTCGGTCAGGAACGTTATAAATATTTCAGCCAACCAATTAACAAAAAATTGGAAATAGCCCTGAAGGAAGCTAAAATCGAAATGCATGGTTCACCGCCAGAGAAAGTTCGGGAAATTGGTTGTCAAACAATTTATCGGTACGTATAATATAAATATACCATAATTTTATAGGAAGGTAACATATAGAAATATATTTTGAAACCATCACTTAAAATGTTACAGTGAATCATCGGCGCAGACAAAACCTTGGATGCCACACGGAATAATTGGAAAAAATGAACCAGAAATACCCGAAGTTGTATATGTTGCCGATCTCATTAAAAATGATATACTCCCAGGCGAAGTTGAAGCTGAAATAGTGGAACGAGCACGAAAACGTCGTGCATGGGAAAAATCGTTAGAAAAATTCAAATCGACTAAAGACTGGAATAAGAAGAAAAACATTGTCCAAGCGTTCGAGTGGGAACAGTGGGTGGCTCGTGAAAATGAAATCCAGGAATGCCAAAAATTGAGATTGAAAATCATCGAGAAATTGATGTACAAACGTGATACGAAGAACAAGCAGAACACCAAGATTCGATTGCAAAATTTTAACGAGCGGGTTATAAAGGAAAAGGATCAAAAGTTGGCCAACATTAAAGTGAAGTATCAACGAGAAATGCGAAAATTGGAAATGAGACATAAACATATCCAAAAGAAATACGTCCCGGTTGATATAGCGACCCAACATATTGACCGTGCATCCGATTTGTATGGGCCACAAATGCGCTTTGGTAAACATCCACGGCAACGAAATTACAATCTATATAAAACTGAATTTGAGCCACGTTTCGATCCACGCGAAAAAATTGAATTGGATTCAATCGAAATTCACAAAATACTTCAGACGAAGGAAAAACTATGGAATCCGAAAATACAAATGAAAACTATTGAGCGCTCATTCTGGACCGATGCATTCCTTACTAATTTATATGAAACGTTAAAACAATTGCGTTTTACACATGATGCAGTCGGTAAAACCAAACAGCCGGCATGTGTTATAAAAATTCAAAGATGTCACACCGTTATAACACATTTGGACAAAAAAGAAGACTCGCGAATAAATGACCAAGAATATCAGTTTAAGGTCTACTTCCAAAAATTAGTTAAGGGCCGTGCTGTTCAAAATCTACTTTATTATGGACGAAATAAATGTCGTGATCTTATTGCTGAGCTACAATCTGTAATACAATTACCTGACGTCACCGCATTATACCCAAATCAACAGAATTTCATACAGCAGCATAAGGAGTTGGTTTTGGAACAGCAAAGCAAACAAGAAAATTTGGGACACATGTGTGACCAAATTAGAGAAATACCGGTGCAGGCGGACAGTTCTTATATGTACTTCTTGTTCGATTTCCTTGGAAAAGAATTAGTTCGCCTGGAAGATCAACGAAAAACGCATGCACTGTATTTACTTGCAGAACAGGAGCGCTTTAAACGTGAGGCAGCCGAAGCAGGGCATCGTCAAATAGAAGAGTTGCAACGACACCAATATGATGAAATATATCGTCGAATTGTGCGATCGACCCAGGATACGGTTGAAACGTTTTTGGAGAATGTATTATCGGAGGGAATCGATAAAATTGCGGAACAAGAAGCTCTTGTAAATGTTCGATCAATTGCACGTCGTATCGATTCATTGGCAAATGCTTCAATGGGATCGGAAGACCGATCAACTGTCGAGGAAATTGTAACGAGTTTTGTATTCCCCGAGGTATATAAGCATAGAGCGCGTGAAACAATGAAACTAAAACAACAACGGCATTTGTTAGCAGCACATTTAGCATTATATGAAGTGATTGAAGAAGTTCCATTCGTTAAAAAGTTGCCAACGTCAACTGAACTAATGACAATAGATATAATTAATCAACTCATTGACGAGATGCCAACCACACCGATTTCCGAATTATCATTGAATGAAGATCCAGCGAAGCATGAAGCTCTTCGAGTGCTTAATAATATCATAAACGAGCTAGAGTCATCAGAGGACGATTCGGCTTGCTCGTGTGATTTAGAAGAAGTAGAAGAAGGAGGCGCAGAAGAATTCGGATTAGGAGAAGGAATAGGATACGGAGAAGAATACGATGGTGAATTCCAATACCACGAAGAACCGAATTGGGAAGATGGTATGTTTTTGCATCATGGAGAATTTGACTCTTTAGACGGAAGTCATATTCTAGAAGGTCCAGAACTGTATCAAATAGATTCGAATGAACCAAAAGAACCTCAAGATCTAAAACAAGACCAGCAAACAGATGAATCTACGGATGCAGCAGAGCGTCTAGAAGTACCCGAGGCGACGACTGAAATTGAGAATGAACCTCAGCCTCCAGAACAACCTCAATAACCACAGAAACCTCCGGCTGCAACAGATTCTAACAAAGAATAAAAAATAATTTACCACTTTATTTTTAGTGTTTTATTTTGTATTGTCGTCAAGTAAAGCGATTTATAAACTATATTATAAAGTGGCCATAATATCCTTAGTTTTACAATGCCTAAGTTATGAAGCCAGAGAAAAATAAAATAAAATTAAAAATAAAATTAAAGAATTTTAGAGATGGGGTAAAATAGTAGCGAATCATGTGGAATATTAAATAAAACGCCAATACTCGTATACCGCAACAATTCAAAATAGAACTTAGCAAAATTCATAATAGATAAACTCAAGAATTGCTTGACATTTTTGAAGTGCATCATTTCTTTTGATTTTCTCCCATTTTTTATGTTTTCATACCAAAAATTGTATTTGATTATAGAACTTCTAAAGGAAGCACGACCGCTGATCGTGGAAATTCCCACCATGTAAATGTGAGTGAACCTTTTAAGGATTTGTGAGTCTAAAATTATTCTGGTATTAAAATGTCGGCTTTAATTTGTCATTGTCAACGAATTTTGCACCCGCTTCGACAATTTATGAAATAATATAAATAATTATTTTCATTATGATTAATGAGTTTTTTCTACTCGAGGTTGCCGTTGGAGATTAGAAATCAACAGAACGGCCGATCTTTGAAACCCTCAGTTAGTATGACGGAAAAAGTAAATTAAAATTGCGGGATAACTCACGATCAGTGGAAATTCATATTTCTTAAAAAATTGGCCATGAGCGTATGAAAGAAGTTGACAATGACAAATTGACCAACCTTTTTAATAGAAGTATTCATCGTGATCAGCCTGACCAAATGTGATCATAATTGGTTAAGAAATCACCTAGTTCCATTCGTGGAATAGTTAAATTTCATAATTGGCCCAACATTCATATTAGGGTGCAAATCAAATTGATTTTCGTTGGCATTTTTTTACGTTTCTGGATTTTAGAGAGCGGGATTTGGAAAAGGCGGTTTGAAAAGCGGGATTTTCTAGAAATCCCGGAATTACATATTATGTGACAATGTAACTAAAAGTTTATGAAATATCTTAAGCAAGAACGCTTTAAGCCTGATTTCAAATGCATGTGAATTTCTTTACGAATGCACACTGTTAAATTCCAATTAGAAAATATGATAATCTTAATCTAAAATAATCCTATCTACAATAAATTATAACTTTAAATAAAACAAAAAGTCTATACCCCCCAGTTAAGGCACTCTTGAAAACTGAGTTGAAATGTCTGGAAAGGAATAGAGGGGGTGGAATGAAAGGGTTGGAATTAAGGCTCGTCGGATGAGAAATTTAATAAGCTATTTGATGCACTATCGGTACCAGAGCCAAAATCTCTGGTAAGAATTGTTAATCACCATTTTCAGTTTCATGACAAATTTAAGATTCACAGGGAAAAATCGTTAATACCTTACATCATGAGTTAAATGTTGATACTTAGGCTCGCCTGATGAGAAATTTAATATGCTAATTAAATCACTATTCGAACTTGAGTAAGCACCTGTGGAAGAGGCTTTAACGAAACAGACTAGAAATAGCCATAATTTAGTTTTAGTAAAATAGAAAGATAAATTATAAGCTTTATTTAGATAAATACACATTGAACCACTAATTTCTTATTTAGTTGTAATGATATCCGCCTATGTATTTACGTGCATATATTCGTCATCCTAATTGCGATAGCGCTTAGCTAACTAAATTTCTCATCTGATGAGTTCAAATTTCAGCTTCTCATCCGATCGCGAAGTTTTCAGAATGCCAAAAACATTGAATCAGTCATTCAACATACACGCCACATACCAGCGATTTGAAGACAGTTTAGTTTGCAGATGGCCTGATTGAACGTATGAAACATCACATGGATTGGCTGTGTACCAGTTTAATAGTTCAACGAAACAGTTTTTTTCGAATATGATTAGATCCCATACCGTTGAACCAAGCTTTGAAAAAAGCTAAAGTATCAGTTCATAAACGTATACGAAGTCTTAGCAGAGTTAGGCAAAGCTAGGGTGTTATTATTCACTTCCGATGTAACGAAAATATTTTGGCAAGTGAAACTGACAGATTAGTAACAAGTTAACTTGTTTTTAGACACCTTTCAGAAGATGTAAATGGTTGAGAATGCCATTTGGAATAATATCAGCATCTGAAATTTTCCAAACAAAAATTCACCAGCTCGTACTACATCTTCCTGGTGTAGAGGTACTTGCAAATGATTTATTAATATTTGGTCGTGGAAATATAACGGGGCGTTAATCGATCATGATGAAATGAAATTTATGCATCCGTCCCAAGCAGAGGAATGTCAAACTTAACAAATCGAAACTTACTTTATGACAATCTTCAGTTAAGTGTCTCGTTGTGAAGGTTAGAAGCCGCCCAATTCAAAATGCAGATAATCAAAAATATGAAATCTTGAAGGTGATTTTAGGATCAGAAGAGATAAAATGGTATTTACCATCCAGTTTCAATAATAGTTTGTAATAATTTTTTTAATTATGAAAATGTACAATTTTTGAAGTTAACTTTTTTCACATTTCAAAATCCACAAGGCAAAAAGTTCCTCTATCAAGCATCGATTAAACAATTGGAGGCATCGATTAAACAATTAACAGCATAGTTTGCTTAACATGGAGGCAAACACATCTATAAACAACTATAACCACACGCACAAAACGGAGTAAAATAAAATGTAAAGGCGAAAACAACGAGCAGTACAACAAATTACCGATTCAGCTGCAGACATTACCCCACCAGTGATAAGAGCTCAGTTGTAATTGACAAAAACCACCAGGCATTCACCAGTTAATGCAACCTGTGCAGAAAGTCGGCAGGAGGTAAATCGATGTTCATTTTTTCCCTCCTTTGGTACCGGTTCAACACCGCCTAATTCGCTCAAAAAATAAAAAAATTTATAAATCTTCATTTACTATGTGTGTTGCGGAATTGCGTACGGCGTAATAACCATTGCTGACACATTTCTCGCATTAAGAACCAAACCAGATAAATATAATTCTTTTGTGTTATTCTGGACATTCTAGAAAATTAAATTTTTATCGAACGAGAGACAATGAGCAAAAAGTCATCAGCGAGGCACCAAAAAATGACCAACCTGCATTTGCATCGACAGATACGAGCCAAAAAACGCGACTTCGGTATGGGAAAGAGCGCGGCCCAGCACTATTCCTACCAACCATACGACCACCATATCACCCAAACGAGTAACATTCTAATCGAGTATCAACGAACAACTCAAATCGAGGACGGGCCGCTTGATCAACTATATAAAATTCATTAACAACAAGATCGAAAACAACAATTCGGAGCAAGCAAGGAAATGCGAGGCACAAGACGTCAAAATGCGTTTGTGCTAATGCGGATGCTAAAAACTGCTAGAGATTGAAGGTAGCCACGGCTATTTCAAAAACCACTAGTAGATACTACTCCAGAAGAGGAAAGAGGTCAATACATCTTACTTTAACCAGAATTACCACAGTATTATTCATCAGGGTTCCGAATCAAGAAAAATCTAGTAATCCTGAAAAGAAATCCGACGTGAAACTAAAACGGATTGATATTCCGTGTTTCCATGGTGATCCGTTAAAATGGGCATCTTTCCCCAACCTATTCAAACGGATCGTCCATGAAAACAACAATACAAGTGACACCATCAAGATGCACCAATTAAAAACAACCGTATTGGGGAGTGCTGGCAGACTCATAAGTCACATTGAGGCCACAGACGAAAATTATAAGAACGCATGGAAGGAAAATCTTGAAATCGTATCACTTGACTCGTATCATAAACTTACATAATAATTCCA
Source organism: Nephrotoma appendiculata (assembly GCA_947310385.1). NCBI lineage: Eukaryota > Metazoa > Arthropoda > Insecta > Diptera > Tipulidae > Nephrotoma > Nephrotoma appendiculata. The sequence continues at coordinate 155,158,051 of OX371224.1, read as the reverse complement.
ATTATTATTAAAAATCAACGAAACATCAAGGCTGAACATGTCAATTACCGATCGAAGAGAAATGCCAAGACGAACGAAATTAAAGACTAACGTTCATAATGGCGGTGCAATTCCATCACCCGCAAAAGCCAAGGTATGTCACGCACAATATTTAAGGTATGTATTTTGTGTAAACAGAGACATAATCGCGACGAACTCGAAGAACCAACCGGTAGACTATTGGCCACATCGATGTTTGAAATACACAATGGAAAAGAGCAATTTACCATGGATCCCGGTTCACAAATTTCATTTATCACCGAAGAAGTATCTAAGAAAATCAAGCAAACGAAGAAAACGCTTGTGGAGATTAGAGGCTTAAACGATAGCGAGATCACAGTTGCCACAAAATTAGTCACTTTTCGTGTAGGAGCACGTTATTCATTAAGCTTTTCGATGGAAATAGAAGCCTTAGTATTGCCAGGCATAACTCGGCCACTGCGAACTCTAATGAGTGACTTCTATAGACGTAGATGACGTGCTATTAGGAGCTTATACTCTAAAATAAGCTCAAGAAGCACAAAACTATCTGACCAACGCACTTAAAACCATTTAAACTTTCCAGAAGAAATGCATGGATTTTGTGATGCTTCAGAGTGGCTAACGCAGCAGTGGTATATTTCTACGATAGATATTTAAATAAGGCAACCTAATTAACTAACGTCAAAACAAGAGTGGCGTCAATAGCACTCAAAGCTAGAGTTATGTGGAGCCAGTTTGCTTGCGAATTTAATAAACAAGGAGCAACAAATGTCTTACCTTGAAATTCGATAAAATACCAACATTCTTTGGGACGAATTCTATAAAAGTCATGGATGGGTAAAAAAAAGGCTCACAAATTTAAACATTTGTAGCGAACAGAATCTCGGGAATCCAGAAATTATCTGCTCCATTTCAATGGTTTTACAATATGTCAATCATCAGACAATCCTGCAAATTGTGCATTGCGCATTGTGCATTGCAATTGTGCCAACAATTAGTTTTATGCACAATTTATGGTGAAACGGTCGTCAACACGTCTTTGACACAATAATCCAACACACAAATGATACTAGAAGAAACGCCAAATCAATTGGAGCTGAAACAACTCATTGTGCGGGGCCACTACAGTGACATCAAATAACACCATAAATACCAAAGGAGGACTGCGAACAATCAAGAAGCTCCCACGGCAGAATTAAAATATTCTACCCAACTCTTGATCAAAATGGCACAGACAAATCGGTTCAAAAACGAAATCTATACGATCTTATAAACCAGAAAGAAATGGTAAATAAAAGCAAGATTAAATCTTTGTTTCCTTTTCTGCACGATGATGTCTTGCGCGTTGGTGGTCGAGTCCAAAACTCAACCTCATTCAACCTCGGCGACCTACCACGAAAAACATGCGATTATCAATTAACCCTAGCTCACCTTTGCACCAGGTACTGGCTGAGACACGGTAGAAACCTAACACGACATTTCATATCGGAATGTACAAGGCGTCATCATACTACAGCTGGAACAGAGCTAATGGGAAATTTACCAGCTGTGCGGATCACCCCTGCAAGGCCATTTTTGAGAACTGGAGTTGACTAAACAAGACCTCTTCAGATTCGCACTAACGCAATAACGAGACCAATTCACAAACTTTCACGACTACAGTTATCAGTCGAGCAACCACTACATAACCAACGATACCTCTACGTGTTACTTTACAAAGAAATTCAACAGAGACGAGTATACCACAAATCACCTGGCGTCAGTTTAAAGGAGGACATAATTAATCTTGAAACGGCCATTGCTCAGCAAAAATTAAAGGACACAGTTTTCATCATCACGTGACGACTTACACAATGCTGGTCGTAATTTTGCTATATCTATGTAGACGCAAGAAAAATCAACGGTTTCAATCTGAAGCCATCTCACCACCAAAACAACCAATTCCACGCCCAAGGCCACGGCCAATTTGTCGGCTCCGCAGTATGTTCAAGCATGGCTGGCATGGAGTTATCCAATGCGCAGGACCTATAGCCGTACGTCCTTGATTTGGCTGAGAAACGTTCAAAAAGTAAGGAAAGCGAACCGCGAAATAGTTGGGAGGCCCCAGAACGAATTAACGATAAATAAGAAAAGAAGAAAAAATTCGTAGCATTTAATTTTAGTCTTTTTAAAGTTTTATTCTTTTGTTTGATCAAATTCTAGAGGCCAAAAGTTATCCACAGACAATTGCTGTATTTATCAATTAACATGTCATATTTTTCTAATAACAACAACACAATCAGGGCAATCAGGATTCTGAACATCAAAACACGTAGAAGACAAAAAATCATTGAAATGCTTATTTACTCTGTTCGGGGAGCCAATGGGCTGGATTAAGGCGTAATGCGACCCGTGCTGATGATCGGCTAGACTGGGGGCCCATTTAACAAAGCCCAGTCGTGAACAGAGCCCTCTGGATACCTAGCGACCTCCAGTTGTATTTAGCCTTATCTGCGTATACGGATCTCTCCGCAGGTGGATCTGTTTTTCTCCGATACTCGTGGGAAAAACATGGAAAATTTTAAAAACAAAAACATGGGGACCGATACCCACCAAAAACCGGAAAGTGTGAATGAGAGAAGTAACTCTAACCAGAAAGGTGGGCTCCCCCATCTGAGGCAAGGGTAAGCGACACCATGGCATCGAAGCCAGTAGGAAACGGAACCGCCAAACAAAAGAGCGGGGGATTGAGAGAGATCCCCCCTGCGAAGCGACGGTACAGGGAGAGACGGTCGACATTTAGAATTCTGGAGAAACTGGATGCGACCCCTGAGGGGCAGCTTACAGTAGAGCAGAAGATATCTGAGTATGGGTTAAGAAAACTGTCGGCTGCGATAGCTCGGAGAGAGTCCTTGTCTCTAAAAGGCAGCGATCCTAGGAGGAGCTTGAAGCGGGCGGCAGTAAGCGGGCCAAAGTGCAAGCAGACACGACGTGTCGAAATCCTGAAGGAGCACGTGTTGATGGTAGCCGTCACTGACAGAGGTCAGGAAGATGGGAGCATCACGTCGGAGAAGTGGAGGGTAGTGTATAATGCACTAAACTCCATATTCTTGAGGATCCTGAGGGAAAATCCGGGACCCCCCGTCCTGCCGAGATGCGGGATGGTTCCAAGGGCGCATTAAGTTAACTACGTACTCGGACCAGAGATCGGTCGATCTTTATAAAAGGTAGTGGCCGAAGTAAGCGAGATGTGGCCGGTCGCGAGGCTTGAGGCAGTCAGCAGAGAAGAAATCCCGAGCAGGCCGAGGGCACTCGTCTGGTTACCAACCGAGCCAGATAAGTCGGAGGAGGTCATGGATATCATTCGGGCCAGTAATCCCGATCTTCCAACGGAAGGATGGAGGATTGTGAAGCAGGAGGAGGCTAAGGGAGGCTTTAGATTGGCAATCGTGCTGATCAATAAAGAATACCTGGATGGATCGCGAGAAGGAGGTTCCACCGGATAACCTGGGAGAACTGATCCGGGAACCAGGTCAGAGAAAGGTAGGTGTGATACTTGGATGTGATGCAAACGCCCATCACACAATCTAGCGAAGCACAGACATTAACGAGAAGGGTGAGTTTTTTTTTGATTATTTATTAAACACTAACCTTGTAGTTTGCAATATTGGGTGTGAACCAACATTCATTGTTAATGGGAAGGTGTTAGAGGAACTATTGCCGCTGGAGGTTCCTGGACTTCCGGAGACAGTAGAGAAATTAGATTGCATGGTTGAAATTGTCACAAAAACATGCAATCTCTCATTTAATGTTGCGTGACCCCTCATAAAACCTAGGGGTAGGTACAAACCGACATGATGGACCACAGAGTTGGGAACCTATCGGAGAGCGTGTACGACAGCCTTTAATAATGCTAAGAACACAAGGGAAAATCGGGATTGAGGCTCCTATGAAGAGGACCAAAGAGAGTGCAAAAAAGAGTTGAGGAAGGCACAAAGGGGGTCTTGGAGACTCTTCTGTTGTAGAATGGAGGAGGTCTCTGAGACTTCTCGCCTTATGAAAATTCTAGCTACTAACCCAACCAGTCCTAGTTATTTAATTATGCCGGACGGATTATGGACAGCTTAAAGTGCGGAACCATTGTAGCTTCTCATTGAGACCCATTTTCCGGGAAGCATTAATCATATAGAGGACCTCATCGAGGAATACCTTTAACAGATATGGATAGCATCGTGGACAGGGAGTGAATCCTGTGGGCGCTGAACGGTTTTAAACCTTATAAATCGGTGGGCCTGGATCGGATTATACCAGCAGAGATCCAAAGGAACTCTATAGTTATCCTATCCTGGCTGGATACTATTTTCAAGGGATGTCTGCAACTGGCCTATTTTCTCAGGTATGGTAGCATTTCTCGACATTGAGGGTGCCTTTAATAATGTAAAAACGGAGGCGATCATGGAAGGATTGTCATTTTTGAAGGTGGATTACCCTATAATTAGGTAGATAAATCAGATGCTGGTAAGCAGGATTATTACCTCGGAACTAGGGTAGTCCATCATTAGAAGGCGGGTGGTTAGAGGAACTCCTTTCTTTGGAGTGCAGTGGTGAATGGATTGCTGTTGGAACTGGAGAAACAGGGGATGGGGGTTGTAGCGTATGCAGATGATGTAGCGATAGCTGTCTCAGTCAAATATCTGGATACGATTAGGGACGTTATGCAGAATGCACTCCTGATCGTTATGAAATGGGCCAGCAAATGCGGATTAGGGATTAACCCTTCCAAGACAGAGCTGGTACTACTTACCAAGAAATATAAAATTCCGGTAGTTAGCCCCTACCGTGAACGGCATTAGACTGGCTTTTGCTGACAGTGCGAGATTTCTGGGCATAATCTTGGACAGTAAGCTTAGCTGGAAGCCTAACATTGTAGAAAGGATGAATAAGGCTAATGTAGCCATTTACTCGTGTAAGAACGCCATAGAGAAGAGATGGGATCTGAAACCAGAGCTGGTACACCGGCTCTATACGGCAGTGGTAAGACCTGTGCTGATGTACGGGGTGGGCGTGTGGTTGCCAGCTCTGGAGAAGGTAACATATAGGAAGATGATGGAGAAGGTGCAAAGTACGGCCTGCATGATTATAAGCGGGGCGCTTAATTCAACACCTACACGCGCTTTAGAGGTTATGTTCTACCTTATTCCAATCGAATTTTTTGGTAAACAGATGGCAGTCAAGGTGGCTACGAGGCTCTCGGCTGTCTCTCAGTGGAAGTGTCTTCAGGTGGGAGACTTAACGATAGTTAGATCACTAAGGGAAGAACTGGTGAATCTAGATTATATTAAACCAACATTGTGCTTAGATAAAGATTTCCGGATCACCTGCTGATCAGCGTGTACCAGGCTGAAGTGGTGGGGATAGGGGAAGCCGTGACATGGTTGAAGCATAACGTGGTATCTGTGAGAGATATCGCAATTTATGTGGACAGTCAAGCAGCACTCAGGTCACTAGAGGCGGTTTCTCTGAAGTCACGGGTGGCGCTGGATTGCCGATCATCTCTTAATGAGATGAGCGTATATATTTCAGTATCCAGATAATCTGGGTCCGTAGGCACTCGGACGTCACGGAAGTAACGCGCATCCACAATAGAAAAACATGACTTTTTCCTTACAGAAAAGTATGAAAATAATTTGAGAAAAAAAAAATTCTCAATTTTTTTTCATACTTTTCTGTAAGGAAAATCATAAATTGGCTTGAAAATGCTAGGCTTGAAAATTATATAAAATATGATATAGTATCCCATTTATTCTAGAGAAGCGAGACATAAGCTTCGATAAATTATCGAAAATGTGATGTCACAAAATGCCACCCCTTCAAGTCTTTTTGCGTAACAACCCATCAGTCGTTAAGAGCTTTTGGCCAGTTATATAACCGAAAATGAAACGGACTGAAACGGAAACGAAACGAAAGACGAAATGACACTGATTATAAGACAAACGGTAAAGTTTTGACGTTTCGGTTTTTTATTTTGATGATCTTAAATGAAAGAAAAATTCTTTCTTTGTAAAATGGAGGTTGCAAAGTTAAATGAAATTTTAAGAATTTAAAAATAGTGAGCATTGAAAAATGACATAGATTTACCCCCCGATTCTGACGATAAGACTACTAATGCACGATTTACAAGTTCCATTTTTTTTCCCAACAAATTGTTTACTGAAAAATAGAGCTGCACGCATATAAAAAAATAGTTACTAGTTAAAAAGAGTCAGCAATATAAACAAATAATGCGTGAATTCCACAGTGAAACAATTTTTTCAGTAAAATTAACACGAAATAAAAATATAAATCCTTTACTTGTTAGAAAGAAACAAAAAAAAATTTCAGTAAAATTTACTGGCAGTAAGTGGAAAATGTTGCCATAAAAAGTGTAAAACTCAATACTTTTTATAGCAACATTTGTTTGTCTTTATCACTCTAACGTAATTTTAATATGTATACTCTCCTCTTTTCGGTTTCCCAGTATTTTTTACTGAAAAAATGTGTTTCACTGTGGAATCCACGCATAAGGCAATGCTATAATTTTTTTGTATGTCCCATAAATTTTGACAGTTCGAACAGCTTGCATTTAAATTATATAACGAACAACATCGAATTGCAAGTAAAAATAAAATATTTAATTACCGCTCATGTTTGCTCGTTTTGTTTGAATGATGTTTATGGCTGCTTGATGTTTATTTGAAACTTTTTTGAATTTTTTTTATTTTACTGCCATAAAAATACTCGTAGAAACTATATTTTATGGGAACATTCCCAGTTTTATGCCAACATTTGCTCAAATTAAAAAGTAAAAAATCCAATTTTATTTTACTGGAATTTGTTCGTGCTTCTCTCGCAAACGAAAATCGTAATATACTTAACCTTTCATTTTTTACTTGAAAAAAAATTGGAACATGTAAATCGTGCATTAGACCATCTTAGCTAAAACTTTATTTTAAAGACTTTTTTTTAAGACTAAAGTCTTCATTGAAATTCTTAAGTCTTAAAAAATATATTGTAACGGTGACACCTAGAATAGAATAGAATAAGTTAATTTCATTAATTGTTCAATGACATTTATAATTTATACTCAACATTTAGGCGTATTTCTATACTAACATATTTGCTGCGCATTTAGGATTATTCTAGAAACAAATATTTTGGTATATAAAGGCGCGCGTTGACGTGTATTGCTGAGTATTATTTTAAACGTGATACAGTGAAGGTTAAATAGAAAGATTATTAAAGTGATTATTAAAGTGATTATTAAAGCGATTATTAAAGTGATAATTAAAAAGTGTGTTATAATTATAATAATTAATTGTGAAAATTGTGTTGTATAATAAATTGTGTTGTGTAAATAAAATTGTGTGAGTTAAAATTGAAGCAGTGTATTTATTCACAATCCAGTGATTCGAACCTTGATTGACAAGGCAAAATCGTAACAATTGGTGACAGCGGTGGGATTGTGAATAATAAGAAAAATGATTTTCTACGGATTAAAGCTTGCGCAATTAAAGGAGCAACTGACACGGCGAGGTTTGGCCAGTGAAGGCACAAAAGCTGGTGGAGCGACTACGTGAGGCCATGGAGAAAGAAGTTTTAAATCCAGACGTGTATGATTTCGAGGAGGAAAAAACGGATGAGACCGGTGTGGACAAGAAAGAAGGCGACGCACAAATGGTGGTCGGAACAACACAAAACCCATCCGGAAGTTTTGATTTATCGCAGTTAATGGCTGCTATGAATCAAATGATGGGACAACAGTTGGTTGGAGTTAAAAATGAGATACAATTGTCGAACCAGGAAATGAAACAACAGATGTTACAAGTAGAGCAACAAGGGGCGGACATTAAACATCAAATGAAATTGTCGAACCAGGACATGAAACAGCAGATGGAGCAACAAGGGGCGGACATTAAAAATCAAATAGAGGATGGCCAAAAGAAAATGGACGAGCGGTTTCTGGAGTTATCTTCTACACTACACGGTAAAGTGGAAAAACTACAAACAGAAGTACACGCGGAAATTCAAAATGTTAAAGGGGAGGTTCAACGTCTCGAGAAGGAGCTCCAAGATGTCAAGGCGAATGGAACGACACATCAAGTGATCCAGACGGTTAATGCAGTTAAGATAAAACCACCAACATTTGATGGAACAACATCCTTCAGTATTTTTAAGTTCCAATTCGAAACGGCGATTAAGCAAAATCAGTGGACTGAAGAACAATGTGTTGCAGCGTTAATTGTGGCTCTTAAAGGCGAAGCGGCAGAAACACTACAAATCATTCCCGAGCAAGAACGGATTGTTTACATCGGAATTATGAAGGCGTTAGATCGAAAATACGGAAGTGACCACAAACGAGAAATCTATCGCATGGAATTGAAGGGTCGATACCAAAGAGGAGGAGAATCGCTACAGGAATTTTCATCGGCAATTGAGCGGCTCGCGCATTTAGCACATTCAAATATGTCGGCCGATTACATGGAGCGAATTAAAATAGATGCATTCATTGACGGTATTCGAGATCCTGAGACGCGCAGAGCGGTGATGTTGTCACCTAAGGCAACTTTCACGGAAACCATCGCTTGTGCGTTAACAAACGAAACTGCGCAAACCATCATCAAACCAGCAATGGAAATTCGCCGACTGGAGATTGATTCCAGAATGGACACCGAGCGGGCTACGCCAAGGTTCAGATATGGAAGTAGCAGGATTAAATGCTGGGTATGTAATAGAATGGGTCACATTTCACGGGACTGTTGGGAGATTAAGAAGAAACGAGGAAGATCGCCATCTCCTATCAAGCGTAGACCAAACGAACAGCAGAGAGAGACCAGAAAGGAGGGTCGGACGACATTGGAGTCGTTAAAAAGAGAGAGCTTGAAGGAGCAAACGCTGACTCCCACAATCGATTGCCCCATGACATCCATCCAAGTTTCGAGATTAAAAGGAAGCGGTGAGAGCTTGACAAAAGAAGTCGATATTGAACATCGGAAGGGAAGTGCACATAAAAATGCCGACGCGTTATTAAGAAGACCATGTCCCGCGGAATGCAAGAATTGTGGGAATGTGGAGGTCAAGGAAAACATCGTCGATATTCGGCTCATGCAAGCGCTACCTGACGAGCAATGGACTGATGAAATGATCAGGAAGGAGCAATTACGGGATGCTGATCTGTCATTCATCATGGAATGTAAGGAAAATGATCGCCGGCCCACGTGGAGTGAGATAGCCGACAAAACTCCCATTGTAAAAAGTTATTGGGCTCAATGGGATAGCCTCCACATAGAAAATGGATGTTTAAAACGAAAGTGGGAAAGCACGGATGGTAAAGTAAAACAATTGTTGGTAGTGGTGCCAAAAGATCGGATAGCGGAAATCCTCAAGGAGTATCACGGAGGAGCAAGTGGAGGTCACCTAGGGATTAATAAAACATTGGCCAAAATTCGCCAACGTTTCTACTGGTCCGGATGTAGACAGTCAGTAGTAGAATGGTGTCGAAGATGTGACCAATGTGCGGCAGGGAAGGGACCAGCACGAAAAAGCCGTGGAACCATGAAACAATATAATGTCGGGGCACCATTTGAGAGAATTGCAATGGACGTGGCGGGGCCATTTCCGACCACCGAGAGCGGAAATAAATATGTGCTAGTAATAATGGATTATTTTAGCAAATGGCCGGAGGTGTACCCCATACCCAATCAGGAGACAACAACAATAGCTGATGCCGTGGTTAACAATTGGATTAGCAGATTTGGTGTACCTATGGAAATTCACACGGATCAAGGAAGGAATTTCGAATCGGTGGTATTTCAGGAGATATGTCAGATGCTTGGAATCAATAAAACAAGAACGACGCCTTTACACCCACAATCGGACGGTATGGTGGAAAGATTCAATGGTACATTGGAGGAATATCTAGCAAAAGCTGTGGAAAGGAACCAACGCAACTGGGATCGACATATACCAATGTTCCTGATGGCCTACCGATCAGCGGTACATGACACAACAGGAGTGACACCAGCTAAAACCATATTTGGGAACAATCTGCGATTACCTGGAGATTTAAAATTTGGGGCTGTTCCATCAGCAGCTCTATGCGGACAGGATTACGTCGACCGAATGAAAGAGGAACTTAATGAAATACATCAATTTGTACGGGAGAAAATTCGAATATCAAGTGATCGAATGAAAGCTCGATATGACATACGAGCAAATAATCAAGGCTTCGAGGAAGGGCAATTGGTATGGCTTCACAACCCGCAACGGCACAAGGGATTATCACCGAAGTTGCAACCCACATGGGAAGGACCTTACACTGTCATTAAAAAGTTGAACGATGTGGTTTATCGCATACAGAAAGGACGGAAAGGTAAACCAAAGGTGGTGCATTTGGAGCGCTTGGCGCTCTACAGAGGAGGTGATCTGGATCCTGTTCGGGACGAACAGGCTTAGGTGGGGGGTAGTGTAACGGTGACACCTAGAATAGAATAGAATAAGTTAATTTCATTAATTGTTCAATGACATTTATAATTTATACTCAACATTTAGGCGTATTTCTATACTAACATATTTGCTGCGCATTTAGGATTATTCTAGAAACAAATATTTTGGTATATAAAGGCACGCGTTGACGTGTATTGCTGAGTATTATTTTAAACGTGATACAGTGAAGGTTAAATAGAAAGATTATTAAAGTGATTATTAAAGTGATTATTAAAGCGATTATTAAAGTGATAATTAAAAAGTGTGTTATAATTATAATAATTAATTGTGAAAATTGTGTTGTATAATAAATTGTGTTGTGTAAATAAAATTGTGTGAGTTAAAATTGAAGCAGTGTATTTATTCACAATCCAGTGATTCGAACCTTGATTGACAAGGCAAAATCGTAACAATATTATAAACTCTCCAAACACTTTTGTAGAGCTACCAAACCAAATTTACACCATACTGTTTCAAATTTATGAACGAATGAAGAGCGACAGTTCAATTCGAAATACATATAATTATTGTTTCTGTTTAAATATCAAAATTATCACTCCTAAGACCACCTATTTCGCTGATATTAACGAAGACAATTTTTTAAGACTACTGACAGATAAGACTAAGTGGAGAATAAGAATTGAAAGTCTATAGTCTTCGCTAAGACAAAAGTTCTTGCTAGGACTGAAAATACATCTGTGACTGTACGTTAGAATCGGTGGGTTAAACTAATCTTTTAAAAAATGAGAAAATATAGCATAAATTTCCATTATTAAAATCACATAGCATACAAATTAAATTATTTATTTTTGGTCATTAAAAAACAGATAAAACAGATTTCCTTTATAATTTTTCCTTGTGGATTTCCATTAATATTTTCCAGTTGTAAATTTATTGTTTTGGCGTCTCAAGCAAAATAAACAAACCCGATAAAAAATATTCACAACTATAGTCTATCATGTTTTCATGCAATCAATCCGTTCGTTTCGTTTCAGTCAGTTTCGTTTGCGGTTATATAACTGGCCCATGTGTCAGCTTGTCCAATTTTTAGGAATAATGATTATGGTCAGCAAAAAGAAGAATCCAGAGTTGCCAGCTGAAGCAAAAATGAAATTCCGGGTGTCCTAAAATTAACGCAGACCAATATTAAGTAAAATGGCAAAAGATTGATCAAATTAGGTTAAGTACGTAGTTCCTGAGATTAACCCGCACATACCACAAACATTCAGACAAATAGATTCTTTACTATACATACGGATAGAAGATAGTAGAACAAATGAAACATTCATCTTGCTAATGCTCCATAAAAAATCAGTTTTTGGGGTTTAAACAATCAATACTCGAAATAGTAAAAGAAAATATCTAAAACTTACCTTTAACAGCTTTCTTCACAGTAATTAAACTCCTCCTGATTACATTCAACAAGGCATTAAATCGCACCATTTCTTGAACTAGTACCGTATTCATACTTTGATGATAGATCGTCGGATACTTTTGCAATGCTGCATCACGATCAAAATCATTTGGTAGCCGATTAAGAATATCAGTTGATATATCATTTACTATTTCTTCGGTTGATTTTTCACTCCCTCCTGTACCCGAAGTATCCTAATAAAAACAACGATATTTGCGATATTAATATTCGATCGACCTCGACTTTACAATAAGTTCGTAAGTGTGGTATAATCTTACCTCGATTTTAAGCAATTTAAGGCGCTTTCAAATAACAATTTAAAATTTAGTAAACTTACAAAAAATCAACTATGTATAAATTACGATCTAAACTATACATACCTTTCTCTCCACCATATCCTGTTAATTTAGGATTTAGAATAAATAATTATTTTCTATAAAAACATAAAAAAAAATTAAATCCTACCGTACGATCCTTTCGTTAGCACAAATATAGAATATTAACAATAACATTACACTGAACCAAGCTAATAATTTTGAATCCATATACCTGTGTCTTTAACGTACTATATAATAGCAACTCAGTTTCTTGTTGATCCTTTGTAATTTCTGCATTATCATGAAGTCCAAACACGCCCGGTCTTGTATTCAACGGTAGTTCCCGTGTGAAGTTCATAAAATGATCGTATTCTTTCTCGTTCGGCACAAAATGTAAATGCTCGGTATCAAAGTAAAACATATTCTCTTCATCCAGTATTAAAGGGTTATAAAACTGGTCTAATATTGTTGTTAGAGTACGTCGATCCCAATCGTCTGTTACACGGCCACCGTAATTACATTCACCTGTTAAATATTTTAGCGCTTCAAATTTCACACCCTCGTACTCATCCAAAAACATTTTCAATTGTGTAACACTAATCCGAAGATCGGTTTCATTAAATTCATATGGTATATTCCAGCCGATTGGGCCAAATTGACGTCGCTCCTGAATTACACCATGAAAAAAGCATAGCGAATACAGAAGTCGTTTGAAAATATTCGACTGTTTACACGACTCGAACCATTCGGGATCACTAACCGGATCCATCATATATGAACGTATTATATTATTTCGAAGTCCTTTAGGCGGCTCATTAGTCATTTTTACGCCATTTTGTAGTACAACCACAGGGAAATGTTCAGCCGGATACGAAGTCAACCATAAACGAAAATCTGGATGTGTTGTGTCCGGTGAAAAAGATTCGCATACTTTTTCTAGTGTGGGCATCCAGCTCTTAGCTAAATGGCAGTTTTGAAGAACCACCCAATTTCCTTGTTTCGTACCTTCGTCAATTAAACGCACTGCGATTGGCCCTTGACCTTGACCCAATGATAATGAAAATAATCGGTTCGCGCCAAATCCTTGATCATCGGCAAATTTCAATAAGGTTGTCGTAGGATCAGCACCCGGAGTTAATACAAATATTAAAGGTATGGAGCAATGTGAATCTTCGTATGAGGCGGCTAAATTGAATGGTGGCGGTTCTACAAAAGCCCGTGACATTTTCAACAGGACGTAATTTTGTATGCCTGGTATTAATTTATCAGGACGAATGCATCTTAATACAACTATTTTTTGAAATGGAGACAATTTAGTTTGCCATGGCGCTGGAAGTTCAGCCTCATGTGGAACTATACTATCATAATAGAGTTTCCAGGCTGGTATATTTTGTGTAAAATGTTGGTGAATACCCTTGAAAGCAGGTAAATCACCAAGTCGGCACAATTCATCCCAACATCGAGAACTTAACCAAGTTACTGGTAATGGAATAGGATTATCTAATCCGACACCGCCAGTTAAAAGGAACATCCATTCGACAATGTCAACTTCGCCCGAAACTTTATGTAAATTAATTGTCAACAACAGTGAAAATAATAATTTATCCTTTTCGAAAAGACTGCGGCAGATGTTAACGTATAGACTGTACGTAAAATATTTCGTTAAATCTTTAAGCCGAACTTCAATATCGTCGACTTTCTCAGTGTTGTCAATTGCAGCAGTAAACAAACCAACAAACCAGGTCAAACTGTATTGATACATTGGGTCGAGATTAGCTAAATCGGTTATTGTAAAGAAAAGAGTGGTTGAGTGTTTTGCTATTGGCGTATAACCTAAACGAGCTACATCAATTTGTTTCTCAGTCACTTCGGCAACCGCTTGCTTCTCATTGATTTCGTTTGCCAAAGTTTTGGATGAACTTAATATTTGAACGGCTGTTTCATCTTCCAATATATTTCCCTCGGATGATAAAACTTTTAAAATTTTATCTTCAATTTCTTTCAGTTTTCTGTAGAAATGATAAAATAATTAATAAATATATTTGAATGTTACGTACATCAACGGAATAGATTACTTTTTATTTTCAGCGCCCGATACGATTAACTGATTTTTCTCTGCTTCTAAATCAGGCCGTTCTCTCGCCACAGTAATTGCTAATATTTGATCCTGTAAACCAGGAATTGTAATCATGAAATTTAGAAGGGTTACCTTAACCGCAACTTCTGGCAAATAATGAGGATTACGATATTTTGTGGTCATATAAAATCTAAATTGATCATTATACTCTATAATCGTGTCACCAAGTTTAATGCAATCTGCACCACCCTGCCTAAATATTTGTTTTAACAGTATTGGTTCGAGTAGCGCCTCTAGTTCCTCACCAACGTTTTCGAGTAACACGGGCAATCCAAACTGAATTGCGTTTTCTAGCACACGAGAATAATCGGGTTGACTAAATCGTATTATACATAATCGGTTCAATTTCTCCATATTTTTAATCCATTTATTGGCCTGGCCCTGTGGGTCAATCATTAATGGCCAACGACGCGCATTCCTGAAAAAGTTTCGTTATAAACCTCGGTACAGTAACAAAACGAATTTTAAAAAACTTACGAGAGAATGATGGCACTTTCAACAGAAAATGCATCATTTGGCAATCCGAATATAATCCATTCCCTGATGGAAACTGGATCACCTAAAACATCAAGCAATTCAAAGTCGCTAGCACAGACCACCCCCAGTGAATTACATCGTTTTGTCCACTCAATAATTTGTTGATTTCGAAACTCGGTTGTAAATGGACCGAGATATGCGACAACACCAGAGGCTACTAGCACGTCTCCAGTCACAGTCAGATATCGTTCACCTAACATTTTAGCAGCTTCGCTCCATCGTGTCTTTTCGCCTCCTAAACCTGTAATAATATCAGTTGCTCGGTGTAATTTTTTGGTACAAAATTCATGCTCAGCTTGTAATTTTCCAAAACTAGTGCGACGTTCTTCAAGTAGACGATTTAGCTCCGCTAAATTTCTTTCGACCGCCGCTAATTGTGCTTGCTTCTGCGCCACAATTGCCATCACCTTCGTATATGAGGCTTGAGCTTCAGCAAGAGCAGCTTTCTTTGGCGCAACTACTTTTGCCACTTTGTCATACTCGTTAATTGCAATAATCCACCGACATAATCCTTCAGCAGCAGATGATGCGGTCTTAACTTTATCGGGATCAAAATGCTCATTTGGAAGAACACGTTGTTGAAGTGTTTGAATTACCCTTGGTGGTATATTATCCTTATCAAAATTGAAAAGACTGTCTAGGAATTTCATGTCTGCCAACACTCTTTTGGATGGTGTCCAATAATCTTCAATCATGCCAACCCCAGATGGCGCAGGTATTTTATCAGGTTTAATGTCTTTTAAAATACAAATACCTTCCATTACAACACGTATTCCAATTGGGGGGCTCTTCATTGTCCTAATAATGGTAATATCAGCTGGAGTTAATGTGTTAAGGGCAGCGAGCGCACTTTCCAATATAGGCATAGCCTCTGCTAATTTGGCATCACATTCTTCCCGAATTTTTGATGCAATTTCTGCCTGGTCCCCAGCCATTTTCTCATCTGCTTTAACCTGCTCACGTTGAATTGCAACTTGTTCACTATCGGCTTCTACCATCTGAACTTGTACCGCAACCTCTTCTGCAGCAATTTTTAATTGAGGTTCCAATTTTTCCAATTGCCTTTGCATCACACCAACCTGCTGCCCCGCAATTTCTAACTGACTCAACCCGGTGAGATATCGTTCTTTTGCCGTAATAATCCCGTTTCGCTTTGAGTCTAAAAGATTTTTAAATGTGTTGATTAATTCCAAATATGATGTGGGTGTCACATAATTATGACGTTGCAATCGCAGCAGGAAGTCAATGGATAATGATTGAGTTGATGTATGGAATTCCATACACATATCTATACAAGTATCACGTTCATGATCAGTTAACTCGATGGTTGCTAAAAATCGTGTTGCAACAGCCAATAGAGCATCCGGAGGCCATGCTTGAAACCAATCAATCGTACAGCAATTCACAATAGAAGGGAACTTGCGCACCCGATTTCGAAATGCATCGCCAATCGGTGACATGCAAAGTATGATGTGCAATTGCTCACGACAAAAAGTAACAAATAAATTAAATAACGCCACTAAACTGCCATCAGTTTGCATACTCTTATCACGTTGCCGATCGATTTGTCGCATTTTCTCGCAAATGTCATTACGATCCTCAATCGGAAATAGATTTGGTACTTCACCCGTATTCAAAAGATTATTAACATCCTCCAAAAATGATTCTTCTTTTATTTGGATATCAGTAAATAGAAATACGCCATGCAGATCGCTAGAACTAACCTTCCGTAATATTAGTTTAATATCGTCATGCCATTCAGCACTTCCGTATTGTCGGGTAATTTCCACTTGAAATATTTCATAATCAACAATATGAGACGCAAGACGAGAAAGCGATTGTCGTCCTGAACCACCTACACCAACCAGCAATGCGTGACTTCTCGGTTGTTTTATGATACGACAAATGCGTGATAAATGTTCAATGGCAAATCGAAATAGTACCAAATTCATCGGCTTCTTGGACATATTATTAAATTCAACGAGATAAGCTTCGACCACCGATCGAAGCTCCTCCAAATCTTGGACTTCTAAATAATTTTTGGTATCCGCTTTGGGATTTGTAAAATCACAGTACATTAATTTTCTCATATCATTCTCAGTGAGTTTATGTTTTGGCTCACACAGACGTTTAAACAACACTTCCGGCTCATCGGACATTTGCTTTCTAATAGTCTCGCATAGACAACCGAATAACCACTCACGATCTTCGTCATCAATTAAACGATCACCATAGACGCGAATTACCTCATGAACCCATAATCGTCGCATGGAACTAAGATCTTCGGTTCCTTCAGGTACCGATAAGAGCACTCCCTAAAATTAAAATAAAATTTTGAAAAAATATATTTTCTTATAGTAAAGTAGAAAATTTTGCAATATCATCACTTGAATATTAGCTCAGTCCATACGCCAAGTTGGGGTTTTTAAACTAAGAATGTCCCATAAGGTAAAATTATGTGCTCTTTCAGAATCTGCAACTCAGTTTTTAAAACTTGATAACGGTTGCTGAACATATCTAGAGTTTGAACAACTTTTTTATTTTGATTTGGGCCATTTCCAATTTATTTGGCGTATGGAGCAAAAATCTAGTGTATTTGAAGGAAAAGATAATGTTAAAATTATTTTGAGTTAATCGCTCAACTAAATATTTTTTTACACGGATATGGAACAATCGGAACCAAAAAACTAAACATAACGTTTGTTCCATATCCGTATAATTTTTTACAAATATGAACAATTTGTAGAGGAAGCATGAACGACATTCGTCAAGGTAATATGGTGGGCAGTCTCCTTTTCTTAAGAAAACTAAAGGCTGGATGGAAACAAGAACAGATGGAAAAAATTAGTGAAACAGAGTGGTATGGACCAATTGAAATATTTCTAACAGCTTCAAGTGAATGTACTGCACAAACCAAAACAAGGCAACAAGTTAAACAAAATTAGCTTTAGAAAAAAATTTAAAATATCTGGTAAATAGGAACGAATTTATAAAAACTCGAAATTATGTATTAAACGTTTTTAAATATGAGGCTGTGATTTGCAAAACTTGTTATATCCAAGACAATTGAAATTTGCAAAAAATGCAAAAAAACTTATAAGTGTTTCCATCGACAATGTTTCAATTCTTGATATACCACACAACAAAGGAATATTGCTAAACATTATTTAATATCTGAAAATGGTAATTTAATTTGGATAAAACGAGATTTGCAGAATAACTTTGGATATACAAAGTTTTGCAAGTTACCCCTTTGGATATGGAGAGTTTTGCAGAATGAAAAATAAAAGAAACATTGTATTTCATTCGATGTTTAACTATTTTTATTGTAAACGTTACCTTACATCAAATAATAAGTAATTAAAATATTCATAATTCAAATGAAATAAGAGCAATTTAGGATATAACGAGTTTTTGAAAAAAAGATTGATGAATATAGAGAGTTTTGCAAATAATGTCAGTTTTCAACCACAATTAAATCAAGGATATCGTGAGTTTTGCCAAATTATTCCACCGAAATCTAATAGATTTGTAAATTATCTTTAAGAAGTAACCGTCATCTTGCTTTTTATTAAAAATGGATATAACAAGTTTTGCAAATCACGGCCTCATATGTACTAAAAATATTCTGGTTGTACCTACATAGATAAGTTATGTATATCCAATGCCTTCTAAGCTACAGGCCGCTTACACCAAATGATGACGACACGCTAAGTCGACGTTTTTATTGCTTTCTCTAGTTGCTTTGTTAGTGTAAATATCTTAAAATTATTATTGCGCAGTCTCGGTTTAGACTTAAATTGACGTCATGTGCGAAAAATGAGAGTAGTAAAAGGCCTGTAGTTTAGAAGGCATTGGTATATCCCTTTTCGTACCCGCGATCAAAATTATGCACGTAAAAATCGTGAACGAAAGAGAATCATGAAAAAAACCAAACGCCATTACAAAATATGTTATGGTTATACGCATTTGTGTATGGTGGACTTGAAGCAAAAAAATGATCTGGCTGGAAAAGGGATACACAAAAGAATCTTGAAAAATTGGAAGAAGAACTATGTTCCCGTCAGGGAACCCCCCCCCCCCTGAGGGGCCCATCATTTAAGAAAATTACTCTACGAAAACTTAGTTAAAATATCTGTTGTGGTCCTATAATACATAAGAAAGACTATTTGCCTTCGGTCATCCCCCTATTTCAGGCAGAATGGATATTAAAAGCAAATGGGGTATAGTTTCTCCGTCCCCTTCATCTTCGCGAGCTGCGATAGAAACCAGGGAATGAGTCACCACGCATTCGCAGAGATCAGCTTTCTAGATCTTTGGAGATTTAGTGTTGACCGCCTCTGCCTAGTTATTGTTCTCGAGCTATTAACTCTTTGCCAGTCTTATGAGTACATATGATACACTGGCGGTTAACCGAGACGCTTTTGTATCATATTTGATACATAATCTAATATTCTTATGCTAAACAATAAATATGCGTAAAACACTATCTTTTATTCATACGCCTGTGCATCATATGCGATACATATAAAAAAAACACCGTACCCATGTTTTGATACGTTACTACCTAACACGCTTAACATCAAACAACAATTCCTATTCGTTAAAGAATATTATATTATGTATCAAATATGATACAGAAGCGTCTGTTAACCGCCTATGTATGCATGAGACTGTAAAAGGGTGAACTCGGAATATACGCTTCAACGCAGCGAGCGGAACTTCAACATTTGCTCGGCTTGGCTGTATCAAAAACTAACAAAGTATGTAAATCAAATCGAATGTATTATTTTTCTAACTACCGTGTATTGTTAGGAGATTAGAAGTAGAAAGACAGTAGATGTAATAAGTTATTCAATTAAAAATGCAAATAAATTAAATTTGCAAAAAAATGGGCTTGTTGCTCGGCAACGCCCTATCATGGAAGTGTTCTGAACAGTATTAAATTAATTCCGAAGCTAAGCTATCTGAAAGAACTAACCAACAAATTTTGAAAGTTGGCAGATCTGGGATCGAGAGTGACCTCACCGTGCGTCCGACCCGGCGCCGTGCAACGGGAGTGTTCACCCAAGATACCAGTATATCTACCTGGGTGTGACGGAAGCCACTGAGCAGATCCGCAATCTAACACGGTTAAAGCGATCAATGTCCAGTTCGTGCCATCACAGACAGAAGACACACACCTCCGAAAATACATGTTATTTTCTGTCTTATATATAAACAATCATGTCAACCAAGTTCTAGTGAACTATATAAAATTGACGAAAATAATTACATCTATTCATATTTGTTTATATATTTTCAATAGATGTCACTACACTTTTAAATAAAAATTTTCAACCACTAGATGGATATGAAACAATTTTTTTCTAATCTTTGGTAGATGTCACTACTGTAAACGTCAAATTTAAAGTTTTCTGCAAATGATTCAAAATTTGAACAGACAATTTATACTAACCTGAATAACGCGAGAGAAATCTCGTAAATTAAATAGATAATGTGATTTAGCTGGCGTTGGCAATAAATTCAACCGTGCCTCCTTATATATAAATAGTGTTGACAGTACAATTTCATCAATACATGGATCAAATTCTTTTGAAAATCCTCTAAAAAGGTAAAATTTTATGATTAGATCGTATTTTTCATTAATTTCTAAATTTAAATTTATTAACCTGGTATCCAAATGCCACAGTACAATTTTACTGAAAATTGTGATTAGTGTTTCATCACTGAATTCGTCAATAGCAATTGCGTTGAAATGTCTCGAAAATCGGGGTGTCACAGTATTTCCCGTCGACGGTGGAGGCATAGCGCACATCAACTGAATATCAATCAATTTAATCGGAACTACCTCTTTTCGGTCGTACCACATCCAATGGTCAAGCATCATTCGTAACAGTTCGATCGGTGGTTGGGCTCCATACGTTTCTTTTATCGGCATCGATACATCATCGACAAAAATTACAGCTCGTTTACCTACTGGAGGCCCGTAAACGCCTTTTCGTCTCTTGTCTAATCTTGACATTACAATATCTTGTGTCTGATTTGCAGATGTTTGGGCCGAAAAATTCAAAAATTGGGCTTTATACATTTCGGTATCGTTCTTCTTTAATAAGAAATCTATGGCATAAACACTTTTCCCGGTACCAGTTGGCCCGCACAAAAGCATCGCCTTTGAGTGTTTCACGAGTAGATCAAATATCGCACAAATCCGTACAGTTTCAGTTGTAGTAATGATAATCTGATTAACCGGCATATCTCTTGGTATTGGGGCCGCAGATTTAACTTCATCCGACCATGGTTTCCATTTACCTTTTCCCTCCTTGATATACCGATAATCAAATACCGTCCCTTGTTTCGGGATCGTGAAAATGTAGGGTCGTTTTAATGGTTCTACTTGATAACTCTCCGGAATTTTATATTTTTTAATTAATTCGTCAGGAAAAACTTTTTCCGATAAACCTCTAAATAAATCTGAAAACTTTTCGCGACTTGCTGCATCTAATGGGCCACCAAGTGACCATACACAGCTAAAGAAAAACACACCTTCTAGTTGAGCACGAACATCCAGATCCGATAAACTTGCATAATACGTGTCCGTCTTGAAATCATCCAAAAAACATTCGTACAAATTCATCAGCGACTGGATTACATTTGAATCAGAGCACGGAGCCACTTGCCGTGCGCCACCTTTTCTAGAAAACCACAAAAGCATTGGACAAAATCTCATAAATAACCCTGTTATAACCTCTTTGTTTAAAGCATGGAACGTTTCGGGAAGAGTATTTTTCCACGATGTCAATAGGGGTTCCCATCCTAGCGAAGATGGCTCCATATAAATCATACCACATCGAGACACAGTAGCGGGTGAAGCAACTTCCAAATCCATTGGTTCAAATATCAAATTTGTTGTATTTGCTAATTGAATGATCTCACCAGACATTAAACAAAGCTTTTTGTTATCGTCCAGTACAGTGTTCATATTTTCAATCCAAATTGCATCCACCGGTCCATCAAAAATCAACCATTTTCGCTCCGTTGTGGTTGATACCGCAAAAGCTCGGTAACTTACCGCTAAAATTCCATCACTCCACTCATGTGAAACCGGATCGAATTGGCCGTACAATTGACCCATTGTAACCGCTTTGGGATTCATTACGGTATAAATCGCTTTATGCTCATTCATCATTCCCTTTTCTTCGACATAACCCAGAGCCTCGGCTAGCATGCGATAACAAGTTGTTTTGCCGCCAAATGGATATCCTGTTATCATAAGTCCGTGTCGAACTATAATCATTTCATAGAGTTGTTGTGCTTTTTCTAGGAAGAAATCGGTACATTGTTTATTGTTATTATCGCAGGCACGATGCATCGCCTCATTGAACACAACGTAATCTGCTTCAGGTAAATTTACACCAGGGAACAAATCCGAGGCAATTCCTTGGAACAACGGCACGTCTTGATTTAAAAATTTGGCCAAATTAACATCTTTAATCGATCGAAGCACGATAATATCTTCTACCTCATCCGGGTACTTCAATTTTAATGCACCAGCTGCCTTTAGAACAGATTTAACTGCTCGCATTCCGTAATCGTAATGTGGTTGCGTACTTAATTGTTCGGAACATAACCGATATGTGGCCACAATTTTAACAGCTAATGGCCTGGCATTTAGGTACCCGAAAGCATACAGTTCAATTTCGGCAATTAACACATAATCGGGAACCATCATAGCAACAGAACGGAATAAAGCCTTCAAATTATCAGGCAGCTCTGATCGTCCCGCATATCCAGGATTCATTGTAATAAACACAGCGCACGTGGGATCCAATTGCAGCATTGTACCTTCAAACAATAGTTTAGGATTTCCTGAGTTGATCCCGCGTTGAATCGTTAAGATCTGTTGTGCGACCACAGAAAGTACTTCCAGATCAATTCGATTAAATTCGTCAAAGCAAGACCAGGCGCCACACGATGCTAGTCCTTTAAAGAATTTTCCCAATGCAATGTAATCTAAGCCATCGGAACAGTTGAAAACAACGCATTGTTTTGCCACGGCTTTTGCCAAATCTTTTGTTGTTTCAGTTTTACCGGTGCCTGCTGGTCCTTCAGGTGCCCCACCTAAATGTAAATGTAGTGCACCGAAAAGGGTACGATAACATCTATCCGTTAGTGGCGTTATCACCAAACGTGGAGTATTTCCCAAATACTCGTAACCGTATGGTAGTGTAGAGTTTATCATGCGCGTCTGCAGATTGTCTGCCTCATAATAGTAACGCAGTTGGCATAACCATTGAAAATCAGTGATGACTTGGATGTTATTTTTAATCAATCCCAGTAATACATCTCTTGAATGCACGTCCAATACAACAAGCGCACCTAGTGTTATTCGATTTTGTGTTGACAGATAGCCCCGCACCAAATCGACAATTTGCGATATTTCAAGGATACATTTATCGTAGTATGTCTGCAAATAGCTGGCTGCATCATCCGAAAGAAGTCCAGCAGTAACTTGTAAAGTCCACTCCGCTTGCGATATGCATTGTATGCATTGACCTGGCCACTGTAACACCCATTCATGACGAATTGTATTAGGATATGCTTCGTAAGATTGTTTAACTTTTAAATGAACACTTTTTTTCATAAGTGTTTCTAATTCCAATAACCATTTCTCCACCTGCCCTCTTGCTTTGGCGGTTGAAATAATATCAACCAGTAACACTAGCTCCCCTTCACTTGATTTCATTGTTGTAACTTCCAATGCCTCCGTAAATGCCAGTGAGGCAATACCCTCGAAACATTTTTTCAAATGTGGTTGGACACGAGTTGGATCTTTAGTTTCCGACAAAATTTCCAGTAATTCATCATTTGATAGGAAGAAGAATCGCGGGAAATATAATCGTTTCTTTTCCAAATATGCATTAAGTCCTTTTTGAATAACTTCCAATAGGTTAAAAGCTTTCTTTAGTTTGTCAGACATTTTCTCGATTTCAATTACTTCCATAACTTGTGGATCAGCATCAACTTGCTTCATTAGATCTTTCCAAATCTTATCCACAGCACTAAACCGTCGGCCCTCTTCAGGCATTTGTTGTTGAATGTCAGGACTGGAGAAGATTGGTTCTAAGTACATCCAGGTAGATTGAACACGTAACCAGTCATCCAGAATATCTTGTAGTAGCAAAAGTTTTCCTTCCCACGTCTGGATTTGTTTCTCGAAAGGTTTAATGTAGGGTGAACCTTTGATGGTCTGAGTCTTGATGATGTGATCATCAAGTAACGTTTGTATATCGTCCACAGATGAAAGTATGTAGGTTCCTGTATCACGATATGGATTAACTGTAAATGAAACATCAGCCCATTCGTGAACCATTTTAGACATGGCCTTTTCTAAATTGTTTTCTTTGGTTGCGCTCTCCGAAATAGTCTCGAACCTCTCAATATAATCATCCAGGCCGTATTCTATAATCTTCTCCAACGTTAAATCGGGTGACACCTTTATAGGGAAACCAACAATCTCCGAAATTTGCTCCCAATGCCGCTCCTTCATTCCCGGATTGCCAAGTGTTTGAATTATTGGCATATGTTGCTTAAAATCATCGATCGCTGATTTTACATCAGAACACAATTGTTGTGTGGCGGGTCGATCGTGGAACGTTTTTTCTAATTTTAGTACGGTGCGATATGTTGTACCAACCTCATCTTCAATATCATCAGGATCATGGGTGCCGACTTGTGAATATAACCAAACATCAAGTTTATCGTAAAATGATTGGCCAGCGTCAAATAATTTTTTGTAAGGAATTAATTTATCATGTGTTTGTTTACGCAACGGATATTGTGACAATTCCCAGCCATATGCCGTCTCTTCTTCGTTGATCTGATCTATTTTCTCCATTGCGGTAATTAATCGATTATCGAGTACGCTGGCGCGTTTTTTATACTTTTGAATTTTATTGATGTCGCCCCAATTCTGATAGTCTTGTACTTGCTCCCAATATGTTTCCAAATCTTTTCGGAACAATTCAATTCGCCGACGAAGTGTTTCTTGATATTCTATCGTTTTTTCTTCAATTATATCGCGATGCTCTTTGAATACTTCCGGCATTTTAAGATACCATAAAAATGTCGTACTGTTTTGCTTAATCTCTAGCGGAGTGAACAGCGTAACGTCGGTTAGATAAAGTATTTGCTGAAGATTTACATTCAGTTTTGCCTCCATTTCTGGGATTGTAACATCTTCGGTTTTTGCGACATAGGCTTTCAACTCCATCAATTGCTTTGTGTCGACTGGGACAGTTAATGCTTTTTTAGATATTTCGTCGTATTGTTCACCCAAGTATGCGATGTCTCCTTGTTGATTTTCAGTCATTTTTGCTATCAGTTCATCCTGCATGAAGCGTGCTAAACCCTCAAGTGTATGTATTAAACCTTCCCGATGAAATTCGTAAAGGCCCATTTTAATACATCCCCACACCTCAAATGGAATAGATGCTTCGATAGCTTTATACGATTGCACTTGTTTGCAGTATTCTTCAAATTTAGGATCGCTATCGATGAAATTGTCAATTTTTTCTGAGTCGATTCCGTTCATCAAACTCATATACATATCAAAATCTTGCATTCGCAATTCGGGCCCGATTCGCTGGTCTTCTAGCAAATTATAGATTCTCGATTTACAGTCATCGATTATATCGGTTGGTATAACGGGTTTTAAATCCATTTCGCCCGAATCTTTGCCATCAATATAGATTCGAGTTTCAATACGTGGAAAGACGGTAATCGCTTTATAAATTAAATCTATCATCCGTAACAATTCCGATTGCATTTTGGGGAAAGTTGGGCTAAAAGTTAATGTATCCTCACTCTCAAGCAAAATGGTTAAACGGAAACCGGGGTTTCTTCCGTGTATGTCACATATAAAGTCTGTGAATGTACGGAGCGTTTTTATGCATAAATCTTGCAACTGTCGAGTCATTAAAGCTGATACTGTGTTGTAAAATTGAGTCATTAATTTTATTTTCGATGTACTAGGGATTAGTTTCTTCTTGGTGCCTCGAACAAATATTTGTTGGATTTGGCCATACCACTTTTGGTTGAGAAGGGCTTTGGTATCCTCAATTTGATGGTGGATTATCATCTACAAATAAATAATTGAGAGTTAGAATGTATGTAATAAAATTTAAAATCGAAACGAAAGCATACCGTAAACTCAGCCAAATCAAATGCTTGATTTTTCTCGCATAGCTTAGGAATATCAATTAGGATAAGGTCACTATATGTGGTGTACCAAAGTTGATAGATCTGTGAGACACAGAAGTTGATTGCAAATAAATTGGATTTCATGAAACGTCGATTATCCAAAAAACGATGGCGCCATCTAAATGTCATATTTTTAATTTCAATCCGCTCATGTGTAAGTACCTCCTTTCGATATTGCGCTTGAAACGAGTCACAAAGGACGAAATCTATAATTGCCTTCTTTACCGCAATTAGGTATTCGCCTTTAATCTCATCTACAAGTATGTTGAATAATTCTTTCCATTTTTGAAGTGTTTGTGGAATATGATGCATGATTCGTTCAAAAATGTGAGCATCCATCGGGGCTACATGGATCGTGTCAATCCCGTGCTTTATGTAATAGTAATATTTAAGAATTTCCTTCTCGGTAGCACTCGGGATTTCATTTTCAGTGGTGTCTTCCGCGGTCGAAGATATTAATTCAACAAGCCTCTTACGAAAATCCTCTCGATCTCTACGATTCTGTCCATACGACTTCTTCTTTTGGGCCCCATCCAATAAATGAGATTTCGTTTGTTGTGGTTTAATTCGTTTCGAATGTCGCAAAATTTTCTCTGGCAAAGTAAATATGCCGGGATTTAATAAATCTGTAGTTCGCTTTGGTGCGTTTAATTCATACCAATATTGTGTTGCTAAATATTGGCCGTTTGCTTTACGCTTGGTCCCGGTTTTTGAATTATTCCCGGAATCCATTTTTAGAAACGGTTTTTGGTAACCGTCGGCGATACAAACAGGTTATTTTCAGTTAGGTTGGTGCATATAAACAAAAGTACTCTCCTGCAACGATAGGATCGCTGCAATCAGTAAATTGTTGTCAAACGATTTGCACCTCTGCCTTATGTCAAACAAGAAAATTTTTAACCTACAAAATCATTAATAATTAAATAAAAATTAAATATTATTTAAATATAATTTAATTTACCTATAAAGTGAGTAAAAATTAATATTATATATAAGTTTAGTAAATTAAAATCAAAATATACGACTGTCTTAAATGAAAAACGCTTTTAAACTAAACTTTTTCAACTCGTTTCCATAACAATCGATCGAAAATCTATTTACTTTCCTTGGTAACTGATTTATTTCAATTTCTCCATTTAGATATATTATTTCAATACGGGGTACAATGTTTTTAAGGCATTTCAATCGCTTTATACATACGGGCAAGTATTTATGGGTGGGCGAAAAAAGTTCGTTAGCTGCCTTGCGCAAGAAGACCGGTTACACATTTGCGAACTGCAAAAAGGCTTTAGAATTACACCAAAATGATATTGGAAAAGCAGAAGAGTGGTTGAATAAGCAGGCTCAAGAATTAGGATGGTCCAAGGCAACTAAACTGGAGGGGCGAGCAACAAAACAAGGATTGATCGGTGTGCTAATTAAAAATAACATTGGGGCTATGGTTGAGGTAAATTGTGAGACGGATTTTGTGGCGCGCAATGAAAATTTCCAGTTATTTGTTAATACAGTTTCATCGGCTTGTGCGGATTTTATTAAATCCTTCGACGCAAAAGATTTAGTGAAAATAAATCTCACAAATGAGCAGTTAAAAAATTTGCCAGCTACGAATGGCAAATCATTGGCTGAAAATTTAGCCCTTGTGATAGGAAATGTAGGTGAAAATGCTACATTGCGGCGTGCTGTTTGCTTCAAATCGAATTCACCAATAAAACTATTTGGATACGCCCATCCTAATGTCGGTACAGATATACCGCAGGGACTCACCATCTTTGGCAAATATGGATCAATTGTTGCACTAAAATCACCGACAGAAGATCCGGAGCTAATGAAAAATCTCTGTCAACACATTGTTGGTATGAATCCAGTAAAACTGGGTAATAAGGACCAGGATACACCTAATGAGGTTAAAGATGATGAAACCTGCTTAATATATCAAGAATTCTTATTGAATCCAGATGTTATAGTGGACGAAGTACTAACAGAAAATAACGTTGAAATAATTGATTTTCATCGTTTTGAATGTGGTGAAAATTTAGAAGACACGACTAATAAAGAATCCGAGGAACTTAAGAAGGCAGTAAATTAAATCAAATAAATTTACATTAGAAATTAATAAATTTGCAAATTAAGTTTAATAATTATACCATTTTATTTCTGAATATGTACATATATTGAATATGAGATTATCCTAGGCACGAACCGAAATCGATATTAATTTAACCTACAATAAAAATATCAATCATGTAATCGCTAATTGTCATAAACATGCACAACGAGAATTATTTTCAATTTATCTGAGTGGTGGCACGTTCAATTTTATGTTAATCAATTTATTTATTCGTTTATCAATTAATAATTCATAATTATCAAACCAATTTAATACTCAAATAGTTTGCTATTAAAATGACTTCTCTATTTTATCGTAATGTATTAAAAAACTTAAATTTAAAGCAAAATGTGAGTTGCTTCCAAGCATTGGTAGTAAAATTACATGTTTTACCAAATTAATAAATTAAAATCTTATTTTTTTACAGTTCATAAATACAACAAAGCGTTATCTTAATTTACAAGAATACCAGAGTAAACAAATATTGAAAGAGTATAATGTGAATATACAAAACTTTCGGGTCTTATCAAAGCCGGACGATATCAATTTGATCAATGACTTAGGTATGAATGGAAAATGCATAAATTTTGTATAAATATGCCATACATTAATTAATTTTGTAAAATAGATGCTTCAGAATATGTTATCAAAGCACAAATATTGGCTGGTGGACGGGGTAAAGGTCATTTTGATAGTGGTTTCAAAGGTGGCGTTCATATCACCAGCAAGTACGTAATAGTCTGCCCAATTTAACTTTTGGGGTTTTTATTTATATTAGCTCTTATTCCAGTCGCAATGACATTCCTGATCTTATAAAACAAATGGTTGGTCACCGTTTAATTACTAAACAAACTCCTCAAAATGGCATTCTTGTCCAAAAGGTTATGGTTGCGCAGAGTGTAAATATTGTGCGTGAAACATATCTGGGGATTGTATTGAATCGCGAGAGCGGTGGTCCTGTACTCATTGTATCACCATGTGGAGGTATGGATATAGAGGCAGTCGCAGAAAAAACACCTGAGAAAATTAAAACCATTCCGATCGATATTGTTACCGGCATCACCAAATCGATTTGCAACGAAGCCGCGGAATTTTTAGAATTTAAAGGCGCTACAAAACAACGAGCCGCCGATGAAATCGAAAAATTATACAATCTCTTTTTAAAGGTAGACTAGTTGATTGCATAATTCTGAAATTTATTTATACTAAAGTTCAAGTTATGTATATACATACATATCAAGATTAGATAGATCATTCATACATAATATGTACATATATTTGTATTTATTGTATACATTCAGGGGACTTCTAATGTAATTTCAGATTGATGCTGTTCAAATCGAAATAAACCCATTGGCTGAGATTGATGATGGAAGTGTAATATCCGTAGATGCAAAATTAAATTTTGATGATAATGCTAAATTTCGGCAAAGGAATATATTCAGCATGGACGATGAATCCGAATCAGATAAGCTAGAAGTAGAAGCTGAGAAGTATAATTTGAATTATGTGCGAATGGATGGTGACATTGGTTGTTTGGTAAATGGTGCAGGTTTGGCTATGGCCACAATGGATATTATTCAGTTGAATGGAGGGGCACCAGCAAATTTCTTGGATGTTGGTGGTGGGGTCAAAGAAGACCAAGTCATAAAAGCGTTCCAAATAGTACTAGAAGATAAAAATGTTAAAGCGATTCTGGTGAACATTTTTGGTGGAATTGTAAATTGTGCTACTATTGCTAATGGTGTTATCAATGCTTCAAAAGTACTAAAGATATCTGTTCCAATTATTGTGCGCTTGGATGGTACAAATGCCGTGGAAGCACGAAAAATACTTAAAAATTCCGGTCTAAAATTAGAGACAGCTGCCAATTTAGACGAGGCAGCTGCTAAGGCCGTCGCAGCTGTTAAAAAACGTTAAGACTTTATTATATGTAAGTTATGTTAAATGTATAGTACAAAATGTTATGAATTTATTCCAATTATAAAGTGTTAGGACAATAAATAAGCAAGCAGTGACAAAGATTTTTTTGTTTCCTTTAATTCATTTTGATCCTCACCATAGAAATTCCCGGCCAGAATGAGCACAATGCATTTAGAAGGGGAGGAAACAGAAAGCGATTCCGATGGTAACAATATCCTAGAAGATAAATTGCATGAATTAGTACAGCAGAACGAGATTTTAACAAAGCAGTTAATTATTATTCTTGATCTTCCTTACCGTGTTATAATTCATCGTTTTATTCTAGATTAACTGAAGAGAGAGAAAAATGGTTAAAAATCGAAGATCGCTATAATTACCTAGAGAAAAATTATATAGAGTTTACTGGACTCAAAGACGAGTATATGAAATTGACTAACGACCGATTGAAACTTGATGCAACGACGAAGTGCGGCAGTAAATCGACCCAAACTTGGGACAATGTAATATGTGAATTTTGTAAGTCAACGGAGTACATAGCGTCTCAAGAATCTTTCAAAAAGTTTATAGAATGCCAAAAGCAAGAGTCCCTATGTATTAAGAAGGATAACTTGACTGATCTTCAAGATAAATTCAATGAACTAAAACTAAAAATCCAAGAAATGGAGTTGCAGTCACGAAACAATTCTGAACTATTGGAAATTGCCAAATTAAAGGGAATCAATTCGAAATGCAAATCAGTAATGCGAGAGCTTCTATCGAAATATAAACAGGAGCGAAATAAAACAAAATTACTACAACGGATTGTGGCTGGTTATAAAACTGATCAGTGGGTGTTTACTGTTTTAAAATAAAAATTTTGCTGCGCTAATCTATAAATATACCTACATAAATTATATTTTCAGAAAATTCACTCTTCAGGAGGAGCTCTTTATTCACAATATAAAAAGTGATTTAATAACACCAGAATTGAATGAATCTGCTGATCAAATAGAAGCCGATGCGGAAAAAATTGATGAAGCTTTTATCTCGGAATTGAATAGTCAGTTATTCTGTTCTGAGTCTAATGGTGCGGTAGAATAAATACCAATTTTAATTTTATATTCGTTTATATTTTCATTGTTTGAGTGCCGTGCGGACAATAGGAACAGTTCAAATTTTTTGTAACGGACCAGCTGCATCACAGCGTGGGGACCTTTTAAGAAATCGTTGTTTCAGATAACCTCAATTATTTATTTCGTTCTTTATTCCAACAGTGCTACCTAGCAATTTTACTAGGAAATTATTTAGTTTATATGCTCATCAATTATCGAAAAAAAATAAAAATTTACATTACAAAGGTAATAAACTTCTATAATTTACATACATGTTATCAAATTATATTGTTTTTTTTTAAATAATTCCGATTTAACTAAGATCCGTTAAAATCCGGAAGAAATTACGACCTGTCATTTATTTCACACTCAATTGTGAGGGTTGAACTTAATTGAACCAAAAACAAAAATGTGTGGCAGGAAAAGGAATATTAGGTGAAAACAAAGAGTAGTAATGTTATAAAGAGTAACCAAACAAGAAAAAATTTCATCAAAAAATTGGCGGGTTACGCAATTTAATGGTTTATACAATACATTTACAGAACAATTTATTTTATTTCAGTCGAATATTGTCATACTCGTACCTATTGATAGAAAACTATAAAAGTTACGGTAAATAATGACGTAAGTCTATTGTATAACCCATTTAAATTACATAACTCACGCAATTTTTGTTGAAAATTTTTCCATTGTTTCGTTACTCTTTACAAATCATTACATACTCTTTGGTGAAAATAATAAGGCGAATTATGTGAAACGTGATAATGTAGCACAGTCACACCAAACGCGAGTTACATGAAGTTTACCTCGAACGTATCGCGCCTTAAGGCAGGTTAACGGAAACATTCACAGGGGAGGATGGTTTCATCAGAGTTGTAAAATTAATTGCACCATTAAATGGCAAGGAAGGGAAGTAAGCTTTGCCTATAACAAAATCAGTGTGCTATCTATCCATTAAAAATGAAGAGAATGTATCAAACACAATTGTTATGTGCAACCATGCTAAAACATAATGCTGAAACATGGTTCGAGACCACTAGCCTTCACGACCATATATTATAAAGTATGTATTCTATATTTTGTGTCACGAAGCAATCGCGTCATTTCCGTATTTAGGGTGATTTTAGTATCATCATAATATCGACAAATAGTAATAGTGCGTACTAGAGGCCTGTACGGATACGTTTTTTCGTATCCGCATCCGCCGAAAAAAATATAAATTTATCCGCACTCGCGAAAAAATTTAAAATCCGCATCCGCAAAACCGTTGTTTATGAATTATCTTTACCTAAAGTCCGAATACTCACACAAGAGTTTAAGTTGTATTCTTTTGGACCATTTGCATGATCGTTCGACCACCAGTATTTTAGGAACCGATTATTTAAATGAGAAATCTATACAATTTTGGGGGACGGCGCGTAATAAAAAGAGAAAATGTGATAACCACTTCATCATACACGTCAACAAATCATTCTTTGCATAAATTAGTAGAAATTAGGGTGGCCACATGGAAACAGCATATAAGCAAATGGAATGGTAAACATCGGTAAACGGTAAAATGGAAGGAGAAAACGAGATCATCCCGCCCCCCGATATGCCAGTATGCAATTATAAGCGTATGTCATTTGCCAAATTACAACAACAATGCTATGTATTCAATACCAATTTGGAATTCGTTGAATTCCTACAGAGTTGATGGTATTGAAATTCCAATTCTATTTTTTAGTTACTGTGCTTATCACTAGAGTTTTCTCTAGAGAAATAAAGCACGGGAATTAATTTAAGTAGTGTTGCTTTCGCTAATCCGCTTAGCTTAGCTAAGAAATGTGAAAGCAACAACTTTTGGATTTAATTTTTTAATGCGTTTTAATTTTTCTATATTGGTTGATTTTCTTAATATTTATTTTATTTTTTTTTTATTTTAAGAAATAGAATAAATTAAATTCGGTATTTTGCTATCAAATAACAAATGCTAAATTATTATTCAATATAAATTTTTCTAGAAAAATAGAAAAAAAAATGCCTTGCGGTAAACACCGTAACCATAAAATGATTTTATTTCCCCTAATCCTAAAAATTTTTTTCTTAACATTCTAAAACAATCGGCTTGAATACAATGCAATTGTTGTTGTAATCTTTTGAAAGCAACACAGCTTTAGCTGTGTTGCTTTCAAAAGATTGCAACAACAATTGCATTGTATTCAAGCCGACTGTTTTAGAATGTTAAGAAAAAAAAATTTAGGAATAGGGGGAATAAAAGCTGTGTTGCTTTCAAAAGATTACAACAACAATTGCATTGTATTCAAGCCGATTGTTTTAGAATGTTAAGAAAAAAATTTTAGGATTAGGGGAAATAAAATCATTTTTGGTTATGGTGTTTACCGCAAGGCGTCATTTTTTCTATTTTTCTCGAAAAATTTATCTTGTAGAATAATTTAGCATTTGTTATTTGATAGCAAAATACCGAATTTAATTTATTCTATTTCTTAAAATAAAAAAAAATAAAATAAATATTAAGAAAATGATCAACACAGAAAAATTAAAACGCATTAAAAAATTAAATCCAAAAGTTGTTGCTTTCACATTTCTTAGCTAAGCTAAGCGGATTAGCGAAAGCAAATTTGTTATTTCTTTTGACCAAGAATTGAATTCTAATTCCAAATCCAATTCCTTGGCAAATGAAATACGCTTTATGTATCATCCAGTAGGTGTCTGCCCTTCCAACGGCCTTGGGGTCTGGCTAGGATTTAATAAACTTATTAATCTGAGATCAACATGATATTGTAACCTCGATGTTTGTTATTAACTGAAATAGTATTAACCGAAATAGAAAAATTTTGACATTGCAAGGTAAAAGGAAAAACACATTGAAATTGTTATGCGTGCCGATGTAAATACAATAGGTTTGTTTATCCGTGCGGATAATCCGCATCGTGCGGATAGACTTCGCATAATGCGGATCATTCTAAATCCTCATCCGACAGAAATTAATACCGACACATCAGCTTTTATCCGCGGATAGCGGCGAACATGTCTTTAAGTTTTACTAGCCACTAATGCAAATGGTTTAAATTGAGTGTAACAATGCTCTTAACTGCAAAGTTTTCTAAACAAAAATAAAATCACGATAAAAAATTAACGAACTAGAATTGTTTAAAAGCATGCACATACACATGCACAAATGCACCTTAATTTTCCTATAACCCAAGTATCGCTACTTCCAACATATTTCGATTTTTATGGAACAATTGTTGGAACTAAGTTCCACGGTCAAGTTCCATTTTATTACAAGTTTTACTATGAACTGTGGAACAAAAACCCATAACTCAAGGAACTGGGTATTTTTGAGTTCCATGTCTTCCATGAAATTTCTCAAAAATGTAACGAAAGTTGGAACTGTCAAAATGAGTTACATTTTGTTATACTTGGGAATCGTGTATCGATTTCGAATCGTACATAACTTCATTTTATTTTTGTTTTGTTTTTTATCAGTTTTTTCCGTTCAGTTTACAATTCTGCTTGTCAAAACATATTTTCTAATTGGAATTCTATGGTTGTCTCTTTCCTGCTCATTTGAAATAAAATCTTTTGCTTCACTTTTTTCAATAGAAACAAATCAGAAAATTTTAATCAGTCGTAGTCCGTGAATTGACAAAAAATAATCGCGAAAAGTGGTAACAGAGTGATTTATTGAATTTTTTTTATTTTCAGTTTTTCATTTTTTTACTTTTATTAATAATTATGTTAAACAAATAATTTAGATTGTGTAATATCTGTGTGATGAATGTGCAATAATATTATATAAAGTAGTTAGTGGAGTGTAAACTATTAATAAATAATAAAATATCGAAAACAAACATTCGAACATGAATTTTTACAACTACAAAAGACGTCGTACGACACAGACAACATCCAGCACCACCAGCTCTTCAATATTTTCATTATCATGGATTACAGTTACGCTTATTTATTTCTCGTGTCTATTTAGTACATGCAATAGTGAAGCAACTGATATTGCGCTAGACGCAAAGTTTACACAAAATCATAGAATCGATAGTTTAAATTTATTACTGTACACATTTTTGCTAACGCTGACCGTATTAACAATATGGTTATTTAAACATCGTCGTGTTAGCTGGTTACATGAAACAGGATTAGCTGTAATTTATGGTGAGTAGGTAGCTGAACTTTTTACCTAATGTCGGTAATTAAGAAAATATGAACGAAAGAATTCGATTTATTTGCTTCGCATCGCACGTTCAATGCCATTGTCACATACAGCGGAGAATATGAGAAGAAGAAAATTATTCGTCTATAAATAAAATCGGGGATCTCACAGAAAATTAGAATAATTTTCGCAATTTCCGATGAATCACACGATTTTTTAATTACATATTTTTATAGGTTGTTTACGTAAAGTTCCGATAAATTGCGATGCCTTTATTTTGCTTGTTGACATTTAGGAAGCAAAATGTGTGTTTTTTCATTTTCAACCCAATCTTTTTATTGTTTGTAGACAATTGGGAATTTGGTACATTTCGGGTGTCAATTTATATTCTTCTACTTTATTCAATTCCTGTGTTTCAATGTCTTGCTTTAAATTTTTCCCAAAATTCATAAGCCTCGAAAGTTGTATTTAATTGATCAATGTTTAATTTATATGGAAAACTTGTTTATATTCAAGGTCAAATTGCCTTTGTAAACCTGATCGCCAGCTTAATGTAGAGCCAAAAAATTCCTACATTGCGCATTATGAGACTAATCCAATGTAGTCGTTTGGACATAACCTAGCTACAATCCCCGCCGGTCAGGTTCCGCTTCCAATAGTTGGCATTTTACAGATTTTTGAAGTGCAAGCTTGCACGAGAGCGAGAGATTTTTAATCGCAACAACATTGAGAAGGCGAAGAGCTCTCCAGTTGCAACGTTCCTTTATACCAGTTTAGATAATGTTCCAAGCTGTAATGTGTTTTGACCAGAAGTCGTAAAGTTTATTATTTATTTATGAGTTTATTATAAACCTTTGTATAAAAAAAATATTTAAATTTATTACAATAAGAAATAGCTCTAAGTAGTTACACAATAAAAATATTTTAAAAAATTCAGACAATAAATATTTATCTTTTACAAATATTTCAACAAATGTTTTAAATTTTCTCTAAAGTTTTCTATATTTTATGTTGTTTGGAAGTTTACTGAAAAAAAGTCGGATTCTCTCTTTACAATACTGAATTCTGTGAACATCTGCATTTCTTAGATTGTAGTTCGTTGTGGTATCCACATAATTAATAGTAGCGTAGAGGTATGTTGGCATCAATTTATGTTCTAGTTAAAAAAAAATATTAGAACTTTTAAGACACTTCTTTGCTGACATTCATACAATTTAGTTCACCTAACATTCTTGTAAGATATCATTCCTCAAAGTAGTTCTCATAGCTCTGTTTTGTTGTACTTGTTTGTGGTCTAGACCAATTTTCATTATTATTATTAGAAATCCGATTTATTTGGATATTTTCCTACAAATCATTTTTAAAT
Organism: Nephrotoma appendiculata; assembly: GCA_947310385.1. NCBI lineage: Eukaryota > Metazoa > Arthropoda > Insecta > Diptera > Tipulidae > Nephrotoma > Nephrotoma appendiculata. The sequence continues at coordinate 155,121,208 of OX371224.1, read as the reverse complement.
GATCATCAAACTTGAGTTTGGTATCAATAATCACTTCGAGGTATTTGAAATGTTCTTTTATTAATAATATTTATTTATTACAACTGATTCACAAATCATCTAATAATTTATTTTTCATAATTTAAATTCTCGTTTGGAGGATCGTTTAAAGGGCTTTTGACTAGTCCCTTTTACAGTTTTATTATATTTCTGGTCGATCCAAATTGGAACTTGTATATCAAATGGTTTCTTCCTTCGCAGCCGTCTTCCTGGGATTATGCCAACCAACATACGACGTAGCCCAGCATTTTATTGTAGGCCAATACGTTGCATCTGATTTCTCGCGTATTTGCTTGTTTCTTCACTGACAAAATCCATCTTCAGATCTCTATGAAGTTTATCCTTTCTTATGTATCACGGTGCAAGCACCTATTCCACATAGGACTTTACTAGGACTTTATACAGCACCAGAACTGAACACACCGTAAGATCACACAGGCTTTAGAATTTGTCAGTTTGCAATTTATTATGTAAAGTTAGCTCAGAATTTCTCGCTAAAAGCCAACCCATCTTTCTGTATTTCTTGTTCCTTTTTTTATTTTTGACATGCACTTAGAGTCTTTTATTTGCATAATAAATTAACTGGGTTAGCATTGGTGAAGTTTAGGTGAACAGACTTTGTTTCATTAAGTGGTATTTGTTGTGTCTTCGACTCGGTACTGACAGTATTAATAACTCTTCGCAATTTGCTTCTGGTTTCTTCCTTGTGGCGTAACTTCCCTAGAGGCTGGAACGTGTTGTCGAAGTGGATTGCAAACAAAAAGCTTTGTCCTTATAGCCCATGTTCCATCTTAATTTTTTACTGGGAGAATTTGAAGTTTATATACGAGGGCAAATCAATATATTCGTAGTATTGGTATGTAATTATGGAGTGAAAGAGTACACCATATTTTTTTTGTTAATTTGTCAACTACAAGAAACATCTAGAAACAACTTTTGTTTTATTTTGTTTAATTTATTTCTGAACGTCAATTTTCCAACACGTGTTTAGACAAAAATAGAAAATGAATAAAATTGAAGTGCGGTAATTAATTTTTTTTGTCAAGATGAAAACAACACTAAATTTATTTTTGATTATACGTCAAAAGTTTATTGTGAATGTGGACCAAAATATTCTACAGTAGCGAAGTGGGTTAAATTATTCAAAAGTGGTAGAGAATCGCTAGAAGATGCTGAGCGCCAGGGAAGACCACAGGACGCCATCACTCATGAAAACGTTATTTTGGCAGAAAATTTTGTATTAGAGGACCGCCGTGTAAATATTGCACAATTATCGAGAAATCTCAGGCTTTCTTTTGGTACCACATTCACTATTCTGCATGATCATCTTCATCTTTCAAAAGTTAGTGTTAGATGGGTTCCCCGTTTGCTAACCCCGGAACAGAAAAAAATTCGTATCGAAACTTCAAGCAACATTTTAAATATGAAAGAAAATGATCCTGATAATTTCATAAATAGTATCGTGACGGGTGATGAAGCATGGATTCATCATTGGGATCCGGAATCCAAACAAGAATTTATGCAATGGAAAAAATGTGATGAACCTCCCCCTAAGAAGTTTAACACTCAACAGTCAGCGGGGAAGGTTATGGCCACAATTTTCTTGGACGCAGAAGGAATTTTATTAATTGATTATATGCCACAAAAGACCACTATCACAAGCAATTATTATGCGGAAGTATTGAAGGCTGCCATTCAGGAGAAACGGCATGGTAAAGTTCGAAGTAAGATGTACTTCTCCACGACAACGCGCCTGTTCATAAGGCTAAAATTGCACAAACTGCTCTGCGTGAATATGGCTTTGAAGAAATAGCTCACCCACCCTATAGTCCAGATTTGACCCCTAGTGATTTTTTTCTGTTTCCAAATTTTAAAAAACAATTAAGTTGCCGAACATTTTCAAATAATGATGGTCATGTCCGCTACTGAAGGTTATTTTGAAGACCAAAACAAAACTTGTTTTTTCGACGGTTTAAATAAATTATTTGAAAGATGTGATAAATGCATTAATGTTGGAGGAGATTACGTTGAAAAATAAAAATTAAATTTCTCTAAATATATAGCTCTTTGGTAACGATGCTATGAATATATTGATTTGCCCTCGTATATAGTAGAATTTTTAATTCTAGAATATGTTGCATGAGCCCATTTGCATTCTAGGTTCTATTCTTGATGTTTTATTTGTGGCTGATTGCATCATTTTAATAGAGAATGGATGCCATTTCATTTAGAGAATCATGTTTATCTAACCTGTGAGGTCCAAAGCATTCCTCTTATTTAGCTAACCGAATGTTAAGAGCTTCCATGCTTTTTAGTAACTTTTAGAGCACTGTTGCATCACCGTCATTTTGGTCCTCACTAGAGATGTTCAAATTTATACACCATAGTCAATTCTGCTTCGGGTAATCCATTGATTTTATTGTCCTAATGTCTGTGCATGCCATTCTTCAGCACTACTAATATGAATTGTGCATATCATTGGTATGATTAAGTGGTTGCAACACCACTATGTATTTGTATTTTTTATTTAGTAAGAGAATTACCTTTAGACATGTTAGACAATAGGGAAAGAGGGGGAAAGAGGACTAAAACATATTTCTCATATTTCTGTTGATTTGATTTATAAGAATAAAAGAAGGTATTCCAAACGGAATTTCCAGTATGGTTCTTCTAATAATTCGTAATGCTATTGCTGGTTGGTTGTACATAGGTACTTTAACTGCGTCTTTGACTGTTGTGGTGCTTCCCTGAGAATTGGAATTATAAAAGAAAATTATACTTATCTCACTGAAAGAAAGTTTTGATGTAAATTTTTATAAATTTGGAATAATTTGTCCCATAACGACTGTGGCAAAATATGATTTCTAATTTAATTCTGTAATATAACTTTTTACCAATTTGTACATCTCCTCTACGACGTACGTCGGCGGGTTGTTGCTGGAACATTTTTTTATTATCCGTTATTGTGAGTAACGAGTATTCCTTGCAACTCATGGTAGGTCTTCTAGAGGATGGAAATTATGGTCTCCGATTCCTATGTTTGCCATAGAGATGCTCCAGCGTATTGATGCGAGTTTTGCGAGTGAACAGAAGTACATATTCACTTTCAAACCAAGTCTATGACACTGATATCCTTGCTATCGTTAGGCCATCGGTCAAAAAGCACGTTATCATCTGCATATCCAAGAGTTTGGTCCGACTTAATAAATAAGTAAAGTGAAGTTTCTATGTTTATATTTTTCTTACGACGTACTCAAGCGCCAACTTGAGCAGAGCCAATCTGAACAAGCTAATCTGATACAGTTCCTTCGACTATGATTCTACATATAGACCTAGACGTTGTTAATTTACGCAATTAAACGAGTTTCTCTGGTATTCCTAGACATTTGAACGCGGCCCACAGGTCCGTGACATATACAATAACACGCGAGGAGCTAGGCAAGAATGTGTACTACCTCCATTACTGTTCTCAAATAGCACTGAAGCCTCCGATTCATAAACTACGATGTCAACACCAAATAATATCCAGTCTAACCCAATAAATCAGCTAAATAATTTAAACTGCTCAGACATGCCAGAAAAAAGCAGAAGGTGTCAGGTTCGGCACAGGAAGTCATCTCAAAATAACCAGCAGAAAGACAAATGACATGAGACTGAATACGAACATTCACAGACCCATTATACAAGAACCATCAAAGTTGTTGACCAGTTCGTGTAACTTCGCTGTACAGTTGCGAATACATGAACAGAAAACTGTTCTGCCGAATGCCTGTGAAATAAGGAAACACACACAGACGGTTACAAGAACACTACAGGTAGTTATACTTATAAAATAGTGCAATAGACGATTGATAAAATACATCTCGTCAATAAAATCATAAACGTAGTTCGCTACGGCAAACAAGGAAGATCAAAATAGAGCGACATTAAGAAGCGAAAATGGAGTTGGATAGGAATGATAGGATACTTATGTGAGATGTTGTATTTTTAAAATTAAAGCTATAACTTAATTTTGTGAGTTTAGAAGGTTCCAATCGTTCGCAAAAAGGCAGTCTGATCCATAACTCTGATGTTAATTCAAAATGTATTTTAGTGGACTATTTTATTTAATGTTCGGCCAATACCTTCGAATTTGTGGTTCTATATTTGCACAAATAATAGTACGGGAGTCGCTGCAATAAATTATTTCGCATTTGCCTATTAACAATATAAACAAAATATTTTTTTAGCTGTAAACAGTTGTATTTGTTTTTTGTATTCTTATCACTAACTGGTTTCTTATCAGTTTGCAACATTTTTGATGTTGTAAATGACGGTTTTCATCAATATACCCTATTAAGCAAAAGCGCGGTGATTGGTTGTTTAGATTTACAGATGATTTTGCGATCTGATAGTGCAAATTGATATTCATTTATACCAACAATTAAATAAAATATTATAATTTTCATTTCGAAATTATTTGCTGAATTAACATTTAATTATTTTGTGAACCTTGAATAGCAGTTGATGAAATAATAATGTATTTGATTTCAATGTTAGCGTATTTATTTTCTCATTTGGCTTAGTCATCTTTCAGTCACAACAAACTCGAGTTATTATTTTGACTCATTTCGCTTGATTATCAATAAGATTGTTTTGAATTTTTCTAAAATTAGTTTCCCATTCATCAAGTTCGTTATTTTCTAATAACAACGTTTAGCGTGAGTGGAGAATACATTTCACTGGGAAAACTTACAAATATCCGAAATAAAGCGGCACCGGGAATGAAATTTAAATTATAGCACTCTTAATTATTAAAATAAAAAAATATTGATAAACTAAAAAAAATAAGCTTTAAGCATTTTATAAATATTAATACTAAGATAGGTAGGTTTTAGTGGTTGACACTTAGGCCATTTTTGGCCCATTGTGATGCCACGCATTCACGCCACATCATTAACCCATTTACCTATTCACCTACTCACACAACTACAGTATACCCACCTGCACATTGCAAGCTCCATGTCAACCTGCACATTGGCATGGACGGTGCTGAATTCTGCACTCCATCAGAGGGTCTTAGTTGTGTTTATTAACGTCACCGATTGTAATCGATGATGAAAATTCGATTTGCATCTAGCCTCTGATGGGATTCGAATTCAGTACCTCTCGGTATACTAAGATAGCAATGTCAATATCAGGTGAAGTAGCCAGATATTTCTTGGGAGTCGGGGAACAATTATAATTTTAAAATGAATAAATTATAATTACTTATAATAATTTTTCAATTTAATTTTAATGATAAATATAAATTTTCTATTTTCAATCAGATCAACATTTGGTTAGGAAACTATGCCTTCGGTTAGACTCTGCCGCACTCAAATATTATAGAGATAGTTCGGTGGAAGTTTAGTTCGAACTAAGAACCATTCTAAAACATAAATGTGTTTGTTAAGTACTTAAAGCAACCAACAGCGCGTTATTTACACTAAATACCAGTGTAATATATTTTTTTTGGAAGGATGATCAAACGGGAATGTTCTCCCACGCAGTCACTAAAATAGACCGCGGTAGCAAACCCTCATGAGATACTTAGCCCTGAAAACGGTTTGTTCTTTGAGTGATTTCCACAATTTTCGCATCTTAAGTGTCATGCACTGATCTTCAAAAAAGAAACGTAAACCGGAATAATGGGGTCTATGAAAAGAGTAAGTAATACGAGAACATTAGCTGGGTTTTTTTGAATTTCAAGTTCTCGAGTTCGCGATAGGTTTTTTTGGATTTTAGCCATATTAAAATCCTATCCTCTAGGTAAAACATAAAAAACCGAACACAAAATTTTTATAGTTTATCAGCAATGTCCCTGCTCTCTCTTTACAGTTCTGTTGTTATACAGAACTGCAAAAAACAAGTACAATGCAAGAAAACTATAGAACTTTTATAATGGATTTCCTCTGCTGTGCATAAATGACTACTTCAACTAAATCATTTAATTACCTACGAAAAGTTTAATTTTTAATTTTCGCTATCGCGGTCTCGAACAATTATTAAATAAAAAAACGCTGGCATTTTGAAGTGTTGAGCTCCTCCCTCCACCACTCTACACTGATCGCCATATACATTCTGACGAGCCTGATTTGCCAACAAATACTTGGTTAGAGTGTGGTGTCGAGTGAAAATGAAAAGTAGAGACCACAAGATATCTCCGACAAAGTTTAGAAGCATCTGAGCCCTTCTGCGTCCTAAGTCCTGAGAGTTGTTCCACCTTTTTTTAGTTATACTTTTAAGGTACTATATATCTCTTTTAAACTACTGCATCATCAATGTTCCATCTCTAGCTTATTTATCAGCCGCCAAATTTTCATGGATGGCTCTATGGCATGACACTCAAGTTTAACTCAAGGAGCGACTATTGCTTAGTGTTAGAACCAAAAAAAGATCGATGAGCAATGGCAGTATGTAATTTTTCCATTTAATTGCAAATTTCGAGAACTTCAAAATATTTTAATTATATGTAGCTTGCGAAAATCGATATTGTAAGAATCGAATACAATAGAATTGATAAGAAATAAAACGTTGTTATAATCTGGAAGGCTAGGAGAACAACTTTTTTGACCTCCAATGAAATTAAAAATTATCTAAATCTGAATATTGATGCTTTAATGGAATGTCGATACTTTAAAAGTTCAAGCATCACTAACTATTTAGATCCTCCTAACATCCAGGAGCAGCGGCACGCTATAAAGTCGGCCATAGCCACTGCGGCGTATAATATTCCGTACACCAGGAATCTCACGAGCTGAGAACAAACGTGTCTGATGTTCTTTCAGTATGGCAAATTATTTGTGTATTAGTGTTTGTAAATGTACGTAAATATATAAATAAACGAATAATGCTGGACTGGAGATAAACTCGACTTTCCTCCGAAGCTTCAAATTGTCAAAAACGCGCTTACGAGTATACCCAAGATAAACTCACTACATGAATTCACGTTTTTGACATTTATTTACCTTTTGACTTTGTTTTTATTTTATATTTCTTTCATTTTTTGTGAAATAATAAAAATTTAAAATATTTAAGGTGGGTAATTGGAGGAAAAACGAGCAGTTGATTTTCAAAATGTCAAAATGGTAACAAAAATAACAAAAATTGGTTAATTATTTCATAAAATTTCTGTAAGATGTCACTTTAGTACTAAACAACAAAAAAAGTTAAATACCCCGATTACGGTTCACACATTTAAGTCACTCAGTGACCAAGTCGCCGAATTCAAATTTTAGTATTATGATTCTCGCCGTGAAAGCGCGGTGAGAGAGTAATGTCAAAATTGATCATATAAAATTTTCAAGCGACTTCATAGTAAATTTTTTTACTAAAGGAAGCAAAATGAATCTGAAATAATTATTATTATTTAATAATATTTTTAGCCCAAAATTAAAAATAAACAATAACCAACAATTCACAAAATTAGTGGAAATTATGGAGGCAAATCCAGATGTAGCCCGAGGATTCCCAAAAATATCTAATTATTGTTTAGATAAACTAATAATTATTGACACAAATAAATATCTTATATAAAATTTTAAAACTGCCTAACGACCGTTGAAACTCAAAACAAAGTTTCAGTAATATGTCAAAAATGTAAAAATAATGGTATTGCCAACACGAAAATTAATGGAAATTGACATAATACATAAAACTACAGCGCACAACTCTCCCCAAAATAAAAGTGAGAAATATAATTCCAAATTGGTACTCGCACTGTTTCATAGGTAACCGAACGGCAGAAATTTTGGAAGTCATTCCCAAATGAGATGGATCTTTTCATAAGGATTGAATCTTTCTCCAAGATAAAACGAAAACTGGCTAAGATTTTCCGTGTTATCAAAATCTATCGATTGTTAGATACTATTGAGCTGGTCAAAAAGGCGTAAAAAGCATGATATTATACGTTCAGTCGGAAGTCGAAGATGAAATACATGACCTCAATCGAGGCAAAGCGGTTAACACAAAAAGCAAATTAATCTGATATTGTCCATTTATCGACCAAGATGGCAATTTACAAGTCGGGGGAAGATTGGAAAACTTACAGGTATCATTCGACAAAAACATCCGATAATACTACCAAAATCGCACCTCTTAACCGACAAAATTATAAGAGAAACTCACATTCGGTATTTGCAACATGGCAAATTAGCATCCTACGGCAAAGATATTGGATCCTCAATTGTCGAAATGCAGTGCGTCGTCAAACTAATAACTGTGTAGTTTGTCGCACACTAAGAGCGTCTACGTCACAATAATTAATGGGCAATTTACCGGCTTCCAGAATAACGCCCAGTCGTCCGTTTCTACACACTAGTGTAGATTATGCTGGACCATTGCACCTCAAATCCAGAACCGGAAGAGGTCGCATCCCGAGTATTAAAGGCTACATTTGCATATTTATATGTTTCGCCACGAAGGCTATTCATATTGAGCTCATAATCATTACATGACATCGGAAGCATGTATCTCAGCACTTCGTCGATTCACAGCTCGAAGAAGGTTTCCCAGGGAGATATCGTCAGATAACGGCACCAATTTTATTGGAGCGAAAAGACAATTGGGAGATATAATTCTCCCAATTTTATATTGATTAATAAGCACGACTTTTAAATACCACGGTGAGTTGTCAGTGAGGTGAGAACTATAATAAGGATGAAAGTTAAATCAACTTTTTTTGTATCGAGTCGCGTCGAGTATATCTCCAGGGGGCCCTATTCCTGAATACGATACGAAAACGAAAGTACAAGATTCCTATTCAGTTTTAACAGTTTGAGTCCCAAGCAGCGCGATCGCGCTCTTGAGATTTTTTGTCAAGAAAATAAAATAAATAAACGTGACGAAGCGATGAGAAAAAGATGAGAATCGCGTTACCTAACAAATACAATATGCGATGGTTATCTGCGTTGGAATTTATTTTTGTTGTTTGCGTTTGCACCACAAATGGTTTTACGGTGTTTGTAATGCGTTTGCATTACCTTCTGGGATTCAAACGGTTAAATAAGAATCGTACGAATCTGATTGAATTCAAATATGAATCTTGTACTTTAGTTTTCGTATCGTATTCAAGAATAGGGCCCCATGGTAAAACTGCAAAAGCAGCTTTGACGTGATGCTGGTTATTTAAATTATTCGGAACATATTGCTTCCCCATACTAGTAGGAAGGGGTCCCCTGTGTGTCATCGATAAGTGTTCCTCGTCAGAAACCTAAGGAAGGTTATGAAGGTGACGTATTTCATCTTTAAGTTCCTATGAAGGTTGTATCTAATGCATTCACAATCCCAAGCAGCACTTTACTTTGGAAGCAAATGATATAATGTAGATTGGCCTTCTTGGCGCAACCCAAAGTTCGATACCATAAAGGTTCATACTAGTTTTAAAATTTATGTGAAATGATGAAGCAATTTGTTGTGTATTGAGAGCTCAGAATTTCTACCCATAAGCTAGTACATTTTCCTATATTTGATGTTTATCTTTTCTTTTTTCTTGTTGTGCTCTCCATCTTAATTTAGCATCTAGGGTTATACCAAGGTATTAAGATGTATTCGCATTCGTATGGAATTTGGTTTGAGTTAGGAACCGCGGGAATCCAGTTTACATTTTGATTTAGTCCAGTTACTCACTATGTTAAGTGTAGCATTTTGAAGTTTGCTTGTTCCTTCCGATATATCTTTTCCAACCACTAGAATAGCTGTATCGTCTGCAAATTTTGCAACTGTAGTACCTTGAATATTAGGAAAATCTCTCGTATAAAGGCTGAACATAATAGGTCCAAGTACGCTACCTTGTGGTATACCTGCTTATATCCTTTTTAGTTCAGAGTACTTGTTTTCAAGCTTGACTCGAAAATATCGATCTGCGATGTAGAATTTAAGAATTTTAAATTCAAGCCCTTGATGCCAAACTTTGTCGAAAGCTTGAGCTACATCTAAGAAAATACAGGAGAATATTTTCTTATTCTCAATTCACATTTCGTCCTCAATAACATCCGTTATGGTGTGAACTTGTTCAATTTTAGAGTGATTTTTCTATAAACTCAAATTGGTTTGGTGGAATTAAACATCTCTCTTCTATTGTAAGTTTCAGCATCTTGAGCAGCAGTTTTCAAATATTTTTGATATCACCGGAAGTATAGTGATATCGGTATATAAGATTTTTTATCATTTGCTGACGTAGAGCATATTTCAGTCCGAAGGCTGCAAATTATTATTTGAACTACTTTACGCAAACCTTTCTCGAGAATGGCTTTAACAGTTCGCCCAGTAATTAAGTCATAACCTCAAGCTTTTCTGGTGCTTAAATTAATACTGATTCCAGATCATCTCTTTGGTTATGACAGTTGTATTTTCATTTGCTGTTTTCCAATAGTCATGCTCCCTTGTTCATTACTTACACCCTCGTTCAAAAGTTTAAGATCACGGCAAAAAAAAAAGTTAAATTACTTTTCAACAAGCATATTCCAAAATTGGCTTTAAAGTTTAAATTAGGTATCCCTATTTACCATTTCTTTGCTATACAAATTATGGATTAGAATGATTTGCAATACTTTTGTGTAACATACAACAAAAAATTACCTTCAATTAAGCACAGTTAGTTTTAAAATCTTTAAACATTTGTACTAAACAAAGAAAATGATAGGGAATAAAATACGGGGTTTGCCTAAATATAAAGATTTGAAAAAGCTCGTTATTTTTTTAATATATAAAAACAGCAGAAAATTGTTCGTCCTCATCCTCGCAGTATAATTTATATTATCAAAGTAAAGTATCATTTAGCCATTAAACTAAATAGTAATAAAATATGGGAAGAAATAAGGAATTATTAATTAAGGCAACTGTACGTGCCCAAGTCATTTTACTTTATAATCAAAGCAAGTGTGAGCGGAACATCACTAAAAAATTCATGTTTCAAAGACAGCAGTTCACGGAACTATTGAGCGATATAGAAATACTGCAAGCTATGACTCTAAAAAATGAAGCGAAACAGAAGAAAACCAGCACCAGAAATTTGTGCGGAAATAAACAAGGATCGTCTGCTTCCCGTCAGCGAATCGATCATTAAGAGACGGCTGTGAGAGTTTGGTCTATATGGTCGAGTAGCTAAGAAAAAACAATTTCTTCTGCCACAAAATAAAAAGAAACGTTTGCAGGGGACTAGAGCGCATACAGATTGGACAATTGAACAATTCAAACATGTTCTCTGGACCGATGAGTTCAAATTAGAACTTTTTGGTATTAACCCTTTTTTTTTTTTTTTTTTTTTATAAATTATTGTTTTATTTTCCAGCATTTTGCATTTTTACATTTTTGTTCTTAATTGTAAGTTTAAACATAATCTTAAAAAAAACTTACTCTAATTTTATTAATAAATTAAATTATTATGGTCAGACAAGGCAATATTTTTTGACTCTCAATATTTATGAATTTTTGATTTTATCTTTATATTTAGTTTTATGTTTGTTTTAAGTAATATACTTTATATTGCTAAAGTAGTTATGTATTTTAAGTTTTTTATTTGGATATAAAAAGGGCTGGCACAAAAAAAAATATCCCCCTTCATGATTGGTTAAAATAATGACTAGATTGGTTTGGTTGTGATTATTTTATCAAAGAATTAATTATTGTTGTGGCTTAGCCACCAATATTTTGTAATATTTCGATAATATTTCATTATAGATTTATTAGACAGGCTTTTATTAAATCTGAAGAGGCCCGGTTCTATAAATTCTCTCGGGTTGATCGCTTTATTATTTTTTCTTCTCATTATATGATATATAATAGGTATTGCATTTTCGGATTGTATAAAGGCGTTTTGATCGAGGTATAAGAAGGATTCCGGTGGTGGATATTTGTTTTCAATATTATTTTTATATATGGTCATGTCCATTAGATATGGCGCATAAATCATGGAGTTTTCTGTATTTGTGATGGCCCTTAATATATGTTTTCTTATAATCTCAATTATAAATAAATCTATTCTGTCGAAATTAATCGAGTTATATATTACTTGATTTGAAATAAAATGTTTTGGATTTTGTATTTTCCTATATTTTGATAAACATATTCTTATGCATTTTCGTTCAAAGATTCTGATTTTTTCCATCAGGGCAGATGAAATATTAAACCAAATTGGTGCTGCGTAAGTGAGAAGTGGTCTTATAATCACTTGATAACAAATCAATTTTACTGCGTTATTCAAATATTTTGAAAAGAATAATTTATTTAGCATTCCAAAGACTTTACGAGCTTTGTCCAATTGTGTAATAATATGTTTATCATAATAAAGGTATTGGTCTAATTTCAATCCCAAATATTTTACTTCGGTTTTTTGTTGGATTTTCTTATTGTCTACTTTAATACAAATTTTATTCCAATTTTTTCTAATATTATGATTTAATTGATTTAACGGAGTCCTAAATAATATTAGTTCACATTTAGTTAGATTTATTTGAAGCTTCCAGTCAATCAGATACTTTTTTATTTCGTTTAGTGAATTTTGCAAGTTTTTTTCAATAGTATTAATTTTGTTAGAAGTCGAGTAGATAATTATGTCGTCGGCATATGCTAATGCTTGACATTTACTTGAATTTAATGTATCTTTCTTAAGTAACTTCGCCACAAACAAACTGAATAAAATTGGTGCCAAAATTGTACCTTGCTGTAGCCCAGAACTTAATTCAAATTCGTTTTCTGTAGAGTTTACCCCATTACTTACTACAAATTTCCTTTTTGATAACATCTCAGCTAACATATAAATTACACTAGGGCTAAACTTCATTTTATACAATTTATACAATAAACCTTCGATCCATACGGAGTCAAACGCACGTTCTATATCTATTAGTAATGCTCCTGTTACCTTTGCATTATTGAAGCCGCATATGGTGTCCGAGGTCAGTTTGTTTATTGCATGTACCGTGGAATGGGCATATCGGAATCCGAACTGATTATCTGGCATTATGTTATGTTGTTTTACATGTAGCATAATATTATTATGTAAGACAATTTCGAATACTTTGCTCACGTTAGACATTAAGGTGATGGCACGATAATTTTTATAAGACTTTCCATCTTTATTTTTTTTCTTGATGGGGATTACCTTCGAAAGTTTCCATTCCATTGGAAAATGAGTGTTATTTAATAAATTATTAAAAAGTATACAGTATTGTCTTATCATGCAGCTAGGCAGATGTTTCAGAGCGATATTTGGTATTCTATCAGGCCCCGAGGACTTTTTGTTGTTAAGGTTTTTGAATATATTTTCTAATTCAGTTTCTGTCGTATATAGACCATCAGTTACTGATATTGGATCGAGATTGTCAGATGTACGTTCAACTTTGAATTCTTGTTTATAGAATTGACTTGGAGTATTATTGTAAATGATTTCATTTTTTTGATGTTGTAATTTGTTCATAAATTCATTTACTTTACTATCGTGAAACGATACTGTATTTTTCCTAGTTTGATCTTCTAAATAGGCACCTATTATATTCAGTTTGTCTGCTGTCTGAAGTACTTCAACATTATCACTATCAATATTTTTAATTCTCGTTCTATCGTTTAGGTTAATCGTATATTTCTGATTGTAATTTAAGAATTTAGTATCGTAATTATGTTTTGTGTTGATAGTAATATTGTCTATAGATATGCCATCTTTTGGTCTGAAAATTCTGTTGATATTAATAAATACACTTCTTTTGCTATTTAATTGTATTTTAGTTATTTTGTTTCTCCATACTTTATTTATTTGGATTCTTATATTTTGCTTTATTAAGTTTTTTAGATTTTTTATGATAGATTGCAATTGATTCAATTGATTAATATTATAATTTGGATTTCTTTTGATTTTAGTTATAACTAAGCTTTTACATTTATATAATTTAGATATTAATTTATTTCCATAAATATTTTTTAAAAGTTGATTGTTGTTGTTGTTAATCGGAGGTGCTATTTCTTTCAAAGTGTCTAATATCAACGCATTTAATTCCAATAGATAGCTATCTATTTCTTTGTTATTTAAGTTTTTATTATTGGGAATGTAGGTCTCGTTTAAATCATCCGGAATATTTGCAAGCTTATTATAATAATTTTGTTCTAGTTTTATTTTGTACACATTCCAGTCCACACCTGTTATCCAGATCCCATATTGCTGTCGTTGAGTGTTATTATTTATTATTGATTCATATATACTTTGAGACGTTATATCAATCTGTAACGCCTTGTGATCACTGTCATAACTAATCGTATCTAAAATGGGTTTCGCTAGATTTATCCTGTGATCGATAAATGCTACATCAATAGTGGAATTAGTTCTAGGATACGTGGGTTTGTCAGGTATCACTAATTTTAGTTTAAAGAATTGACTATTATTATCTAGCCATTCTTTTAATTTTTTTCCACGAGTATCATCAATTCTGTTATTCCACGATTGATGTTTAGCATTTATATCTCCCGCCAGAATATAATAATTATTTTGGTTATTTAAATTTAGATAATTAAATATATTTTCAAATTCATTAATAAATGCATTGCTTGAACCATTCGGAATTCCATATATTGAGCCAATGAATAATTTTGAATTTTTATTATCTAGCTTAATCTCGACTATGGTACATTCAATTGCATTTATATATGAATTGATAAAATTTATATGTTTATATTGTATATTGTTTCTTAATATTATAGCTGTCCCACCACCGTGTATTTTTCGATCATCCCTTATTATATTATAATCCTTAATCTTAAAAATATGTCTTTTATCTAGTTTTGTTTCAGACAGCAATATAACATCTGGATTGTGTGTTTCGATAAATATAATTAAATTCATACGTCGTTCTATCGATATTATTGAATTGACATTTATTGAGATAATTTTTAATTTATTTACCCTAGCCATAACTGTATCTGATTTTATATGCTTCAAAACAACAGCTAACTTCTATAAGATAATAATAATTTCTATGGTGTTCAATTAAACATGCAATCGATAACCGAATGGATGTAGTAACAATAATTGGTTGTGGCAGAATCACTATAGATCTTTTAAATATTTTAGCTTTAAAAGCTTTGTAATTTAGATATGTATTACTCACCATGCATAAGCTCGTTAATAGCGTTGAATAGTGTATCTAACTTTTTATCGTTTTCCACCATATATGACTGGAATTTATTCAGTTTATTTAGTATGATTTGGTTTAAGTTGCCATCACTATCCTTATCATCATTACATCCATTTGATTTTTCATTGTTACTCTTATAATTTTTCTTAAGTATATCACTGAAATTTACTCCAGGTTCAATATAACTCGAGTTGAATTTTTTTGTTTGCAGTTGTTGTTTTTCCTCCCTTGCTGTCTTATTCTCCCTGATTCTCTTTAGTATTCCTTTATATACTGTACATCCACGATAAGATGCTGGGTGTCCGATTTCTCTACAATTTGCGCAGAATGGTTGTGTATTATTTTTTTTATCAGATTTGCATTCTCCTGGACGGTGTTCCTCGTTACATTTTACGCAGCGATAGTGTAAATTACAATTAATAGCTGCGTGTCCATATCGTTGACAATTCTTGCACTGTTTCATTTGGTTGATTCGTAGTTTTTCCCAATATATTCGTTGGTAATTTATAAATTTGATATCTCTTAATTTATTTAAATTGGAACCCGGTGATAGTTGCACTATGTATATTGGTATTTTTTTTCCTGGTTGATTTTTTAGCGTTGTTTGGAATGTTGAACATTTAATGAATTTGAGTTCTTCACATTCATGCTGCTTCAATTCAAGTAATATTGCTTCAATGTTTTCATCAGCTGATAACCCTTTTAATATAATGTTTTTCGGTTTCTCGGTTTTAGGTGTGTATGTAAAAAATTGAGCACTAACATTTTTTAGTTTTTCGATTGTTAGATTATAATTGTTCATTGTTTTAATGAACAATAAATGCTTGTTGTTATTTATTCTTTTAATTTCGAAATCTGTAACTTTATAAGATTTTAATAACATTACCGTTTGATTGGGTGTTTGAGTATAAATAGTTATTGGTGGTATTTTCTCATTTTTTATTATATCAGTATTATTAACTTGATCATTTACAGTTTTATTTTTTGTTGTGTTCTTATTGTTTGAATTATCATTATCGTTAATTTTATTTTGATTTTTATTATAGTAAATATTACTATTGTGTTTTCTCTTATTTTGTCTCCTCAAGGCTGGGATAAATTCTGGTTCATCTTCTTCGTTGTTTTTATGATTTTCTCCACTTTTGCTTAAATTTTCTAGGTCATCTTCTATCCCAATATCATCAAATTGATTTCCAGTTATAATATTATAACCGATGTTAGCACTGTGACTGCTATTATTTAGGTCACTTTTATTATCTTGTTTTGCAGTACCACAATTTTTTCTATTGTCGTTATTTTTATTGGTTGTTACCTTATGTTTCACTGTTGCGAGTACTTCTTGTAATTGGGTTTCCAATAATTGTATCCTACCTGATAGCAGAATATTTTCATTTAATAAATATTCATTTTGATCCTTCAGGCTTTGCTGGTCCTCGGTCCACGTATCCAACGGTATAGCTGAACGTTTAATAATTTTCGATGGTTTTATAGCGGAGTTCTGTATGCTATCATCTATTGCACGTGTAGCGTGGATGGGAACCATTTCTACCTCCACTTCACTATCACTGTTTTCACCCATTTTATTTATATTTTTTTTATAATTTCACTTTAAATAATATGTCACAGTTCCTGGGGCCCTATAAGGTGCCCCAGTTAATAGATTCACAATTTTTAAACAAGCAATACAATGTTATGTGTTTGTTGCACAAAAAACGGGAAAAATATTATTTTAGTTAAATCGCTTATCATGCGATTTTTAAACCAAAAACAAAAAAAAAACAAAATTTTATTTTTATTTTTTATGAATTTTATTATTTATTGATTACCGAGGCGAACACGTCTTTGTGGGTGACGTGGGTACTCGAGTACCTTTTGCATTTTTAGACGCTTATTTTTGCATGTTTTACTCCCTATAAAAACTAAATTTTATGTGAACTTCTAGTTCAATTGGTAGATTACGATCATACTTAAAAATTAGTAATGTTACAACTTGGACGAATGTGGAAAAAATAAGTTTCCATACAATGCATTTAGGTACTAATCACTCAAATTAAGATATTTTCTCTTCACTCACATGAGGGTTAAATGAAAAGTTTATGTGCGACGTGTTGCTAACGAAAAAAATGCTAGAACAGTGCATAAATCTAACAATCAAGCACGAGAGTGGTTCTGTGCTAGTCTGGGGAGCTTTCGCTTATCATACAGTGGGCGACATTTACCAAGTCGATGAAATTTTAAGAAAAGAATATCGAAAGATTTTGGGAAATTATGCTTTGCCATCGAGGATACAACTAATAGAAGGCGACCCTTAGCACACTTCCCATTTGTGTAAGCAATCCATAGAGGAGCAGAAGGCCCAGCATAAATATGTATTAACATGGTTTGGCCACCACAGCCATCGGACGTCAATCCAATAGAGCTACTATGGGACGTACTGAACCGTCAGGTTCGCAAAACTCCGTTCACATCGAAACAAAATTTTCGGAAGCAATTACAGATCGCTTGGAAAAATATTTCGACCGAAACAACATCGAAACTTGTTGAAAGAATGCCAAGATTAGTGGCAGCCGTTCTGAAAGCCATATGAGGATATTTTGATGAAAAGCTCGTTTAGTTGTTTGGTTCCAAATACTATTAAATAGTAATTACAAATAAATAAATACTTAACATGAATTTTTAATTTAACAAGCTTCTACAAAAAATAGTTATTTTGATTTTACATTTGTTGTCAGCAGATTTCATTGAACATGAAAATTAGCACAATGTGGCTTAAACTTTTGAACAGGGGTGTACGTCGATGATAACTAAGTAACTATTGAATTTGCTTCATCCTGGGACCTTTATCTGGAGGGGTTCCCAAGAAACGGACTTTCTACTACTGGGTTAGCTGCCCCATCGGAGTAGCACTCACTCTATCTAGGATTCTAAATGCCGAACGCCATCTTTTCAGCAAGAACCTCGGATAGGGTGTGGTATTACACCAAATATGCTATCATTTTCAGAGGCTAAGCGCACCGATAGCTGGTATCGGTTTTTCTAATAGAAAGTTGTAATATAATTTCTTCATTTTCCTCTGCTACTCGGTTACATATATAAAGAAAGGAGATTCAGTATGAAAAAATCTAAATTATTAGTAATAATTCACGAGCAATTCAAATTTTCACCAAGGTATTATATATCAAATTTGCGTTTCCCAAGGCCACCAACAATAAATTTTAAGCGGTAAGTTTTACAGGTTTGAAACATTGGGTTGCCAAGGACAACGACCAGTTGAGTTTCGACCCTGTTCAACGTTCTACAGAGCCTGAATTTTCCCCTTTAAGCTCGATTTATATTATCCGTTCCTTTCAGTTCCTTCATTTTTCGTATCAGACAAAAAAAAAACATTGTTACATGTATTTTCATAGGAGTACTAATAGTCCTCAACTTACGACGAGCCACCGTTCCAGAACGTCCGTCGTAAGTCGAAATAGTCGTAAGTCGAGGAATATGTTTATTTTATGGAATAAGTATCTACTTATGATAAAATCAGCTCAGATAACCAAATAATGTTAACCATTTTAGTATGAATTACCTTAAGCATTAATCCAGAAAATTAAATATACGCGCTATAAACATTCAAGTTTTTCCAGAATTGTAGTAAAGTCAAACTTTCATCTTTGTCTATCGCTGCAACACCATTTGATAAAGTTTTGCGTAGACAGAATGCCTTCAAAGTGGAAAATGCACCTTGATACATTGGCTGAATAATTGAGGTAGTGTTGGGAGGCAAATAAACCACTTTTACGTTATCGTCCAACTCTATAATACCAGATGGGTGACTTGGCGCATTATCCGACAGTAAGAGTATCTTGAACGGAACTTATTTGCGATCGCAATATGCTTTTGTTTCTGGTATGAAATATTTTCTGAACCATTAGTCAAAAATTATTCTTGTCATCCACGCTTTACTATTTGAAAAAAGTGCAACGGAAGCATATGCTTGTTTACTACTTTCATAGCTCGAGGATTTTTCGAATTATGAATTAATTAGGGTTTCAACTTATATCCAGCCACATTAGCATCCAATAAAAGAGTCACGTTCTCTTTAAATACCTTGAAACCTGGTATAGTATGAGCTTCAATATTGACGTAGCTGCGTTGTGGCATCAGTCTCCAATAAAGACTGGTTTAATTAAATATTTATTCACGTAAATAATTACCTTGTGGGATTATATGGTTTAAATTGTCTATAAATATTTTAGCAGCTTTGTCATCGGCACTGACTATTTCTCCACTTATTTTAGCATTATGTTATTTAGATCTACGCTTAAAATTCTGAAACCAACCATTGCTAGCAAAAAATGAATTTTATGCAAATCTGCTATTACCTTTTTTATATCATCAAAAAGGCTAAGCGCTTTCGCTTTAATTATAGCTAAGCTAAGTGACATCCGCTTCTGAATAAGATCATTCATCCAAATGATCAATAGTTTTTCCAATTCGTTAATGGGCCCTTTTATTTTCTGGAATATCATTGTTGAATTTATTGATGTGCATTCTTTGATTGTTGAACGAATTTCATTCTGTTTTAATAAAATTGTTGAAATCGTCGAATGGCTGAATACAAAATCACGAGCTATTGAAGTTACTGTTTTCCTTATATTTTATTACTTTTAATTTGGTTTCTAAATTAACGACAATTGCCGAATCCTCGACCGCTTGTGAATGGTTTTACTCGGCCCAGTTTTACTTGCCATATCCGATTTAAAGGAATGACGGTATATATTGCTTATAAAAAATCAACTGAATCTACTTACTTATTGAGTACTTAACAGATTTTGAATTTAAACTTAAAACGAACATAAAAATGTTAAACTATGATAGAACGTATGAAAAATAACATTAACTTCTCCGAATATGTATGATTAAATAGAAATAAATTTACTGGTTTTGATTTTCAAAAAAAATTTGAAAGGAAAGGAAATCGAAAAAACGTGTTTTTTCGCCGTCGTAACTTCGAATTGTCGTAAGTCGAACCGTCGTAAGTAGAGGACAATTAGTATTTATATTATCCGTTCCGTTCAGTTCCTGCAAGTACGGAACGGATAATATAAATACTCCAATGAAAAAAACATGTAACAATGTTTTTTTTTGTCATACGAAAAATGAAGGAACTGAAAGGAACGGATAATATATATCGAGCTTTACTCGTGAAATATTTTCCCCCGTGCTTTTTCGCACGGTCAATTATATTTCGTCTGCTTTCTTGATTAGAGAGGAATTCTGAGCTTTTGATTCCATTGGAAGTACAACTTCTGGGACATTGATGTCACAACGCAGAATGCAGGTTTCTTTTGTGAAAGGTAATTAATGGCTTGAGTTAAGTTTAGAGAGAGCTCTCTCGCCAAAGAAAGCTTCACATGAATGTGGGCAATAAACCTTGACGTTTGAACCTCAATAAGTGTTCCAAACCAATAAATTGATGAACAAAATTAGTCAGATGTTTTATCCTGGGTTTAAACAGCTCTTCCCCATTAGTTGTATTACAATTTAATTATGTAAAAATTAACCGTTTGTCCATCACTTGATTTTCCTGTTTCTTCTCAACCACTAAATCTTTGTAGAAGGCCAGGCTGGAATGACGATGAGAACATGTTATTTATGTAGCGGTTAGATTAAATTCCTTTTCCATTGGCCTGGGATTTTCCCTTTAGACCAACTTTAAAAGCACAAATAGATCATATAATTTTCGCCAATTTTGAGCACTTCATACGATAGTTTCTCGTTTTGGTTCTCCACAATTTACGATAGGCCGTTTTCAAGATTATGCCGAGTAAGTGGTTCGGTGTTGAGTACGTTAGCATGCATATGAATTTGTTTTTAAGTACTTGTGCTGGCTTCCAAATTATGTAGCAGAAATAATTCAATGACGAATAAGACCATTAGTTAAAAATTATATGATGACATGCAAGTACATTTAGGATTTAAACAAATCAACCTATAGAATAATAAGCCATAATGTAAATATATTAGCTTTTATGTTAGATTTCCTAATAGCATAGGAGAAAAATTCATATTTTCATATAAAATATAAAATATTCGAAATGAAAATGTTTTAAATTATTAGTGATTACAAGTGAACTTGTAGTGTTTCTCCGGAAGTGCCATCGATGTGTAGTTATATTAGTGGCTACTGCGAAGAGGCACGTTGACTAGTTTTGATAACGTCAGACAATTTGTTCGTTGGCTTTCACAAACATATTTCGTGGATTATCAACCAGTGAAGGTATTACGTGTCAATTTTAACTAAAAATTTCCGATTAAAAATAATAAGTATTTGATAACTACAAAAATATGCTAAAGCTTATAAATGTAAACAATTTTTTCGTCTTGAATTCCAAGAATATCAAACGAGTATTTTAGGAAAGATGAAATTATATAGTGATATACCCGAAAACTGGCATGACCAGTTCATAATTTAGCATCAACCGTATTATTAACTATGCAGGTTTTAATTAAATAACTGTGATATGAGAATAGTAAATAATTAAAACTATAAACTGGCGACATAAACATACAACTATGTATGTATTTATTTGAATTTCACTTATGGTGTAAATTCCCTTTGATAATTAAATATTCTGTATATTTTGTTGGTGCGTTACTGGTGTGCGGGTGATATAATTTGTCGGTGTCGTTAGCTACAGTGTACGATTGGGTTACACAATTTACTATGATTTTGTGCTGCCATAAACTATTTTTAATAATTTGAATAATGGATTAGAAAATTAGAACCAAGATCAAACTGAATAGAATAAATAAATACTAAATGAACAGAAAACAAAATACAAATCGATATAATTGGATTACGTATAGCGTATATATCAGAAGAATATTCATTTCCAATGTAAAAAAAAAATGTCAACACAGTTTTAAAACGTCTTTATGACAATATGATTTACAAAAATAACTATGTACTTACTTACATTGACTTATTGACAATTTATATATTGAGTGACGTGTAGCTTTGCGTAAGGCACTGACATATTTATAAGTAATAATTAAAAATAATAACTAAAAAGTAAATAATCCAAACATATTTTAAGCATACATTGTACATGTTTACGGTGATCAAGTCCCGCTCAACAAGCGCGCGTTTACAAGATAAAAAATGGTTAGGTTAAATTCGTAGATAAGATTTCGTATTAAAATATTGTAAATATGTATTATAAAAAAAATCCATTATGTATAGATCATAATTAGTTGTACTGTATGTAAATCAAAAATATAAATATTTTATTTTATGTTTTTCAAATGACTATTTAAATATTTGTTTATTGTCTAAACTTTCGGCTAACTAAATTGATGGTTAATTCATAGCAGTTATTGATAGATGGCTCTAATTTCCAAAAACCAAAAAATTTCTGATATTTATTTGAAAGTGTAATCATAGTTCAGATTTATGTGTCGCTATGATTAGTAATATCATAGAAAAATAAGTTTACCATAGATTTCTCATTTTGATAAATCGAACGATAAAAATGAATTGAGTAAAAAAGTTCTAACAATTCCAATGTCATCATTGTATTTGTGACATTACATTGCAAGTCACAAATACAATCATGACATTGGAATTATCAGAACTTTTTTACTCAACTCATTTTTGTTTCTTGATTTATAAAAATGAGAAATCTATGGTAAACTGATTTTTCTATGGTAATATTTTGAAAATTTACCAATTTTAATTTATTAAACCTTTTCAAACGCCCTGTACCATATATTGTACATCAACTTTGACACGTTCAAAATCATTTTCCTTTATTGACGATTGGAGCATTACGGATTCCACCTAGCGGGTTTTCAATAAATTTTGACATTAATGCCTCATGCATAATGGAAACAAACAACATCATTCGCGATAATTTATTCATTTTACCGTACTAGCTTGGCTTGCTAGCTGAGATTCTTATATTAAAAGACAGACGAATCACCATTTCAAAATTAATTATGATATCAAATATATTTATTGGTAGTGTTAGCACCATTTTGCACAACCATCTTAAGTTGTCCAAAGTTAGTGCAAGATGAATCCCCGAATGTTGACTATGGAACAAAAAAAATATCGAGAAGAAACTTGTTGATTTAGAAATTAGTTAAGGCGATCCGATTAAATTTATATAACATCACCATTTTCGATGATTTATCGAAGTTTATGTCTCGTTTCTGTAGAATAAAATGTGTCTCGGTTTCAATTTTTATATCATTTACCAGCCTGCTAGGTTGCAACAATTTGATGTTTCTACTGCGTTTCTATCATCAAATAATTGCGGTCTTACTTTGGGAAATATTATTCCTATTCGAATGGGAATGAAATTTCTGCCCAAAGTAACAGCCAAGCGATTTTTTTATACTTTTATCGGTTGGTATAAAAATTTAATAAAATCGGCTAAAGTTTACTTTACGTATACATCGAGAAAATCAGGTAAAGAGTATAGATTTTGAAAATTTTTAAAAGCAGGATTGTTTATCACCAGTTTTTAGGAGGGGAAGCTAAATTTTTCCGGAAAATTACCCCATTTTCCGGGAAAATTTTCACTTTAAAAACAAAAAATTGCGTATTATTTTATTTAAAATACGTACAAATGTATAATTTTTATAAAAATTTTGATATTAGAATTGTATCTTAACAGTTTTTCGACAGTATAAGTGATTTTTCCGGAAAAATTTTGCAATTTTTCCAGGAAAATTTTGAAATTTTTTCAATTTTTTTTTAACAAGTTTAAAATTATAAATAGTATTTAAAACTTGAAGCATTGTGTAAATTTCGGAAAAGCGGGGGTTTGGGTTAAAAATGATTCGCCCCCATCCTCTAAGGTATACAACGAATTAAAATTACATTAGAAACATTTTATATTTACAAAAGTTGATTTTTTTAAACATTTGTGGCACCATCAGAAGAACCGATACGAGCGATAAAAACTCTTTGATCTGTGTCTGCAAGGTTGACGAAGCAATTATTATTAATAAAATAAATGCATTTTCTTGGAAAATTTTTCTTGTACTTTCTACAAATTTTAGATACACAATCCTAACGCCAAAATTATCTAAAAATTAACATCTTACCTTAGTTAAAAAAATAAAAAAGTGAAAAATTTTCCGGAAACTGGGAAAATTTTACGGAAAAAAATTAGCTTCCCCCCTTCTAAAAACTGGTGATAAACAATCCTGCATTTAAAAATTTTCAAAATTTATACTCCTTACCTGATTTTCTCGATGTGTACGTAAAGTAAAATACAGTAAAACTTCTGTAAAACGACCACCTTGGGTACCAGAGGAAAAATGGTCGTTTTGAGAGGTGGACGTATTCGGGAAAAAATTTAAAAAAAAATATTCTAAAATATAACGACTATGTATTTATTTTATTTCACAGCATACAATACATATATCACAAAAATAAATCATAAAGAAATTATAATTTGAAGAACAAATTTCAATTCATACTTAGTTAGGTTCAGGTTTCAGTGGTTGACACTTAGGCTATTTTTGGCCCATTTTGGTACCACGCATTCACGCCACATCATTAAACCATTCCTCTATTCACCTACTCACATAACTACAGTAGTATACCATCTGCACATTGCAAGCTCCATGTCAACCTGTACATTGACATAGACGGTGGGTCAGCGCTGAATTCTGTACTCAGCCAGAAGGTCTTAGTTGTGTT
Organism: Nephrotoma appendiculata; assembly: GCA_947310385.1. Taxonomy (NCBI): domain Eukaryota; kingdom Metazoa; phylum Arthropoda; class Insecta; order Diptera; family Tipulidae; genus Nephrotoma; species Nephrotoma appendiculata. The sequence continues at coordinate 155,096,320 of OX371224.1, read as the reverse complement.
GATTAACATTACCGATTGTATTCGATGATGAAATTCGATTAGCATATAGCCTCTGATGGGTTTTGAACCCAATACCTCCCGGACCAAGTGCCGAAGGTTTAACCACTGCACCACTTGTCCGGTAATTCATACTTAACTAAATTAAATTAAATTAAAAAATTATTAATATATTTTTGTATTATTTTCGCGTGAAATAATCAATTAATAAATTCTGCTGAATGATTTCGTTTCCCAGTTTCCCAAAGCAAATGGCTCGGTTTCCATTGTCATTGTCCCAAGGTGGAGATACATCATCCAAGTCAATATTGGTATTGAAGTCGAGTTCTAAATAAACAAGGTTTGCTAAAGATATTATGTTACTTTGAATATCCACTTTTTCAGAAAAGTTTATGGCAGTATGAAAACTTGACAGTATTCCGCGGACAGAGCGCGGATAATGTAGTTTAAAATTTTGGATGATGCCTTGGACAATTGGTTGACTTATACTCGTAGTATTTGCAGGCAGAAATAATAATTTGATAGATTTGACGTGTAAGTTGGTTGAATGGCGATGCAGCCATGACTATATATAATTCTTCGTTTCTATTTGATCATTTTTTGATCAATAGATTGAGTGCGTTTTAACCGATTGGATATAATATATGTAGTAACATAATACAAAACAAATTGATTTTGTATTTTAATTAGAAAAAAAACAATAAATGTTGAAAAGTGGTCGTTTCGAAGAGTGTGAATGTTTCTTGATGTACTATTAAATCATGGTCGCGGTTGGGTTTGGGAGGTGGTCTTTTTAGAGAGAAGGTTTTACTTTAAATAAAAACGGTTTAATGATCAAGTGTATCGTACAGGAAGGGGGTCTTCTCTTAGAGGTGGTTGTTTGTGGAAGTTTTACTGTAACGCCATAAAATCAAACGAAGTATGCGATTTACTTTTATGTCATAACAAATATTTATGAAAATGTAAAATTGCGTTTTCGACATAAATATGTTTTATTTTTCAGATTAATTTAGCATCGGAGTTTATCTTTTGTATCAGTGATCTATGTCATTTGATTCTTTACCCTTTATGCGATAAAAATATTAAATTACTCCCAGTGTGACAACTCATAAAAATAAAATTATTTTATTAATTAACCGGGCGGTGAACATTTGAACTATACGAAGAATGGAATAATTCTATTCCTACTTTTAGGTGGAATGAAATTATTCATTCCGGATTGAAATTTATATGGAATTGTTGTTGTAAAATTCCCAAAGTAAGACGCTAAATATATTTTCGATTCTAGAACTAAAATAAGTGAAATAGAAATTGTTCAAATATATTCTAGTAGGTTGTGATAGCAATAGATAAGAAATAATTGATAAACGAAGCAGAATTCAGATTAGTTCTCGCAGAAAGAGACGTAGACTTCGATAAAATATCGCAAAACGGTGATGTTAGAACATCCCAGCTCAGCTAATCACCGGTGTTAAAACGTGGATTCATAACAATGATCCAAAGTCGAAACAGCAATCCATGGAGGAATCCAAAGTTTAAGGTTCAACTATCTGTACCAAAATAACAGGGGTTTATTATGTGGGGCTTTTACATAAATTGAAAAATACTATCAGGGAACACCGAAGATGGTAAAACGGGGAAAAAATATTGGTTTTACATGATTATGCACCAGTACCTAAGACGAGTGTTGCACGACACGCAGTACGAAATTGTGGGTTCAATAAAATACCGCATCCACCTTACAGTCCAGATTTGAGAAAAATAAATAGTTAGGAAATAGAAATTTGAGAAAAATAAATAGTTAATGGGGCTGTTATTTTCAAATGACAGTGAAGTAATGTTTGCTCTAGAAGAGTATTTTTAAGAATAGCAGAAATCATTATATTTTGATGTTTTGTACAAATAATTTGGCAGGCGTAAAAAGAACATCAGCGAGGGTGGAGATTATGTTAAACAGAAAGGACATTGTTGAATAAATTTAAAGGAATATTAGAAAACTGACTTTTTTTTACTTGGTGAGTAATATTTTTGAAGAAATGCCGATGAATTTAAACTTGCAAACTTACCTTACCTATTCTCCTGACTACTACTACTGCGGTCAATTAATAGCGCGCTTGTATTATGAAGCAAACCACATACTAAGAATACTGGGAACCTTCCCGATTTATTTAATGTAGATCGGTAAATTATCGAAACGTTAAATTTCACACGTCCTTTTAATGTAGCCTCTAACCTTTTATATTAATTTTTATCGGATTGTAACGCAGCCTTCCACAAACTCAATGTTACGATAATTATGTAGCAACGCTAAAATCGTTTACTTGTTAATTGTTAAACAATTTTCCGTTGCTTGTCTGAAATCCTGACGAACTTCGACAGGCGATACCGCACCATATACTTTATAAATCAATTTATGGATTTTCTGTCCCCGACTGTCGTGTTGAACGTGAAGTGAAAAGTCATTAAGCTAATAAAAAAATAGTATAGTAACAGGAATTAATTACCTACTGAGGTACACGAAAATATATATTTTGTGCATTTTACAATTATAGGCCTTATTGTTGGTGCTATAATTCGTTATGCTGGTACAACAACACATTTTGTTACGCTCCCCGTGGAACCGGAACCGGATGCGAAATTTAATCAAAGTGCGCCGCCCGATTCCCTATGGCTAAAGGTTTGTTATTCATGTATATGTTAATAATAGTTTTAATTTAGTCAATTTCTTAGTTTCCAGGCAACTTGCCACATGGACCAGATCCAGCCCCAGTTGTTCCTAATAAAACATATGCCTACCAATTTCGAGGAGAAGTGGTGGATGTTGAACAAAATGAAATTGATTTGAAAGCGACATTTGATCCGGAAATATTTTTTAATATAATTCTGCCGCCGATTATATTCCATGCCGGATACAGTTTAAAGCGGAAATATTTTTTTCGTAATTTAGGCGCAATTTTAACATTTGCGATTGTTGGGACCACAATATCGGCGTTTTTTGTTGGTGCGATTATGTATGGATGTTTGAAATTAATGCCGGGGAAATTGAGTAGCAGGTATTTACCAATGCATTATATTTATTTTATATTGACTATTAATAGTATTGTCTATGAAATTTCAGCTTTACTTTCTTGGATACGCTTTATTTTGGAGCGCTTATATCGCCCACCGATCCTCTAACAATTCTGGCGATATTTCACGATATGCACGTTGATGTGAATTTGTATGCACTAGTTTTTGGTGAAAGTGTGCTTAATGATGCGGTAGCTCTCGTTTTAAGTGGGGCTATTCAAAATTATGGAGAACACTATTCGAGCACAGGCGGTTTTGAAACGCCGGCGTTCTTTAAATCGTTAGGTGATTTCTTTGGTATATTCATGCTATCTCTCGTCATTGGAGCCACAATGGGGTGTATGACAGCACTGATATCCTTTTTAAAATGTTTACTAATTAATTTTATTTCTACAAATTTTATTAAAACATTTAGTTTTCCTTAATTAATTTGTTTTCGATAAATACCTGACTAAATTTACTAGGGTTCGTGATTTCCCACTTCTGGAATCAGCTTTATTCGTGCTTATGTCATATAGTACATTTTTAATAGCAGAAGCCAGTGAATTGACGGGCGTTGTAGCTGTGCTATTTTGTGGAATCTGTCAAGCACATTACACTTATAATAATTTGTCCGCCGACTCGAGGATACGCACAAAACAAATTTTCGAGTTGTTGAACTTTTTGGCGGAGAATTTCATTTTCTGCTATATTGGAGTATCTATGTTTACATTCCCGAAACATCATTTTGATCCTTGGTTCATTTCATCAGGATTTGTAAGTAAACATTATATTACTGAGTTAAAACGTTTTATTAATTTTTATTAATTATAAGGTGTGTGCACTTATGGGACGAGCGGTTAATGTGTACCCTTTGTCGTGGTTATTAAATTTGGGCCGCAAGCCAAAAATTGCGTGGAATTTCCAGCACATGTTGTTTTTTGCGGGTCTTAGAGGAGCTATGAGTTTTGCTTTAGCTATTAGAAATACGGTGTCAGACGCACGGCAGGCTATGCTTACAACAACGTCGCTCATTGTAATCATAACGGTTATTATTCAAGGAGGTGCATCGACTTTCTTGCTCAACTGGTTTAAGATACCGTAAGATGGGTATACAGAAAAGGTTTAATAAATAATTTATATATACAATTTTATTATTTTCAGTATTGGGGTCGACGAAGAGACAGAAGTTCTGACATATCAAGGCGTTCGAAGCGTAAGTATAATACTCTTTCCGTAATTTTTAATTTATTTAATTTAATTTGAATTTTTTCACAATACAATCCATCCAATTTTATTCTTTTTTCTGTGTTTTTATTTGAAAAATTTTGCACATTTTGGGCCTAAATTCAAAACCAAAACTAAACTAAATAAAAACACATGCAATTTGTTCATTTCTTGTAACTAACGTATCGGCTACTAACTAAACGTAACTTACAACGTGTAAGGTTTACAATTCAATGGAGAATACAACGGGGGTATGTTTTGTTGTTTTAACTAATAAATTATCTAATTGTAATAGCATGACGTATTAATATGTGACTCCTTTTGTTCTCCAATTACCGTTACAATTTAGTAACACTGTTCCATTGCCTATCCCGATTTATCCTTATTATGTGTATTGTTTATTTTAAATGTTGCAATGAAAATCATCCTCAAAAATGTATTTCCACTTCATAAATTTATTTGTGTTTTATTCCTTTTTCCAGTCAATCGATACAGGTCTTAATTTAAGTCAGTTACAAGTATCGAGACGACGAAGTTCTTTGGTGAGAATATATAGAATTTTTTTGTACTACTACTACAAGAGTAAATAAACGGTTTCTAAATTTTATGTTGTTTCTAACTAGATTTTTATGTTGTTAATGGTATTAATTTTAAAGTTGTAGTTAATTTTTTATGTTTGCACGACAAAAAAACAATTCGAGAATTAGACTGTATTGGATTGACAGAGTTACAATCAGATTTGCTAAACAAACGTATTTTAGTATCAATTGTAGAGATTGTAATCGGATTTATTTTTATTTTTTTACTAGGATCTGGAGACTGGGGGAACTGGAAACGATGGAGCCACAACGCCTGGTGGAACTAGTAAAAAACAAAATGAAAAGGCGCTATTAGCTAGAATATGGGGAAATTTCGATTCTAGGTAAGTGAATGTTTTAAGTTATACGAGTTCTGTTTCAAAAAATTATTTATCACCTGAACTATTGTCTAATAAACCTGAACCAACTAGCTTAAGTTGTTAGGTTTCCACAGGTAACGGTAATTTTTTATTTGCTGGTAGAACGTAAACATTTCAATAATGTGATATTACTTTCGTATTACATTATAACCAAAAGTAATAGACGGTCACTCACCAGTTACCTACGTTTTTTAATAAGAGGAGAAAACTTACTGAAACTAAGGAATAAATAAAACCGAAAAAATGTCATCCTTTTAGTTGGCATAAAAACTTCTGAATTTTTCTAAAGCGCCATATCCGTCACATGCTTTTATAACTTATTTTGAGAAAAAGCTCATTTACAATAGGCAGTGAAGCATTGGAGAGATATAAAACATTAACAATAATAAACAAAGTAATAGAGCCCGAGAGTGACTCACCACTAATTAAATACGATTTATTAAGGGATCTACACCAAACAAATGTTTGAATAAATAAGATTGCTCCTTAGTTTTAAGAAGCTTAAAAATGTAAAGAGAAATGCGTCACTCATACAAATTAAATCGAGTTTAAGCATTGAAAGCCATTTGCAAAATATCCATACTTTCATGAACCATGCCATTCACATTTAAAACACACATTAGAAACCGCCCAGTTAGAAATTCTAGCTAGGTTATCATTAATCGGGGAAATATAACTACTAATGGATCTAAATGGTAGCTTTAAATAAATTTAAAATGTCGCCTGCAGAAATATGAAATGAGCAACTAAGAATAGAGGATTCTATGTCATTAAATATATACAGAAACCAATATGTCACCCAGAGCACTAAACGCTGAGGCAACCAGAGGAATGAAAATCAAAAAGAGATTCGTTAACAAAAACTGCTGTGGAGCGATTGGAAACCGATTAATTTATCATTAGTTATAATTAATAATAGTTTATTAATTTAAATAAGATTCTGTAATTCAATGGAGCAAAAGCTGTCGAAAAATCTAATAGCGTGAGAGACAATTCCTAATCACTCATATTATATTACCGATATCCTCATTTAAAATCGAAAGTTGTGGAATCGAGATTTAAATCTATGAATTGATTGCCAGGAACACTAATAAAATACCATCATATTCGAACAGAGCTTGGAAGAAAAATCATTACTTTTATGGGCCACGTTATATTTAATGCAATATGCGAATATGTAGTATAAAAAATCTGAGGCTTTTCTGATTGATTTAAACTTCATTTAACAATAGTTTTCGTTTATTTTACTTGCATAATCTTACATTGTTATATTTAAATATAACATTTTTTTATCGCACTACTGGTTTTCCTTCAACAGACAATATTATTATTATTATTATTATTTAAGTTAGCGGGAACACTGGGACCATGGTGCAAATCGAGGATTCTATTGCAAGTGCTCTTTGCTGCTCTGGCGCAAGAGTTTGAAGCATAAGCAAGGAAGACAACTGTCTAGTATTTAAGAAATCGGGACCGGCCTATTTCAAAAGCTGGAAAATTGCAAACGTGAATGCTGTCATTGCCCTCTTTAAGGCAGTTCTCACACAAGGAATCTCGAACAAGCCCCATTCGTTATAAATGGCGTTTAAAACGGCCGTGGCCTATAAGAATAACGACCAAGACTCGTAACTGTTTTTTTTTTTCAAAGACTAAGCGTATTTTAGTTGCGTCATGTTGCATGATGGTGCACCATTTTTCATTAATTATATGTTGGCTTTGTCACATCATATTGCACGATGTTGCATTATATTGCACCATGCATGTCGCACTATGTTGTTTCATATTTAGTCATATTGCACCATGTTGCTTAATGCTACATCTTGCTGAGTGATGTTGCACTATGTTGCGTCATGTTGGGTTGGGGCTTTCTTTTAACATTTTATTTTGTTTGATCGGTTTTGATAAAATTTCAAGACGATTACAAAGAATTTTGGGACGAGAACATGAAATCCGATTGGATAAATCAATTGTTCTAAAACATTTCTATGAAGAAAGTGAGAAAATTTAAAAAATGGTCAAAGTTTTGTGTAAGATATTTTTTATGACGAAACACAAATAAACGAAAGTTTAATGGAAAGATTACGTTAGACAACTATTTCATTATCGAGTGATTTTGAACGGGAATGCGAAGAGAAGTACTTTGGATGGGCCGTGATGTTGCATCATGTTGCGTAATGTTTCACCATGTTGTTCGTCATATTTCGCCATATTGGCTATTATGAGTAACAACTAACAATATTGATTTGCTAGTACTCGCTATCCAATTAATGTTTTAGCCTTAGTCCCATTTTCACAATGTTTTCCGTCTTAAACGATTTTGATGTTGTCTGGTTGTGAGTGACACGGGTTTTTTTTTTAAATTTTTCGGCTAGCACGATTTTGATAGAAAATTTGGCGAAGAGAATTTCAAGGAATCAAATGCCAGAAATCAATTTCCATGGGTGCTAATTTCGGGAACCTTTCGGTGGGGCCCGGGATGCTTTTTAAATTTTTTTGAACGATATAGATAAAAATTGCAGTGATAAGGGTTTTCTAATGACAGGAATGGATTGCAATGAGTCCAAATTTCGGAAAAATTCATTTAGGTTGTTTTGGGTCGAACGATTTTTATAAAAATGAATGAAAAAGGTTTTCAAGTGCTAAGAATCGATTATGAGGAGTTCTAAATTCTGGAAACTTTGTTTAGGGGGTTTTCAAATGGGAACCGGGTTCCTATTTTAAAAATATCAGCTCGAACGATTTCGAAAAAAAATTTTAAGAGAGGATATTTCGAATGTCAGGGAACGAAGATCTTTCTCAAACCCGTGGTTTCTTTAAATTAAGCAGAACTAAACCGTTGCTTAACCAAGTGTGATTATTAATTGCTGGTATGAAAACTTATTTAATAATTCACCTACGTGAAGCCATCGAGAAGTTTAGGCTTGTGCTGCTGTCGGTATGTTTGTTACTGAACCGTTTGACTCAAAGTTTTGCACTAATAGAGGGCCCAGATGAGCAATTTTGTCTACCAAAAATAACACAAATTTTATAAAATGTTATTTTTACAGATCCACTATTTTTATCGTGGATTTTGTTATTTAATACGATTTTGAAGCACGAAATTTAACTCATTTTTTAAATGGTCAACCTTCTACTGTTAATTTCTAAAAAACAGAATAAAGCAACTTTTAAAATAGATACTTTATTGAAAAAAAGTTCTTATTGGAAGACCCTTTATAATTATTCCTTCAAAAACTATTGAAGAAGGCGCATGATTAACATTAAGCATTATTTGAAAATTTTAAAAACAAACTTATTAACTTTAAACTTACAAAATGTGAATTTTTATGCCACGAAATAAGTAGTAATGGTAAGTGAAAAGTCGGAAATCTAAAGACCCGACGCTATTATTAATTATTCGCAGCCAGCGCACAAACATCAAGTACGTTGATGACTTTTAACTGATTGATTAACTGGACTTTTAAAAAATGAACGGACGAACAGACAATTTCGTTTAACAAAATTTGGATATCCACCACCACGCATGAAGCACGTAAAAGACCCCTTATTGAAAATTACAAACGAATTTACTATTCATTTTGAAATTTTGACTCGTATAAAAGACGATAAAGTTTGCAAGGAGAGCGATATGAACATACACTGCTAGAAGTATCGAGATTTTCAACCAATGAGAGATGCCAGCCGTGATTATGACAAATTTAAATTGTGTGGCATCCGAAAGAGTAAATTAATATGCAAAAAGCAGAATATTTATTTGATAAATCCATCATGGTAGTCTCGGATGACGTTGGTAGATGATAAAAGTACGATATACATATATGTAATATCTAAAATCTATATAATTTAATGGTAAATGTGATTATAATTATATCTATCATAAATCTAACTGAAAAAGTAGGAAAAAACTATTTTTCGTTGAAAATGTATATGCTGCCATCTGTCAATTTCTTCTGATACTTGATTTACTATAGAAAGGTATGCCAATTGCCGTGAACCGAAATGTCAAAGAAGTAAATATGAAAACCATCTCTTGAAAAGGAAGTATTACTAAGAAGTATATGTATGTACAGTGGCGAGCAAAAATGGTACATAATGAAAACATTTTAAGTTTTTAGTTTCTATAGTTATAATTTTAATATTTTGACAATAAAAATAGCTTGGAGTTACAAGTTTGTATTATTACCTACCTATAAGATTTATTTAAGAAAATAATAATTTAATTAATTAAAAAAATATATTAAAATTCATAGGTTTAGGTCATATGTATCCAAATATGCCCCTTTTAGCGTACGTTTTAAGTACAGTTGTTTTTTGCTTTGTTTTCATATTTACTCAACTATTCATAAAGTGAAATTGCGTTTCAACGTTACCATGTTATTTTTTTCAAGTTTTATTCAAAATCTGAATTGTTGTTGCATTTTAATTTAAAAAAAATAAAAATTAAAAAATCAGATGAGTTGGAACAAAATATCATTTCTCTTTGCGAAAAAGGATATATTCTCTGAGGGAAATTGCCACGCAATTACATGTCTGTCATAGAATAGTACGCAATGTCAGAAACAGGAACAATGTGAGCAAATCAAATGGTTGTAAAGGACGCCCGCAACTTTTAAATAATAAGAATTCTCGCGCAATTGAGCAACTTTTTAAAGAAAAAAAGAGAAACCACACCAACCAACTTATAAATACACCCCACAAAGCTGCCAAAGAGTTGAGTAAAAATGTTAGTGAGTTGACAGCTAGGCGGGCGTTGCAAAAAATAGGTTTTCAATCATACGTAAAGAAGAAAAAACCAGCCTTATTCAGCAAAAATATTAAAGCACGCCTCGAATTCGCAAAATTTCATAAAAAGTGGTCAAACGGGTGATTTGATCCGACGAAACGACGAAAATAAACCGATATCAGTCAGATGGGAAGTGTTACTACTGGAAACAGCCACATGAATAAATAAAGAATCATCATGTTACGGAAACGATGAAGCACGGTGGCGAATCGGTAATGGCCTGGGGATGTTTCACCTGGTGGAACGTTAGCCCACTAATGAGGATCAAGAGTTTGTGGATGAACGTGCTTATCCGGAGGAATAAATCGTTTTTCAGCAAGATAGAAAGCCCAAACAGGCAGTTTAAAACTGTGCAAAAAATTCCAAACTATGAAATAGTCTGCTCAAAGTCCGGATACGAATCCCATAGAGCGCCTTCATCAAACGTCAATTAAAGGAATATGGTGAGGCACCTAAAAACGTAGACGAATCATGGCGGCAAGTTGAAACGGAATGGAATAAGATTTCATACGACTCCATACAAGGGCTTGCCGAGAGCATGCCTCGACGTATAAAATCGGTTATGACAATAAGGGACTTTGGACCAAATATTAAAGATATCAAATTTAGAAACGTGCATAAATGGATACATATAACCTAAACAATGGATTTTAATATATCTTTTTAATTAATTAAATTATTATTATTTTCATAAATAAATCTTATGGGTAATATTACAAACTTGTAACCTCAAGTTATTCTTTTGTCTAAATAATAAAATAAAATGTTTTCATTATGTATCCATTTTTGCTCGCTACTATATACGCTCTTTTGAATCTTACTTACTCGTCACTTGGTAACGCGCCATCACCATAATTCAAGTTTAGGATTATGATTTTCGCTGTGAGTGATACATCCTCATCTATTAATTTTGTGGTGACACCAAATGAGAAATAAATACTTTTGACATGTAATGAATTTCTTTATATATTTTACTTCTGTCAAAAGTACTTGCATTCTCACTTGGTAACACGAAGAAATTATAGATGATGATAAAATAATAATACCAAAATTGGATTATGATGACGTCGCGTCATCCAGAGACGAGTTCTCGAGTTTCCTAATAGGGTATGATGCAAAGTAGTCACAAAAAAACTTCACCCGCGGCTAGGGGGACTTAAAAATGCAGGATGGAACCATAGAAAAATAAGTTTACCATAGATTTCTCTTTTTTATAAATCGAGTGATAAAAATGAGTTGAGTAAATTGTATTTGTGACTTTACATTGTGCGCAATCATGACATTGGAATTATCATAAGTTTTTTACTCAACTCATTTCTATCTCTCGATTTATAAAAAAGAAAAATATATGATAAACTTATCTTCCTATGATGGTACTGTCAAACGAAAAGCAGGCCGTCTCAAAATCACTGTAATAATACGATCATATACGATCATACTTCTTGATTTCACGTTCGTTTTAAATTAACAATTCCTCGTAGGTCTATTAATACTAAAAAAATGTTATTCTTGAATCGAATCTGTAATCAAACGTTTGAATTATATAAATTTACCCTTCTATTTTTCGCCAATATATTATGAAAATTACAAATAACATTCAATATACTTGTATCATTTTAGATATATGAAACCATTTTTAACGCATTCACGTCCAACCCTATTGGAAACGTTGCCAAATTGTTGTAATCCGCTAGCAAGATTGTTAACAACAACCGAACAGTTAACTCAGGTAAGCTTATTAGTCGAACACAAATCTTTTTTAATTATTTTGCACGAAGAATGTATACTAATCACTAACATTTTATAACTAAAACAAAACCAACAAACAAAACCACCTCATTAAACAGGATGGCCAAACGCGTAGAGCTGATTCAGATTCAGATTTATGTTTAGACGATGACGATTATCGTAGCAATGCTGGTGGCGATCATCAGCAACAACACATGCGTCGAAATTCAATAAGCCGTGTAAGTATTCGTCTTGTATCTGATGATCGTAATTCATTTTTAGCAAGTTATAAAAATCGAGAATAAAAAATACAATACCAAAATACGAAACCAAATAATTAATTTAATTAATGAAAGATAATTAAAAAAATATACTATTTACTAAACAAAAAAAAATTTTAAAAATTAAAAAAAGACTTAAAGAAATAATTTTTCTTTTTTATACATTACTTTATAAAATATCGTAGAACTTTTTTTATTTTATTTTATTTATTTATTTGAATTATTTAATTTAATTGATAATTTTTTACTAATTTGCATGCAAATCCTTTTTTCTAAACTAAAATCAAAATTACAAATATAGAACTTTGTAAATTGTGATCGATTTTAAAAAATACTATAAGATCACAAGTATTTAAATCTAATTTGTAATTTGGAGTTTATTTAACTGTTTATTTCTTAATTAAACGAAAAATAACGAATAAATTAGGTAAATTAATTAATGAATTAACCAAAAACAATGTGTGCTAATTATTGTTACTTATTATTTTATGTCTTATGCAGTGCCATTAAATTTTATTTATAAAAATGAATTTAATTTTAATTTTTTAAAACTAATCTAACATTAAAAGTATAATTAGCAAAAATTAAACAAGATAACGTATATACACTTAGATTTTTATTATTTTATAAATATTTTTTTTATAATTTGAAATAACACAAGTATGTATTTATTTCTATTGTTTAATGTACAAAAAATTTTGGGCTGGATGAATTAATTAAATATTAATGTGTACATAATTACTTTATTATATTTATTTTACTGATGGTAAGGAGTTTTATTGTTCAGATATACAGAGTGTTTTTTATCTTGAAATTTTGACAACTACATATCATTATACAATTTGTGATATTTTTGGACATAAGAAATATTTATCGTAAATTAAACAATATGAGCCCGAAGTGTCCACAATGTTCTATAATGATGACGACTATCTAGTAATTTGGCATGTAAGAATAGTAATATACAGTGCTGGAAAAAAAAATTGGGCAAACATATTTTATTGCAAATTGGATTATTTTTTTGCTAAAATTACAAAACTTTTGAACGCAATTGGCTTATTGTTTCATTTTAAATACTTGTATGACGTAATTTTTGAAAAAAAAAAAAAAATTTCCTGCATTTTAGGGGAAAAACCCCGAAAAATGCCAAAATATTCAAAATACGGTGATTGGAGTTAAAGTAATGGAATAAATTAAACACTTATTTTTTAATTTTTATTTTTTTTTTATTGATTTATAGAAGTTCTATCTTTAATATTAATACTTTGGTGGACCGCCATTTGCTTTTATTACAGCGATACACCTCCGATTCATTGAATTTGATAAATTTTTCAAAGTCGTAGGAGGTATGGATTTCCAAATCGTCATCAACAAACTTTTTAAAGCTTGAATCGATCTGGGCGCTTTCTTGCTACTTTTAGCTTTATTATAGACTAAATATTTTCAATGGGATTTAAGTCTGGACTATACGGGGGCCAGCTCAACACAACGATACTTTTTTCTTCGAAGTACCTTTTTACCTTTAAATGAAGAGATAAGAAAAAAAACAATTTTTTAACAAATTATTTATGTTTATCTCAAAGCCAATCTTTTTATCTACAATTCAAATTTAATAACTCACAACTTTGGCGGTATGGCACGGATCGTTGTCCTGTTGAAAAATAAATTTGCAGGTCTCGCCAAAAAGCTTTAAAACAGAAGGCTCAAATTCGTTGTGTAGGACCTGCAGATGAACAGCTGCTGTAATGTTGGAACTAAGGAAGCACAATCGACCGGTTTCATTTCCAGAAAAGCATTCCTAGACCATAATTCCTTCCTTTTTCGGTGGAAGTCTTAAAAGACATTCGTTGCCCGGTTTTCTTCTTACCAGAATTCTTCAATCTCCAATATACAGCTTGAATTTTGATTCATCGAGGAAAATCGCATCATTCTACATCTCTGGAGTCCAAGAAACATGCTCCTGAGCCCATAGCAAAAGTTGTTTTTTCACTAGTAATGTGAACTCAGGCTTCTGGACTGGTTTAAGTGCTCTCAAACCAGCTTTAACAAGTTTTTTTCTCACTAAGCTGGCTGAAATTTCTTTTTCTATTGCTCGCTCAACATCCCGTCTTATGTCCGATGAATTTTTAAAACGGTTCCGACGACATTGAAATATTATGAAACGATCTTCCACTGGCGTTGTCTTTCTGGGCCTTCCAGAGCCTTTCTTTCTTTGTGTACTGCCTATCTCTCGCAATTTTTTAATATTCCACGCGGCAGTACTTGTAGGAATGTTTAATCTTTCTGCTATTTCACGCGTGGTTAAATTTTCTCGCGCCCAAATCAACATATTGCTTTTACACTGCTTACTAACTTATCCCATTTTTTTTTAAACTAAAATTGCACTTTATTCTTTATTTGACTAGGATCACTTACAGAATAACTTAATCTTACAAAATAGGCACTATTTATACTCAAACAAAAAAAAATACACGCAATAAAACATCTGCACCCCAATGTCGGCCAAGAACGGTAGGCGTAACATAAAATAATTGCTTGACCAATTTTTTTGCACATCAGTTGCGGGGTTATACCGATGTAAAAAAAACAAAAGGCGGCCAAACAAAATATTAATATTATAGATAGAACTTTTATAAATCAATAAAAAACAAAAAAAAAATTAAAAAATAAGTGTTTAATTTATTCCATTACTTTAACTCCAATCAACGTATTTTGAATATTTTGGCATTTTTCGGGGTTATCCCCCTAAATTGCAGGTAAATTTTTTTTTTTTCAAAAAATTACGTCATACATGTATTTAAAATGAAACAATAAGCCAATTGCGTTCAAAAGTTTTGTAATTTTAGCAAAAAAATACTCCAATTTGCAATAAAACGTGTTTGCCCAATTTTTTTATTCCCAGCACTGTATAAAGTGGTTTTTTTTCCAAATCACGTTAGTTGATTTTACATTGAAAATGTAATTTCCTTGAACTTGGCCACACAGCGAATATACCACTTGATTTTCTGAAAAGAAAAATAAAACAACCTAATGTTATAAATAATAGTTTTAAATCATAAATTGTCATTTCTCTTTTAAATTTCAGAAAATCAACAGGAAGAACAACTTTTGTTGTAAATTTAGTTAGGTTGTTCAAAATATTTGCAAAAGATTTCCTATGCACGCTGTTATTTTTCAAACTCATTAGCACCTCCGAATTTTATGAAAAGATGAAGTCTACAGTTTAACGCCGATCACTCGGTACACGCAACACGGTTTTTCGTAAAAAATTTTCACTTTCGCTAGTTTTCACATCCCATGAAAGGATTTTGCTTACTGCACGGTGATTCCCCAACTATCTCAGTTCATCATAATATCGCAGTCTTCAAGATGACGCTTTATTTCGTGATTCAATCGAATTTCGATCGATCAAATAACGTAGATCGTAATCTACAGTCATTGGTGGTCAAAGTCCAACTCCAAAGTTAGCACAGGTCTGTTGCGGATTTCTCGTTATCGATTTTTAAAACAGAACCAACGATTGTTTTCAAATGCATGGTTAGTCAAAATTCTATTTTATTTAAATCCTTTATTTTCAAAACCGGGAAATTCGACCATTCCTCAACCAATTAAATTAATAGTGCGATTGAGATTTAAAAATTAATTTGATTTTTCTAAAATTTGATCAAGTTAAGGGGAACTTGTTTATGTTCCTTCCAACTGACTATGGTCAAATTTTAAGTGTAGAAAATATGTATGACATGAATTTTGGATGAAGTTCTATAACCATGCTAAATGAAACTTTGTAACTAATTGAGAAATTCTGGTTAAATTGATTGTATGATTTAATTGGGATGCTAATTTGGATTTTAGTTGAAGTTCTGGAATTTGGCCTTATTGAATAAAACTTGGTAATTTCTTAGCCGATTTTTGGTAAAATTTTAATCGATTGAGAAATGGTTAACTCCATTAAAATTTTCCAATTTCTAGAACGTCATTCGGAACGCACTATGACTATAGAATCAAATTTTGATTAAAACTGAGTTTCTTTCAAATCGGTTGAGCAGTGTATTACATATTTCCATTCACATTGAACTTAAAATCGCACCTGGAATTCAAATTGGAACTCCATTGGGTCTATAGTTACATGAGTATTGAACACAACATCACATTTGGTAATTTTGTCTATGTCTGCCACAAACACGAAAAGAGTCCACCCGGTCCATTTTTTCATTTACAAACTAAGTGGCTCTCATTCATTTGTGAAAATGATTCTAACGAATTTTTTTTGATTTGAAAGTCGTATTAGAATTCCAAGTTCATCATGCTAACCGACCGAGCTCCAGCACAATCAGTTGAAAATTGAATTGACTCAAATTTGTTAGGCAATATAATTTTTTGTGTGGTATTAAAAGACAATTTTATCGAGATTTCAAGATGAAGCCTTTTATTTGTCAACGCTTCGAGAAACGCTTCCTCAGAAATATATTGAATGTTTTTCGTAAGCTAATTTTGTTGGATATTTAGTGGATGGTAATTTAACTTTCTTAATTTCTTTTTATAAAAATCACACCCAGTCACTTGAAAATGATTGACATTAGACATAAAAGGTGGTGATTTTTTGACATGACACAGCAAAACTCACATTACTTATAACAGTTTAAAATCTGCTAGTCTTCCACAGTAATCTTGGAACCAGAATTATTTAAAATTTGCACATATCTCTAGTCTCTCGTAGAGATTATTGGAAACCAATAAAATTCTTTCGTTAATTTTTCGTCTAAATGAAGTCGAAAACTCAAAAGCTCGACTTCAGTTGATTTTTTTAGTCCATCCAACACTCATGTTACACATCAATCGAACAGAAATTTAAATGCACTATTTTATATGTCAAAATATATTGGAATCGTGGTTGACTCATAATCTCACAATAATACCAAATTAGAACTCGGTTGCATGTTATTCCCAACATCGCCTCATTATTTTAGGTATTACCTAAAAACCTAAGTTTGATGCGGTTGTTCTGCGAACATTCTGGAGATAAATTCTTGATCGAATATTAGCAAAACATCGTATTTAATTTGCCACAAAAGACTAAAAACTACACAATCGGATCGTAGAACAGAGCCACGTTGAATAGATTAGGCTGTACTGAACAAACACGTTTAAGCAGTTTTAATAATTTCATTAGATGTTCAAAAATCATTTCTTCTGATATGCGATCATGATAAATGATTTTGTAAAATTTCACATTTTTGCTCGGATAGTGTCTGGAAGATTATCGCCAAATATGGCTTCTTGGAGTAGATAAAATTCCGAAACATTGGGGCTGTGAACAAATCATAATTTTTTTATAATCATACTTCGATCAACATTTGATTCAATTTTGAATTTTGTTTGCTGCCCATGGTTATCGTGGTAAAATGTTATTATCGCGGCTTGTTGGATTCTTAAGTTAATCAAATAATAATTTCTGATCGTTGTGGTGTTATTTTTGTCTTTTAATAGATATTAATTCTCCTTAATTATCTTGAATTTATAAAAGGAAAAGCTGCTTTAATCTAGAAAAATATATTCACGATGAATTATATTAATTAGAATAACGTCGTACTGATAATCTAAATTAAGATTCTTAATAACCTGGGTCCTTTTTGTTATTCCCATTGCGTTTTCCTACAATAAAGGCTAGCGATGAATACGATTTCTGAAAATGGTTTGCATTCAACAGTTGATGTAAGTGCCTTCCAGCAGGAAAGTTATTAACGACACACTAATGACTCAACAGCAAAAGTCAAGCATAAGCATGACGCGTATATAGAAATTATCAGCAAATGGGGTTCATATTCTTATGCTCATTAGTCTTATGCGATACGTCTGAATCTTAAATGAATGGTAAATGACGTGTCTCAATCGAGCACGATTGACTGTTAGTAACATTTCAGCAAATACATTATTTTACATGTTGAATTAAATAAAAGAATTATTTATAAGTTTAGGGTCTAATATGTGTTTGTTAAACAATTCAGGTCTTAGTGTATAAGGCTAGTAATATTCCTAATTTATTAAAAAACAAAAATAATTTATATAATATTAGGCTGTTGCCATAAACAATATTACAATCATCTTTCCGGGCAATGTGTTGGTGTTCCAGAAAAAATTAAGAAAATGCCATTTTAAAATTTTCCTAATAAAACAGTTAAGAAATATTTACTTACCTGTGCGACAAACAAAATGATAATAACCGCATACAAAAAATAATATTTATTTATGGAAATAGGTAATTGCGAAGACGTTGCGACTAGGAGTCAACAAGAAATTAAAACTAATTATTTATACCTAATTGCTTATCTATGCCATTTAAAAAAGTATTTGATACAATGAGAATCGCCAAAGACTTGTCATACCGGTTTCGGTTAAGACATTGTCATGAAAGAACTATGTCTCACACTTGTCAACTAACATTGACAGTGATTGGACAAGTCAATAGAGAAACTTGAGCGACTTGTCACAAATTAGTCAAAAAGCTATGAAATAGAAACGTGTGTCTTTCGTAAAAATGTGTTCACATGCACGTGCTGCCCCGTAATAATGCATGCTAAGTTTTTAATAAGTGATCTAAAACTGCTCACAAATTGTAATATGTAATTGCAAAGTGAACTTATTTATATATTTGTAAATTTTATTGCAGAATTCGAATTGCGAATATTATCCGATTTTTCAAATATAATCTTCCTATATATTTGGGACATATCAGGTAATCCGTATAATGATAATCGTAGGTATCGAGTCATAAAGAAATCTGAACACGAACAAAGCTCATTACATAAATTCAGTAGTAAAAACATAACCACATTTAACTAAATAATTTCTTTGCTTGTTACTTCTTTATTGCTTGAATATTGAACTAATCACTAGTATTGTGTAATTTTATTTAAATAATATTTTTGATATAATATAATAGTTATTAGTCGTTATTATTATTTTATTTATTTATTTATTGTGATCGTTCGATATTTATATTGCAGAGTATGAAAGCCAATTCACCATAAAATATGCACAACAAATAATTTTATGTTTTTATTTTTAATTTGCTAAATTTTATTTATTGTTTAATATTATTATGTTTTAAATAAATAAAACAATTTATTTCTGTGTTAAAATATTATTATTATTATTATTATTAAATTACATAATAAAAAACTTTAATAAATAAGGAATTTTAGTAAAATATAACGTCGAATGATAGACACGAGACACATAGTATATGAAATACACTAAGGTTGCTTTATGCGCTGTATAAATGTCGTCTATGCCATTTTGTACCCACACAATCTATGTCTCTGTGCTTTCAAGCTGTGTAATGCTTATTAATTAAAAAAAACTTATAGTTTTCACTTTTTGATAAATGTTCCTGTTTATTCTGTGATTTTACAATTCCCGAGCCCAAACTTTTTATTTTTTCGTCTTATTTTGATTTTATTTTGTTGTCTATCAATTATCGTACACTACAAATAAATTAAACTTACTACCTTTTGTTATATAGTACAATAATTTACTTAGTCTGAGAGATGTTGGCAATAAACTTTGTAATAATCAGGTATGTTCGTGTAACCGGTCTTAAAATATGGTTGTGGTTCATAATTTTCACACAACCGGTGTTTACATTTCGGAATACTTCAGTCTAAAGCGTGATGATTTTAATTAAGCAGGCTCTCTTATCTGGAATATTATCTGAAAACCATTTTTTTCACAAGAGCTTGTCGTCGAAGTTTGACCGTCGAATAATTTTGCCGTTGTGTCTTTAATTATAACCACCAAAATGTACAAATATACCTGATTGATACATTTTTGCTATCATCTCTTACTACATAAAAATAGGATATTGGTTGAATATTAATTAGATATATAATAATAATAATAATTATAAAATATAAATAAAATAGATTAAAATTATATTACTCCTACCTTACAAACAATCAAACAACCATACTCCACTACACAATATTTAGCTGGAAATACTGGATGTTGCACAGAGTCCGGTCACAACTAGAATCCGGCTTCCTGGTTTATGTGGAAAAAATTTATAATAATATGGATCTATAAAAAAAAAAATATAAATATTTATTTACTTAATTTTTAAATATAATAAAATTAATGGGATCGAAATATGGTACTAAACGCACTATTTCAAAATGCGATATTTTAAAACGCGATATGGTACAAAATGGTACAAAATGTGTATAGCGAAGTGACGGGAATGCAGCGACCCGCTGGATATAACCCGGTCCTATACTCCCGCTCCTATCGATTTTTAAATTCCTCTAAGTTGAAATTAAATTTCCTATTCATCCGCCTGATATAACCCGCTCCTATCGATTTTTAAAATCGCGTTTTGAAATATCGTATTTTGCCAGTATCGCAGTTTGAAATATCACGTTTTGAAATATCGCGTTTCAAATGGGACCCAAATTAATCTTTAATTTTTATTTTTGTTACTATTGTTTGTGTTAGCTTATTTTTAAAATTTGGTTTTAGAAGTAAAATAATAAATATATACGCTTATCTTGTGATTTTTTTATAAATCAGAATCATTTTGAATTTTGCAAAATTTTTATAAATTATTTTATTAATTCATTTTAATTTAATTATTCTTTGTAATTTTGATCAAACAAAAATATTGTTAAAATAAATATAAAAGTATTTTATAGGACATAATAAAATGAACCAATCAATAAATGTCGTTATCGAATTAATTTTTAATTAAATTTTATTACTTTATATACATATTTCTATATAATAGGAATTAATTTGTTTTATAATTAATTAATTTTCTTTTTAATAATATTTTATACTAAAAGTAAATTTATTATTAATAAAAAAATTTTTTTGTTTAATTATTTGTATATAAATGGCTGTGATCTATTGAAAAGCCACATGAAAATAAATAAATTAATTAAACTATATTATTCAAATCATTATTATCTAAATTAGTTTTGTGTTACAATATGTCATTTTACAATAGATAAGTAAACTATGCTTTAAATGAACATAGGTACGTTAAATAACTATAGTTTTCTATAATTCCTGGCATAAACGGGCTTTTATCTATAGATAGATGATTTACAATTATGTCGTGGCCAGACAATTCTTATTATATAAAATATTTTTTGTTTATTAATTGTGTGGTATGTACAAGTAAAATTTAAATTGTTTATTATTTTTTAACTATATTTGTAATTTACATTTATATAGTTTGTATTGTCATCTTTTTATTATTATATAACTAGATATTGTAAATAAAATTCAAAATAAAACAAAATCTATCAAAACATAAACTTTGTGAAATAAAATCGACTTGTGACGTTTTATTAAAGATAAACAATAATAATAAATCCCACAATACCATTTACTCGCCAATCACTGCACACAGGGCGGAATCATCATTCTGTATTATTATTATTGTTTAGCACATAATCAATACACAAGGTTATCATTCATATTAAGTCAAATAAATCTTGAAACTAAAAACTTAAAAGGCCTTAAAAACAAAACAAAAATGGGACAAAAGATAACAGTTGTAGGGAAACACTTAAGACAAGCGTAAGTTAAAACAAAATAATATTCTACTACTGTCAGGTCACATTTAAGCGAGCTTTTTTTTAAATAATTGACTATAACCAAATGTTGCGAATTTCAGGCGTTCGACATAGATTTGTACACGTTTTTGCAAATAAAACAGCGATTTAAGTTATGTACGAACTTTATTTTCCAACATCATTTTCCTTCGCTTAGAAATTTCCCTCCACATGGAATACCATTCTAAAATCCAATCCCCAATCAGTATTGGAGGAATACTTGATCCGACAACATCGATGCGTGTTAAGAATAATGATCGCCTCAATAAAATTATGGACTTTAAGCAGTTTCGAACTCCCCGTTTCGAAAATTTCATAATAGACCGGGTGTTTTTTTTCGACGTTGTCGAAAATTTGGTATTATGAAATTTTCGACCGCGTTTTTTTTCGACGTTGTCAAAAATTTGGTAATTTGAAATATTTTCGACCGCGTTTTTTTTCGACGTTGTCGAATTTTTGTATTATGGAATACTCGACGCGTTTTTTAAGCATTTTTGTTAAAAAAAAATGCTATATGGTTTCGGTTTGCCGTCTGTCCGTCTGTGTCTACGATAACTTGAGAACGGATAGAGATATCAACTTAATTTTTTCACTAAAAATTCAAGCAATTCATGGGAATGTGCCTTATTGATTTGGACATTTCTGTGTTCAGGGTGTTCGGAGATACGTAGGGTTTTGTTAACCCCCCTCCTAAAAATTGATAGATTTTTTTTTTATTTTCTATACTATTTTGATTTCACAGAGCATGTGAATGTGGAATAAAAATATATCTCTCTTGAATGTGGGTTTGTGTAGATGGTGTGGTTATGGGGGTGGTAGGAGTGGTGGTATGGGGGTGGAGGGGGCGGATGGGATAAGGTGTTTTGGGTTTTGTGTGGGAATTGGGATTTGATGGATGAGGGTTTCTGTGGTGTGTGGGAGTGGGGATGCAGGTAGTGTTGATATGGACAGTGCGGTATAGGGTAGTGCAGGTGAGATGAGTTTTAGTCCAACCCTTAAAACTCATCTCACTTGCACGTGGGTGGGGGATGGTAATAATTTTTAGGTGTGGTTTGCGGTTGATTGGGGTCGGTTGAGTTATGGTGGGTTGAGGTCGGTTGGGCTGGTAGTAAGGGGGGTTAGGTGGGTGTGGGTGGGCGTGATATTTAAAATACGCAAATCACACATCACATCTTTATAGACAACAAAAATGCTTATAGAGTGCGGTTCCGAACCTTTCCCGTCTTTTTTTAGATAACGTCGATTATTTTACGATAGCTCTTGAGGTGTCGAGTACATAAAAGAAAAGTGTTAAGTGTTGAGAAATAAAAAGTTTGTTAGTAAAAATAAATTAATAATTTAAACTTAGAAAATTTTAATTAATAAAAATTAATTAATTAATTTAAATTTAATAAAAAATAGTTTAAATTTTCACATTAAAAATAATTAATTTAATTTTTCGACATCGTCGAAAAAAAATTCATAATAGCGATTTTCGACGTTGTCGACTGTCGACGTTGTCGAAAAAAATACGCGCGTCGAAAATTTCATAATAGACTCCCAGCAAATCTCCAATTCTGGTCGTATTGCGCTTTTGATTTATTTCTAGCGTTCGTGCTGTTATTTTTGCGGCGTCTTACTGCTTAACAAATTGGTCGTTTTTCAGCTTTCTGGACGCTGAAAAGGACGGACGATTTGGCTTATCAAATGGAACAAACGGTCCTTGGAAGAGGCCCAGCGGAAGGTTCAAATACGATTGTTAAGGGTGAGTCCGCAAGGGGGTTGATTGTTGAAGAGAGGGATCCAGATCGGCACGACGGAGAATGGTGCAAAGCACTGGAGTTGAGATGTGTGGAATACAATCAGGCAGAGAAAGAATCAGAGACATGATGAGTCAATAGGGGATGACTCATCATGTCTCTGATTCTTTCTCTGCCTCATTGTAATCCAGCACATCTCAACTCCAATGCTTTGCACCATTCTCGGTCGTGCCGATCTGGATCCCTCTCTTCAACAATCAACCCCCTTGCCGGACTCACCCTTAACAATCGTATTTGAACCTTCCGCTGGGCCTCTTCCAAGGACCGTTTGTTCCATTTGATAAGCCAAATCGTCCGTTCTTTTCTCTGGACGTAAACACTCTTTAAGCCGATTTGCACTATCCACGCTTCAACCAAACGTTTACCTCTTGTCTTGTTTATTTATTACACCCTCTTTGGACTTCTCTATTCCCGGTGTCTTCCACTCGCCAATTTTCAAGTTGTATGTATATCGCGGATACAGGCTGCCGCGCAAAACGATCATACTATCGTAGCGCACACTTTCGTATGTAATGCCATAACTTCTCCAATCTGAAACATCTTTGATTTTTGTTGTCACCTATCTCAACACTTGACTGTTGTAATTTGCTGTGGCTCCAATAGCTTTGTGTTAGTTTCGGTAACTCTTGTCTTATAATTATAACTTTACAGCTAAACTTGCTCTGGCAGCCTCATATTCTAACGCCATCGCCAATACTTCATTCATGGTTTTGCCTCTAGTATTGGTTAAATAAAGTTTCAGATGGTCGTCTTTGACAGTACTGATAAACGCATTCACTATTAGACCGTTCAACACATCTGCAGGTGCATTACCAAATGCATGACATCAATTTCGTTACTTGTCTCTCTAGATCTTGTCTCTCTTTGGAGTTGAACCTTGCATAATTCTCTGACGTGTGGTGACTGTCCGTATCTTAGTTTCGACTCATTCATTACCCACTCATAGCTCCTTTCTGTTTTGGAGTTTGCTAGACATCTGCAGTTTTCCCACGAAGAGCCAAATGAGTTTGTTGAGCTGCTCCAATGCGCCCTAACAATTGTGCTGTACCGCTGCTTGAAACTGCGCTGTAAAGTTTACAAATGGGTTCTCGCGCCATCAAATTTTGGTGGTTTTAAAATTCCGGCAACTGATTCTGTCAAAAATGATTTATTTAGCTGGGCTTCTTCAATAGCTTGCGAGGTTTGTATTTCAAAGCGCACTTGCTTAATTTTATTTCCAATTCCTGCCTGATTTGTACCTCAAATTTCCTGAGCTGGCCGTTGACTTACACCTCTAGAGGCTTTATTTCTCCTCTTATCTCTTTAATTTGGAGATCTTCGGTACGCAGGATTTCGTCGAGGTTTTCATTTTGCACTCTCTGTGGCCCTATTCCGGCTTTCCCTGGGAATAGGGAATTGGGAAAAATATTTTCATAGCATTTTTGTTAAAATATACTTTTCTGACCTACTGAAAGAATGAGTTTAGTGCAAAAATTTTCCAAACAAAGTGATTTGGGAAACTTTTGTTCCACAAAATTTTTGTAGGGCAAAATATTTTCCCATTTAACTTTGTTTCGAAAATATTAACACCAATCATGTTCCCTCAGTAGGCCAGAAAAATACAATTTAGACAAAAATGCTATGAAAATATTTTTCCCAATTCCAAAATAGGGCCACTGCTGTTTGTGTAGATCGGTCAATTTTGCATTTTGCTACTCACCTTGCTGGCCGATTTTTGCACTTTTATTGTCTAACTTGACATTGAATTTAGTGCCATTCCCTTTAGTTGAAGTAAGACTGCTTGTATCATATCTCCCATGTCCAAGAAGTTTTCTGTTGTTTGGAAGTAGGTGGCTATACTGATGTGGTTGTTCATTTTTGCTCCTTCGCTCCGGTTGTCTCATTTTTAGCTTCTTTGCAGAGCTAGTCTTTCTGCTAATCGTTTGGGGTAACTGGCGGAATCTCTGATAGTCCTGGCGTCGATGATGATTCGTCGGGATCTTCGCTCTCCTGTTTCAGCATCCTCCTCCATGGCGCTCTATAGTCTTGAATGCAGCTCGTTCTTAGCCTTCAGTTGAAAGCCCGAGGCTCTGCAAGTGTTCCCTCAATGTTATCAAATTATCATCGTTTGCATTAAATTACGTGTTATGGGTTCGAATCTCCCATAATATGTACAGTGAAACCCAATATCAACCAGTTCAGATTAGTGTAAGTTACGCGTAATTTACAAGAAAATTAATCAGCTGCGATATTTCTACAGAGAATCTAATGTTTATTGAGTGGTGGTATCTGCAAAAAGTCGTGTCTTATAACTAGAAGTATGAGTGGGTCAAAACAAGTCATATGACCTAATGCAAAACGCACAAAACCTTTTTGAATCGATTGAATCCTGTTAATATGTATAGCATGAAAAGGAGATCACACTTGGGATGTATGCACAAGCTTAGGTCTGACATAGGTACTATATAACAATTAGGAGAGGTGTCGATCCCGGAACTCTTTCGACCAACGTTTAATAAAACCTAAAGTTGAATTGGCTTTATTAATTACATGATCGAAATTATTTCTAAACTCGAAGTTTATCCTCACGATTAATACCATTAGCTACGTAATCGAAATTAATGGTGTTATTATGTTTTCTAGAAAATGATACTACCTCGCACTTATTACGTTCAATTCCAGATCATTTTGAAGCTGTATGCAATCTGAAATCGAGGATATTACTTTTGGTATTTCACTTCAACAGCGAAACAATCCACAAAGGAATCATTGACGAATATAGGAGCATCGATCGTGCAGACAAAAAAGTTAAGGGGAGACTAGTGAGAACCCTGCTGCACTCCGGAAGTGGCTGTCTAGCTCACAGATAAAGCCGATCTGAAAAGAATTACGTACTCATGACCAACTAATTAGAAGCTTGGCCATGATAAACTATGGGCTGAAAAGCTAATAGACTTACAAAACTCATAAAATTAATTGTATATGGCGCGTTTGAGACAATTAATTTTAGCAATAGGTTATTAATTAGAAATTTCTGTCCACGGACCCAGCTTATTTACAGGAACTATGTATGACCTTTTCCATAAAGATTAGGAAAAATACCTCACTGTAACGATAAGTTATAAAGGCCTACAATGAGAAGAGCCTCACAACACTTCCTGATAAGTATTGGTGAAATACCATCAGGACCTGATAAACAGTCATCATGTCAACAAGGAATATAATTGGCGATGATTTCCGGGGTCATTACAATACTGTTACGAATTTGCCCTGTCAAATCCGGTTTATATCATTGTGAATACCGCTATAGAATAGAATTTTACGGATACAAAACACTTATTCTCGCAATGTACACCACTTCCAGAATATTTCCGAAAATACCGGCAGCGATTTTCGACGTTGTCGACTGTCGACGTTGTCGAAAAAAATACGCGCGTCGAAAATTTCATAATAGACCCCCAGCAAATCTCCAATTCTGATCGTATTGCGCTTTTGATTTATTTCTAGCGTTCGTGCTGTTATTTTTGCGGCCTCTTACTGCTTAACAAATTGGTCGTTTTTCGGCTTTCTGGACGCCTCTATTGATCCTCTATTGAGTCATCATGTCTCTGATTCTTTCTCTGCCTCATTGTATTCCAGCACATCTCAACTCCAATGCTTTGCACCATTCTCCGTCGTGCCGATCTTGATCCCTCTCTTCAACAATCAACCCCCTTGCCGGACTCACCCTTAACAATCGTATTTGAACCTTCCGCTGGGCCTCTTCCAAGGACCGTTTGTTCCATTTGATAAGCCAAATCGTCCGTCCTTTTCTCTGGACGTAAACACTCTTTAAGCCGATTTGCACTATCCACGCTTCAACCAAACGTTTACCTCTTGTCTTGTTTATTTATTACACCCTCTTTGGACTTCTCTATTCCCGGTGTCTTCCACTCGCCAATTTTCAAGTTGTATGTATATCGCGGATACAGGCTGCCGCGCAAAACGATCATACTATCGTAGCGCACACTTTCGTATGTAATGCCATAACTTCTCCAATCTGCAACATCTTCTTTGGCTTTTGATGTCACCTATCTCAACACTTGACTGTTGTAATTTGCTGTAGCTCCAATAGCTTTGTGTTAGTCTCGGTAACTCCTGTCTTATAATTATAACTTTACTGTGTTAGTGGCTAAACTTGCTCTGGCAGCCTCATATTCTAACGCCATAGCTAATACTTCATTCATGGCTGCCTCTAGTATTGGTTCTTAAGTAAAGTTTCATATGGTCGTCTTTGACAGTACTGATAAACGCGTTCACTATTAGTCCGTTCAACACATCTGCAGGTGCATTACCAAATGCATGACATCAATTTCGTTACTTGTCTCTTTTTGGAGTTGAACCGTGCATAATTCTCTGACGTGTGGTGACTGCCCGTATCTTAGTTTCGACTTAATCATGACCCGCTATAGCTCCTTTCTGTTGAGTAGTTTGCTAGACATCTGCAGTTTTCCTACGAAGAGCCAAATGAGTTTGTTGAGCTGCTCCGATGCGCCCTAACAATTGTGCTGTACGGCTGCTTGAAACTACGCTGTAAAATTTACAAATGGGTTCTCGCGCCATCAATTTTTGATGGTTTTAAAATTCCGGCAACTGATTCTGTCAAAAATGTTTTATTTAGCTGGGCTTCTTCAATAGCTTGAGAGGTTTGTATTTCAAAGCGCACTTGCTTAATTTTATTTCCAATTCCTGCCTGATTTGTACCTCAAATTTCCTGAGCTGGCCGTTGACTTTCACCTCTAGAGACTTTATTTCTCCTCCTATCTCTTTAATTTGGAGATCTTCGGTACGCAGGATTTCGTCGAGATTTTCATTTTGCACTCTTTGCTGTTTATGTAGATCCGTCAATTGTGCATTTTGCTACTCGCTTTGCTGATCGATGTTTGCACCTTGCTTGTCTAATTTGTCATTGAATTTAGCGTACATTCCCTTTAGTTGAAGTAAGAGTGCTTGCATCATTTTTCCCATGTCCAAGGAGGTTTTCTGGTGTTCGGGAGTAGGCGGCTGTCCTGATATGATTGTTCCTTTTTGCTCCATCGCTCCGGTTGTCTCACATTTAACTTCTTCGCAGGGCTAGTCTTTCTGCTCATCGTTTGGGGTAACTGGCAGTCCTGGCGTAGGTGTTTATTATCGTGATCTTCACCCTCCTGTTTCAGTAAACTCCTCCATGGCGCTCTGTAGTCTCGAAAGCAGTTCGTTCTTAGCCTTCGGTTGAAAGCTCGAGGCTCTTCAACTGATCCTTCAACTGCGTGATGTTGGTATTTACGTTTTTAACCGTGACTGGAATTTGCAAAATCCCACTTCTGACACCAAGTTATCAAATTATCAATTACGTGTGGTAGGTAGAAATCTCCCATAATCTGTACAGTGAAACCCAATATGCAGTTCAACTGAGCGTAAGTTACGGGTAATTTACAAAAAAATAATCAGCTGCGATATTGTTGGAGCTTTATTATTTCCACAGAGAATCTAATGGAGGAATACGATGTTGATTCTTGTTCAACGTTTATTGAATGGTGGCTTCTGCAAAAAGTTTTGTCTTATAACTAGAAAGTATGAGTGGGTCTATTCAAGTCATATGACGTAATGCAAAACGCACAATTTCCTTTATAGAAGAATTTGCTTTATTAAACGCACAATCTCAATGGTGTTATTATGTTTTTTCCCAATGCAAATTTGTCCAGATCATTTTGAAGCTGTGTGCAAACTGAAATCGAGGATATTACTTTTGGTATTTCACTTTGTAAGCTATGCCTGCTTTTGACCCGTCAGGTGATTACGGTTCTGCTCGTCGGATGGGGGGTTCATTGATCAAAAGCATATTAGGCTAAGCCCTTAAGTTGTACCTGACGTAACATACGTTTCTTCACCTTACTATCATTCACATCACTTTACGAGTTAATTTAATTTAAAGAGACATTTTTTTCTCTTCTTTTTACGCTAATAAAGAATAAAACCGTTTCATATGACTATATGATAACAGAGCGACACTCCTTAAGTTAACGGTAAATTTGTTCCTCCACAAAAAAACTAAATTAAATATAACAATAGTCATTTAATAAATACCGCGAAATGAAACGATCATTACAATTTTCTTAAATAGTGTTATCATTTAAATAATTAAGCTAGAAGGAGGAAAATCACACAAACTCTTTATTGTCAATTTGGTACCTTAAATCATTCCATGCAGAGGTAGCTGTCTCATATCCAATACCGTTGATCCGGGCTGATACACCGTTGGGTTTTATATTTTTTTTTTCTCGCAATGCCGCTTCCTCGAAAATTTGTCGTAACGAATCTCGTGCCGACCGCAGGTTTATTATATGCTCTTGCACACCCCAAATTGCTTTCGTGATACTATCCGTTTAGTGGTTGGATAGCCAATCAGATTTATATGAGGGTATTAGAATACCACAGAAATTTCACGATGGTGTTTTAAAAAAATTCAATCAAAAACACCCACTAACCTTTTTTTACTATATGATTTTATTTCACGGCAGTAAATGTTAATTTTAATTAAATTTTTAATTTTTTTTTTTTTTTTATATATTAAATTGTGTTAACAAATGTACATAAATTATTATATGGAATATATTTTTATATATAATAGCTTAAACAGTTTTAATTCATACTTCTAATTTATGATTCATTAATTTTCACGTTGATGTCACATTAACACATGTCCGATCTTAACACTATCGCTTATGTACATCGAAAAAAAAGGAATTTTACATTAATAACTTTATTTATAACTTTAACTCTTATTTTATAAATGTTTATAATTTTATTCACAAAAACAAAAAACTGATCGATTCATTTGTTTTACTCCCTTTTATTTTAATTTTCTATTTTGCTTTTTAATTTTTAATTTTTCATCTACTTTTATCGTGGCCGTTCTGTTATCAACTGATCTCGGTTTTCTTTTTTTTTTTTTGTTACTCTATCGGTCATTGACTTCCAAAAAAAAAATAACAAAATAACAGGGGAAACCGTTCCATAATCTATTACCAAAAAAAAATTTTATGGTTCTTTCACGATCAATAATCCATCAATACAAAACCATAATACCCGGTGCTCTGTACCAATCGTTACAGGACAGATTCGAAAATAATGTCATTCGCCAGTTAATTAATTTCGGATCTGAGTTTTACTATTATAGTTTTTCCACATACTCATACATATACATACTTATACGTTAATTATGTTTTCAAGTCTTTTGCGTGAAATCTTCCTAGAACTTTTCCACTTTCATCTTTGCACAAGTACGTGACATTGCCAATTTTCTGATCTACAACCGCCTTTATATACCTTGGGAAAAATTTTGCACAAACATTCTTTGATGCATCACTTTGAAGATGTTGCCGTATATATACTATTTGTCCAGGATTGAACTGGATGTGTCGCGTGCGAAGATTATAATGTTTGGAATATCGATCGTAAGCTGCTTTGAGATGTTTAACGACTGCAGAATGGACTATAGAGATTCGATCATTTTGTGGTAAAACTTCCACATCATCTCCCAGTGAATTTAAATCTCTCAATAACTCATAGGATTTACCATTCGTGATCATTTGATATCCGAATAATAAATAGTATGGTGAATGTTTAGTAGATTGGTGGATTGCTGTCCGTAGTGCACAAGCAATTTCCGGCAGAAATTTATCCCATGTTTTATGGTTTGGTTCGTTTTGCACATAAGCTCGGATTGCGGC
This sequence comes from Nephrotoma appendiculata, assembly GCA_947310385.1. Taxonomy (NCBI): domain Eukaryota; kingdom Metazoa; phylum Arthropoda; class Insecta; order Diptera; family Tipulidae; genus Nephrotoma; species Nephrotoma appendiculata. The sequence goes on along the minus strand of OX371224.1, from coordinate 155,065,155 downwards.
CACCACGGAACGATTAACGCGTTCAGACGCGTTTGCCTGAGGCGAGTAAACAGCAGTTTTGCTATGAGTAATGTTGAATTCAGCCAGCAGAGTTTGAAAATTTTTGCTAATAAACTGCGGTCCATTATCAGTACGAATTATCTTGGGTATTCCAAAAACCAGAAATACCTCGTTTCTTAGATAGTTTATTATTTTAGTCGTGGTACTGGAACTCAATGGCTTTAACAATACAAACTTAGTGAATTGGTCTAGTATGACTAAGATGTACGTATTTCCACATTTAGACCTTGGATACGGACCCATAAGATCCACGTACACATGTTCCCAGGGTCGGGATGCGAATGAAGTTTCCCCCAAAGGTGGTTTAGTGATTACGTTTGAACTTTTCGTCGTCTTGCAGACGTCGCAATTTTTTACAAAATCGTAAACTTGACGTCTTATCCCAGGCCAGTAGAAATATTGTCTTAGTCGCGCTAAGGTTTTTATTATTCCTCCATGCGATGCGAGTGGATTCTCATGTAATTGTCTGATTAGGTGGTCGGTCATGCTTGTCGGAATCCAAATTTTCCAATTAGGTATGCCTGAGAGCGATGGTTCCGGAAGGTTTCCTATTTTAATATAGATCCTATCCGCTGAAATTTTAAACGAAGGATATTTTTCTGGATACTCGAGGATATTGTTTCTCAGGTTTTCATACTCTTTGTCATTGAAAGCGACCGAGGAAAAGTCTACGAATGGAGGAATGTCGAGGGTCAACGAATCGCAATACATCCTGGATAAGGTATCGGGTACTACGTTCTCCGAACCACGCTGGTGTTGTATATCAAAATTGTAAGCCTGTAGCTTTAGGCTCCAGCGGGCGAGTCTTCCATTTAGGTCCTTTTGGGCCATCAGCCACTTCAGACTAGAATGGTCCGTTATAATGGTAAATTGATATCCCTCAATGTAGGGTCTAAACTTTTTGACACTAAGCACAGCTGCCAGACACTCTAGTTCAGTTGTGCTATAGTTGGTCTGTGCTTGAGTAAGTTTTTTAGACATGAAGCAGATTGGTCTTTCGTGGCCTTCTTGATCTTTTTGAAAAAGAACGCTTCCCACCCCAGTGTTAGAAGCGTCGCATCGAATCCAGAAAGGTTTCGAATAATCGGGAGTTATTAGTAATGGAGCTGTTGTCAATAAATATTTTAGTTTCTCCAGAGATTCTTGGGCTTCATTGGTCCAAACGAATTTGGCCTGTTTTTTTAAGAGGTTAGTGATCGGAGCTGTGACTTGCGCATAATTTGGTATAAACCTCTGGTACCATCCCGTCATTCCGAGAAGTCTACGAGTTTGTTTAACACTGGTGGGTGCGGGAAAATTTTTAATGGCTTCTATTTTTTCTGGATCCGTTTTTAAGCCACCGTCTCCTACTATGTAGCCCAAGTATTTTATGCGTTTCATAAAAAAATGACTTTTCGAAACATTTATCGTAAGTCCGGCGTCAGAAAGGCGTTTTGATACTACTTCTAAGAGTTTTAAATGTTCTTCAACTGTAGCGGACGTAATCAGGAGGTCATCCAGATAGACAAATATTTGATGGTGATAGCAATGGGGGATCACTTTGTCCATCAAACGACACATAGTTTGAGGAGAGTTACATAACCCAAACGGCATTACTCGGAATTGGTACAGCGGTCGACCAGGAACTGTGAACGCCGTTTTATCTCTAGATGAAGGAGCGAGTGGTATCTGCCAGAAGGCGTCTTTAAGGTCAATGCTGGAGATGTACTTTGTTGAGTTTAACCTGCCAAGAAGTCCGTTAATTAGTGGCAAAGGATATGCATCTTTTTTCGTCACAGCATTGACCTTTCGCGAATCGAGGCATAACCTGACCTTGTTAGGTTTCCGAATCAGCACAACTGGAGACGACCATGGACTCGAGCTCTCTTCTAGGACACCAAGCGCCAACATTCGATCAAGCTCTTTATATAACAGCTCCTGAATCGCCGGAGAAACCGAGTAATGCCGCTGCTTGATGGGAGGACTATCACCAACGTCTATTTGGTGTTCAAGCAAGGTGGTATGACCTAGTCCGTTCTTTTCAAAAGATGGTAACGTGTCAAGAATTTTATTTAATGCCATCGATTGAGTGTGGGTTAGAATGTGTTTATTATCCTCCACATCTGTACATGAAGGCGATTCTATAGATTCCACGAATTGCGGCATAATACTAAAGGTATTCCAAAAATCTATACCCAGGTACATTTGTCCTTGTAAAGTAGGAACCAGATAGAATCGAATACAATTGGTTTTATTATTGAATTTAACCGGTAGATCCACAAAACCTACGATTTTGCTTTTCGAACCATCTGCCGTATATACTTCCGCTGTGATTGATTTATAATTAGCATTGATTTTATGCAGCAGTTCCCTCGCACCATTTCCGAGGATGCTTATAGATGCCCCGCTATCCATCAGTCCACGAAAGTGCATCCCATTAATATCAATGATAGCGTATGGTCTTTGATCGGTTTCAGTTCGTATAAAGGTTTCAGCACACGCTCGCATAAAATTTCGTCGGTCTCTCCAATATTTTATATTTCTGGGATATTCTTTTACGATTATGTTTGTGTCAGGTTTTCCACGAGCGAAAGTGTTATCTGTATGAGGAGAGACATATTCCGAGCTAGTAACTGAATTTAGCGGTATCGAGGGGGTTCGGTGTTGGTAGCTGCCGAAATATATTTCTCGGGTGCTGCCGAAGAGGTCGGAGTTCGGGTCAAAATTCTTACCGGTCGAGTCATACCCGTTCTGTTCACGCCCGGTGACGGGTTTTCCGCTATCCCTTGACAGTGGGTACACTGTGGTTTGATGGTGTTTGGAGCTCCACAACCATAACAAAAGAGTCTTTGCGGTGGTAAGTTACACTCTTGGTAACGGTGTTCCGGCATGCGGCAATTCCAACATATCAGCTCTTGTCTGGAGGTGATATAGCTAGATGGAGAAGTATTCGGGGATTTATTCGTTGGTTTCGCCATAGCCTCAATATAGTAGCCAGATTCGCCCGTCAACATAGGTGGTTGTTCCGTCTGTATATACTGATGAGGTAGCCAAGGTAAAGAAGAAGTAGTATTTTGCTTTGGTACTCGTAATTCATCGACAAATCGTACTCTTCGATCTACCGGAGGTGACCGTTCGCGACGTTTATTTTCCCAAAGTCGTTCGTACCGATGACCAATCATTCGCAACTCTTCAACATACGTGAAGTTCATGTGTATCGTCATCTGTTGCAGGTCGTAACTCATATTTTCGCGGATTATATCTAAAAGTTCTAATTCTTGAAAAGGACGGATGAGACGATGGTTCATACTCTCTATTTCCAGAATAAAGTCACCTATAGATTCACTAGGCTTTTGTTTGCGAGTTTCTATAATTCGTCGGGTGGCGCGATCCGTCTCTACACTACTGAAACGCTGGATAAGAGCCTGTTTTAAATGCTCATACGTTGCGTAAGGGTAGTTACGAGTAAAGACCCAATACCACTTCTCTGCCACACCTCTGAAGAATTTTGGTATAACGGCAAGTATTTGGCTTGTAGGTACCTGTTCACGCCTTGCAAACGATTCTAGCCTGAAAACGAAATCGTGCACGTCCAAGCCATCTTTAGTTCCAGAAAAAATAATATTCCATTTTGGCTCGGTTTTGATCAAATGTGGCATTGTTGCTTGCCTTGGTGTGGGAGTCGGATCTATTTCATAATTATACGTTTGCCCGTTGGACGTCCGCGGTGTAAATTTATTCGAATGGTCAACCGAAACCTTTCGTAATTCCATGTTTGGTTTATCAAACAAATAATTATTAGTTTGTAGGTTGCGCTTAGAAGTTATAGGAATAGTACTAGTTATTACCGAAGCGGTTAAAGGTGCTATGCCGCCCAGATTCCTACTCCACGTCACCTGAGTAGTGTCTCGAGTAAATGTTGTCAAAATCGGGTTAGTTTCGGTATAACTCGTAGGATGTGTTGATTCAGAAGTCATTGATAACGATGTAGGAACTGATAAAGTGGGAGTCTTGCTGTCTAGTTGAAGTTCGCTTAATGTTTCAACGACAGTAGAAATCGGAGTACACATTATTTGTTTGTCTATAGTCGCCAGTTGTTGCGTGTATTTGTCTAAACAGATTTCGAATAATTGTTCGAGACGTCGCCAGTGGTTTATTAATTTGTTTACGTCGTTATCCTGATGGAAGCATCCTTTAAGCCTGTACGTCCGGTCTTTCCAGTGCTTAATTCTGTTTTTAACATCTGCTAAAATATTGGATTTTAGGACACGATCGTCCTCCAGAATTTTACTAATCAGTGGGACTTGGGTTTGACATAGTTTTAATTCCGGTGCATAGTCAACAACGTGGGTATGCGACGGCCTTTCCGACGGATTATCTTTCTCTAATTTTAAACAAGTAATTAATTTTTGTTCCCAGTTATGATCTGTAACGTCTATCTCCCTTACTAAACATTCCACTTCAATTTCATCGTCGCTTAGCCCTTTTAAAGGGTCCCACTCTTCAAATTGATTCATTTCTCAAACAAAACTTTATAAATCAGAAATAAAAAAATTTACTCAACGACGATCAAGTAAATTCAGCAAAATCCTCGCTATAAATCCAAAAATTATCCAAAACTTTAGTGAAACGTTCAAAATGTAATTCAACGCAAGTAGTATAACTTTGCACAAAAACACGACATATAAAATACACGATGCTAAGTTTAGGCTTGTGCAGAGATGAAAATACGAACAATCCAGGAAAATGTTTACTAATATAATATTTTTAGTATGGGTTGTATATAACAGTATGCCTATAAGATTACGCTGTTATATGAGTGTATTAATATATAATTGTATATGTATAATATATGTATAGGATAAAGAAAAAAAAAATTGTATTTATTATAATATAAATATGATGATGCTCATTATAGTGATGTGAGTGAAAAGTAATATAAAGAAACGTATCAAAAAAAATTGTTAAAACTATATTATTTCTGGGCTTTAGAAACGTAAAACTTGTAAAGTTTTGCGATTAACATTCAAGAACTTTCGGTATGATATTTAGAATAGTAGACCAACCTCAATGAGATACTGCTTCAGTCAGAAATTCAATCGCTGAAGTTGATTATACCACGTCAATTAATATCCACCAAGAGAAGCATATATTGAATGTTACTGCTTATTAACCGCCTGCAGCGATCCATCAAGAAATCTTAATTAACGAACAGTCAATTGATGGATTGTCTTCATATGGTTACGCTATATATCAGTATTAGGAATTTGCACGAATTATGTCACGGATTATGTTGAATAAAAAAAAATTATTTATTTAAAGGAGAACCAAGAAAAATTGAATATAATTTAATTGCAAACTATCTTTCACACGATAAACCGGAAATCGAATTTTTTCGACTAGTCAACGGATTATAGGGCCAAAGATAAAATGTTATGTGTGTATGATGTTAGCCCAGAATTTTGCTCACGGGTAAAGTTATATTACGGGTTTACGCCATATTATAAGTATTATAACTATCAGAAATAGGAAAGTTGGGGAAAAAAAAACTGTAACTATTCAACAAATTATATAAAAAAAACATATGGTTAATTAACAATATACACTACGCTCGAGGAAACGGAAATCGAAAATACCGAATATTCAACGGATCCTTGAGATAATTAATGATTAAAAATTAACCACGTGGACACTATATTCAGGTCCCTGTTTCGGCGCCATTTTGTAAGCTATGCCTGCTTTTGACCCGTCAGGTGATTACGGTTCTGCTCGTCGGATGGGGGGTTCATTGATCAAAAGCATATTAGGCTAAGCCCTTAAGTTGTACCTGACGTAACATACGTTTCTTCACCTTACTATCATTCACATCACTTTACGAGTTAATTTAATTTAAAGAGACATTTTTTTCTCTTCTTTTTACGCTAATAAAGAATAAAACCGTTTCATATGACTATATGATAACAGAGCGACACTCCTTAAGTTAACGGTAAATTTGTTCCTCCACAAAAAAACTAAATTAAATATAACAATAGTCATTTAATAAATACCGCGAAATGAAACGATCATTACAATTTTCTTAAATAGTGTTATCATTTAAATAATTAAGCTAGAAGGAGGAAAATCACACAAACTCTTTATTGTCAATTTGGTACCTTAAATCATTCCATGCAGAGGTAGCTGTCTCATATCCAATACCGTTGATCCGGGCTGATACACCGTTGGGTTTTATATTTTTTTTTTCTCGCAATGCCGCTTCCTCGAAAATTTGTCGTAACGAATCTCGTGCCGACCGCAGGTTTATTATATGCTCTTGCACACCCCAAATTGCTTTCGTGATACTATCCGTTTAGTGGTTGGATAGCCAATCAGATTTATATGAGGGTATTAGAATACCACAGAAATTTCACGATGGTGTTTTAAAAAAATTCAATCAAAAACACCCACTAACCTTTTTTTACTATATGATTTTATTTCACGGCAGTAAATGTTAATTTTAATTAAATTTTTAATTTTTTTTTTTTTTTTATATATTAAATTGTGTTAACAAATGTACATAAATTATTATATGGAATATATTTTTATATATAATAGCTTAAACAGTTTTAATTCATACTTCTAATTTATGATTCATTAATTTTCACGTTGATGTCACATTAACACATGTCCGATCTTAACACTATCGCTTATGTACATCGAAAAAAAAGGAATTTTACATTAATAACTTTATTTATAACTTTAACTCTTATTTTATAAATGTTTATAATTTTATTCACAAAAACAAAAAACTGATCGATTCATTTGTTTTACTCCCTTTTATTTTAATTTTCTATTTTGCTTTTTAATTTTTAATTTTTCATCTACTTTTATCGTGGCCGTTCTGTTATCAACTGATCTCGGTTTTCTTTTTTTTTTTTTGTTACTCTATCGGTCATTGACTTCCAAAAAAAAAATAACAAAATAACAGGGGAAACCGTTCCATAATCTATTACCAAAAAAAAATTTTATGGTTCTTTCACGATCAATAATCCATCAATACAAAACCATAATACCCGGTGCTCTGTACCAATCGTTACAACTTCAACAGCGAAACAGTCCACAAAGGAATTATTGATGAATATAGGAGCATCGATCGTGCAGACAAAGAAGTTCACGGGAGACTAGTGAGAACCCTGGGACACTCCGGAAGTGGCTGTATAGCTCACAGATAAAACAGATCTGAAAAGAACTGCGTACTCACGACCACCTAAGTAGGAGCTCGGCCATGATAAACTATGGTCTGAAAAGCCAACACACTTACAGAACTCATAAAATTAATTGTATGTGGCGCGTTTAAAAAGACTTGGCCGACAAGATATGTTAGCAATAGGTTTTTAATCAGAAATTTCTGATCGTGGACCCAGCTATTTACAGGAGTTATGTATGACCTTTGATCAGGAAAAATGCTGCACTGTAACGATAAGTTATAAAGGTCTACAATGAGAAGAGCTTCACAACACTTAATGATAAGTATGGGTGAAATACCATCAGGACCTGATAAACAGTCATCATGTCAACATTCAATATAATTGACGATGATTTCCGGGATCACTACAATACTGTTACGAATTTGCCCTTTCAAATCCGGTTCATATCACTGAATTGTGAATACCGCTATATAATTTTACAGATATAACACTTATTCTAGCAATTTACACCACTTCCAGAATATTCCCGAAAATACCGGAAATAATCTTTGAATAAGTTTCTATTATTTTCCACTACTGGAATATTGTCGAATGTGCCAAACTAATTTTCTCAAAATTCACTAACTATTTACCATTTAAAATTATTTTTAATACTCACTTTCGCATAGAAAACTCTAGTAAAATTACTCTAATGCTACTAATTAAATCTAGATGTCACTTATCTCATAGAAAATGTTTACCGGATAAGTCCACCAGAGGCTGTGGATGCAAAGCAATTTTTCGTCCATGTCAGGTGGCATACTGTAATTGTGTCAGTAGATGAATGGGTGGGTGTGTGCGTGTATGGCCTTCAAAGGATATTAAATCCACTGGATAATGATTGGGCAATTAATTCAGCATGAACCTCAAATCGAGATTGTGCCAATACACGCAATCCTCCAGGAATACGGTACTCTTAGAACACGGTTCCGGAGAATACCGATACCCATTCCCTCAAATTACACGGTTTCAAACAACACGATTTTTGCTATTCTCTTTTATTTTGATTTTGTATACCATAACGTAATGTTTTTGCCTTTTTTGTAGTTTCGAACAACACGGTTCCAAAGAACACGGAACAAATTATCGTGTTCTTGGAGGATTCTCTGTACTATTTATTTCACAAGTGTTATTTGGTGTCACATCAACAAGTTCATCAAAATAATTACTATTTTGTTAAGAATTGGAAAGATGAAAAAAAGTTGCAAACAGATTCGCAATTACTCCTGGGACACTGGCAGAATTGTTAAAATAATTCAATATTGAAGGGTATCCGTCTGATTTACAGTTTAAGTTGACGTTATTAAGCCCACTCTATATTCAGAAAAGTTATCATGGAGTATTCCTTATGGTCAAGGGATTTCTCGAATTTTCCTTGTGCTTATAACCTGGCTTACAAAGCCTGAAACTCTGTGGTCCCTAGGCTTCGATTTGCAGCTAACTGGAGAGAGAGTTTCCAGTAGTAGTTCCAAGGATTCTGGAGTAGTTACGGTTCAAGAACCATCCCCTAAGTGGTGAGACTTAGAAATAGTACTTTAAGCAGCCTAGATGTCACGGAGGACTCCTGTATTTTATTACAGTATGGTCACCAGGCATTTGGTTTAGCATTACTAAATTCGTGCTAAGATGTTTTGGGGACTTTTTTGTAGCAGTTTCAGTCCTTAGTAGGTTTAGTTTCCTTTCTCTTCAAAAGAGCCTACTGCTTTTTTACGAATGTATTGAAGTTCTCTCTTATGTCTAGACATGTGATTAGTGTAATGTCTCATACTTCTTGTCTATTTCTAGTTATAAACGTTGGTTTACATACCTAGATTAGTTCTAAGAATAAAATCAAATAGTAACTCACATCGTTAATTCGTGTTAGTGCTTCCTAAATTGTGTGATGTGAATTTGCATCACTTCCCAAGATGAATCCAATTTTTCGTTTTTGAGCCTCCTTTATTGAACTTCCTTAAATTGTCAGGTGGGATATCTTCCCTATCATGTATAGAAGGTAAGCTGATATTAGCCAGAGATTTTGATCACTCATCTCAATATTTGTTGTGACCACATCTGCTTTACTGTAATTTGATAACAGAAAGATATCCAGATTATTTTAAGCAATAATAATTTTGCCTACCTATATATATCAGTTTATATTTAGGAGTCCTAAGTACGCGGTCACCATTGACCCAAAGTTCTTGGACTAGGGCCTATCCCCTATGCCTATCTCCTCTGCTCCTAGTTTGAACATGATCTCAGCCGCAGATGACTTGGAGTGATGGAGGTTAATCTACAGAAATCTCAACAGTATACGTTTGCTCCTTTACTTCAACTTCCGCCACGAAACGGACATCTCCGTGTCATTAGAGAGTGTTTCTACTCCCTCACCCATATCCTTGTTGTTCAGGTTGTCAGCCGGGGCCTCTACCGCTGTCGGCGCCCTCAAGATTTCACACTCATCTTAACTAGAAATTATAGCTAATTAAACCATTAATTCTCGCCAGCGAGTCAATGACCGTTGGTCGGCACAAAATGTCAACTTGATACGATGTTAGTGCCTCAGTCCATCGCGGCACACTGGTGTGGCTCTAGGATTTATCCTCATAAATTTTAGGAAAGGGCCGGCTAATTGTTTTCTACCTACCTCTAATTGCTGGTCCATCTTCATGGGCTCTGTCATTGACGGTCACTACTAAGTTCTCTTCTAAAATCTTTACCTTTTGGTTGGAGAGCCTTTAGACGAACTCTCCTGTTTCATTTCAATGATCTATTTATCCTTTGATAGTGTTTCCATATCCTTGTCCGTTCTCTCCACCAACAGAATCTTATTGGGCTTTGTTAGAGGTTTCCAGGCTCTTTTCCTGGTTTTGTAAGTCGATACGAGGGGACCATGCAGGCTTGTACTCTATGAACTATAGCTAGTCCTATGTTGTTTCTGTTCTTTTCGTACCTAAAGGCCAAAATCCCACCAGCATTAGTTTTTGGGTTTTTAAGGGAGCCGGGCTCTTCTTTTTTTTTGTATTATTAGGTTCAGCCATGTTTTGTCCTACGGGTAGTGAAGAAATAAATATCTATCGGTGGAGAGATCCGCTGCAATACACAGATAATGCAGTTTGATTTGGAGAGTGTCAGGTATCCGGATACATCATTAGAGACTCACACAGATACATCATTAGAGACTCAGCACAGTACGATTAACACATTAACTCGGTTCAGTGTGCTCCGTGTTTTAATCTAAACAAAATCCTTGTGCTAGTTCATTGTAGGCTGTAGACGGTTTTTATTTCTCATAAGTCACTTAACGCGAAGAAAAGTGTGGAAACCGCGAGGTTCCAACCGGCATTTCAAACCATTTGCGAAAGCGTTTTAATTAAAGTTAAAGACGATACATGCCAGCTAGTTAAAGAGTATCCCACATCTTATACGTATAGCGCCCGTCAAACGTTCAGCCCCTTACTAAATAATGCGGGATGCTGTACAACTAGCACACATTATCTTTTATTAGAACGCTATATCTTGATCATTACATAATTGGAAGTATACGTACGTGTGTTTTGCCATATATGATGTCTACTAATGCTTGGTATCATTGATTGCAAAATAAATTAATTCTCTTACGAGGATTAATACATTGTACAGATCAATTACAGTGTGCTTGAATAGCAAACTTTTTTTTCGTGACAAGCTGGGCACCCGGAGGGTAAACCTAATTCGGGTATGCTGAATTCAATGGTGCTAGTCCCATGTTAAAGTTAGTCCCCATTTTTGAGATATCGAATTCCACATGTTTTGGCTCTGACTGATGCTTTCTTCAGTAAAGTTGTTGCGCAGGTCAAGGCCAACCACTTTGCCGAACGTATCAAGACCGAAAAACCACATCTAATTTTTTTTTGCTTTTCATTTCGACGAAAAACACTGTTTTTATCATTTTGTTGAATTTAAATCGAGTAGAATCGATCGAATAAACATTGCATTGACAAATATAGATATAATAGAAACTATTTAAAAGAAAGTTAAATCGATTCAATTGATTTTATGGTGATTTTTCCTAAAAAAAAAAAAATTCCTAAAAAATTAACATTTTTCTTCTCTTTGACAAAACAAGGGCGTACCGTTGCGATAGTGGATAAAAATTCTGGATTTTTCCATCCCATCGTTTTAACCAACTACATCACGTAAATTAAGAAACATCTGCATCAATATATCAACCATCAAATGTCACTGCGCCATTCAATCACAGAAACATACGACGGATAAAAATCTCGGATTTTTCTATCCTAGATTATTTTTCAATTTTTTCAACTTTTTTGTATGCAAAGTGGCGTGTCTGTTGTACGAGGTAAATGTTCGAGTAATGAAAGCTGAATTTAATCTACAAAATTTCTGATATCAAATTTGTGCCGAAAAAAACATCGCATTCGATTTGTCAACGATTTTTCGGAATGTTGTGCATTCAACGCGTTGTTGTTGAACATTCCGAAAAATCGTTGACAAATTGTTGTTTTTGACAGCTAGAAAGAACAATGTAAACAAACGCGCCGAATGCACTAACATTCCGAAAAATCGTTGACAAATCGAATGCAATTGTTTTTTTCGGCACAAATTTGATATCAGAAATTTTGTGAATTGAATTCGGCTTTCGTCACTCGAACATTTACCTCGTTAAGAGGTTTTTTATTTGATATCAATGATTTTGGCACGGCAAATTGAAAATGAATTGAATTGCGATTCGTTTTATTGTTGTCAGTCACAACAGTTCACACACACTCGATAGCCATTCATTTTTGATTCCTTAAACAATACAACAAAATATACATATTTTAGTGTGTTAGTTGGAAACAAAAATTAATGGTAGCTACCCTCTCGCTGATATTCCGTCTTCATGCGATGGGAGGGAAGATAACATCCACTGTATAAAGAAATCATTATAAAGATTAAAAAAATATCGATTTTATGCAAGGAGACTGTCAAATGTTCAATGTTTTTGGTGATTTTTTCGATCACATCAATTTGTCAGTTTTTTCATTTTTTTTTGTTATGAAAAAAGGGTCACTGGTAAAAATTCTCTCAGCAATGATAATGATATGATGTGTTTATACTTGTTTCATTATAATTCGTTGATTTACTATCATTATAAACCGCAACGGACCAATATTAGGGAGCATTTGAGCCAAAAAATGAAATTTTGCAAAAACTAGGGTGGCTTTTAAGTTATGGGGGGTCAATATCTAAAATATACGAGTTTTCTGGGACAAACGGTTGATGTCATATTGTAGGTGAGGTTTGTAACTAATAATCCTGAAAATATGAACCAAAAGTTTCGGGCTAATTTTTTAGCAATTTGGCCGAATGTGGCCGGTCGATTTGGCATTTTTCAGTTTTTTGGCCAAAATGACCCTCAACCTTAATTTTTTGAAATTTTTTTATATGCTATTTGATGGCTGTCAATACCTTTCTAACGATATTCATATGCCCGGGGTATGTCAAATAGGTTCAGCGCTGTTGGCGTGGCCAAAATGGCCAAAAATGGCCGATCAGAGGCCGGCTGCGGCCAACATGGCGGCCAAATCAAAAAATTCTAGAACAAAAGTTGCTTAGTTTTTCAAGTACTACAAACCCTGAAAATATGAGATCAAATGAAAGAAGTATACGGACAAACAAACATATATATCAAAGCAAGATTATATGGTGACGTCATAGAAAAATTTCCAAATATCATAACTTTGGTCAAAATCATCCGTTTTGGTTTGAGGTGTCGTTGAATTGGTTTGATGTCTACAATCATAATTTGCTAGTTGGGGCACTTTTTGGGGCAGTTATACGTGAAAAACTAATTTTCTGGGGTAATTTTCGGAAGGTCATATCTCCACTCAATGTTGGTAGAAATTCCAGCTTTTATACATTATTTGGGTCTACTTTTCAAGATCTTTCCAAGGTATATAACATGATCCTGGCGGCCTCAAAGGGAAAAAGTTCGAAACTAGCTGTATATATACGAGTTCGACTTCCAGCACAGTAGGTGCTTTCGCCACTCGTTTGGACTGCTGTCCAAAGTGATAATTTACGTGATGTAGTTGGTTAAAACGATGGAATGGAAAAATCCAGGATTTGTATCCACTATCGCAACGGTACGCCGTTGTTTTGTCAAAGAGAAGAAAAATGTTAATTTTTTAGGATTTTTTTTTTTTTTAGGAAAAATCACCATAAAATCAATTGAATCGATTTAACTTTCTTTTAAATAGTTTCTATTATATCTATATTTGTCAATGCAATGTTTATTCGATCGATTCTACTCGATTTAAATTCAACAAAATGATAAAAAATGATAAAAACAGTGTTTTTCGTCGAAATGAAAAGCAAAAAAAAATTAGATGTGGTTTTTCGGTCTTGATACGTTCGGCAAAGTTGTTGGCCTTGACCTGCGCAACAACTTTACTGAAGAAAGCATAACGAAAATCTTAATGGTTCAAGAGCTATCAACGTGAAAATGAGGGTATATTTTGAGTCAGAGCCAAAACATGTCGAATGCGATATCTCAAAAATGGGGACTAACTTTAAAATGGGACTAGCACTATTGAACTCAGCGTACTCGAATTAGGTTTACCCCCTGGGTGCCCAGCTTGTCACATTTTTCAACTAGCACAGTGTTATCAACAAAAAAAAATGTTTATTTAATTTTTAATAATAAATTTTATTTTGGTGGATCGTATAATCAACAATATTTCGCGCATAATTTATTATATGATTACCAAATTATCAATTAAATTTTGTATGCTGAGCAACAATGTACACTAAATATTTTATTCGACTATTTTTGATCACACAAATAAAAACGAGAGTCGATGAACTGAAAATAAAATTTTCCGAATAACATCGATATTCAAATCGTATCAATTAAGTTATACCTTACCTTAGTTCTTAAACTTCTAAACTAGTACACTGAAATGACAGTTAAGAGCAGCAGCATGAATGTTTAATTTTGCCTATTGACCCTTGCCTGCGTGGCACATCATGGCTACATAACAAATTACGATTATACGATCATTAAAGGTGACAAAGATATTGTTCGATATGAATGGAATTATTCTGCCAGCTATCTATGAAGTACTCCCGTATAAATTCTTTTCCGGTGATGTTATTGTCGAGGCAACTAAAGTAGTGTACGTTAAACATCGATAGTATCGATAGTTCATTCGATAGTATCGATTGTTTACCATTTGTAAATGAATATTATAGTACTAGCCTTGATTTGTCCGAAATATAAATAGTGGTATAATAGTATGTTTTATTTATTTAATTTTCCCTCCCTAGAAATTTTATAGTAGTGATAGTTTTTCGTAAATTAATCGATACTATCGAAAAAAGAAACTATCGATGTTTAACGTACACTAAACTAAAGTTAAGCTAACCGAGCAATTCAATGATGACTATATACGCGTACTTAATTTATCGTAACTTCACACGTTCGTTTGAATTTGGACACAAAACTGCAATACTTTACCGATGATATTGTTTTAAACACGTACTACTTCTTCTTGCATATGGATCTTAAATTTTGGCTTGGACGTGACTTTGATTTGGATCATACTCATCGTGCGGTGAAGTTTACTTGTGGGTGCACCAATAATTATTGGCTCGTTATTATTTCGAGCGTTTGTCTAACGGACTTGGCAATATATACACATTCGAATGGAATCATCCAATTGTAACTGGTTACTTCCCAAATTTACACTACTACAATGGCGTACTCTTCCCAATGCAACATAATAATTACCATATTCGTATATACAGTGACTCACAGCTTATTTGATCCAGTCGTATTTTATGAACACAATTGTAAATATTTCGCGATATCTTATTTTGATGGATTTTCTTTTTTTTCCTTGTTTTTTGTTTTTTGTTACACGGAACTAATCAACAAATACTAATTTAGCAAAATATAGGAACTTCGATTGCAGGGTGTAATCGCATTAGTGTGTAATCGCATTACTGTGTTACGTCACAACATCTTTGTAGCATCAAAGTCGCTTGTGTATGACTAGGAATATGATGGTGGTTCACACAACAATTTCGATAAATTGGAAGCATCGACTACCTATATATCACCATTAGTACATTTAGAGACGGATGCTCAGAAACTTTCCTTTCACACTGTATGCAATTTGTTTAACTGTATCGTGAAACCAAAATTTGTTATTTTTGTTGTCTCGTAATGGAAATATTTTTCTTGGTTTTTATTTTTGTTTTGTTTTACTAAGTTTTGTTTCATATGCATTATATCGATACCAACAACAATATAATGCCATAAAAACGAAATACTAACAAGAGTAATTTGACGAAATTTGATGGTATAAGTATGTTTGTGGTAGTGGATCATTTAAGCTGTGAGGTGGTTTTGAGTTGAAATAATGAACTTTTTAATGTAATTTTGATATGTATTAGAATTTTTATTTTATTTTTTGTGTTTTATAATAAAAATAAATATAGGTTTCATATTACATTTAGTTTTTTTCAAAAAAAAAATAAGACATCGCGAGATATTTACAATTTTGTTCATAAAATGCAACTGGATCAAATAAGCTGTGAGTCACTGTACATTGACAAAACGTGATGATTTGATCACCGAAATTAAGCTTTTGGAATACCAATTACGTGATGTGATTGACAATCGATATCCTTGGTAAATTGATTACAGGTGTCCTCGACCACAATCATTTCCGTTTCCATCACGTTTATGGTATTATTGGACGCCTACTATTGGGAGGCTCGGTCTACACCGACCAGAACGGAATTGTAGGGCCAAGTGTCTTGGATCTCTTTGAAACATGATTACTGGATCAAGTCTTCTACAAGAGACTCATTAAGTTCAATATTGGCGCTTCAAGGTTCACCTAAAATCATACACAAAAGTTGATTTGTATACGTGAAATTCTTGAAAATCGATGATGTCCAAGTTGGAAAATTTGTTACATTCTTTGACACCACAGATGTATATATTACAAATGTTGTCGATATTAAAATGGTAAATAATATGGATCACATTTATAACTTAACCGATTCAAAACTGTTGATATGGGATAATACATTCACACAACTGGATTTGATGTGAATAATGATTTATGGAAATATCTCATTAAATTCCGTGCAACACGCCTCAAATACGATCCGTTCACAGTCAATTTTGATAGCACATCAGAAAAAGATGTCAACATTGTGGTACGCGCCTTCTTTGGTCCAAAATACGACGAATTTGGTCAATTATACAAATTGGACTATAACCGTGTCAACTTTGTGGAACTCGATAAATTCGTGTATTACTTAAAAATAGGCAAGAATATATACTATTGCCAAAGCGTAGAACTGGTGGTTTACATATGCAATTGTTCTTTATTGTGACACCGTACACCGATAGTCGTCGATACCGGCAAGGTATTTTAAGACAGGAATAGTATTTGCCGCAGAAAGACATGGCGTTTAATTGATCGACTCTCACTTGGATTCCCATTCGATCGAACTATGAGATCTTATTCTATAACCTACCAAATGTTTTCTTCAAGGATGTTGTCATATTCCATCGTTACGATGACGTTCGCATAAATTATGCTGAGGAATAAACTGAACTTCGGAACATTTTCATCATTTTATATTTTTTATCGCTAATGAATTGTTTTATCTTAAATTATTTACGATTTAGAGGTATTTTATTTGACAGAATATTATTGATTTGACAAGTACGCGGACTTCATAAGTAGGTAAATTTCTGGCAATTTAAGATCAAGTCTATGAAGGAGATACACCTGTCAAACTTTATCGAATGCTTAGGCAACATCCCAGAAGACGCCGAATAGTTTAATATTTTCGATATTATTGCTTTTTCGAATATTTTCAAGATGATTGATAAAAGGCTTATTGTTCGATATCACGACGCTTTGTTTGGGTATATATCCTGATTCATAAATCAAATTGAATATTTGTGCCAGTTACCCAAAGGCACACCGGTTTTTTAAGCATTTCACCTGTAATTTGATCATACCGAGGGGCTTTCTTTAATTGAATTTGATGTGCAATAATAAACTTTACTAGTATGGTTTCTTTATTTTGAATTTCCTCTCAGTGGCCCTATTCTGTCTTTCCCTGGGAATAGGGAATTGGGAAAAATATTTTCATAGCATTTTTGTCTAAATTGTATTTTTCTGGCCTACTAAAAGAAAAAGATTAGTGCAAAAATGTTCAAAACAAAGTGAATTGGGAAACTTTTGTTCCACAAAATTTTTATTGGGAAAAATATTTTCCCATTTCACTTTGTTTCAAAAATATTAACACCAAACATGTTCCCTCAGTAGGCCAGAAAAATACAATTTAGACAAAAATGCTATGAAAATATTTTTCCCAATTCCCTATTCCCAGGGAAAGACAGAATAGGGCCACAGATCTAGTTACTATATTTTCTGTTTGAGCCACTAATAATCCAAGGTTTGGAGTGAATACACTTTCAACGTGATCAACGAAAGCTTTAGCTTTTTCCTCACTTCTAGCCCATTCATCGCAGTTTTCTTTTCGCCTTGTTAAAGTTTTATTTTGCATCAGGCGATTGATTAATTTGCCAGATGCGTCTTAAGCTGCATTTCTGCTTACATTTTTTATATTTCACCGGATATATGATGTGCCTTGTATGTTTGCTCATTGGTTTAGGCGAGGATGAAATAGCTACGTTAACCAGGGGTGGGATTTTGTAACATCACTTTCGATACTATCGAAAGTGATAGTCGAATCGAAAATGATGGAAGGAGGTATTTTGTATGATTATCGACAGATAAGCGAAATTTATATATGGTAATCCCTTTTCGAAATTGAAATGACAGTTCTAAAAATAGTTTTTTGTGTAAACGTTTGTAAACATTTGTGGTAGAATAATTTATTTTTGTCTTTTATATTTAATTGTAAATTGATTTTAAAACTTGTAAATTAATTAGAATAAATAAAATGATTAACATCTGTGCAGTGTTTTAGGTTATGTCACTTTAAAATAAAAATTAAAATTAAATTTATTAATTTATTTTTTCTTAACTAGTATTTATATTTTTATGTATAAATCGGTACACACGACATTTACCTACTCATTTTAACGCCACTTAATTAAATTTAAAATATTATTTTAGTGTATCACATTAAACTTATTACATATCACTTGAATTTTCTAGAGTGATGGAATATCGAAAATATCGCTCGTCGATAATGATACAAAATACCGACTTTTCGAAACTATCGATATTTTATCGAACTTCGAAAATTGTGATGTTACTAAATCCCGCCCAAGTAAAATATTAAAGTAAACATTTTCGACGATCAGTGGGACAATAAGTTGGATGGCTGCACGATGTGACATCGTAGTGGCTTTCTTGAATTAATGAATAAATTGACGTCCCCTTGGGGGTATGTTTGGAATTGAAGTCACTGGCGACCATAAAACATTCATTCACCACATAAAGAAATTGCTTGAATTTCCTCAGTGCTATATTCATTTAGATCATAATGGCAGATCCTCCTCGACTTCTGCCCAAGGGATGTTTTGTGCCTTAGACTTGTTATGCCCCTATATGATACTCACCTCAACTCACCGAGAAATACGTCATAATGGTGACTTGAACTCACCAGTTTGAAATATGTGATATTATATTTGTTGCGGTGAGGTGACTCTAGTGTCAAATAAATATACTCACCAACAATATATTGGTGAGTTCATAGTAATTTTTCAAGATGGCTAGCAAAAAACGGAAGATTTTTTTCATAATAATTTTTAAACAGAATTTCATTTTACTTTTTACACTATTTGCCATCCTTTTATAAAATTTCATTTTATAAAATTATTGCATACTAAAAAAATATTTCTACGCATAAAATAAGAATTTCTAATGAAAAACGCACGAAACGTCAATATAGTGAAAAACGTATGTCCAAAATGCTAAAAATTACAATATTTCCAACTTAACAACTAACAGAAATTGTCATAATAAACAAACACATCTCACCAAAATAAAAGCAAGCACCATAATCTAAAAATCTAACTCACACGACTTGGATTGGTGAGGTGACTCGCTCGGTGAGGTGAGGTGAGGTGAGAATCATAATAGGGGCATTAACCATGTATTCTAAAATTGTGTTTATCGGTTAAATAGGTTTCAGAAGCTAGCATAATATCAATGTCGTATTTTGCTAGAAAATGTTGTAATTCGAGTTTGTATTGGCTTATACCGTTTGTGTTCCAGTGGCATATCTTCAGATAATTTATAGGAGACATTCTAGTTTCTGGATGATAAATAATGGTACGTTTGATTTTGTAGCATATTACATTGTTTTGATTAACTGCATCATCAGTTGCATGCAGTTATGCAGGGTAGTTCCAGCATTTCAGGATTCACCTTGATGCACGCTTGCATATGTTGGTTTGCTGGTTGATGTTCTGGGCGAACCTGAGTCATTTAGCGTATGCGAAGGTATTATTCACCGCATCTAGTGTAGTTTTATACTGCCGTCTGGGACGTGGCAATTGAATAATATGTCTATAGACTATAGCATCCCCCGTAGTTTGCAGTGTGGTTTCCACCGCAACTGCTGGATTTCTTTCCTGTTGAGGAGTTCTTTAGTTTTGGCCAACTTTTGGTTTGGTGTAGTTTACTGTATCCGAACCTTTTTTGGTTCTTCAACAGTTATGCGTCTGACGCATCCAAATCGCCCGCCATTTCGGATATATGTATAGCTTATGCTATAGACACATTACTGGTTTCATAACTATGGTTTCGAGTTAACCATGGTTTCGTTGTAATGTGTCGTCCCTAACATGATTTGCAACTCGGTTTAAACATAGTTTCGGAATGAGATATTTTTTCTCATCCCGAGGCATTTTTGTGCTCCCAACGCCGAATACATCAAAAATGGAGATTCCGGACACTAATAGTTTACCAAGCAAATCTAGTTCCCTTTGAGTTTTCTATTTGTCATTGAGATATTTGTTTGGCGGGAACAAATTTTTTTCTGTTCTGTCAACAGAAAAGTCATTTATGACAATTTAAAAGTCAATTAAATGTCAATCTTGGCATTTTTGTCTACTCCATTACTATTGAAAACCAAACGAGAAGACAAAAGAAATTGTAGTGTGTCTAGAGTTTTCATCTCGCAAACCATAGTTTCATAATCCTAGTTACGAAACCAGATATGTGTCTATGGTATTAGTCATTGCTGTTTTAATGACATGTTTCAGCCATTTGCAAGCTGTTGTTCCGTGAGCATCAATTTTAAGAGATGGATGTCGATAAGCAACATTTACGTCATTGCATTCTATTCTGTTTTCAAATGAAAAAATGCTGCTCAAGCTATGGAATTGATTAATTCGAGTTTAGGTGAACATTCTTTGAGACATTCAACACTATAAACAAGTGGTTTGCAAGATTTCGTGATGACAATTTTAATCTTGAACCATCCACGTACCGGTGCTGTAAAACAATTTAAAGATGAAGATCTTAGTTTTACTGGATTAGACTGGTGTATTCTCCAGACTTGGCTTCCTTTGATTACCACTTATTCAGATCAATGTCATCATATTTGAAAGACCAGCGGTTCATGAAAGTTGAAGATGTCCAAATGGCTCGATGACTATTTGGCTTCGAAACTACCAAGTTTCTATATCGCGAAGGCATTCGTCATCTACCTGATAGATGGCAAAAGAGATAGATAGTAATGGCGAATATTTCGATAATTGATCTTTGTAATAATTATTGATTTTGTTTTTATTTTATTTGTTGTGTTCGGATCCAATTAAGAAAACAATTATTTACTGATATCCAAAATGGTTATCCATCAGTTTTATCTTTTATATTTCGCATCTCATTTTGATGAACTTCAGAAAAAATTTTAAATTAAACTTACATTTTTAAATTACACTTTTTAAAAAAAATTGGAATTTTTTAATTGGATCCGAACACAATAAATAAAAACAAAATCAATGAAATAATCACAGATCAACGAAAAACATAATATATGTAATAATTATATTTTCTATAAAGTTGAATTTGATCAAAAAAAATAACAGGCTGTACTTGAAATATATTGGATGAATTTCTCCCGTTTTCACAAAGCTTTCAGATGGATCCTGGGGGGCTATTTGGGAATTCGATTCGATAACGAGAGTACTAGATTCATATTTGATTTTAAATAAGAATTGTTCGAATCACATTCAAATCAAATATGAATCTTGTACTCTCGTTATCGAATCGAATTCCCAAATAGCCCCCCAGTTCAACTTTGGCCATTGGTTGTGGTTGCTTAACGGTTCATGATCTTATACATTCTGTATCTTAAATCCATCTTGAGCAAGCGCGGCCTGGATTACAATTGTTTCAATTTGGGCATCGATGCCTTTATTAACGACAGAAAGACCCTTTGAAGACTTCAATCGGTGTGTAGAATAGTTTCTGTTATGAGCATCGTGTAATAGTTAATGTTTTCTCTATAGTCATTAGGCTCTTGTATTTGAATTTTTGCTTCGTTTATTTTGCCACGAAGTAAATTTATTACTTGAAATATTTTTTCATTCGTTAGGAGATTGGAGGTGGCTCGTATTTTCGATTAGCCTGTTCTTATAACAAAAATAATAAAAGAGATAGATTTAACACGACAGGTAAAAATTCAATAACTACAAACAGAAATCAAAATAATATTAGTTTGATTTGGTTTTCTGAGATAGCTTATGGAAAATTGATGGTATTCAAGCTAAATTTGATCTAACAGGATATAAAAGGCGTGTCCTTATTTCATGATGATATCAAAATAACTGGGCCAGATAAACGAACTCATCTTAAAAGGCTTGAATTGGTATTGTCGCGATTACAAAGCCACAATATGAGGATACATTTAAAACATTTTGAGTTTTTTTGTTGATTCCAGAGAATATTGTGAGGTGATTCTGGCTGATGGGAGTAGGCACAATCATAAAACTTGATCAGTGTGTTCAGTACAAGCAGTTTAAGTGATTTCATTAATAAAAGTTGGGATTTCAAGAAATCACCCATACAAAATTGCAGAAATTCAGAAATGATTTTTTGAACTTAGGGTTTTGTATGTGTAATGGGCGATGGCTGATGGGGATCAAGACACTTATGAAATTTGATCAGAATGTTCATTTTAACTAGTCCAAGTAATTTTATTGATAAAATGTGGGATTTCCAGCAAAAAAAACAAAATTTTTCACACGTTATCTTTTGAAGTTAGGGTTAAAAAGAGGGTTTCCTATGGATGATTCAGGCTGATGGGGAGTTGGCACGACCATGAAACATGGTCAGTGTGTTCAACATACATACATTTCAACATTTTCTTACATAGTTGATCTACTTCAACAGATTTTTGTATATAGCGCATGTAAACGGGCAGATATAGCCGTTCTAGGAAAATACAGACCAATTCTGGAGGAGAACTAAATTGTTTTTGGAATGCACAGTTTGGCAAAATTAAGCTAAACTAAAACATACTTTAATGATTAAACGGATCTATTGGATTTCTGGTGTGATAATCACGTCAGAAATCCCACATTATCTCCCACAATACATATCAATAAAGTGTTTCACCAACAACCAGCCAGAGTGCATCGTAAGGAAGACTCGACTTTACGCTGATCTGACGACGTCGTACAAAATCTGCATATATAGGATGTCGAAACTGGAGGACGAGAGCGATGGACCGAGATGGATGGGCTTTATTGCGGGCTGCAAAATCCCTTCATGGGATGTGAAGTCTCTCTAGCTTCTAGCTAGAGAGAGAGAGAGAGAGAGAATAGTTGCGTATAGGCCTTTGTCTATAAATATTTTTTTATATTACGGAATTTGACCTCTGACATAACAATTAAAGTGTGTCGTTGCATATTTTCGTGTTTTGGCATACCATTTATTTTAGTGACAGACCTAGAAGTCAGTTTACAAGCGGTGAGTTTCATAATTTTCTAGAAATGGATGGAGTAGTTCATAAAATAGGCACTTTATAGCACCAAGCGACAAATGGTCAGCGGAACGGTACGTCCGTACTATTAAAGTAAAATTAAAAGCATCAAACTGATCGCGAGGAAAAACATTTCCCTTTAGCAAATATTTGCATGTTTTAATAATGATGTTTAAGATTAATGGTTTTTAATAATGCGGTTCACGTGGAATATTTGTTCAGACAAGTCAAATGAAGATTTGCCTATATTTCTAAAAAAAAGTTGGCGAATTACATTACCTTCTTGTTCTTGATGACAATCGTACTATTCTAGAACTGAATGTGAATGTTCCATTAGCAAGTGACGATTCGATTAATGACGACATAGAATTACAGCCTTCCGAGACCCGAAAACAATAGTACGTGTCCAGCCCAAATTAAGAACCGTCAGGACAGATCTTCAATCGGTAAGGGATGAGATTTTTGTAGTTCCATTAAGCATTTAATTTTTTTTTGTAAATTATGTTGTCTTAATTGGCTGCGTAGATGATATACTGAACTTCGGGACGTTTCACAATTTTATATTTTCTACGGCTAATGAATTGTTTTGTCTTAAATTATAACAGAATACAATGAATTGAAATGAAAAACGAATATTTGTTGTTTCTAATTAATCGAAGACGAATTGTTTTGTTGTAACTGCAATTTTTAAATGGTCAATAGGTTAAGTTGCTGATAGATTTATACATTTGTGTTGTTATGGTATTTACTTGGCTCGATAATTCATAATAATCATATTCTAAAATTAAACAAGATTTCATGTTAAATCAAAATGTAATTTGTTTATTTAATTCGGTATTAGCATGTAAGGTACCCAAGCCGTCTACGTGATGTACAATTCATATTTTCAGGCTGCACTCGAAGTTTGGCACCATATATTTGAGGTGTGTCCTCCAAATTATTAAATCAGCCATATAGTTGCTTAGTTATTTAACCTTGTCGCTTTCATGCACCTTATCTACAAGTGCAATGTTCCCAATTTAATTAATATTTTGAATTTAATTAATCAATATTTTATACATACTCGTATATACATAATTAAGTAATGATTTGCCAAAACAATTTTATAAACAAAATTTTAATTTTTGTGATAACATAATTCTTAAACACACTCGTATATAAGGGGCAGGCATTTCATAAGAAAGTATCAGTCAATAAATCAATCTTCTTGGTAAAAGTTATTTTACCTAGGACGAAATGAAATTAATTATAGTTCTGCTGCTGGCAATTGCCTGTGTCGCCCAAGGCTATATAACAAAGTTTGACTATAATACGGTGAAAGCGGGTAAGTTACTCCATTTACATTGTTGTGATGTAACATTTTTAATACAAATATACTTTTTAAAATTTCAGACAAGGATTACCTAGTGAAGCAAAAATTCGTACTCGACGTATTACGCTACGTTTACCAACCATTCACTATCGAGGAATACTTCAATTTCGGTAAATACTATGTCGAAGATAAAACGTTCTATACAAATTGGGAAAAGGTTTTCGAATTTTTCGACTACTACAAATCGGGCTTTCTACCGCAAGATGAAGTATTTTGCATCACAAATAAACGTCATTTAGTCGAAGTACGAAGCCTCTTCTATCTATTCTACTACTCGAAGGATTTTGTCACATTCCAAAAGAATGTAATCTGGGCCCGCGACTACATTAACCCGGAAATGTTCGTGCACGCATTTTACGCCTCAATCATTTATCGTAATGATTTTGTTGGTATTATGCTACCACCACCGTACGAAGTGATACCGTATAAATTCTTTGATGCCCAAGTGATCAATGAAGTGTATAAAGTTGTGCTACAAAAACCATTCGTAAATGATTATACATACATGATTCAGCGCAACTTTACCGATTACTTTGATTATTCGCTAAATTCGGAATCGAAATTGCGTTATTTCACGGAAGATGTCGGACTAAATACGTATTATTACTTCTTCCACTTCGACTATGGGTACTGGTTAGGAGGATCAGATCTTAAATTTGATGGAGTCAACCGCGGAGAAGTTTACTTATTTGTACATCAGCAACTCTTGGCTCGCTACTATTTGGAGCGTTTGACAAACAATCTTGGTGAAATCTACGAGTTTGAATGGAATCAACCCATCACCACCGGATACTTCCCGAATCTCCGATATTTCAATGGTGTTAACTTCCCAATGAGACACAATAATTATTTGGTAAAAACATCCTCGTACTACGATTACTTGTTCGAAAAAGTCGCTGATTATGAACGCAGATTACGTGATGTGATCGATACAGGTTTCCTGTTCCTCGAAAATGGTACTTTCGTCAATATTAAAGATCCACGTGGAATTGATATTTTGGGAAATTTAATCCAATCGAATTACGATAGCCAAAATATTCAATTCTACCAGTACGTCGAAATTTTTGCCAAAGTTTTATTGGGCGGTTCGTTTGCACCGTTCAATGATTACAAAGTTGTACCAAGTGCTTTGGAACATTTCGAGACATCACTCCGGGATCCAGTTTTCTATCAACTGTATAAGCGTATTATCAAATTTTATTGGCATTTCAAGGATACTCTTAAACCATACACCAAAGCGGATCTCTACTTTAGCGATTTTGTAATTAATGACGTTGCCATCACAAAATTGGTCACATTCATCGACTACTACGATTTTGATGTAACCAATGTTCTAGATTTTGTATACAAACCGGATTATTTCAACAAGGACTATAAATTCCCAGACTACAACGTGAAGGATTATAAAGTGAAGGACTATAAATTCCCAGATTACAACGTGAAGGATTATACAGTGAAGGATTATAAATTCCCAGACTACAACGTGAAGGATTATACAGTGAAGGACTATAAATTCCCAGACTACAACGTGAAGGATTATAAATTTACCAAACCAGCCGGAGATTTTGGCAAACAATTTAAACCTGATTATGGAGTATACGACTATTTATGGAAATACTATATAAAATTCCGTAATGCACGTCTCAATCATGAACCGTTCACCATCTCGCTCGACGTAACCGCGAATAAAGCTCAAAAAGTTGTGGTGCGTACATTTATGGGACCCAAATACGATGAGTTCGGAAATTTATTCAAATTACAAAACAACTACTTTAATTTCGTGGAGATTGATAAATATTACTATGACTTGAAAATCGGTAAGAACGTACTTAATCGCGCCTCGAAGGACTTCTACTTCACCATCCCAGATTCAACTTCATATCGCGATCTATATAAAATAGTGATGTCAGGTGATTTTACAAAATTCCCATTCTTTAACGATTTCTATGGCGGATTCCCAGATAATTTACTCTTACCAAAGGGTACATTCGGTGGATTCCCTATGCAATTCTACTTCATCATTACACCGTACACGGGCAGTGATATGTTTGAAAAGGTGGATAAATCAGTTTATCGCGATTATAAGTTAATGTTCTGTTACAAGACATGGCGATTTGTTGACAAGTACGCTCTTGGGTTCCCATTCGATCGTACCATTTTGTATGACTACAGTTACTGGACAACATCGAACATGTTCTTCAAGGATGTTCTCATTTATCATCGGGATTATGATTATAAGAAGAATTATGTTGTTTAAATGCCGATATGCAAATTATTCTGTTAGCGTTTAGCTTTCACCAGTGGACCAATTTGTTTTGTTATATATGTGTAAATGAATTTTGTTATACTTTATTTAAATAAATCGATATTAAATAACTAACTACTTGTGTCTTTAAATATTACTTTTAATTTTTAATAGAACTTGCTATTCCATAATTGCAGTGTTTGAAAAAAATGCCTTTAAATGTCTCACTGTGAAGAAGGGAACGCCTGCGCTATTCAAATGAAGGATTCCAAAATTTAAATAATCTTGTAGAAGGCATGTCTTACTATAGTTTGCGGAATATTCAATTACGCTTCTAAACAAGTTTAGCGAACTGATCGAAAAATGTATACCTATAGCATACAGAGACGTAAAATATTTACCTATAGCGGTTTCATCGCAATTCGATGTGTCGAGAATTTTCACCGACTAACGACAAAAAATAAAAATAGGATTAACTAGCTGGAGTAACAGCGTTGCACGGGAGAAATTAGAAATTGAATGCTGCTAACTTCAAATCAGCTCTGAATTTTGCTCTTGATCGACTATCGTAAGCAATTGTTTTTCAGCCGTGTTTCACCAGATCTAGAATAAGACACGTTCTTTTGGACGGATCGTTTCCTAGAATATTTCAGAGTCCACTGTATTCTCTTCTGTTTGCTGATCGGTTGAACGGCTGAAACGCTCTTTTGGGACAAACAGATATTGTATGGGAGCACCAATACCCAGGGGGTCGACCCTGTCAAAAAATGTTAAGAAAAACTGCTAATTTTGATATAAAATACTAAGCAAAATTATAATCCGATTGGATGAGTGGTGTGAAAACTTATAACCCTTGATCCAGGAGACTTTAGCCTCTCAGTTTCGAGCATATAATTTTAACCAATTAAAATTAATTTTTGGTAAAATTTAAAAAACTGGTATTTTCTTTTATGTGATCGCATTCCCAATAAAATGAGAGGTAATTTGTCAGTCCAATTAACCGTGTTACGCCTAGCTTTTAAAAAGTCTTTTAGCCAGGGATGGTCGGTTGTAGTTCTAATTCGGTAGCAACCTATTAATTCCGTAAACAATTTTAATTCAAATTGAACCTCTTCATTTCCAAGCGATCTTCGGGAGGAATTTCAGGCTGTAACGTGTCTAATCACTTTTGATTTCTAGCACCTGTTTAAGCAGTTTTTGATTCAATATCCGTCATCAATATTCGTAGATGGCCAAAAATATCGTTATGAAATTAACTTTCAGCCAATGAAGCTTCACATCAAATTCTGTTGTTCAATTTTGCCAGGATAATGCTTTCTGGCTGATGAGCTCAGATATTTATAATAAAAATAATAAAAATACCTTGGCGTACATTTATCAAACATTTTATTTCAAGAACACGTGTTACTGTTAGATGCATATTTTAGGATACATTGATTAAAATTGTTATTTATTTTTGTGTTAGAGCTTCGCCAACTTAATTTTGACCCAACAAGGTAATCAAATATTCAGATGATACACATTAAAACGTTAATCTGTGGCATGGAACTGAACAAGAATTATAACAAATGTTGCTGTTCCACTAATGGCTCGAAATAAAAATGAAAAATCCAATGTAAAAAAAGGTGTTGCTAATTTCATCGGCAGTTGAATAAATTGATACGAAATCTCATTAAATTTATTTCCAATCGTACAGTCGGCGCTGTATTGATGTTCCATTTTATGCAACAAGTTTACGGTCATCACCATCTGAAATATTGGAATTGGACCTTAATAAACTAAACGATTATAACACACGATATACCACAGAATACGTACTGAATTGTTAATTTTATAGCTCGCGTATAGAAGTCTGCCCATGCTGATTAAATTAGGTACATTAATCAAAAGTGATTCAATTCTCGAAATTGGTTGAACGCCCCCTGTGAACGTCAACAAAATCCGGTACGTATCACAAACGAATGAGAAAAAGTACATAAGAATCACGCAGACGAGTCCCCATCCGAATAGATCATTAATTAATTTTTGTGCCTTCCAGATTTCATAAAATGTACACTTTAAATTTACCAGCAATTCAATTATAATGTTGTTGTTGTAGTTAAAATCGTTTAAATGCAAATTTATATTTTTAAAACATTCGTCGAGTAAATGCACATAGAATTCCACTTGAAAAATGCGTACGACAAGACCAAAAAGGACCAATACAGTTTCCAAATAGTAAATGAAATTAATTCGCAACCGTAGACGAAACAGTATCAGTAACAGCACATAATTAGCGAGTATCACTAATAGCGAAATAAAGAATTTTGCGTTATAATTAAACAAGCAACGTTTCGTTTTTCGACTGCTCCCGAAATTGCTGGATAACAATTGCCGAATTTTGTACACAACAGTTATCAATTCTTCGTGCTTATCATGATTCCGCATTGTTTCTGACATAATCATCATAAATGCTATGATTGCACCAACATACGATACACAGTCGAATATAAGCAAATTTCGATTGTTAAACAGCTTGTGATAGAAAATTCCAGTCCCGAGGAGTAGAACAAGTATGGTAAAGTAGAATAGTTGAAGGCATGCAAAAAATTTTTTATTCTCGATTTTAAAAAAATTATCGGCGATTTTTATGCTGAACGGTAATAATGCGAACACTTTCAGAAGTAAAATTATTCCTTGATATTTTTCTAAGATGTACTTCATTGCTATGCGTACGCGTTGCGATTTAAACAAAACTGTTATGCGATAAGTTGAATGTTTGTTTTTTTTATATAGGCGTGTGCATGGCAAGTTGTACAGTGCTCGACAAAATTTAAAGAATTGTAGTTACATCTAACTCATTAGGATTTTAACTATATTAATTTTTGTAAAAACGTTATTACTATTTCGTCGTTTTGCGATAGAGAAAATATGACTTGTCGTTAAAGGAACATTTGGGTTATGCAAGTAGTGACATCTAGGTTTAAGTAGTAAGAGTAGTTTAGAGCAACAAACAAGAATTAGATCAACGGATTAAAAAATATGTCTCTATCGTGAACCCGGATGATGAAGATCTTGATGCTTCGAATTTTGGATGCTCAACCTCGTGGTAAATCGTTGTCTCACACAGAACTATTTATTAGTCAGTAAAAAGCCATGGGCTGTTGCTTGTTCTAGATAAACAGACTTAAGTGGGAACTATAGATAGAATAAAAAAAATAAAAAAATAACGTAAGAGAGCGAGAGATAGGATTCATATGTATTCGACCATACTCAGAATAAGAAAAATAAAAACTATAAGAAAAATTGCGTTTTATTTTGCTGTCACTTAAAAAGAATAGCAGAGCGAAAATTTTCGTCCAAGAATAAAAAACTTAACAAATACAACAACAAAACTCAAACAAATTTTAGTGCGTTGAATGTAATATGCATATTTATTATTTTATATATGGAAATTTGGAATTGTTCGTGTATATTATCTTTTATATTTATAAAATATTCATGTACACATATACAAATATGAATATAAAATCACAAATAATTTTCACTACACCGTAGAATTGTATTTTTCTAAACCTAACCTAAAAAAATAATTTATCGAATTGCGGTAATTGAAACCGCATATAAATATTTTTTATAATTTTAAACACATATATTTGTTGATATGTAATACGTTTATACTCAAAACTATTGTAGTTTCACTCAAGATTTTAGGAAATACATCAAAAAAATATTACATGAAAAATATGAATGAACTTAATATTTTAAGTAATCTATAGCCGAAAAGTCAAATTAGAAAAATAATTGTTTGTCTTCGTTTCTTACGTTATTTCTGTTATTTTTTTTATTCTACCTATAGTTGACCCATTAGGTTGGAGATATAATGTTACTATCCCCTATTGAGAAAATATCGTTTGCCATTTATTGACTGCGTGGTTATAAAAGTATTGACATCTAGGTTTAATTAATAGTATGTATATTAATGTTAAGCAGAGGTTGTCTGAAATAGAGCCTTTTTGAATAACGGTGATCGGCGTAGTACGCGGTGAGAAAAGTGAACACGGCTGAACAAAAGGAGATAATAGGACAAATTATGCAGAACATGTCCATTTTCTGTGGTACACTAGGAAATAATGGAAGAACCAGATTTCTTTTGCAAAAAAAGAAGTGGATCGAATGATTAAAGACATGCGAGCGGCAGGAGTTATCGAGTAATCTAGCAGTCCGTGAAGGAAGCTCACCGATGGTGTTGGTCGAAAAGAAGTATGGCGGCATCAAATTTTGTGTATATTATGGGAAACTTAATGATGGGACGAAAAAGGTTAGCTATCCATTACCACGAATCGATAACACATTAGTCACATCGGGTGCAAGTATGTTCTTATGGCAATTTAATGTAATCCCTTGTGCATTATTTACCCCATTTAAATTACATTGCATTTTTTGATGAAAATTTCTTTTTTGTTTCGTTACTGTTTTTAACATTATACTTACTCTATGCTTTACCCAGTGTGAAATTTTCTTGGATACCGATGCGAGCAATGATGGTATAAGAGGAGTGTTGTTACAAGAAATCGATGGTCGAGAACGAGTCATTGCATATAACTCAAATATCCTATCGAAACCAGAGCGTAACTATTGCGCGATAAGCAAGGAGCAGTTACTAGAGGCGAATTTATCAATAATAGGGCGTTATAAGGAAGGGGCTCGTTGACCACCACACAGTGAGATTTCACATAAGACATTTTTAGTGAAGGCCTATTGGACATAGTGGGAAAGCCTTCGTTTAGAGAATGGCTGCTGGAAAGAATATGGGATAGCTAAGTTTGGCACGAAACAACTATCGTTGATGCCATAATTAACAACTGGATTAGCCGCTATGGAGTTCCGATGGAAATTCACTCGGACCAAGGAAGAAATTTTGAATCGCTGATATTCCAGGAAATTTGTCAGCTGTCTGGCATAAATAAGACAAGAACAAAACCTTTGCATGTTCATTCATAGTATGGTGGAAATATTTAATTGTACACTGAAGAAATATTTAGCAATGGTTGTGAATAAAAATCAACGCTAATAAATCGGTTAGCAAGCGATCAAATGAAGTATCAGCAAAAACTTTCGTAAAAGGACAACTGGTTGGGATCGACAATCCACAACGAATAAAACGGTTTTTCACCGAAGTTCTAACCGGCATGGGAGGGCAATTTTCTGTCATCACAAAGATAAACGACGTAGTTTACAGAATAAAGAATTGTGGATAATGCATTTAGAACGGTTGGCACTATACAGAGGTACAGGGCACTATGCAGAATGGATTCTATTCGAGGACGATAACAGAAGAGATTATAACAAAATAAGCCTGGGATAAAATCGAAAGTCCGCGAAAGATCTCCATTAGAAATTAATTTCAGTAACATCGAGATAAATATATTTGTGAAATATACTTGAGTAAAGCACTATACAAATTTAAATCCGTTTACATACTTTTCACTGATAGCATTATAAAACAATGAAGGGGTGGTCTGTTAAATTAAAATAATGTTTGTAAATAATGTCCTCCCAAAAAACTTCATTCTGTAATTTTTAATCGATTGTTTTATTATGTGTATTGTATTTATTATTTAACCATCTAAAATGTTAATTAAAGACCTTCAATTAATTAAAACTATTGAAACATCAGTTAACCCTTTGCCAGTCTCAAGGATAGATAGGCGGTTAACCGAGACGCTTCTGTACATATTTGATACATAATCTAATTTAGATTAGGTACGAGGGCTGCCTTTTATATTTCGGGACTAGAGAACAAAAACAAATATTAATCATCGAAAATCGCTTTATTGTTTTTCAAAATATTCCCCATGAAGATCTATACACTTTTGCATGCGTTTGAACCAATTGTCGAAGCACTTTTTCCACTCTAATTGAGGTATCTCCAAAACATGCATTCTGAACGCAGCAACCGCTTCTTCAGGTGTCGAAAAACGTTGACCTCTCAGTTTGTTTTTTACGTACGGGAATAAAAAGAAGTCATTTATTGGTGACAAGTCAGGACTATACGGCGGATGACTCATCAAATCGATGTTTTGAGTGCTCAAAAATGCAGTTGTTTGAGCCGATGTGTGAGAGCTCGCATTGTCGTGGTGAAGAGTGATCCGTCTTCGGCAGTTGGTTTTCCTGATTTCTTGGAAGACAACTGGCAAACAAATGGTTGTGTACCACCCAGAATTGACTGTTCTGCGTTGTTCTAGTGGTACGGTTGCGACATGTCCATTTTTTCCGAAAAAACAGGCGATCATTTGCTTGCAAGTGCTTCATGCGCGAACAACTTTTGTTGGATTCGGCTCATCTTGAAACACCCATACAGTCGACTGCTGTTTACTTTCGGGCTCATACGCGTAAATCCACGATTCATCACCTGTCACTATGTCATAGACGTGTTTTGAAACACCGCGATCGTATTTTTTGAGCTTTTCTTTCGACCAATCGAAACGAGCCTTTTTTTGAGCGATTGAAAAGTTGTGTGGGATCCAACGCGAAGAAATTTTTTTGACATTCAAATGTTTATGCAATATTGAATGTATGCTGGTCCCACTGATGCCTAAGGTTGTCTCAATCTCACGATAGGTCACATGACATCTTGCAATATCAGTTCGCGCACAGAATCAATGGTTTCCGGAACAACAACTGATTCTGGACGACCTTCACGAAATTCGTCTTGGAGTGAACTACGACCTCGATTGAATTCACCATACCATCGATAAACACTGGTCCTTGACGGAGCTTCATCGCCAAAAATTGAATTAAGTTCATCCATGCACTCTTCCTGCCCGCACCTCTCTTGCTTACGAACATGAAATTTAGAATTAGAATTGACAAGTGGAATGGGCCCTTTTCTGTTGAAAACACTAATAAAATGCGTGTATGAAATAAACCGGGGGTCTATTATGAAATTTTCGACGCGCGTATTTTTTTCGACTACGTCGACAGTCGACAACGTCGAAAATCGCTTTTATGATTTTTTTTTTCGACGATGTCGAGAAATAAAATTAATTATTTTTTATGTCAAAATTTAAATTAATTATTTTTTATTAAATTTAAATTAATTAATTAATTTTTATTTATTAAAATTTTATAAATTTAAATTATTAATTTATTTTTACTAACAAACTTTTTGTATTTCTCAACACTTTTCTTTTATGTACTCGACTCCTAAATAGCTGTCGTAAAATAGTCGACGTTATCTAAAAAAAAATGCGTCGAGTATTTCATAATACAAAAATTCGACAACGTCGAAAAAAAAACGCGGTCGAAAATATTTCATAATACCAAATTTTCGACAACGTCGAAAAAAATACGCGCGTCGAAAATTTCATAATAGACCCTCAGGACACGTAATATGTACTTGGACCATGTGTCCAACGAGTAAAAGTTGATTTATAGTGGGTGTCCTCGAAAACTTCAATCATCGATTACACGAAAACTGGACGATGTTTTCATGCAATTTAAACGCCTCTTTATTATGTTGTTTGTGTGATGTAGATGAGCCACTTGCACACACAATTTATGCAGCATGAAATGACACCGGGATATACGAAATGCTCTGGGTTAACTTATGTTATCCAGTTTAAAGATTTAAGTTCAGGGTACAGAATAAATAATATAATTTATAGAATTTGGTTGAGGAGATTGTTGAGCGATGAGGCCAGGATGATAAGGATCGTGAGGATTACGCCATAATTAGGTAATTTAGTTTGGTACAAAAGCACATTATTTAGGAAAAGTTTTTATTTACAAATATTTTTAGGCTTAATTTATAATTACAATTATTAAAAAATTTAAATAAAAGTCTACTTTGTTACAGACCAATTGGGGTTTTGTAGAAAATTCCATTTTCTGTGCTAACTTCATTCGCCAATTTTTCGCAATTTTTGAAATATTGTGAATACTGGCTGTTATTAATTTTGGCTAAACTGGCTTTTGCTCGTGTTGAACCCTCTATACACCAATTTATGGCCATAAGCCGTTCAGAATCGGCGGTGGGCGAGTTTTCTTTAATCGCCCGTGTCGCACGAGACAATACAACGACCATAGCGTAGGTATCGATTGCGGCGTCCGCTAAACGATTTAAAAGATATTGCTGATCAACAATTGTTTTATTGTATTTAATTAGTAGCGATT
Organism: Nephrotoma appendiculata; assembly: GCA_947310385.1. Taxonomy (NCBI): domain Eukaryota; kingdom Metazoa; phylum Arthropoda; class Insecta; order Diptera; family Tipulidae; genus Nephrotoma; species Nephrotoma appendiculata. The sequence goes on along the minus strand of OX371224.1, from coordinate 155,030,153 downwards.
CGACAACACTGCCAAACAGTTCAACACATTCGGCAGTTAGCTTAGCTGAGTCTTGAAGTGATGAATCGACTACGTCGCTCATGCTGACACTTCCCATGCCAATTGATCGCATTGCGCGTTTTGTCGACTCTTGGAAAATTAAACCTAAATGGGCAGTAGGATTTTTAAATGCTCTTTGTAGTTCTTTTAAATGGGAGCCGGCATATTGGATACCAGTTAAGGCGACAAAAAGTCTTAAAATATCGTTGGTCCCTTCAAATATTCTAAATATACGTAAATCACGCAAAACTCGTTCTAATCCCGCCTCTTTCATGTATCCCATACCACCCATAATTTGAATAGCTTCATCACACACATACCAGGCAGCTTCTGATGCAAATACTTTCGAGATAGCAGCTTCTAAATGATAATCTTGGCTTCCCAAATCCATATTGCCGGCAATCATGAATGCCATAGATTGAGAGGCATAATGGTACATTGACATGCGGGCCAATTTTTCTTTAACTCCTTGAAATGTGTTAATCTTTCTTCCGAATTGTGTGCGAGTTGAAGAAAAATCGGAGGCTTTTTCGATGCAGGCACGCATTGTTCCGGTTAAGGTTCCAGCCATACCGAAGCGGCCATTATTTAGAATGCTCATTGCTACTTTAAATCCGTTTCCTTCACCCCCTAAAACATTTTCGATCGGTATGCGAACATCTTCGTACACAATTTCCGTGGTATTCGAACATTTAATTCCCATTTTCTTTTCAGGTGGACCACTTTTAACCCCGCCAAAACTTCGCTCCACAACAAATGCCGTAACTTTGTCACGTTTAGCTCCAGTTTTAGGATCAGCAACTTCAGTTTGTGCAAACACTGTCATGATTTCAGCAATTCCACCATTGGAGATCCAAATTTTTGATCCGTTTAACACGTAATACTTTCCGCATTCAGATTTTACCGCCCGAGATCTGATTGATCCAGCATCGGAACCACTACTTGGTTCGGTTAAACAGAATGCCGCATATTTTTTCCCCGTAGAAACCATTGGTAGATATTTTGATTTTTGCTCAGGTGTGCCAAATAACAAAATACCTTTGAAACCAATACTTTGATGAGCACCAACCACGATACCAACTCCAAGATCAGCTCCTCCTACAACATCAGCCATACGTGTATATTGAGTATTGGTTAATTGTGCTCCACCATATTCTTGAGGTACTTGAAGGCCAAATGCTCCTAATTCCCATAAGCCATCCGCTGTTGCGTCGTCCAATGCGGCGTTATCATCATTTTTGACTGGATCATTTACTTCCTAAAACAAATGCTTAATTTAAAATATGAAGAACGCAATTTATAAAAATAAAACGAACCGTAAAGAATCGACGGACGGGATCCAAAAGCATTGAAATAGTTTCCTTTTCTTCTTCGTTAATTGCATTGGGGTATGGAAAAGCTTCGGTTGTTTCAATACGACCCAAAAACATGTTGGCCATAAAACTCAAATTTGGTCGTTTATCCTTATCAGAAGGATCGGGTTGACTTGATCTCAAATTTGTGGTTGTGGCGATGCATCTAAGGAAATTTTGAAAATATTTACGTTTAGTTTTCGTTAAATCGTATTCTTACAGTTAAAAATTAATGCTCGTTTTTGGCGACATAAACAAAAAATTGTGGAAGTGGGTTAAAAATACTGGCCAATAAAAATTCATTACCTACCTACGGTATATGGCTCAAAGGCGAATGAAATTGAACTGATTACATACACAAAACGAAAAAGTTAGGACAACCGGCAATCCTATCAAACAGACTAAAATGTATCAAATGAATATAAGCGATTAGCCTTGAAATATCAGTACAAACACTAAAGTGGCGAAATCTTCTAGCGCAAATTAGAAATTCCGCAATCATCATATTGTTTTGGTTCAAAGTCCGCTCTACTGATTACTTAAAACGCGAAAACTTCTTATATTATACACTTTACACCTTGTTTACCGATGACGTGACTGGATATAAAATAATCTATCTACGGTAGAATGCGTATGACACATGGATATCAGTGAGTATATAATAAATGGAAAATCCGTTAAATCATTAATGGATTAACAAAATGTCGAATAAATCTTATCACAAATTATACACGCATCTTATCTCTCGTAAAGTTTTACTAATCAATACAGAAAATATTGTACGGTTGGCAGATTGGGCCTTGAACAAATTCAGACACCTTACCGTAAAATCTATTTTGAAAACACACTATGAAATTGGGTCATAATACAGATTCGTACTGTTTTAGTGTTTTGATTATAAACAATAAAGAAATTAGAAAAAACTCAAGTAGTTCAAAGTCCACATAAGCAAAATACACTCATAATCGGATGTACATATGCAATTGAAAACTGAGAATATTATAATTACCTTTCAAATTGAAAATTATTTAATTTTTTAGAATTTCGTAACACAAAATTTGACACTCGTAACATGTTGAAAAATTTAATTTAATTTATTTTCAGAATTATTTTTAATTATTAAAACCAAAGGCCCAACTACACTATTATCCCAATGTTTATCGAGTAAACTGACGGATGAATGAACGAGTTGTACAAAGTGTAAATTCGATTTGTTTGTTTACTGCTCTTAGACAGAGATAGCATGAAAAAGTTGTCATATTTCGGCATTGGCGTTCGCCGCCTCTTTTAACTTTTGTCGAATTATATCGGTTACCCGAAATATTTGTCCATGTCCCGGAACTATATAATCTGCTAGACTGGCAATTTTAAATCGATTGATGCGTTGCAGTTCAGGATTCTCGCTTACTGCACCTAACCATATATCCTCATCAAATGGATCGTTCCCATTTTCAAATAGATCACCGGCCACCGCTACAATGTTGGGAGATTTTTGACAGTGATCAAGCCCTTTGATTATGGCATCCGAAACAATTACTGAAACACATGATAACGTATGGCCCGGTGTTTGCATTACGGTAATCGTGTCATCGATTTTATATGGCGAACTTTCAAAATCATGCAGAAAATAATCTGTTTTGTGTGAAATGTTTATACCCACGATGTGCTTTGCGTTGAGAAATAAATTATTATTTCCCGTATGATCTGAATGGCCATGTGTACTTATTACATAATCTATATCGCCTTTATCAATTCCAAATGTTTTCAGTGCTGAAATACATAATAATTAACATACAAAACTGGAGTAATTCAGGATGCATTTCACTTACCGGTAAGAATTGCATCTCCATCCCATGGCGTCATAGTATCCACAATTATTTTGTGAGCAGCATTCTTTATCAGCACACAGGAACAGTTAGCATTTAAAATGTGAGAGTTTAGTGGGTCTAAACGTGAATATCCATTAAATAAAACGACAATTTCGTTCGACATCTTAAAAATTTATCAACATCAAATATAAATGTCAACCTAAACAAGCAGTGGCGGTTAGTACTAAAAGTATATTTTAGTTTATGGGATGCTGACATCTGTGTTTCAGCACAATAACTAATTCATTCAATACACATATGTTATCGGGAGCGCGTTCACGAGAGTTACAATGTTACAATATCGATTTTACTACCCGGTAATACAATTGTGTGGGTACAATGTAAAAAATTTATTTTTGTATGTTTTTTGAACCAACTTACACATTTGTGCATTCCATTCAAACCTATTTTCGTCAAAAAAACACTATAACTATATCCCTTTAGTGATTTACTAACACAAATGTGCGGGTAGGGCAAAACTACCATGTCAAAAATTTAGTTTTGTACGTTTTTTGAACCAACTTACACATTTGTGAATTCCTTTTTAACTTATTTTCGTCCGAAAGAAACACTATATCTATACGAACAATTGTGTTGGTTGTGCTTCAAATCAAGCGAAATATTTTAGCAACAACGCCATTACATCTATGGTTTTTAACTCACACATTTGTGTGGGTGGGACTAAAACTGAGCCAATTTTGTTGATTTCTTGGTTGAAAAAGGGATATCCCTTTAGTGATTTACTAACACAATTGTGCGAGTAGGGCAAGAGTACCATGTCAAACATTTAGTTTTGTATGTTTTTAGAACCAACTTACACATTTGTGAATTCCTTTTTAACTTATTTTCGCCCGAAAAAAAACACTACATCTATACACACAATTGTGTTGGTTTTACTTCAAATCAAGCGAAATATTTTATCAACAACGCCATTACATCTATGGTTTTTGTGGGTTGGACTAAAACTGAGCCAATTTTTTTGATTTCTTGGTTGAAAAAGGGATATACACAATTGTTTTGGTTGTGTTTCAAATCAAGGGTAATTTTTTATAAAAAACGCAATTACATACTATTTTACTTACACATTTGTGTGGTTTGGACTTAAATTGAGCCAATTTTTTTTGGTAGAAAAAAGGATATTGTTAACAATTATAGTAGTGTTACTTTCGCAAATCCACTTAGCTTAGCTAAGAAATGTGAAAGCAACAACTTTTGGCTTTAATTTTTTAATGCGTTTTAATTTTTCTGTGTTGGTTAATTTTATTAATATTTATTTTAGTTTTTTTTATTGTATGAAATAGAACAAATTAAATTCGGTATTTTGCTATCAAATAACAAATGCCACATTTTACTACAAGATAAATTTTTCGAAAAAATTAGAAAAATAAGGCCTTGCGGTAAACACCATAACCATAAAATGATTTTATTTCCCTTAATCCTAAATTTGTTTTTCTTAACATTAAAGACAATCGGCTTTAATACAATGCCATTGTTGTTGTAATCTTTTGAAAGCAACACCGTTTGGCAGCTCAAAATCGTTCATGCAAGTAAATTGTAACAGTGGCCACGTGCGTTTCGAACTCTACATTGTCATTGTTAATGGTGTAGGTATCAACAGCAACATGATCGTACTATCAACAACCATTATGTAGATTTGAAAAAAAATTTAAAGAACAAAATTAAATTTTTAATATATGTATTTATTTAAAAAAAATGTGTTTTATGGATACGGTGACTATTTTGATGCTCCATCATATGTTACTCTTTATGTTATATTAATACGTTAAAATGGTGTTTATAAAATAATAAATTAACTTTTTATTATTTGCATTTGTTTTGACACTTAAGACAATCTCAATGTTAACTACTACCTCATTTCTACAATGACAGTTGTTACAATAATGTAACATTGTAAATCTCGTGAAAGCACTTCCGGGATGATCACAGGCAAATAGGACACAGAATTTGTTTAATAGATATACAATTATAATTTAGTTATGAATAACTGTAACATTTAAGAGACGACCAAATAACACGCATGTCAGTTGCTGACATAATCCATTGAACAAGAACCGAGAGCATAAAAATATAAGTATGCTTCAATACAAATAATTACATATTAGGTTTTACTATTTCAACATTCCGACTAAAACTAGCATTTTACTTACTCCCAATTTATTTAAATTTCATTCCGATCTCGGAAGTAACAGCACAACAGTAAAATGCTGTGGTGAATTATGCTGGTATTCCACAATGAAATAATTTTTTTCAGTCAAATTAATACGAGGTAAAAATATAAATCCTTTAGTTGTTAGAAAGAAACAAAAAAAAATTCAGTAAAATTTACTAGGGAAAATGTTGCCATAAAAAGTATGAAACTCAATACTTTTTATAGCAACACTTGTTTGTCTTTGTCACTCTAACGTAATTTTAATATGTATACTCCTCTTTTCGGTTTCTCAGTATTTTTTACTGAAAAAAATTGTTTCACTGTGGAATCCACGCATAATATGTTTCGTCTTGATCCTGACACCATATTGCATGTACAAAATTGTGACTTATATTCTATATGTTTTGCTCTGATATGAAAAACGTTTGTTGATGCCAAGTCAATGGCAGTTTTATGGTAGCAATACATGAGTTACGGGTCTGGTTTATCAGTTACATGACAGTTCCTCGTCAAACGCTCCTTTTCGAGTGATTTAAACCAGAGAGCTGAATTGTGTTCGTCCCCATCACTACCTCAATGACATTGCAGTAACCATGAGGTAACTTCTTATTTGTGAGAACTCTAATTTTGCGCTACCGGTTCCCTTTAACCCTTATGTGAGTGACAAGGTACCCGGGTACCTTTTGCACTTTTAAACGCCTAGCTTTGTATGTTCCAGTCATAATAAAAAGTTTTAATTTTATGAGAACTTCTAGTTCAGTTGATAGATTACGATCACGCTTAAAATTTGAGAGAGAGAAATCTGAGAAATTTTACAACTTGGACGCACGTGAGAGCAAAAAGTAGTTCAGTTGTACAAATTAGAGTAACAAAGGTACCCGGGTACCTTTACATATTTTACACTATATTTGAAAGAAATAATATGCAAATATTTTATAGTTTTGTGTTATATGCCGTTGTAATTCATTGTTTGTGTTTGCGTTTATTTATTTCATTTAATTTATGTTTATATTTTAATTTATTTCAAAAAAATTAACCAACATTTTTTTATTACTATCGATCATTTTTTCCACTGATGTGATATGTTGGATTATTTACGCTTTTTTACAGAATGTTCTTCGAAAACTGACAAGTTGCAGCTAATGCAAAATTGTTTTCAATTTATGTAATTTTAGTAAAATCCGTTACAGATTTCGAAATTGCAAAAAAAATTTAAAAAAAAATTAGTTTTAAGAAAAATTGCATGTAGGGTACCCGGGTACCTTAGTCACTCAAATTAAGATATTTTTTCTTCACTCACATGAGGGTTAATTTGAGTGACTAAGGTACCGGGTACCCTACATGCAATTTTTCTTAAAACTAATTTTTTTTTAAATTTTTTTTGCAATTTCGAAATCTGTAACGGATTTTACTAAAATTACATAAATTGAAAACAATTTTGCATTAGCTGCAACTTGTCAGTTTTCGAAGAACATTCTGTAAAAAAGCGTAAATAATCCAACATATCACATCAGTGGAAAAAATGATCGATAGTAATAAAAAAATGTTGGTTAATTTTTTTGAAATAAATTAAAATATAAACATAAATTAAATGAAATAAATAAACGCAAACACAAACAATGAATTACAACGGCATATAACACAAAACTATAAAATATTTGCATACTATTTCTTTCAAATATAGTGTAAAATATGTAAAGGTACCCGGGTACCTTTGTTACTCTAATTTGTACAACTGAACTACTTTTTGCTCTCACGTGCGTCCAAGTTGTAAAATTTCTCATTTTTAAGCGTGATCGTAATCTATCAATTGAACTAAAAGTTCTCATAAAATTAAAACTTTTTATTATGACTGGAACATACAAAGCTAGGCGTTTAAAAGTGCAAAAGGTACCCGGGTACCTTGTCACTCACATAAGGGTTAAGATATTTTTTCTTCACTCACATGAGGGTTAAAACCGCAAAGATCTCTTTACTGTCAATCAATTCAGTTTTCCGGAATCATTATTGAATCTGTTGACTGCATATTTAGTTAATGCCTGCTAGAGAAACTTGAGACGCGCACAGAACGCTTCCCACTTCTTGTTGATATGGCACATTCCTCAATTGGTTACGTTACAAATTTGTTTTACGACACATTGATTTGGATAGTGTGTGATCCATGGGCGTTGTACAACGATTGTATTCACTGATGCTGAATCGTTCCAACATTTCATTTATATACTGCTCCTGATCTATTCATATTTTTCCTTCTGCATGGTCCCGTGTTATCTGTATTCACACAGGCACTATCTCCCTTCTTCAATATCTTTCATCTTAAAGTTTTAAATTAATTTGGTTTTGACCGATGACTCTTTGCACATAATTAGAAATCGTCGACGGCTCCTTTTATTTTAAAGCATACGCAAGGATCAATTTTATATTATAACAGTACAAGTTGCTTACTTTTTTCAAGATGTGGATTCAAACACGACTAAACTGCTCGAGTCCATAAAGTGACTTCGTAGGCCGGCATACTTTAACGCCATTGTTGAACGTCTCGGGTTGAAACATGTACATGTTTTCTTTAAGTTCACCATGAATAAAAGCGTTTACACCACCCATCAATGTGCAACATTTATTTTACTGTAAGTGATATTAAATATCTTAAGGAGATAGACCTCAACATTGGGGCATATGTTTCTCGTATAGTCAACTCCTTCTCGTTGTGAACGTCCTTTTACATCTATTCTTGCTTTGAATCTATGTATGTACTCGTATACTCGTACTTGTAGTGTTGCTAAAGTTTCGATTTTAAAATTCATTTGCAGTTGTTTATTTCGGTTTATGCTGTTGGGGTGATTTTCTTGGTACTGCTTCCACAGATATTTCTTCTGTCGATGATGCTGCAAAAGATATTCGAAATGCGACGTCATTTTATCTACGTTTTCAATAGCTGTGTTCCAATGGAGAAAGCAAACTACTCACAAGTACTTGTATCTACTCGCAGCTACTCATACTCAAACGATGGTGTAGATGTTGAAAGCTGTTACGCATAAATTTGACGGTAGGTATATTAGTTTCAAAAAATCTAACAGATGGCTTTGTGATGGTTTGATTATGTTGAAATGTCAGATTTATTACAATTTTTTGTTTGTTTATAGAGAACTGTTTGTAGATCTGACGGCAAAAAAATTAACCCGATTGGGTCTTTTTTTGTATGTTAATTTTTATTTTCATAAAGTATGCCGTGCTAAAATTTCATGTAAAAAAAGACCCAATCAGCTTATTTTTAATGCGCCAGATGTCACTACCCCGGACATTTATAGTTCTCAATATTCGATTGATTGGCAATAAGGGATTTTTGTGGAAAATTGCTTATCAAATTGCAATAAAATTTGTAAAATTACAATTAGCTACTAATTACAATTATTAAATTGATTCAATTATACATATACATATACTATATATATATAAAATTATTAAACTGATGGAATTGATTCGACTATTAAAGCGGTGGATTTTTATAATAAATATATATAAATTAATTTTATTTACATTTTCACTATTAGAACCTCAATACTCCTCTTTCCTGCCAGTACGCACAGATTAAGGCTTTGCCTTCATGGTATGTCCAATTTTTGACATTATGTATTACCAAATTGTCTGAAAATATTCAAACAAATTTGATTTTGTACAACAAAATATGTTGCTGTCATAATTTTGCCCGTTCCTTTGGTTATCTACTCACAAGTACTTGTGAGTAGCAAATTGTTTCCATTGGAACACAGCTAATATATTACTTGAAACGATTGTCTGAAGAGACGTCAGTAATTTCATTTGATGGATCGCTACTATCTATGAATTCATCAATATATAATGGTTCTTTAACTATTTTTTCTACCGGGAACAAAATAACGTGACTATTGGGGTTCTTATTGTTGATGCACTGTCGGCTCGCAAACATTTTAATAACATATTAATAGTCTTCCGGCTTTAGTTCTCACCGTATTTACCGAATTCTTGAATTCCTCGAATTTTGCTGCGGCTTCGGATTTTTATTTTAACAAAAAAATTAACAATTTATAGGACAAATCGTCAATAAATATTAGAAAATACCGATTTTCTTCTAAGTCTATCTGCTAAGGACCACACAAATCTGAATGAACATGCTCCGGAACTTCTTTGTTATGTGTTTCGGATTGATTTAATGGTTGATGCGTCTACTTACCCCTTATGCACGTCAAACAGTTGCTATCAAAATGTTTAAGTTTGATCTCAGATGCAATACGACTTAATATTTTCATGCCACTGAAACTTAGGTGTCCAAGTCTTCACAGTGTTCGTGGCCATAAATTCGTTTAGGGAATCCCTTTAACTAGGTACGTTAATGCTTGTGTTTAGTTTACACATGTTTGCCAATAGACTTTAAATTAATTAAAAATTTGCCAAACAACACTGTTTCCATTCTTGACCATTTGACTTACGGACAAGAGATTAGCATATAAACCTGTGATGTACAAAATGTTTTTAATATTCACTTTCTAGATTTTGCATTTTACTATCACGTCAAACTCAGCACATCTATAACTGAAATTATTTTCAATTTTGAGTTAATTGCAACCACAACAGCAATATACACTGCATCAGTGACTTCTGTGAGCTAATCATTTGTCATGGTCATGTGCCATGCGTCCAACTCCGGAATCCAAAAAGCACATGCAAATGTGCAGCACAATTGCGATAGTATTTGCTCGATATTTCGCACATCTTCTAAAAATCCGTCATAACACCAAAAAAAACGCTTTATAAATGCATTTTAAACTGCAACTTCGCAGCATTTTAATTTTTTTTAATTGCATCAGCATCTTAGCAATTTAAAAAAAATTAAAATGCATTTTTCTGAACCTTTGAGCTTAATGAGCGGCGCGTTTAACAACAAAAGTCAGACAATCATCGACGTGATTCCTCTAATAAGCCTGCCTAAAGTATTATGCCAATCTATTCCTCTGATGCATATAAACGAATGGAATTTAATTTATGAACTGTGTTGATGATGGTTGTCACGTACTCCTGCACATTTTTACAACTTTCCAATTTTGTCGAAATTAATGAGCGTAACACAAGCCAACTCTTTTCATTAAACTAGAGTCCTCGAACTCGGCTGCCAACTTATCTCGAACTTCTCTTGCCGAAGTTGCAGTTTTATATGAACATATACAGTAGGTTCAATAAGAGCGTGTACTCAATAATTGTACTTATAAAACTACATATTATATAGGAATAAATATGGGTGGGGGGTTAAATCGGGTTTCTATTGATTCCTTTTGGATTCTAAAACAAAAATTAGTTTAACTGCAACTATTTAGACGATAACATATATGAGAAATGAGTGCGATTTATAAAAAAACGATTTGAAGCGGTGTTTTCAAGTGCACATCCGAAAGGGCCAAAAATGTCGATTACTAGTGCAGAAAAATATATAAAAAAAAGGTCGAAAACATTTGTACAGAAGAGGATTACACATTATTCAAAATTTGCGAAAAAGAATATTATTATAACAAAAACAACCATACGAAATAGAATTTTGGAACATGGCTATACGCATATGGAAATACTTTGGTCAAACCACTGGTAACACAAACATACATTGAACAGCAACTACAGTTGGCAAATGAACATAAAACCAAAGATTGGACGAATATTGTGTTTACCGATGAATCATCCTTTTGGAGTTTTAATATTAAAAGACGTGTCTGGTCAACGAAGCAAAAAAAAGGATTGTTCAAACTGTGAAGCATCCGCCCTAGCTCCTTGTATGAAGATGCTTCACCAAGCACAGTTTTAATAAAATTTATTCACGAGGTTTGTTACCATGTGTCCTTAAATGGTTTGGGGTGGGGAACTCTAATTGGATATTGCAAGAAGACAACGATCCAAAACACCGTAGCATATATTCTGCTCGGAATTTAAACTCAAGGGCATCGCAACATAGGATTGGCCATCTCAGTCACGAGATCGAATCGAATCGAAAATCCGATCGAAATTTATGGCTACTCATGAAGATTAAGCTGAAAATGTACCACTTCAAAAATCAAAAATTTGAGCGGTCTAGCGCGAGTTGTCCGGATGACATGGAAAAATTTATCACCACAGTATATGAAGAAAATTTGGTAGATAGTTTGGACAAAAGGAGCCAGGCAATTATTAACAGTAATGGTGACTTTACTATATAGTTGATAGCGCCCAAGAAAATACAATAAACTTTCATAATAAAAATCAAAAAAAAAATCGTAGTTTTATTTTTACTTAGTTTTTTTGCCACACACGCTCTTGTTGCACATACTACAACATGGATGTTATTGATGAAGTTATACAACAAACTGGTCAGATTTAGTTTTTGTGCTTGGTGATTTTAATCTTCCAAATATAATCTGGAATTTTGACCCGGAACTAAATTGTAATTGACGCCATGCTTGGTTATAATTTGAACCAAATAAACACAATTGTTAATAATCGTGATCGATTATTGCATCTTGTCTTCAGCAACGACATTTAAAATTTCTGAATCCGTGTTACCTATTGTCATAAATGATATCAATCACAAATCTTTATATAGTATATTTGACTTAACTAATTTAATGAAGAGAACACCTACAATCAATCAAAAAAACAAACCGTATGGGCTACAAAATTACATAGAATTCATCAACTGGCTAATAACTCTCAATTAGTCAATTCCAATGATATAAACGAAAATGTTAACAAATGTAATGGCATCATGCTGCACGGCTTCAAACTTTATGTACCTATGTGTTGCAAACCACAAAATGCTCACCCTCAGTGGTTCGATGATACACCAATTAACTTAAAAAATCGGAAGTCGAAAGCGTATGCCAAAATATTGAAAAGCGGGTTAGAAGCGGACAAAACTACGTTTCCACATCATAATAACGAATTTGAAATACAGGTCGTATCTTACAACACAATACCAGCTCCTCAAAAGCCAAAGATATAGCTGACATGTTCGCGTCGTTTTTCAATCATCCATAGACCAGGCGTTACTAGTAGACTGTATGAACAACCCAGCAATAACAACACATCAATATCTCTTCCTGTTATTCTTGAGGACAACATTTTATCGGTTTTAAAGGGGTTTGGAGACGGGTCTGGTCTTGACAATATGTCAAGGGTCTATTCTGAAGAAAAGCGCGGATATTTTAACAATTCCATTATGTTACCTATTCAATCCCTCCTTAAGCGCCGTCGTGTTTTCCGAAAAATGTAAAATTTTAAAAATTACACCAATTTTTAAAACGGGTTAACGAGAGGACAGCACTTACCACAGATAGGAATATCAACTTTACATCAATTTCTAAATTGTTTGAATTAGTTATATATAAACCAGCATGATGGTTATTATGGCAATTATGCCTGTCCACATTGACTAATCTGGTTGAATTCACATGGTTTTCAGTAAAGCATTTGATTCTATCTGTCATCATAAAGTACTTCACCGTTTTTTCGTTTTTGGGTTTTCACTCGATTACATAAATTGGTTGAAGTTATTTATATTTATCAAACCGTCGACAATTTATAATAATGAAAAATGAGAAATCAAACGTTATTAAAGTTACATCTGGTGTTCTCCAACGATCACACATCGGGCCCTGAATTTTTATTGTTTTCATAGACCGAATAACAGAGATAATCAAACATTCACACGTGCTCATGTTTGATGATGACGTGAACATTTTTCGTTAATGGAACGTTAGATACGTAGGAACTTCAAGGAAACGTAGATAGTGAGTGGTGTTAAACCAAAGTCCGATAAAAGTTTGCCAGAACTCAGAATAAACCATTATTATTACCGTCCTCATTTTTGAGAATAAATTCGTAGAATTGCAATTTAATTTAAAACTCAATTCAGGTTCGACATGTGCTAAGAAGAGCTTTAGCTATATCTCTATAAAGCTAATATTATAGCCACGTCTAGAGCCACTCGATTATGCCAGCATTATCTTTTTATGCCCTTACGGCCACCCAAATTTGTATTAACGCAATCAACGATTGGTTGACGATGAAGGAGAAATTGAAGTCGTATTCGCGCCACCCAAAAGCTGCAATTTTGGAACATAATATTCATATGGACCCAAAAGCATAAACGTATAGCCCCGTGTGTGGCACCTGTGGCACGTACCATACCTATTGTTTTGAGACCAGAAATTTTTTTTCCCAAAAATTTTGTTTTCCCAAAATTTAGACTGCCTCAATAATAAAACCATAAAACATCAATAAAAACGTAAAACGTCTAGACAAGGATTGTGAGGGAATTTTTTTTTTAACGTAGAACTGCAGTGGGCGTATTCGAAACTTGTCATTAACTCAAAAAATAAAATCTTCCCCCTCTCATTCGGTTTTCAAAGTAAATTTGAAATTATGATTGGCCCAAATTTTACAGAAGCATCCACCTCTTATCTGAAAACACGGAAACCGATTTTCGTCTTGTCGATAAATAAGTTAGTTTTAATTTTGCCCTTGATGTGCACGTTCCGTGAAGGTTTTTTTTACTGGTGATCCTGAAATTTTCGTTTTTACTGTAAAAGTGAATAGTAAACATGTTGAAACGCAAAGCAACTACGAGGGCAAATCAAAAAGTCTTGCAATATCATATGAAAAAAAAGAGTGAGAGAGACAGCAATATTTTTATTTTTCGACATAATCTCCTTTAAGGTTTATACATTTGTCACATCGATCAATTAACTTACCTAAACCCTCTAAAAAAAAAGATTTCTTTTGCTCCATAAAATATTCATTTACAACAGACTGTACTTCATAGTCACTGGAAAATTTCCGGCCCCTTAGTGTTTTTTTCAAATTGGGAAAGAGAAGTAGTCACTGGGTGCCAAGTCTAGACTGTACGGTGGATGCGGAATTTCCACGAAGCCGCAGTCCTTTAATGCAGCTTGAGCAATATTAGCCTTGCGCACTGGTGTATTGTCGTGAAGAAGCAAGATTTTTTTCCTAACTTTCCTTGGCCGTTTTTCCCGGATCGCTTTTTTCAATTTTCGCAAAACCTCTGCGTAATATATGCCTGTGATTGTGGTTTTCGGTGGCATATAATCGATTATCAAAATTCCTTCAGCATCCCAAAAAATTGTTGCCAAAACCTTACCAGCAGACGGTTGAGTTTTGAATTTCTTTGGTGGTGGTTCACTACGTTTAATCCATTGCATCGATTCTTGTTTGGATTCCAGATCCCAGTGATGAAGCCATGTTTCATCGCCTGTTATTATGTTACCCAAGAAATTTTCTGGATCTGCTTTGTACATATCTAAAATCGCCTTTGAAGTTTAAACACGCATTTTTTTTTGTTCAGCATTCAACAAACGGGGAACCCATCGCGCACTTACTTTCGACATGTGAAGGTGGTCATGTAATATAGTATATGTGGTACCGTATGAAAGAGAAAGTCTCCACGCTAACCGCGGAACAGAAATACGCCGGTCCTCCAATACAATAGAATCAGCCAAAATTACGTTTTCATGGCTAATAGCATCTGCTGGCCGACCCGAGCGGTTATCGTCTTATATTGACTCCCAACCACTTTTGAATAATTTTACCCACTTTGTTACTGTGGCATATGATGGTGCAGATTCGCCGTAAACTTTTGATATATAGTTGAATATATAAATTGCATTTCGTCCATCTTTATAGAAAAATTTAGTAACCGCGCGATATTCAATTTCATTCATTTTAAGAAAAATTCAAAACACATGTTACTAAATTGACAAAAACAAACGAACCGTAAAATTTACATCGAAATGTTCTTCTAGAAGTTTCATCGTGACAAAAAATGGTTTTGAAAAATATATTGTTGTCTCACTCACTCGTTTTTTTCATATGATATTGCAAGACTTTTTGATATACCCTCGTACTATTACCAGCTTTTTCTCGAAAAAGCAAAACCTGGCGGACGTCTCTTCAGATGAAATACTTCCGGATTTTTGTGACAAGGAAAATTTACCCGCCTCGAGTCACGCGCCAGGGGTTTTAAGATGAAAGGGGACTGGCAATACAGATTTGTTTAAATTGATGGTAAAACTATAAACTTATCTGTGCCTGGGTTTTTTTCTAATTTCTGAATTCTTGTGTTCATTAGACCTCGAGTATTGCGATCCCGTCAGCCCGCTGCCACTCAACAAAACGGAGAGAGACTCCAGAATCAAAAGTCGGCTTCATCGTTCAAAACTTCCTTCATATCCGAAGACTACAAAAGATGGCAAAACTCGGTCGTTCCGTTTGGCGTGGTTTCAGCAGTTTGAGTGGCTCGAATACAGTCATGTCAAAGATGCTTCGTTTTGCTTCTGTTGCCGCGTTTTCGGCTTAAATACCACAGGAACTATGGGGCAGGTCAACCGCTGGTTTTTCATGCAGGAAAAATGCATCGAAAAGATTCTCCAACCACGAAAAAACTGCATGTCATCAGAATAGTGTCGCGGCGGGGTATCATTATACAGGTACTCGGCGGATTGACAAGAGCCGCCAATCCTTCATTTCCCAACAAGAAAAAACTCGAGTCAAAAACCGGGAAATTATGGGACAATTCATAGATTGATTCATAGACAATTCATTGCTAATAGCCCAGGGAGGTTGGCCGTTGCAGGGCCACAATGAAGCCGCGGGTTCGCTCCAAAATGGTTTATTTTTGGAGTTTCTGGATTTGATAGCAAAATATGATAGTATTCTTCTGGATCACCTTAAGAATGCTCCAAAAATGCAAATTATGTCTATAAAAAATGTGTTCAAACGGAAATTGAGGTCATTTATGGAAAATAGCCTGATATCGGTGATAGCTGATGAAACTAGCGATGTTGGGCATCATGAACAAATGTCAGTTATTTTTAGATTTAATAATCAGGCATCGGGGCTAGTAGTGGAACATTTGGTTCCGCTTAAAAGGTTAAGCTCACTTGATTCCGAATCCATTTTTAATGCAATAGATTTAGTACTAGAGGATTATAAAATAGACTGGAAAAATGTAACATCAGTTTGCTTGGGGCTGCGACCAAGGCAGGAACTCCATCTGGCGTACAGAAAAGATGTAAAGACAGAAACCGCAACATATATGTTCACTGCTATGCCCATTGCCTAAATTTCGTCTTAGTCGATTCGTGTGATTATAAATATAATCCATTAGCTGCTGATTTTTTCGGAAATATCCAATTTCTGTATTCTTTTATTGAAGGGAGCGCTATTAGACATGGGATTTTTGAAAAGCTATGTTCCGAGCTTAATAGTCGGCTAAAAACTCTAAAAAGTCTGTCCACGACAAGGTGGGCCTATCGGAAAGAAGCAGTGGCTGCTATTAGTGCCAATTATCCAGCTATACTGTTAACGTTAGAACAAATAATTGAAAATACTAAACGCCACGACGTTCGTGTAAAAGGGAGGGGAATATTGAGTCAAATAAAAATATTTAATTTCATTTTCGGGCTAAAATTAATGGACCCTATTCTAGCAGATATTCTACAAGTTAGCAAAGTTCTTCAAAATCCAAAACTAGACTTGATAATGGCTACATCGTGTGTAAAATCATTGCGAAACGGGCTGGTTGAAGCCAGGAGTAACCAGGATTTTTTTAAGAAAATTTATGATTCCGCCATTGCAATGTGTGATGAATTAGCAATCGAAATTCCACCTGTAAAGAGTCGAAAAATATCATCCCGCATCGATAATTGCAGAACTGAACGCACGTATGAAACTAAAGAAACAGAAACATTAGTTAGATATTTCAACCCGTTTCTGGATCATTTGGTCACTGGAATAGATGCAAGATTTAATCAAGAGGCTCTAGATCTCATTGAAGCCATGGGTAATTTTTTAAATTTGGAACCAACTGACGCTCAAATCAACGTGTTATCAAAGAAATTCAGGGTCTGTTCCTAAACACTTGAATCAGAAATTCGATTATAAAGAGGGTGAACAGACACACCAAAGGGCACAACAAATGTATCGGTGTGGAAATGGCGCCAGTGGTTTACTGTACACAATCGGAATGAAATATTCAACGATTTTTTTCGAGTCATTGTTGGTTTCCAGACCATCCCTGTATCCAGTAGTGGATGCGAGAGGGTTTTCAAGTTTGACTAGAGTCAAAAGTAAATTGAGAGCGACTCAGAAACAAGAACGCACGGAATCATTATTGATGATGAATGGTGAGAAAGAAATTGTTAGATCTATTACTACGGAGGAAGTCATTGACGAATTTAAAAAACTTGTACCTTATGAGAGGAGAATGCTTTTGTAGATCATGTTGTGAATTCATACTATTATGTGTTTAATTAATAAACCTCTTATTTATTACCAAAAAGAACTCCAATTTTTTCATTTTTTCAACCCACCCTCAAAATTCACAAAATAATAATAATAACAACAGCCACAATAATAATAATGATAATAATAATAATGTTATCTTATTAGTATTATTCGGTGCCACACCTATTGCTAGCGGCTGGCTACGCCTATGCCCAAAATGTAATAAACCGTAATAAAAAGAAACAAGCAGGGTTCCGCTGAACCGTTGATCACTCAACAAGAAACACTCGTAAGAATCTTGTATTAAATATAAATAATATTCCTGAGGATGATAGGTTCCTTAACTAAATTAGTAGTATTATCTGAAATCCATCCTTCTTCGTAAATTAATTTAATTTGAATCAAACCACTTCAATTCATAACATTTTTTTACTCACGCTGCTGCGTTCTGATATAAGCCGAATTTTCTAGCCAAATTAAACAGAATTTAAATTATTTTATTTATTAATTTGATATATTTAATAAAAATAAAACAAGATATTCTCATAATAATATATTTTTGTTTTGAGCTAATATTTTTTCTCCTTCATTTATTAAATGTATACTTTTTAAATTGATGAAATTTATCGATTATTTTATTTATTTTAGGTTTTTTTTTTATTAAAAGGACGGATTTCAGTCTCCGTTTCCAATAATTAAAATGATTTTTTTAATTATTTAAATATAAATATAATTTTGTTTATCAATTATTTAAATTTTATATGTATTTAAATGTATTTATAAATTACTTAACATTATATAGAATAATATATATAATACATTATGAACAATTTATTATTTCTGTGAGGGGATTCTTCTTTTGGGGGAAAGGGATTTTATATTATTAGATAGATCATCACCCTGAAAAATATACGATGAGTTTGTGATTTAAAATTTAAACTACTTTTAATAAATATATTTTTGCTTTAATAATTTAATTTGTTTTTTAACATAAAACATTAACGTGTTTCTATTTATTATGCACCTCCCATTGTCGACTCCGACCTATCTTGTGTTCATATTACAATATAACTATTATAAAAATAGTTATAAAAATACTATCAAAACAATATTTTTTTTAAGCAAAAGCTAAATTAACTGCACTTTTTGATTTCGAGAATGGAGCAAAATAAATAATTATTTTACAAGATTTTTTTTTATTGTAGATAAAAAAAGGCAACTCTTCCAAAGCAATAAATATAAAACTGAGGAACTACTATCACTTTTTTGCCTATCTGCCTAAACGTTATCAAAGCAATTAAAATTAAAAACAAATAATAACCATTATTTACTTGATTTAAAAAATTTTATTAAAATAAAATTTTTAAAAAAATTGCAAATAAAAATTATACACAATATTAATTATTTAATAAAATAAGCAATAAAAATATATAAATTTATTTATAAAAATAAAAATTAATTAAGCAATGAAATATGTAAAAAAATTATTTTATTAATTATATTTATTTATTTATAATAATTATATAATTAAATTTGACTTTGGAAATAATTTTTTTTATGTATTTATTATTTTGTTCGTAGGTTTCATTTTTTATTTTACCTAATTATAAATTTTAATTATTATTTATTAATTATTTTTTATATGTATAGTATGTATGTATATAATAATAATATAATATATTTTTGATCAATTTTTAAATTTTTTGTTTTATCACTTGAAATCATCAATATTTATTATTAATTATGTATTTAATTTAAATCACCTTTTAATTAATAATATTAATTAATTTTCATATTAAATAGTATGTAAATATTTTAATAACTGTAAATTTTATTTAAATTAATTTAGTTGTTTGTAGATACTCGATGTATAGGGTATGTCGTTGACTGGATGTTGATTCATTTTTGATAGAGGAATAAACAAAATAAAACAACAGTAAAAATTAACTACACGGACTACACGCCTACGAGAGAAATTATAAAAGCATTTTTGGTGCCTAGCTAGATATCAATTTAAAAAAAACATCTAAATAAATTCTGTCACATTATCAGAATCAGGTAAACCGACAATATCCAGTAAGTCAATAAACCAGCACCAGCATAGTAAGCTTATTTATGTAAAATTTAACATTTCGAATTTTACAAATATTTTTTAACAGTTTCGGCTCTTTAGTTATTATGCAATTAAGCATAAAACTTGAACGTAATATCCGTGATAATTAGTTAAGTCAACTACTTTTTAAAATTATAAACAACATTATCTATAAGTTAAAATACGATACATAAAGGGGCTAATAACCGCATAGAGGCTAAGAAGGCAACAATGTTACTTAACTTAGTATATACTTCCCTGTCGACGAGTAGTAGTTTTTATAAGTTCGAATTGATTTATTGGGTGAGTAAAAATGGACCATAATGTGTGTGTAGTAAAATAAAATGTAATATAATTGTAATGTAATTAAAATTGGAAAATAATTAGATTTTAGTATGTTATGAGTTTTATCCAACCGTTATCCTTTTCTTGCAGTACCATCACAATTTAATAAAAAAAATGTTGCTCAGTTATAACGTTTAATAAGGTATTTACAGTAAAAAAGTTATAAACAAACATTTTGTAGGTTCCCTTAAACTCTTAAACTCTCAATTTAAATTTACTAGATTTTCAGATTTAAACCTTACTATATTACATCAGGTAGTGATGACAGTGATCTTATTCATTGCGATTTCCGATTATATAAAATTTTAATTCACATCGAACGTAAGAAGGAAAATTTTACCAGCGGCATCGAAGGTTGGAATTAACGTAAAGCGCACAAATAAAATACAACAAATGGAATACTTAATAAATTGCTAATTAATGAAAACTTTTTTATTGGATTTGCAAGACATGTTGCCCATCCATCTACAAATTAATTTTCCTCAAAAATACTCGTGCGAACGCACATAAACTTTTCTAGCAAATAGTTTAACCTTTTTTTTCTAGTTTTACTAGAGATAATACTTTTATATTTATTTTTTTACTAGTTTACTAGTTTGCTCGCTAGACCTATTTTGGAAGGTACACTTTAAACATTTTGAATTACCGCTCATAAAATTCAAATAACTTTGCTCGTAAGCCTCTTTTGTTCTATTTTAGTGCAATTTTTTGCCAACCAAAAAATGGAACGTTTTTTTAAATCCTAAAATTAATTTTAATTAGAATAAACACGACATAAATAAAGTTTATAATTTTAGTTGTTATTTATGTGCTGACTTCAGATGACTGCACTTTACTGTCACCAAAATTAAAATCACCCATCACTAAGGGGTGCGACCCCTCACTAATATGTCAGGTTTTATTCTTCAAATTGACCTGAACAAAATTCTATTAGAAACCAAATAACTTTCTCCTGAATAATAAATTTTTTAGTGATGCAATATTCTGATCAGTGGTACTATTCTGACTTTCCTTTGAGAAAGGAAATTGGGGAAAAATTCATGAACCATGGAATCAATTTGGTGTAAATATTTTCGAAAGAAAAAAAAATTGTGGAACAAAAGTTTCCTTTATTATTATTATTATCTTTTAATAGTGTTTTGAAAATATTTACTCCAAACTTATTCCCCTAGTAGGACCGAAACAACTCAGATGATATGTTAATTAACCTTTCCACACAGTGCGGGAACACGATGCGAATTCTTCGTCTCATCTCTTCGCCTATAAACTAAATTATAAAATGGGGGTGTATTGCAGCACGTTTGCAGTAATAATTTCAGGTGCGGCTGATGTTGTATACTCACTAATAGGGCTCATACACGACACAATCATGCATGAGCAATCGTGATTGCGCATGCTGATGTGTGATTTTCTATTTTTATGATATTTTCTTGTTTGTACATGAAAAACTGCGTCGTATATGTGTAATTTGCTCAGTCTTCTCTTATGTTTTAACTCGTTTGTGTCATATTACAGTAAATATGGCAAAGTTAAACGATAATTAAAATTACTGGGCTGAGTTTTATTAGAACTCTATGAACTCGATAAAGATGATTACTAACATTATGGTAGGTAAAAAGTCCAGGGTATAGTAATCCAATTTAAAAAACAGTGCTTATGAGGAAATGGTTAAGTTAAAAGAAATTGCAAATCGTGACATGGTTATAAGGAAAATTAATATATTTCAAAGCAACTATAGACGCGAAATAAAAAAAAAATCAAAGAAAAAAATTAGTGATTGGAACAGAAGATGTCTTCAAACCTTATAGGGAGCTCGTAGCACAAACGAAAAACCAAAAAAAGGATTTTTTAGCAAAATTATTTAACTATTATTTAACAAAAGCGTATTTTTTTGTTTTTACGCGATTTCTATGAAAATGAATTTTGGTAAAAAATAAACGCCTATCCGTTTCGATCAAGTATTCAATATAAAATGAAAATAATTTTACACAAACATAGACAAGAGCCGCTCTTGAGTTTTGCGTGGAAAGGCAAGTGCAGTTTGAGTTTTGTTGCAAAATGCAGTGTATGGAGCGTTTTCACAGCCGGTTCATAACTATGAATAAAAATCCCACATCCGAGATTTTTTTTCAATTCTTTTGTATGAAAAGATGCGTGTCCTATTGTATAATTTACGTGATTTAATTGGTTAAAACGATGGGATGAGGAATCCGGGATTTTTATCCATAGTTATGAACCGGGTGTCTGGCTCCCTATCATGATTAGTAGAATCATTGCCAATTTGATTTGAAAATTTCATAGTGTTAAACATTTTCATAACGTTGGCTTCGATTTTACTCAACTTCTTTCTAATGGTATTATGACACTGGCTATTTTTCATCGTCTGAAACAAATGAAGTGAGAAAAATAATATGTATTCAAAATATTAATAAGAGTGAGTGCATACAATAAATTTATCAGAAATTTTACACCAAAATTGAGCATAAAATTCCACCCAACGAGCAATCTAGCAGTTTAGAATTATGTTGCAATACTTTGACATCTCAAACTTTTTTGGATCAACTACAGGCAAAACGAATATTATTAAGTGAATTGAACAAAAATATTTTATTACAAAAATTATTTGAAGTAATTTGATGATGGTTTCAAACAATTTTTAACATTTTTATCGGTACACAAAATGTTTGTTATCTTGTTTTAAAATTTACAAAGTGGAGTAACCAAAAAATGCACGGGTTCAATTCGTAGTAAAAATTGGTAATAAAATCAGGAAAATTAAAATAGATTTCATTTAACAACATTTAATCGTGAAACAATTCCATTTTCTTTTTGTTCAAAATATTTCCGATTTGTTTGCATCACAATGAGCGCTTTTAGGTTACACAACAGTTGATAACATTTTGAATAAAATCACGACCAACGTTATTAAAATTTTGAATTCTAAGAAATTTTCTAATTAAATTGGCGATAACTTCACTCATCATGATTCCAACAGTTGCCCAATAAAGCTTACATAAATACGCGTTAAACTCACGTATACGCGTGAAGAAGACGCGGTTCTTCAAACCATCCCCATAATATTAAAATATAAGCTTTCTACTCACCCACAGATAGACTAATAGAGCTTAATATAATTCTACAAATAGCAACGAATAACGGATATGCAACTAAGACTATATTAAAGTTGTTAAATAAAAAGCTAAAGCATAAAACTCTCGGGTATTCGTCCACCGGATAGTCTTACGCGGGAAAATTGGCGTCGCTTAGATTATAAAGGAAAAACTAGCCAACAGATCAGCAACATCGTGTCCGATTATACCAATATTAGTTTTTCTTTTTATAATAATAACACAATAAAGAAAATGGTTTTAACAATAATGTTGATCGCCTTCCAAATCTGGTGTTTATAGGATTAATTTCAATGATTGTAGCTTTTTCTATATTGGACAGACTGGGCGCAATTTTGAAGTTAAATCTAAAGAACATTTATCTGGTTGCAATCAATCAACTTTCCACAATCATTTAACTTTAGAAAATCATTCAACCAGCTTAAACAATTTAGACATATTATATATACATACAACCCAAAAGCAGTCGTTTAGATACCTTAGAATTTTACGAAATTCGAAAATCCATATTCCTTATCAATTCCGGATCCCGTCCTGTTCTATTCTCACGCTCGTAATAATATGACTAATACATCGAGTAATTAATTGTACTGAGTATACCATGAATTTTGTTACTCAGCCAATGACTAATCGCTTACCCGCTATCGGTCTCTTTTTTATTAGTAATTTTTCCGTAAAAACAACAGATGGTTTCAATAGATTAATTTGTATTGCCTATTTTTTGTCCCCCGTTTTTTTATTTCTTGTTTGCTTTTTGGTGCTTCTTGATGATGACCTAACAAGTCGAAATCCATCGAGTGATATTTTAAACTTTTTGAACAAATTTTTTAATTAAAATATTTAAAAATTTAATTTTTTTGTGAAATAAAAAAACAAATGTTTAATAAAATATGTTTATTAAGTGTAGGTATGTTTCGCCAAGTGCCAATGGCAAGTAGTGTAAAAAGTAATAATTATTACTCTTTGGTACAAACCGCGTATTTTAAAATAATAATTTTTAATAGTCTTTTCACCTGAAAGTGATTTGCAGATTAAAGTCGCATGTGTTTTACAGATATCCTTATTTCCTGGGTATAACCCCCATCTGGCGTATAACCCGCAATATAAAAAGATCAACATTTTTTACAAAAAAATTATGTTCACTTATAACCCGCACTCGGTGTATAACCCGCAAATTTAAACTTATTTATTTATACTATATTTAGAATTTCTGATTGATATAATGTTTTCTCTACTTTTCGAATCGCCAAAATGATTAGAAAATAAGTGAATAGGTTCACTATTGGAAAAATAAAAAAAGATAAAATATGGTCTAGCAAAAGAAGATTTTAAATGTGATGCCCGAGGCTTCAAGGGTAAAGAAGATATGGTCGTTCACATTGGCCCGAATAACAACTTGAATTAAAGGAGTGGGTAAAAAATGAGAGAAATGGATGATTTATTAATGGTATACACATAAGAAAACAAAAACAAAAAAATGAGACGCGCGTCCTCGTCAGAAAGCGAAATTGTATGAAGTTGTATGAAGTTGAATCTAAAAATTTAGGTGATGCTTCAGATGATGAAGAGCTAGCACCAATTCTCGAGCAATATCAAGATATCCTAGATTCCTAGAGGCAATTGCTATTGAGTCAGACGAACAATTTATGGGATTCGAGTCAGACGAAGACTTTCATGGTTTCAAAATGTTGCCAATTTAATAGTTAAAAAAAAATAATGGAATTGTTTTATAAAGCTTTTGTATCGAATACACAAAAAATTAGGTAACTTCATTGCGGTGTATTTCTTGGATTTATAATTTAAAAATAGCTTATTTTATAAATATTTTGTCTTATTCCTATAAAATTTAACATTTTTAATCGAAATAAAAAGAATTTACTTAAATATAATATTCGTTAAATAACGAATGAAAAATCTTTAAGTCTCTTATGGGGTGAACTGAGAACTAATGTACAACGATAATAACACTGGATCGTTCCCAGAGCACTCCGTATTCGTAATATAAAATTTGAACTTTTATATTTTTTATTTAGTGAAACTTTCTTCTTGGAATGAAATACATCAGTTGGGTTGGAAGAGGTTAGCATCGTTTTTTCTTATTTAGAGCTCACCTGCAATATCCACTTTTAACTTGAATATTGCAAAAATTTCTTATACAGAATGTTAAACGAAAATGATTGAATTAAAATTGCTTCAAATATTTATTAACACTTCATAAAATTTAATTAAGCGAACGAAAGTTATTCATGATAAAACGATTTTTGTAATACGGGCAGACGCACAAAGTTTATCGTGATTATGGAGAATTGCACGACAAATACTCAAAATCGTAATTTAAAAATAATGGTGACATAGGTAAATACGAAAAAAATACTGATTAAGATTATATTATTTCAATAAATACATATAACACTTAATAAACACATTTTATTAAACACTTGTTTTTCTATTTTGCAAAAAATTAGATTTTTAAATATGTTAATTGAAAAATTTGTTCAAAAAGTTTAAAAAATCACTCGATGGATTTCGACTTGTTAGGTCATCATCAGGAGTACCTACTGATGGTGAAATAAATATAAGTTACAAAATCTATAGCCGTGTTTTATTATTCGAGCACCATCCGGAGCCGAATGGAAAATTTCTACAGAAACTGCTGCTATTATTCACTGGTGTCGCTATACCAAAAAAATAAAGACTAAATACATCCATAAAAGAATTCATTAATCACCTGAAATATACTAATTGACATTTATTTTGACATGACGTTATAAACAAGAATTCATCGTGCTGAGTTTTAAATTTTAAGATTAAGTTTCTATTGATTTCAGGGGTTTACAAAATAAAGGCCATTTCAAATTTCCTATTGAAATGGAAGCGCTCGATAGCGGCTCCCGATCAATAGATAGAGCAAAATATTTTTATATCGATTTTTAACTAAAAAGTTGAATGAAAAATCTTAGTTTAGAGTTAAATAAATTAATTATATGCAAAAATAGCGCGCTAAATATAAGTTTTGACAGAAAAAAATGGGTGCTCCGGATAAATCTATCGGGCGCTTATAAAAAAACACGTTTTATGTCACCATAATTTTTAAATCATGATATTGTTAATTTCAGGTGCAATCAGATAATCACGATAATTTTCAGTTTGAGTCGGGATAAAGTTAAAAAATAATATTTTTTTTAAATAATTCTACACAGTTGTGTAAGTGTATTTTGATTACCAATAGAAGGAAATTGCCCGACTAAGAAAATGTTGAAACGGAAGTTGTGAATAGTTAAATAAATTCAACATTTCCCTTCTATTGAATAAAATTTTAAGTATAAATTCATTCAGTCAGTTTGAAGGACAAAAATCATTTCCCAAAAATTTACAATAAAAAAATAAATTTTGTGGTTTTGCATATTTTTCATATTTGAATTATTTACAATAGGACTTTAGAACAACAACACTTACCTATGTATATCCTTGATAGACTGACGATTTACTAATAGAGTTTAGCTATCTCGTTTAACTAATCTTGCACTAATCTACAATGATTGACACACTACAGATTAGCTAATCCTGTAATAAAACATAAACCAATGGAAGAAATAATGAAAAATAAATTTTGCATGAGCAAATTCTGTAAACCATTTAAGAGATACATTTAAAAATATTGAGTGATTTGTGCACTAACCTCGAGGTTTAGCCTAATCTCGAACTTGACACATTAAGAAATTCGAATAAATCATTAAACGCGTTTAGCTAATCGCTAGTCTATCAACGGTATAATACCATTTTCTTTGTCCACTTTGTAAAATATGGAAAAAGTTGCTATACCAATATAAGTAACTTGAGACGAGTTACTTATATTGGTATAGCAACTGGTATAGCAAGAAACAATTAAAACCTGTCGTTTCGGGTTGTATATTTAATACAACGACTAAGTGACTAGAAAAAACATAAATTACGCGATTTTCGTTTGAAATGACTACGATAGTAAACATATTAGATATTTTGACAAGGCAGCCGACCATTAAAAGAGTCACTCGAAACCAAAAACGACACAACTAGCGTAATCGCGGTGTTTATCACGACAGTATCGTAATCCGATTTTCATATTGTTCCGCTATTCGAGTCGTTTGTGATTTCAAGTGACAATATAAATCTATTATTTGTAAGAAAAATTAGCCAGTTGCCATGCCAATAAGTGACTTAAGATATACGAAACAATTAAAAACTCATTTTGAGTTGAGTGAAATTTTGAGGTGACTAGAAAAGGTATAAAGTGACTACGATAATATGCATATTCGATATTTTATCAAGGCAGTCGACTTTGGTTTCATAGTAAATGAGTCATTTGAAACGAGTCGAGTAGCGGAAGCTGTTAATCGTTTGTGCGGAAACCATGACTTGATAAAAAAATTAACTTCAGAACCAAATTTTCTTCTACCATATCAAATTTCAACATAATCAGTTAAGAAATGGCATTGTTCCATCCCAGCTTTGCTTATTAAAGAAGCTCTACCAAAAATCAATTATATTTCAATCCACCACAAGTTACACATTGGTGAAACCACATTATGTAATCATTTTTCAGTCCTATATCACATACTTGATGGCCAACTCTACTACCTCTAAAAATCATTTTAGAGTTGCATGTCCAGCCACCATACTCAATTTTATCATAATCGGTTAAGAAACGTTTACTGGTTCCGGACATATGATTATGTGGCGTTGCGATTAACTGATCTATATATTAACGGGTCTTACGATTAAATCTTTACGATGATATGAATGTAAATCTTATTCTTGTACTTCTTCTATTTGGTTAGTTTCAGTTTGAAATAGATAAATTATTCTGAACACGCGATCGGAAACTTTTTGAAGTTTAGGGATCAAATGGGTCATAACCATGGAATGCTAGATGATGCAGAAACGTGAATTTATGCAGAAACGTGAATTTGATCAATTTGTCACGTCTCCACTCTAAAGTGTTCAAATACAATTTCATAAATACTACATACATTTTCGTTAAAGTTATCTCTCCTGACGAACTGCATTTCAATGTCGGTGGATTGTTCTATTCACATACGCAGCAAAAACGAGTAGAACATTTGGCTTATTAATGAAAAAAATATGACCCAGTTTTCATGTTATTGCAACATTATGTTTCGTTGCTACCCGAATCACACCTGGAAAAAGATTAAACCTTAGCAAATATGCATTATCCGCGTTACTCTAAATTATTCTATGAATTTAGATCAGTACCCTTTCTTGAAATGCCGTAAAGATCATAATCTAACTCCAGGGAAAATCTGTAGAGTATACTTGCTAAACATATAAATGCGAATGGGGTCATTATGTGTTTCAATGAACATTACGCTCGATGTGTATGAAATATAGTGGACCGAACCTCATCAAGTTTGAAAAGAGTCTGCAAAAATTATAAATTTGGTTTTTTGATGATAAATTTGATAAATTTGGAAATACTGATGACGTAGTATGATCAAATGATAGTTTTCCAGATCTTCTAAGAGATACTCAAGGCAAACTGCGAGTAGGTACAAAACAATGTAGAAAATATTTCAATAAAGATTTTAACCAATAATTTTATCAAAAAGTGAAAAATGTATAGCATAAAACAGCATAAATTAAACCCACATAGTTAAATAAAATCAAAAACAACCCCTCGAGTTCTACGTAGCGAGTAGTATATAAAATAGACGGAACGGAACAACTATGATATAGTTCTCTAAATTTAATATTTTTGTTTATGTATTTTCGGGTGCAAAAATCCATTATCCAAATTTTTAAGTGCACGATTTATATATTTTTTCTGTTTAAGATTTAATATTTTTACTTCATAAATTAAGTAGAATTATTTTTAGGCCGTATTCGCGGGGTAATTTTCTTACCATTTTGATTTGTTTAGAGAACTTTACTTTTATTTAATTTAACATATTTTGATTTATTTAAATATGAGTATTTTATTGTTTTAAATTTAATTTTAAATTAAATTATTTGATTTTCATTGTATGTATTTTTTTTTGTCTAATAAGGCCACAAGCACTAAAATTATTATTTTTTAAATAAATTTTATATATAAATATTTCAATTAATTATTCAATTTCTATAAACAATACTATCAATTTATGTATATAATAGTTTCGTAAAATAATCTTTTATTAAATAATTAACTATCGAAATAATTTTATTATTATGTATATAAGATATTAATCATTAATTGAGCATGATATATATATATATGTATATTTTAAATTTTTAATTATTTTTAATCATGTGCAAAAATTAATTTAAATATATTTATAAAAAAAATAATATTATTCAATAATGTTGGAAAATTGTTTTTAATGTCACCATAAAAATATATTTAGTGTTAGCAGTGTTTTATTTTAAAATTAAAATTTTAATAAAATTCATAAAAATGGATTATTTGATGTGACCGATGATTGAAAAGGATTTGACATGGTCGCCTGCGCGACCATACCACCATTAAACCCGTTTACCATTCCTAAATGGTTTTGTGGTTGTGCTTGTGTATAACCTACAGCTGGGGTAAATGGGGATTGACCCCCGAAACCATTTGGAATGAAATTTTGTTGCTGCTGCTGTTGTTGGGCTACAAAATGTGAATTAAATTGTTCGGATTTTGTTGCAGATTGATTAAATAAACTCGGTGTGTTCATACTAAATACTTGTTCATGTTGAGGCCAGCTATTTTGAACTTGAGTTTGTTGTTGCGGTTGTTGTGATTGCTGTTGTTGCGGTTGAGTTTGTTGAAATGGATTACTTGCGGTTTTAAATGGATTCGCGGTCACTAAATAATAAATAATAGGTTGTAAATTTAAATTCACATTTATAGTAATTTGTATAGTCCTTACCTGTTGTCGTTGTGTTAAAAACAGCTTGTTCCATTTTCTCTTTTTCTTTATGTTCTCGAATTTGTTCGTCTAAGTCTTTTAAGGCGGCATACCGATCGGCCGATGGGGTTGAATTAAGTGATGAATTTGATGTGAATGTGCCACTCGAATTAAGTGAATTACTTGTTGAACTTAATGACATCGGAAGACCTAAAGATAAAGAAAAAAAAAAACTCTAATTAATTCAGAATTGATTACAGAATTTTTTAAAATTGATTATCCATTTATCATGCAGTAAACAAATTAACTCTAGTTTATGAGAAGTTTATAAATTGGAGAGATAACACAAAATTCAAAATAAAGCAAACACATAATTTTATCAATAAAATATAAAAAAAAAACTTTTTTCCAGGTTCAATAAAAATTCTAATATCTACTAAAATCGCAAAATCATAGTATTATTACACACAGAAAACCATATAAAACTTACTCCATCGATTTTGTTCAGGTTGAACATATGGCCATTGAAATTGTTGCCAAACATTCCATTGCGTATTATTATTGTTTGGATTACTATTTGGAATTGCTAATTTTATATAAACATTTTATCAAAATTAGTTTCAACATATTTTATTTAAATCAATAATATTATATTCGTCAAACGTGTAGGTGGGAGTGTGATAGGTTTCTTTGGTAGCACTAATAATAGATTTGCATAATTCAATACAAATATTATTTCTAGTTAAGTTGTCCATTCTGCAGATAAATCCCTAAATAGCCTCCATGATGTTAATGGCGGCCTCAACTGATAACACTGATGTTTTAAGAATTGTTATCAATTTGTTATTGTTCATACAAACTATGGAACAGTTATCAAACCGGGCGTAAAAATAATAGTTCTCACAAATGTCGGAGACGGCCAAAATATCCTATCAGTCTATATATTTTGAATCAAAACGGATTCATTTATTTTAGAAAAAAGACCAAACAAATGACGATTAAAAAATAAACAAACTGTGCTAATTCATTTATTATAATTTTAAGAAAGTAGATTCAGACGTAAACAATTCTTGGAAATGTCAACTGACATAAAAGAGATGAAACATGAATATTCTATAAATAAAACAATTGTTAAGAATTTATTTTAAGATAGGTCTTTCAATATTAACTGAATTTTAGTTTTAATATTCTTCATAAATTTATATATAAGTGTGAGGTCGTGTAACTCGAGATAAAAACGCCAATCTGGCTAAACGCATATCATATATATGCGCTTAGCCAGAACTACTCGCACTAACTAATGTAATTTCTCTGTAATCTCAAGGTTGGAGCAAAATAAATCGGATAATTTTTAAAAATTAAATTTTATACCGAATAAATTAGAAAATACTGTAAACTATCTCATTATATAAATTTTTAACGGTAACTACCTAGAAACAACAATGACCATAGTTACGAATTAGACCTGAACCATGACCTTAGTTCCGGCGTGCAAAACTCATGGGGCGACCATCAGTTTTCAGACCCATCTCAATCGGACCTATAGCCGTACCTGTTCGAGTTGGTAGAACTGCATAAGGTAGGACGGGAAACACAAACCGCGAAATAGTTGGGAGTGCTTCGGTCCCAGAACAGATTGCAGGATTAAAAAAAAAACCGGTTTTATTAAAAATTTGAATATCCCTTGTCCTGTCGGCCCACACAATTGTGTGGGTTAGTCACAAAAATCATGTCAAACATTTATTTTTGTATGTGTTTTGAACCAACTTACACATTTGTGAGTTCCTTTCTAACTGATTTTCGTCCGAAAAAATCACTATAACTATACATACAATCGTGTTGGTTGTACTTCAAATCAAGTGAAATTTTTTATCAAAAACACCATTACATACTATGTTTTTTTTTTCTCACACATTTGAGTGGTTTGGACTTTGAGTCAATTTTTTTTTTGGTAGTTAAAGGGATATCGATTCAACTCGGTTGACAATACTTTAAACTAAAATTTGGAATTGATTGGATTACCGGCGAGCTGCCATAAAATGTTGAAAATACCCCAATTTGATTGAAAATTAGCACACATGTTTTCTAAGGTGATAATACTTTCAAAGTCCGATCAAAGTGATCGGACCCCAGGGTCGGGGGCTGCCATAATTTTTTTTCGAAATAACTCTTTGTATTGAAATTTTTACACATGTGTATCTCCGGTAACAACACTTTCTACCAAAATTCAAGTGATTGGACCCCAGAGTCGATTCAAATTTGATTTTTTTGAAAATAACCCGATTTTATTGCAAATTTATGTATATCTTCGGCGACATAATTTCGATAAAAATTTGAAAGCGATCGGACCCCGGGACCTTACAAGTTTTACACATAATTGAAAATTGAAATATATTTGTAACTTCCGTGACAACAAGTGCAATTAATATTTGAAAGTGATTGGACTCGAGGGTCGAGAAACTAATATTTTTTTATAATATCTAGTTTATACCGTTTATCGTTCATTTATTTTCTGTGACACTTTCTACTAAAATTTGGAAGTGATCGGGCCCCACGGTTGAGGGACTACTATGCATTTTTTTTGTAAATAACTACCTGATTTTATTGAAAATTTGCACACATTTATATCTCCAGAACACTTCAATCAAAATTTGGAATGAATCGGACCCCGACTGCTATATACAATTTTTGAAAATATCTAGTTTGTACCATTTATCATTTTGATTATGTCCTGTGACAACACATTATATAAAAATTTGGAAATGATCGGATCCCAGGATCGAGGGGCTGCCATATAATGTAATTGAAAATATCTAGTTTGGGCTGTTTATCGTTTCTATTATCTATCGTGATAACACTTTCTATTAAAATTTTAAAATGACGGGCCCGGCTGGATAACAGATAAAGATACTTCAACTTCAAGGATGTCGTTTAGGGAATTTTTAAATCCCAGTCGTACAACTCCAAGATCCTGAGTTCTTACAGAATTAGTAGAAAATTTGTAAAACATCGGTATCAAGGAACGAATGCGGGAGATGAAGCAAGAACCGGAGATGGATAATAATTTGAACAGATATGCAACACACTAATAGTGTGTGGTGCATATCTGTTGAAATATGCGTTAATCTGTAAAATAAATATGCGTAAATCTGTTCAAATAAGCGATATTCTTTAACGTGATATAGAAAATTAAAAACAATTGTCGATTGCAATTGCAATCAAATACGAAGGCGACCATTTATTTTATTTAGCGAATTTTTAAATTTATATCTTAAATTTGGCTTGAGATTTCAGGAAATGTAAATGAGACACATGTCACATTAAAAACACGCAGTCATATTTTTGTGCCTCGTCCCCCACCAGGAAACGAACTCGGGACCCCCCAATTACAGAACAAGCACTTTTGGTATTCTGCTATCGGAGGCGCAAAGAATGAGTTTACGAAAAGCATATTTCTCCTCATGGTCTATTTGTAGAATTCCAGGAGGCATATTATAGCATTCAGAGAAGCCCGCTATGAATTGGGTATCCCATCAAAATTGATTGGTATGTGCAAAGATTTAATAAATAGATCTTTTAGTGAGAATTTAGAGAGATGGTTTTCAAAATAAGTAAAGCTAAGTTCGCGTAAATTCGCAAACTGTATTAGTATGTTATTCACCAGCTTAACCTAGCGCGACTGTTTAAATTTTAAATCAGGTTAGCTGTTAGTTTGTGCTAGACAAATATATTATGGTTACTGCAAGGTAACTAGCGAAGGAGTTCCTTTGGTTAACTTACAATATGAGAAGGTTAAAGAAATTAAATATTTATCGAAGTATTTAAATTATATCGAGAATCGCAGCCGACTATCGAGCATTCTACGCCAATATTAAAATTTTCAAGTCTAGACAAATATCGCATAAAACTAAATTAGAAGTTTCAAGGCTCTGCTATATTAAATTATTATATTTAAACGCAAGTCTTAAACGTAACAGCCATAACTTTTCAAGGCTTGCTGTCACTGAAAAGCGAATTGATTCTTATAATGCTCGGTCTAACAATAGAAGGAGATGTATACAGATTACAAATGAACCGTCAGATCAGAAATGATCTTAAAAAACCGACATGTTGTTTTAACTCCAAACCGCACCAAACAGGCATTCAAGTCGGCATCAATGGGAGTTGGACGTGGGTTACAAAAATTGTAAATAATTTTTCTAAAAGCAAAATGAACTTCATGCTTTCTACTTTTAATATCATTGCACCAATTAAATAAGATAATGTATTCATATGGCTTATGAATATAGATAACACACTTAAACTAAAAAATTAAGGTGGTTTGAAAGGCTCCAAATTAAATATACCTAACAGTGGAAAGTGTATATCTCATAGAACCTCAAATTTTGTCCAAATTTAACAGTAGATTAAAAATAGTTTAGAATGCTGATTTAAATCGGATACAAGTATAATTTTTTTATGGCAGAAATAATTCCATATTTCTATTTCCAAGGAAACTTACGATAATATTATGAATATTTTTATAGTACATTCACCTAGGAACGAGTGGCTTTATTTTTGGTTTAGAATGTGAACCAAAATTTACCACCCAATTAGAAATTAAGAAATTTCAAGGAGTGACAAGTGCTGTTCAGTTTCTCATTTACATCACCGAGAAACTGCATTTATTTAAGCATTAGATTCGATTCAAATAGGCTTCTTCTATGATGTCAATTTTTTGTAATATTTTAGAGTGACCTAAAAAATCTAATCGTTAGAGTATTTTTATCAAATAATCATTATAATTATCACCATCATAATTCGACGTTAAACTAGTAATTTATAAAACAGGCGAAAAGCCCTGATCCTTTCAAATTACATCCATATAGTTTCATTAGTTGCCACAGAAACAGCTCATAGAATCACAATTCGTAGACGGGAATTCGAGCAATCAAGTGTCCTATAAACAACTAAATTACAATTTTAGTTATCAGAATTAGTGGTGCAATTGAATTTGTGCTGGTAAATTATAAAACAAAATTTCTCCTAAAATAAATAAAAATACTGTGCAACTATTTGTTCCAAGAACGTTATTGGTAATCTAAAAAGCGCGTTCTAAATTTGTTTTTGCTAAGATGGATTCTATGAACGAGTTATTTGTAAATTGGTTTCAGTAGTTTAGTGCGAATTGTTTTTAATTGAGTTTTTTATGCGTCTCGAAATAATTTTTCAGTTTCGAAATGTAGCAACAGTATAATTTTGCCAGCTTGTTCTACGATTTTATAAAATAATGCGAGCAACATTTAAACATTTCCATTTGCGGCTTTTCATAAAAACGAAAGGATGTACACGGCTCCCACTGGGAGGAGTCAGCTAACTCAAGGATATATTTTATATTAAGTTGTAAAGAAGTGAATTAAGGGTAGCTGTTCCGGATAAAACTGTGGTGTGGCTAATCGCTCTTAAGACAATTTAAAACAGAAGAAAAAATCGTACAAACGATGCACTTTCAATAATTGGGATTTTGATTATAAGAAATCTATTTCGGCAAAATATTTACTTCATAAAATATCACCGTAATTCATTATACCTTTCCTACATAAACTTTGAAAATAATACTGTTTCAATCAGTGTAGGCGGGTTTTACTGTAAAATTTATATCACGTATAAATTTCAATCATTTTATTATTTAAATTTAACAACAATAAAATAATCTAAAAATAAATTCATAAATAAAATAATCATGCTTCATGATCATAGTATTAGTTGCCCAGTTTATCTTATAAATATACAATAAAAAAAAAATCTTCCTGATTTGTGCCCTTCATCGTCTGTTTTCTAATTTTACATAAAAAAAATGCACACAGAAAAAATCTAAGTCTTTCTAATTCACTTTATATTAAATCGATAAGCGACTTATTTTATTTATTTTGTTGCGAATTTGCGATAAGAAGAGATTAAGAATTTAGTTTCCAAAATGTCACTGTCTAAAGAAATTATATAGTCTTTTACATACCGCCTGCATTGTATATAACATTGTGTTCAAAATCAGCAAAATTTTCATCTAGTGCCGTTGAATTTGTTCCATTACTCGTTGGTAGGGACGATGTACTTAAACCATTTTGTCTTGGCCGATTACTATTACTAATAAGTTTATTATTATCAATACTATTATTACTATTATTATGATTATTGTTATTATGACTACTATTAAATATATTTGCTGTACTAAAGTCAGCTACAAAATCGGAATCTGGTGTAAATTTATTATGATGTTCACCATTTGTTGTTGTTTTCACCATCGTCTTATTATTTATAGTATTTGGACCATTTCTATTTAAACCATTTAAATTATTATTATTTATTTGATTACTATTGTTATTATTTAACCTAATTTGTTGTTGTTGTTGATTGAATAAACTATTACTGTCATCGGGTGTAAATTGCTGTTGAAAATTACTTGTTGCATTTATTGTGTTATTATTGTTGTTCGTGGTATGATGATGCTGTTGCTTCTGGTTTAAATGTTGCTGCTGTTGTTGCAGAAATTGCTGGTGATGCGCTGAATTATTTTTAAATAAAGGTAATGACGATGGAGGTGTTAAATTAATTGCTTTTAATGCAGCTATATTATCACTATTATTATTATTAATATTATGGTTATTTGATGTTGTATTATTTGTAATTTGCTGTTGTGATGTGGTTGTTATTGATTTAAGTGGGCTAGCTGGTTCCAAATAATATCTAAAAATAAAAAGAAAATGTAATTCAATTAATAAAAAAAAAAATAAATCAGTCGAGAGACTATAATCTAGTTTTTTTCTTATTTCAATTGTGCGCACATAAAAATAGATTTTGATTAACTTAAATATTTAGATAACAAAATTATTACCACTATTAATAGATTAATTCGTTAATAGGTCACGCGAAATTGCAGCGCATGCATTACTAGAGAATGAAAGGGTGGACGTCTTTGTTTAGTCTAGTAGATAAATTTTATAATTTATTATGCGTATTTAGTTTTAACTTTCAATACTCTAAGGAGTTCCTATTTCTATTCTAGAGCATAAGTGTAAACTATGTTGTTTCAATTATTGACGTAAGCTGGGACCTTTAAGGGGTTATACATAAGTAAATTGGACAATATTATCTTTGCAAGATCTTACACATGCATATGGTTGTTATTCAAATTTTTATCAAAGCTGATGGACATCATAAGTTATATATTAAAAATCATAATTCAAATCTCTGGAGTGCTGGGAAATTTCATAAAAAATTTTGCTAACTGATGTCCCCCAGCTCTGATAAAAATTTGTATACATTAAAATTTCCAAAACCATAATCCATTTTGTTAAACCTTGTTGTGATGAAAGTAAATTTAGATTATTTTCAAATGATGGAGTACAATATGTACGACGTCCAAAGAAAACTATGTTGAAAAATCAAATTCTTACTGTTAACGGTAAAAACCTTTATGTCAATTTTCATTGAAGAAAAAATAGTACCCTATGGTACTCCAACTGCTGTCAAAATGTTTCATTGAAAAAAAATATTACCAGGAGGGTAATATTTTGTTACTCCCGGGGTAATTTTCTATACTCTAGGTTTTTTGGTGGAGTATACGATTTTGTTGTTGTTATACATCTATTCGCCAATTTTTTTTCTGTCATTTGTCAAAATATGCGGCGCGTTGGTAATTTGATTATTGAAATTATAAAAATCAAATATAAATAATAAAGTAAAAATTAGAGAGTAGTAGAGTAGTACATTTTTGTTCCATTGAAACAAAATGGGAGTAAAAAATGAGGGTAACATTTTGGGAGTAAGAAAAAATCAATGCAAATCGACATTAGTATCGCCTGATTAATTTTGTATGGAAAATAGAATTGGTGGATACTTTTGAAAATAATAGATTTGTAGGTCAGCAACGCCTCTTTGGACTTGGTGCTTATCTCAGCATAGGAGTCGGTGGCTCCAGTACTACCAATATGATTGAATTAAACTAAGTTTTATATAGTCGACTGCACAATAAATTCTGTTGTCCATATTAATTGAATTTTAAATTAAACGGCATGATTGAATAACGAAAAGTGGACTACCATGTTTGAATTTATACATCATACCACGAGGTAGTGCTTAAATTTTAATTTGGATCATTAATTAAAACTTCAATCTTTGATTATAAAAAGCACGGACATTTTTTGTTCCAAAAGGCGCTGCACGTTCCGGAGTTTAAATCAACCATCTCAAAAATTGTGAGCGGCAAGCTTAGGAGTATTTTTATGAATTTTTGAAATTTGCTGGGTTTTACCATTTATTCTGAGATTTGAATTACCGAAAACCGATTTCTTTTGGTTGGTTCGGGTCCATTGGGACCACCCAATTTATAAATAAACTGTAAGTATGAAGTTTTATAAAAACCATTAATTCGTCTGGGATACCGTGGGTATACAAATTTTAACGAATAGAACTCCTCGAAAATCACTTTTTCGGCTATATAGCGAATACTAAATTTGCAATAATCACGAGGTCGAAAATTTTCATGATTACTATTCCTGCCATTACTTTGTAAAAGAAAGTAATATGCAAGACATTTGTAAAAAATAATACAATTTTAGAAAGTTTAACTTTAAAACCGAGAAACAAAAGTGATCTCAACTGAAAGGCCGTTTAATTATCCTTAAGAGCATGTAGAATAAAATCAACATCTCGAAGAACACGAATTTTGTACGAAATAAATAATAAATAACGTTTGGGAAAATTCCACCTTTGAACCAGTGACAGGAACAATAACATGAGTCTAAAAAAATCGAAGCACAACAATGTTCTCCTCTGTTCTGTAATTATTTCTAAACAAGTGACGAAGATTTCTGGCATAATTTACTGGATCATTACATTGCAAACTTAATCGCATATCCATTTTCATCCATTTGTCTACTCCATTTAGACAATCCTGTGAAACTCCTATAAACGAAAATCTTTGCAAGATTGAAGAATCATTAAATAAAAAGAAAGCTTATTATGAGCACTTTTCTGTACATTGCTGCTGCATTTGACAAAACTTCGTTTCTTCAAAATGGAACAACCAATCTATCATTAGATTGATCGGCTCTTTACGTCATTCAGTTTGCGTCAAAGTGTCCAATAGGGCCACTGTGGCCCTATTCTGGCTTTCCCTGGGAATAGGGATCTGGGAAAAATATTTTCATACCATTTTTGTCTAAAATATATTTTTCTGGCCTACTGTTGGAATTATATTGGTGTAAATATTTATAAAACAGAGGATATTATTGGGAATTATTTTTCCCCATAAAAATTTTGTGGAACAAAAATTTCCCAATCAACTTAGTTTCGAAAATGTTTATTTTTTATTTAAAATATATTTTAGACAAAAATGCTATGAAAATATTTTTCCCAATTCCCTATTCCCAGGGAAAGACAGAATAGGGCCACTGTGGTCCTGATGAAGCCGCGTTCCCTGAAAATCTGAAAATGAAAAAAAAATTTTCATTGGCAATCGAGTAGGTTTGAATTGTTCATAACAAATTTTGGTTTCACACAGCGGAATTTTAAATTACGTACGAATAATGAAAAGTTTTTTTTATTAGTAATCTAGTAGACTAATAAAAAAAACTTTTCATTTTTATAATTTTACAAAACGCGACTTGACCCCCAGGGCCTTTTACCTCTTCTTCTGTTACCGTAGTTATTGACGACTTGACGAGCTTCTTTCAAAACTTAAATTTTTTCTTCAGAGTTATGCTGCCGATTCTGTCTTAATAATTTCGGGTAAACACTTGGAAGTTTTATCAAACTTAATATAATCTGCTCTACATAAGATGTTCTATAGTGAGAAAAATCTGCAGTTTACTAATCTTCATAAGGTGTAAAAATACTAATCGTTCCATGTTTTGATGGACAACCGAATGATAGGAAATTTGACGATACACATTGAGGACGAGTAAGACGATACACATAGAGACTACTTAAACATTTTAGCATTGCCGAAGAGCATTTAATCACTCCTTGGGCATGTCAAAAAATAAAAATTGTGACTTTTATTGATTGACGTTTCTATTGATTGGTAGCCAATGGTTAAATTAAATTCTTCTATTACTAAGCGTAACAGTCTTTAGGGTATTGTTTGTAGGACTACTATCCAGCTTTTTCAAATCTGGGTTGTCTAAACTAAAAGAAATTGACGTTTTTCAATAATTGTTTGCGCATAGTCGGTAGGAATCCGACAAGGTGAGGTAATTCTTAGGTTATCTTCGAACAGGTTATAGCAGCATTTAAAAAAAAAATCTCACAAAA
Source organism: Nephrotoma appendiculata (assembly GCA_947310385.1). Classification (NCBI taxonomy): domain Eukaryota; kingdom Metazoa; phylum Arthropoda; class Insecta; order Diptera; family Tipulidae; genus Nephrotoma; species Nephrotoma appendiculata. Next base: position 154,989,703 of record OX371224.1, on the reverse strand, counting down.
TTTTGCGTGTCTTTGTTTCTGTTCTTTTCTTTTACGTAAAAATTGTAATTGACTTACTTCTTTATTTTTGCAGGAAAACAAGATTGGTGTTCTAAATCGGCCTTAAATCAAACAAATTCGTATAAACCGACGTATTTTGGCCCTTACTTTCAGATATTTCTAAAATGTTCGAAAAACTACTGCTAACAGACTCAAAGGCTTGAAATATAAATTTGAAAGACTTACCAAAGCAACTTTATCAAATACTTAAACCTTACACAGCTAACCGGTATTTTTGAGTAAAATCACAAAACAAATACTCTGAAATAAAGAAAATATCAGCAGGAGCAATGCAAGGTAACACTTTGGAATCAACTTAGTGATACGGATATCATAGCAAACCTGACAACAAAGAAGAAGCCACACGCTAATTGCAGAGAGCAATTAACAGTCAATAAGGACAAGTCTTTTTAAAAATCTATCCAGAGACACCAAGCTCAACTTTAAAATTTTTAACGGGGACCCCTATTTTTATTGTAGATTCTGAACCTACGGCTCAAAGTACGTAAGATTTGTTCGATTCCTAAAACATAATTCTGGATAATTTAATTCTGGAAAAAAACACGTCTGAACGAAAAAAAGTTTCTCAATATTTTTTAATAAGCTATCCAGTGACACGAAACTTTACCCCAACCCCTAATTTTGAACAAATCAGGTTTTTTGCGATTACAACGCGTTTATCACGAATCAAAAAAATTTCACACAAAACTTATTTACTTTGATTGTGGCATAGAATCCGAATCGACAGTAAAAAAGGGCGTCCCAATTTAAAAAATTTAAAGTTTTCCCCGCCGTACCCTCGGGGAGTGCGGTTATGTTTCCAGTTTTTTGACGTTTTAATACGTTTCCCTCACCTGTGGCACTATTCTGGTAATTCCCCGGGAATGGGGAATTGGGGAAAGAATTTACCTGTAATTTCTGCTCAAATATTTTTTTCCGGCCTACTGTAAAGTTTAATGTAAATTTTTATTACCTAATTGGAAATAATTTTTCCATATTTAAATTTTCAGGGAAAAATATTCCCAATTTAATTTTGTTTTCAAAAAATTAACACATTAACAGAAATTACATATAAATTCTTTCCCCAATTCCCTATTCCCCGGAATTACCACAATAGTGCCACTAATAAAATAAATAAAGTCTAATGATTGAAATATTTTTCGAATAAAATATGGATAATATCTTTGGGAATAAAATAACAAAACACCGGGAAGGAAATGCTGGAGATGCCAAGTAAAATGATCATTTACCATCTTAAAACATGATAAAAATTAAATCTTTTGAAACTAGGCTTATCGTTCATACACCGATAAAATAAGCTCTGCATTCTTAGGTAATGAAGTCTTCAAAGTCGCAATTTTAGATTTCCCGACTGAGCCCAAGAGAAGAGATTGTTTCCCAATAAAATCTTTTGATAGTCGCACAAAAAATACTTTTGAAGTAGGTGCGAACATTATATGCTAACTATCCTATTTTAAAATTTTCTATAATCGTTTTCGGAATATTATGCTTTTATAATTCTTACCCTTCGTTTCATGTTTCATGCTAAACGATACTGCCCGTCTTACTATTTACGTGGTAATAAGGTTTACAAAACAAATAATAAAACACTAAATGTGGATATAGAGTTGAAATGAAAATGAAATGAATTAATCAGTCAGATTATTACATGTGAAAATAAATGTGAATAATTAAACCGTAAATATAAATATGTCTGCAATGTATAACAAACAAATTGAGTCACATAATTATATTTAACCATGCATTTCGTTAAATCAGTCATAAAAAAAGTTAATTGAACTAGGAATTCGATACGACCGAATTGCAGTTAAAAACTTATTTTAGTTAAACTTTATTTACCGAAAATATTAATTAATAGGCTAGCTCAGTTAATTAATTATTTAATTATTCATAAATAAAATTTTCGACTCACCTTTTCCGTTCATATTTGTCCACAAGCAATTCCCTATGATCTTGTGTCGTAGTCCTTTTTGGGTCCCATAATCCCATCCATGTTTTAGCACAATCATCATTCCCTTGCGATCGTATAAATTCTATTTCATCACTTGTAAATGTTGCCATTGATATTGATTTCACTCGATGCGGTGGCGTCAATCCTCGTCTATAAGTAATTAGCAAAAAATCACAAATTAATTTCACTGGATACAATTAATTTAATCAATTATTTATTCAATTGTTCGATTAATACTAGACTAGAAAGTCATCTAATCACATAATTTATATAGTATGCGAAATTACTAACGACCCCTAAAATTTTTATTCTCGCTAAATAATATGAGCGATACGAGATGAGCACGCTGCGGAATTAAAACAAATAAAAAAATCGCTGATAACAAAAATTTGTCTCGTCATTAATTTGACGCACATTCTTTAGAATTTGATACGAACCAAATAAATAAATACAAACAACTTTTAAAAATGTGTCATCGTTATATGCACTCGTAAATTAGAAATTTTCTGTGTCTACATTTAGAAAATTATTGTTTGTTATTTTATTGGTGGCTTCATAATTGTCCACCAAGAATAATATCATAATTTAATTGCAAAATTAAATAAATTAAATTAAAAACAATTACGTTAAATTTTTACAGTTATTTAGTGTAAAATTTGCAGAATAAAAGATTTGGTTTGGGAAATTCTAGACCAGAAAATATCAGGTTTTGTGAACTGTTGTTAATTTTGTAGATTTTTAGTGGTGGTTGATTAAATGTATGCCAATGTTATTGTACCATGAAGAATTATACACCAAAATTTATGATAATTTTAGTGTTGTGCTTGATATTTATTGTTCTTGTTTAAAGAAGAGATAAACTGTTTTGTGATGATGTTACGTCGTTTTTATCAATTCTATGAATGAAAGTTTAGTCAACATATTAGCTTTTATACAAATTTTTTGTTTGGGAAATTTCAGTGAGTAAAAATGCGCTTTGTTAAAATTGATAATGTACCAAAATTAATTTTTTCAATATGTCATTTCGGATTTGTTATCAGTATTATTTAGATTTCTTTGTGTCATTTCTGTTTATGTTTGTTAAATTAATTCTGGAAATTCCATACTTTGAGTCACGAATGCGTTATATAACATCTATGTCGATGAAATGAAAATAACATGTAATAAGACGATTAAAAAGTTAGAAATATTTGACAGAGTAATCAAATTTAGTAATAATTAAATGGGGTACTTTAGCCACAGAATTTTACAGATTACGAATTATGTGGCTGCTTGCTCAAAGTGGGATGTGTTGTCAAATTGAATCCCTATTTTAAAAATCTTATGTAAATGTTAAATTTGTTTTGATATTTGCGATTTACTGCGGACACTGTCTTGCAACGCAAATAACGCATAGGCGTTCTATTTGCGAGTGCCACAAAAAATATTAATTTCAAAATTTAAACAATATTTCAAATATAACACCAATTCAAACAAAACGCTTCAGCTTTATATTCAATTAGGAATGTGTAAAAAAAAATTAGAGCCCCCGTACATCGATTTATCCATGCAAGTAAATACAAAATTATTCACATCAGCACTCACAAAATTAATGAAAGCTTCCGCATCCGCAAATTTAAAAGAAAATATTTTCCTTTCTCTTAAAATTTTTTGATTGAGAAAAATAATTATCGCAATTTTTAAAAATTCAACTGGTAAATTAATTAAAAGAAAAACTTAATCGCACCAACACTAAAATCTATGCAGTTTTTGACGATTTTGGTAAACATCTCAAATAGCTCTTTAAATACTACTTAAAAAGTTAAAAAATTACCAATAATTTAACAAATAACTACTTTATCTCAAATTTTTTTTACAAAACACTATTCTCTTCGAACGCCTAGGTCTTATTTATGAGGGAAGAGAGTAGGGACAATAATACAATATCAAATTAATTCGTCATTGCAGCGCACACAAAAAATATACCGTTTGACTTAACTAGGGCGTAATAAAGGCCAACGTTTATAATGGTGAATTTCTCCCTAGATTGTATCTTCCTAAAACCAGGCTATGAAAATTGTTCGCAATTTATGAGACATGTCAAGAATGAAGAAACCGATTTGTGCGATTCTGAAACATAATCAACGAGGAAACATAACCATGGACACTTTAAGTATTAAATTTAAATTTAAAGTGGTTTTCTAGCGATGTGAGATTTGCGGTCAGTATTTTACTGTTAAGGTCCAGTAAAATACTGACCGCAAATCTCACATTGGATTTAAAATTATTCAAAAAAGGATCTATCTAGAACCTATCTATACTATTCCATATACATGATAACGATAAATTGATTAGTTGTATTTTATCTACTTTGGGTGCTGGTTAAATTTAAGTTCAATCGCTAAGTCCGGTAAATTACAATTTTAATACTATTACCCTCCCAATTCTGCCAATTATTATATGTACGTAAATAAAAAAAAACGCGATGGTTTAAGGAGTAAAATGATTCGTGTGTCCAATTTGTGGATAATTGCATTAACCAGCGATGCAATTATTAACGATTTTTGTGATTATATAAGGCTGACTTCCTTATTTCGCGTTAGGTTAGGTTAGGTTAGAGTGGCTGCTATCGCACATTTAGGCCAATAATGGCCCATTGTGATACCACAGGATTCGATCTTTTCTTACTCCCGCTGAAACCATCCGGAGCTACTTATGCAGTGTAAAATCTCTCGCACTCCATAGTTCGCGAGTTCAGAAAGGCTGTCCATGTCGTACACACTCAAGTACTTATGTCTTTTGTATGCCAGTGGCGGACACGAGCATAGGACACGAGCATAGGAAGTGATCTAAAGTCTCTTCCTCCTCTTAGTCCATACAACAACTTCTACAAAAGACATTCGTCTCTAGACCCAACCTTCTCGCATGTTCCCCAAAAAGGCAGTGTCCTGTCAGTATCCCTACGACCAATCCTAGCTCTCGTTTTCCCAGGGAAACTAGAGCCTTGGAGCGCCGCAGGTCCAGTTTTGGCCAAACCTGTTTTGCTACTCTGCATGTGAGAGTGTTGGTCCATCTCTCATCTATCAAGGCGATTGCCTTTTTACTGAGCGCCAATTTGAGCGCTGCTATAGGTCTCCCCAGAATTGCCCTTTCCGGTTGCATCTGGAGAGTCGTACCGTACCTAGCTAGTTTATCTGCCGTGCAGTTTCCCGTGACGTCCGAGTGCCCAGGGACCCAGATTATCAGGATACTGAAATACTCGCTCATCTCATTAAGAGATGATCAGCAACCCAGCGCCACCCGTTACCTCAGAGAAACCGCCTCTAGTGACCTGAGTGCCACTTGACTGTCCACATAAATCGCGATATTCCTCTCGGATACCACGTTATGCTTCAACCATGTCACGGCTTCCCCTATCGCCACCACTTCAGTCTGGCACACGCTGCAGTAGTCAGGGAGACGAACAGAAATATTAACATTTAGCTTCTCACAGAAGACTCCGGCTTCTACTTTGCCGTCTAGCTTAGAGCCGTCCATGAAAAATTTCAGTGCCTCGTTTTCCAGTATTGATCCGTTCCTCCAGGATTCCCTAGAAGGACAGATGATCCGGAAACCTATATCGAAGCACAACGTTGGTTTAATATAATCTAGATTCACCAGTTCTTCCCTTAGTGATCTAACTATCGTCGAGTGTCCCGCCTGAAGACACTTCAACTGAGAGACAGCCGAGAGCCTCGTAGCCACATTGGCTGCCATCTGCTTACCAAAAAATTCGATTGGAATAAGATGGAACATAACCTCTAAAGCGCGTGTAGGTGTTGTCCTAAGCGCCCCGCGTATAAGCATATAGGTCGTTCTTTGCACCTTCTCCAACATCCTTATGTAGGTTACCTTTTCCAGAGCTGGCCACCATACGCCCACCCCGTACATCAGCACAGGCCTTACCACTGCGGTATAGAGCCAGTGTACCAGCTCTGATTTCAAACCCCATTTCTTCCCTATTGCGTTTCTACACGAGTAAATGGCTACATTAGCCTTATTCGCCCTTTCTACAATGTTAGGCTTCCAGCTGAGCTTACTGTCCAAAATTATGCCCAAAAATCTCGCTCTGTCAACAAAAGCCAGTCTTATGCCGTTCACGGTAGGGGGCTAACTACCGGAATTTTATATTTCTTGGTAAATAGTAGCAGCTCTGTCTTGGAAGGGTTAATCCCTAATCCGCATTTGCCAGCCCATTTCGTAACGATCAGGAGCGCATTCTGCATAACGTCCCTAATCGTATTCAGATATTTGCCTGAGACAGCTATCGCTACATCATCTGCATACGCTACAACTCCATCTTTTCTTTCTCCAGTTCCAACAGCAATCCATTCATCACTGCACTCCAAAGAAAGGGGGGCATTACTCTTCCCTGCGGAGTTCCTCTAACCACCCGCCTTCTAATGGTTACCTTACTTTTGAAAGAATTTTCGGGAATTGGCGAGATTTTCTCTATGCCTTTTTCAACATCTGGGACCTTGTAAGGATTCAATGAATTTTCATCAATCAATTAGAATAGCCGCTTCTTCTCGTGGAAAACATGAAGTTGGGCCAACTGATAAATGGCACAACTGTTTCTTAAGCGATGATAATTAAAAATGGGTATTTAGAACACTCCTACCCGCATATCTTAAGCCTATCTATGAGCGTCAATATTGCTCATAATTTGTTTTTTTTCATTATGTTGGATGCTTGCGATCAAAATTTGCCCAAAGTTAAAATTATTTCATCTCGGGCGGAGAAATTTGTACATGTTTTCAATGATTTGATTGACTTTTGATTCGCGAATCATTTTTTGATCACATACATGTACCTGCCTTAATAGAATACATATGTAAAATACGATAACTGAGTTGTAAACCCCTGACAAACGAGTTCTATTTCATAGTAGGTTGAACGTAAGCCTTATAAAAACTTAAGAACAATGAAATGAAACAAAAATTGCATAGTCGGTACAACGTCAAATTATTGTGTGAATAAATTGTAAAAGTAAATTGTCTTCTAAGCAACATTTTGATCAATTTGTTCATTTTGTTGGTGTAAAAAGTGATTTCATAGAAACTTTGGAGTAACACAATTCGGGAAATAATATGAAAATTTATGTTCAAGTTATAAACAACATAAGAAAATATTAAATAATGATTGAATAAAAGGCCGACTGTAAAAAACCCCTTTTGTAGGCTTAAATAGTCTATACTTATAAATATTTGCTATAGATTTAGAATAAAGAATATATATAGAAAAATAGGGTACAGTAAGGCTACAATATAAAGTAAAGAAAACTACCTAGCGAGATAACTGTTTGGCCAACAAGAACAATGACGAAGTCATAATTAATTACCAAAAAAGTGATTATGAAAATAAAACCGTTACGGTCTGTAGTATCCCAACAAACTAGTGTCTCGCAACCAAGTTGACAGAAAAGTAATTTATGTATAAATTCATTGCACTTATAATATTATAAAATAATTAAGTGTCGTAATCGAGACTAAACCGAAACATACATTAAAGAGACATCGCACGATGACTATTCAAAATAGCAGTGTAACAAATACTTATATACCCACCATGCACACAACACAATACATATATTTCACAATGTAATTTCCTGGCATTTTTTGGCACCAAAACATAATATACCATTAACATCCAACTTCCATAATATCTTGTACATATATGTAATACACATATAAAATTATAAACATTGCCACAAATACATAAACATAATTTTTATGCTTTCATGAATTTTGAATCAACGTCATTGCTGCTAAAACGTACAAAGTTGAATACAAACAATAAATTCTTAATCCAAAAAATTCAAAGTTTTATGTAATTCCTTCTCGGTTTGATGAATTTAAATGGATCAGATCCATACATTCATTGTTTTGATATTTTGTTATTGTGTTTCGGTATACCTTTTTTGGTTGAGACGTTTTTTTTCCAATTGAGATTGAAATATTGAATGAAATATGGCGAATTGCTGTGGTTGGTTGGGATTCATTTTTTTTTTTTTGTTATAATAACAATATCCCGTGGGATTATTTAACATTATGCATATCAAAGATTTGTACATGGATGTTAGATAGTTTCCGAGATTTACAAAAAATGAATTTGTCTGTCGTATTTTCACGGATTAAATTTTTTCGATATACCGATCATCTGAATGTTATTAAAAGATGAGGAAATGAGGAAATGGTAACGGTATAATACATATATCTGATTTGATTCACATGAGTAAATTTTATTTCATTTTCTTGGTCATTTCAAAATAAATAACAAAAAATTGAATTTATGTAGTTCGGTTTTCGGGATGTGTGATTATTATGGCATTGTTGTTGTAATTTTGGGTTTGGCGTCATTTATTGATTGAGGTCAAAAGCTGCCAAAATTTTAATTTTACTTTTTTGTTATAAAGGTTTTTTTTGGCATTAGACGCAATTACTACTATTATAGTAAAACGATAAGTGAATGTATAAGATGGTATAATGGCTTTATTAGAAGAGTGCGTCTAGAAAATTATGTCGGGGCAATTTCTTGCCAAACCGTTTCTACTCGCTTTGCCAAAATTTGCATATTACGAACTTATGCAATCGCGGGAAGTCAGCCAGTTTTATTCTGCATTTAATTGAATTGCTAAACTTGTTTTTAAAGGTTAGTTCAAGGAATTATTAGAATAAAAATTACCATCGTATCAACGATACATTGGAGTTTTAAAATTATGTCTGAGATGAAAAATAATAACAAATCAAATATTAAAAAAATATACAGTTTGCAAATTTTTGCTTTTGCAATGTGCTAATTAGTACTAATAAATATTAAAGATTTAATATACACGTACACTCCTTGTCACTTGGTTAAGGCCACCATACATTTTCAGTTTCCTTTCAAATTTTTGTATGTTGGAACAACTTGTAAAGACTACTTAGATGAAAAAGTTAAATATTATGTGTATAATTGAACAAAATTACAGAAAAAAATCATTTAAAACGGGATTTACAGGTACTTTATTCATTTGTTTCAAATACTAATGTAAAACGTATGAATTTTTAGTGTTTCAGTAGGATAAGGCCATTCAAGTTTATACTTGATTAGTCACTAAATTTAATTTTTGTTTTATTTAATTACATTTATTATACTAATATTTAAATTATTAATTGAATTTTAAATTAAAATGATCAAAGCTAAGACCCTCAGTGAAGTTGAAAGAGCCAAAATAGATGTGTATAGTGAGCAAGGGTTTTCAAGTAGAAAAATTGCAGAAAAAATTAACCGAAGTAAAACGGTGATTAACAATTATCTCTCGGATATCGAAAACTACGGGACCAGGCAGAAAGGCCGTACTTCTTTGGCTACACCAGAAAGAGAACCGCGGTTAATTCTTCGTGAGGCTTCTAATTCTGGTCTTTCTGTTAAGAAAATCAAGGCTAAAGCTGAAGTTTCAGCTAGTGTTTCAACTGTTTGGCGAGTAATCACGAACAGTGAACATCTAGTGCGTCGTAAATTTAAGCAAAATCCCGTTTTGAATGCAGTAAATAAAAAGAAACGCCTTGATTTTGCACGTACTCACATCACCTGGAATAATGAATAGAAGGTGGTTTTTTCGGACGAAAAAAAATTCAACTTGGACGGGCCTGATGGATACAAATATTACTTTTTTTTTTCGTTTGGGGTGCTATTACTTATTATGGTACTATAGATTTAGAGTTCAGAAGTATTACAATGAAGAGTGAAACTTACAAAACATTATTACAAAATGTTTTCCCGTCATTACGTGAGAAATTTGGACCTAACCTATTCACATTTCAACAAGACAACGCCCCTATACACAATGCTAAAGAGGTGAAAGATTGGATTAGATCTGAAAATATCGAACTTCTTCACTGGCAACCTTATTCACCCGATCTAAATATCATCGAGAACATATGGAGATTGCTGTCGAGGAAGATTTATGAAGGAGGACGCCAATTTGAAACACCAGCCGAGCTTAAGGATACCATAAAAATGGCATGGAGTGAATTAAGCCAAGACTGTATCCAATCAATGTATAACTCACTCTCCAACAGGATTTTTGAAGTTATTAATAATAATGGTGGAAATACTCACTATTAAAACCATTATTCCAATTTTATTTCAATAAATTTATTTTTAAAATAAACTGATATTTTGAATTTTCATGTGGCCTTAACCTACTGAAAATGTGAATCCGGTGTTTTTGCTCAGATTTTTTTGCTACTCTCAAATAGTTTTAAATTTTTCAACTGTATATAACGTGTTTAGTTTATAAGAATATATATTTTAAGGTTTGAAAATTTTTGGAACCCCGGAACTAGCAAAAATATATAAATTTAACGTGGCCTTAACCAAGTGACAAGCAGTGTATATGTCAGCCAATAATAATATTTTAGCATCAATAAAGTTATGTAAAATGTAAGTATCTGACTTAATTTTAAAAATAATCTAACGTAAAATGATACGGAATCAGCATTATTTTATAAAACAGTAGAATTCTGTGTTATTGTAGAAAAGTTTTGCATTTGTTTCCCGAGGATGCAAAATTTAAAATATAAAATCGACTTAATGTTGCCTCGGAAATACAGATTACGAGGACTATATGGAACTTCTGGTATTAGACCATATTAATTAATCCCCCATTTTCATCTGAAAAAATGTATACAACAAGTTTCCTTTAGAGACAATTTAGTGAATAGAATTTTAAGAATAATGGACCCACATTACATTATGATTGTGTTTGATAATAATTTTTTAAGTAAATGTTAAAAAATTGGCTCCTACTTGCAACTACTTTAACTAAAAATTGAATTTAATTTACGTAAATCTAAATATTTTTTTCAATTTGGATAAATTTTTGTTGTTGTAAATTTAGAAGAGCTATTAACTCTTTTATTACACTGGAAATGAGTGCACCGTTTTAGGTTTGAGAACCTGGTTTTCTGAACGAAGTGCTCAAATTTTATGTATGTGAATAAATTAATTAAATGATATAGGTAGTAAGTGACAATTTCAATTGCTAATACATAATTACAGAATATAGGTATGCACTAAAGACGAATGTGAAGTAATATAAGATTTGTGAAAGTTTGAGAATGTAAACAAGAATTAAGTGAATAATATAACAAAATAAAATTGAAAACATTTGACACCAGTGCAAAAATTAAATTTTTATTTTGAAGCCACTAATGTATTTTTCATATATGTATGTACTTACGAAAGAAAGTCAGAAAAGTTAAACGTTTTTTCTGTATGTTTATATTAAGTGAATAAATGGTAAAAATTTTAAAGATGTCTAATTGTGAAAAGTGTGTAAAATTTAGACTCGAGAGAACGGACTACAATTTGGTGTTTTTGTTCGAAGATTTAATTTAGACGAAGTACACAGTCAAAAACGCTAAGTTGGCACAACTGTCCTCTACCTTGATGTGAAATTTGAGCGCGATCTGTCATTTAGTTTGTTTACAGTGCTCTATTTTGCTAGTTCGTCTCAAGTGTGTTTTGCGATTTTTATATTGAATACAAATATTGAACAAAGAATTTGTCTCAAATTTTGTATTGTTAAAAGAATTTTGTGTGCCGGACCACCGAAAATGTTATAGAAGGCTTACGGTGAATTGACTTCATTAAAAACACGTACATATGAGTGAGTGCATTCACAAGCAGTCGAGATTTGCCTCGCGTTGATCGACCATCAACGTCTTCAACTAAACATAACATCAATAAAGTAAAGGATATGATGAAGGAAAATCGTCATTTAGGTTTGAGAAAGATAGCCGCTGAACCCTCTGTATCTCACGATTCAATTCGTACACGATTGTTTGGCATGAAACGGTTTGTCTCTCGGACTGTTTTCTTTGATCATCGCGGTGTTGTTGCTAGAAGGTCAGACGGTAAATAAAGAGTATTATCTGGGCCTTATGCGGCGTTTGAGAGAGCAAATTCGTCGAAAAACGCCATGTTTGTGAAAACTCATTGATTTTGCACCACAACAACGCATCATCTCACAAGGCTATCATTGTGAACGAATTTCTGGCCAAAAACTCAACAAATATCATCGAACAATCACCGTATTTCGATTTACGTAGAATCATCTGCACATTGCATAGCTCCAACGGACCTATAGCCAGTATGTCCTCGATTTGGCAGGCAACGCGTAAGGTAGGACGTGAAAAGCGAACCGCGAAAGGGTTGGGAGTGCTTCGGCCTCAGAACAGATTGCAAAGATTAAATCACAAAAAAAACGTCGTAACACTAGCTCCGACTGACGTTTCTCTTTCCAAAACTCAAATTACCACTTCGAGGCATCCGTTTTCAATCGATAGAAGAATTACAATACAATTCGCGACTAGAATTGAAGTCGATTCCGGAAAATGTATTTGAACACCGGGGGGCATACTTTGACGACGATACAATAAATTTGAATGAATAATACATATTTTATGTTTTATTGACCAATTCCTGTTACTTTATTGACGTAGCAGTATTTCTAAATTATTTTTTTCTTCTGTATAACCCTTTTTCTACCAAAGAAAAAAAAAATTGGCTCAATTTAAGCCCAAACCACACAAATATGCGAATAAAAAAACATAGTATGTAATGGCGTTTTTAATAAAAAATTTCGCTTCATTTGAAGTACAACCAACACAATTGTGAGTACCGTTAGTGCTGTTTTTCGAACGAAAATAATTTTGAAAGGAATGCGCAAATTTGAAGTTGGTTCAAAACACATGCAAAAATAAATTTTTGGCATGATTCTTTTGCCTTACCCACACAATTGTGTGGGCAGACAGGAAAAGTGATAGTGCCGAATCCGCCTTTAAGCGGCTTACCTATTTTCGTACCTGGTGCCCGTAATTATTACCTGAGGTAATTTTCGACTGTTTCACCTTAAAGAGTAACACCTTAATTTATCCAGTAAAAAACAATTGCCTTGCTAGGGGCACTCACTTTTAAATCATACATACTCTTTGATTAACTGTATCTGTTTTTATTTTCTTTCCTCAAAGTTATTCATAGTTGGTGGAGGTATTTTCTTACGTTGTGTATAGTATTTATTTTAAATTATATGAGTTTCCTCCTTTGCCTGCTTATTTATCTCTTTCGATGTCTGCAATTCATTTTGTCCTTTATTCAATATGAAGCTTACCACTTGCAGAAGGATTATAACTCTATTCCGGCGGTGACTTTCGATTGTATTTTGCTTCTGACATCAAAGAGTGTACTAAGTAGCCGCCCACGTGCGTATGAGATCTTAACTATTCCCTCCCTCGGAAAGGACTCATGTTACTATATTATTGATTCATTCATTCGAGAGTTATTATCATGCAACATGCATTGGGATTGATTAAAAATCTAGGATATTAGATGGTCCTTCGTGGAATCCTTGAAGACTGATCTATGAAACGGGTGGATTTTCCTTAGTAAAAAGAATGCGACATCTTTTGGTTACTTTTTGAACTAGCGGTTATTTTGCCATCTGTCAAGTGACAGAAATTCAGTATTATATCCCTGGTAAATGAAATGAGTCGATATACACTTCATCAACGTTGGGAAATATTGAAAACTTATTCCCAAAGTAGTGTGTCAGTTGCCAAAACTTGTCAAAAATTACGTACAAATTTCGGTGAGAAAGAAGCGCCAACTGAGAACAGTGTGAGGAAATTTGGAAATAAATTTCGTTCGACTAGTATGTTAACATGCAATATAAACGTTCTGGAACGCCGTCCAGCTCCTTCGATGGAAAATATTGCTGCTGTAGCTGAAAGTTTACGTTAACATCCGAGTAGCTAACCCGACATCGTTCACAAGAATTTTACACAAACACCTGGGTACGAAGGCCTACAAAGTCCAACTGATTCAAGAATTGAAGACAATCAACAATTTATTACGTTTTCACCTCGCCAAATCGGCCAATTCTCGGTTGGAAGAAGATGAACAGTTTTACCAAAAAATTATATTTTTCGACGAAGCTCATTTTTACCTCGGCGGTAATGTGAACAAGCAAAATTGTCCAGGGGAACAGAAAATTCACACGTGACAATTGAGAAGGTGCACTTAAAAGGAGCGACTGTTTGGTGTGGAATATGGTCTAACGGCATCATAGAGTCATGTTAACTGACTTTATATTCCCTACGATTGAAAAAGACTTGGCGGATATGGTTTTAACAGGAAGATGCAACTGCGCCCACAAAGCTAACGATACAATCAAGGTGTTGCGCCCAATATTCGAAAATCACGCATTATCAGCCGAAATGGTCTTCTCAACTGGCTGCCTAGGAGTTGGACTATTATTTGAGGGGAGCCGTCAAGGACAAATGTAATGCTAATTATCCAGAGATGATTGAGGCTTTGAATGAGGGATTGCAGATCCAGCCGAGGCAGTCATTTGAATGAAATAGTATGCGATTATTAATCGGAAGGTGTACTTTTGAAAAAAAGTACACATTATGAAAATATTTGTTGCATTTTTATTTAAAATACATTTAAAGTTTAATACATTTAAGTTTAAAAAACGAACTAAAAGTTGCCGCACCTTGTATTAGTGCTGCCACCTGCGGTAGATTCTTCTGTATTCATTGCTTATTATTTTATAGTGCATTGCATTCACATCCTGTATTTAGCCTATTTGTGGTATCGTTGCTCAAGTATTAAAATTTGGGTATACTAGAGACACATAGCAGTTTCTACATACTATGTATATTAAAAGCTGTACTATCGGGCAACAGTAAACTATTATATTTAATCTTTATTTAAACCCAACTAAAGACAAATAGTTGCAAGTTAAGAAATCATTTATACTATACAAAATTGTTGTGTATTTTGGCTGTTTGCAGAACCGTACCGACTCCTAAGTTAAGGGCATATGTACAATGTCTTGAATTTATATTAAAATAAAATATTTTATAAATAAAGGCAAAACCAGCAATACTGCTGGCCCAAAATGAAAGTTTTATTATTAATAATTTTCTCGTATGGAAAACCGTACCGTGGACGACATTTTAATTAATTTTTAAACGCATAACTATACTAATTTAAACGAAAGTTAAAAATTGGTAAGCTCACCTATGATATAAATGCCATATTTAACAGGACTCTTTGGTCAGAATAACATTTCACTTATCATTTTTTATAATATGTAAATAACATAGTAAAATTGGGTTGCTCGTGTATGTGTATTAATTCTAATTTTGGCTTAATTCCAGCGATTACGAGAATCCACAGTTTTTAAAATATTTTACGATTTGAAATCCCCACATAATTACATATTTACCATTTACTGTATATATTATGTACTTAAAGAGCAGAGATAGAAAAATTTTAATTGCCATCCCATAGCAACATTTCTTATATACTCGTACATATATGTATCTATGTTGAATACTTTTGTTTTATAACATTCCCTATATACATGTTTACGCTATATACAGATTACATTATATAAACGGATAGATAAAAAAACGTTTCTATATACAGTAGTCGTGACTAATTGAAATTTATTCGAGTGACTTTGATATTCAAAATTGTGTTTGGTGGAAAATAGATTTTTTCCAAGAAATTCACAAATGAAAATTTATTCTTATCGGAAATATCATTTCGCTATCTGGATATAGATAGAATCATTATGATAAATTGATATTTATTTATCTACCACTGTATAGTGGATAACGAACCATATTTATGGTTGGACATAAGCCAATTGATGTCTGTCTCTTGTATGGTATATCGTGTATGTATGATAATTCCTTGATATTTACACATATACGGTTTATTTTTGGTGATAATACTTGAACTTTGTGTGTTCCTCTATTTCACTGGCTTACTTATTCTATAAACTTAATAAGTTAACACGATTAAGCAGTATAAACAAAAATGGAAGACTATTTAGATTTACTCGTAGTTAAAGGAAAATAAGAACTATAAAACAGTATAATTTTTATTTTATGGTTTTTGTTGTTGGTATGTTAATAAAAATTTATTTAATTAGATTTTCTTTTTTCTATAACTTTTATGACACTCAATTTTAACTGCTCAGAGCTACGAACTAACAATTTTTAAACCAATTACGGCCTAACACCAATAACTTTTTTATAAGGCAGGTTCGAACTCCTGCTAATACAATTTATTATTACACTGTTTATTACGATCACACAGATTAGCTGAATTATGACTGGTAGAACCGCAGAGGTTCACAATTCAATTACATAGATTTAAATTTAGAATACATTTCTAAAAATTGAGGGATTTTAGATGTAACTTCATTGATTCAAAAATATTTACTTATTTCAGTAGCATGCTTTTTCAAAATCCTTAAAGATCCAACTTTCACTAAACTTTAAAGAACATAGTTTCTGTTTTCAGTTTGAAGCGAATTTGTGCAAAAATACTAAATAATTCGCATTGCATAAAAATGTTCATCCTGTATAATGGATAAAATATCCGGCAACCTACAAAGGCTGTAGTGCTGCTACTGATTGAAAAAAAAAACAAAAATAAAAACAAGAATGCTAAACATCCAATGCAAATATACTTTTGCTTCAAAGAAAGAAGGATAGAACTCAAATAAAGGGTGTTCCATCTGTTAGTTTTTTTATATTAAAAAACCAATGTTTGTTGGAAATTCAAATTTTTTTGTTGAAAATGAATGTTGGTTTTATGCCATTTATGTATGGAATTTATTTTACTTTTTTATTTTATTTCTAAAGAAATCCATTCTGTTAGTACATGTATGATTTCAGATTAAAACCGAACATTCAGTTTAAAACAAATATTAAATTAAAAATAAAAATTTAAAAAAGGTTAAACTCAAATAAACTAAACAAAAAATAAAAATCATATTTTAATTTAATTTAACCTTTAAAATTTTTTAAAAATAATTCTTCAGTATTTTTTTGAAGTTGTCCTCTAATAAATTAAAGTCAAATATGTCATCAATGATGTTGAATGATTTAGACAACCTATTAATAGGGTTGTTTTCTCCATAGTTTGTAGAATGGTGTTCAAGTGGCAAAAACTCATGGTTTCGAAATCTGCATGGCACATGAATTCGGGTCCCATTTGAAACGCGATATTTTAAAATGCGAATTATCAAAACGCGATATTTCAAAACGCGATAATTCAAAACGCGATACGGTAGAAAACGCGATATGGTACAAAACGGGAATTTTGGATCGGGTTATATCAGGTGGGTGAAGGGGAAATTTAATTTCATTTTATAGAAATTTAAAAATCGATAAGAGCGAGAGTATATAGGAGCGCTATCAGGCGGGTCACTGCGTTCCCGTCGCTTCGCAACGCACATTCTGTACCATTTCGCGTTTTGAAGTACCGCGTCTTGAAATATCGCGTTTTGTATACCATATCGCGTTTTATACCATATCGCGTTTTGAAATATCGCGTTTTATACCATATCGCGTTTTAAAATATCGCGTTTCAAGCGGATCCCCATGAATTGATATGTTTCCCAAGATGTAAGTTGAATCAGTGTGACCAAGCAAAACGTTACCAAGCAAAACGTTAAGAGAAGTCGTCTATATATTTAGCGTGCATATTTTGTAATCCGTGCTTGTTGAGTACGGGGTAAACCGAGCCGCATTTTCATGGTATGGTAAGTTGTGGTTGTAATCCCAGTCACTTTTCTTTAACAAGAAAATCAGAAACTTCTTTTGAATGATTTCAATTCTTTTAATGTGCACAGGATATTATGGATTCCACACCATTATACAGCGTATTCCAGTTGAGATCGAACGTAAGCGAAATAGAGTGAACATAAGGTTTTAATATAAAGGATGTTAGATTGTTTTGGATTTATTTTGATGTTTTCTTGAAATTGATCGAGATACCTGTATTTTGATTTGAAATAAATTTCAAATTTGTTACTATGTTGTAGAAACATAGTTTTGTCGGCTTCTAACCCGCTTTATAACATTTTGGCGTCGCTTTCGATTTCCGATTTTTTAACTTACTACATCTTTGATGTGAACACGACGACCATTCTCTTTACAATGGCTCCTGTCAGACAGCCTGCATTCGCAGTTCAATGGCTTCAATTTCAGCTCGAATTTTGTTCTTTAGATCTTTAATTGCTTGTGGATCATTGCTATTCACTTTAATTTCCAAAACAACTCAATGAAAATAATCTAACGGTGTCAAATCGCATGATCTTGGTGGCCAATTGACATTAAAATTTCTTGAAATAATGCAATCATCGAACTCGATGGTCAGAGCTGTCTTCAATTGTTGAGTTACTTGAATTTTGTAAGGATGCATGTGTAAATCCACAAGTAAAATTCGATGTAAAGATATCTTATGCTCTACGACCTGGAACTGACCCAGTTTCTTCAAAACGTTCAAAAATTTTGCGAATTCCAAGCTCATGTAGAACGTCCTTGTTGACCAAAATCATCACATAATTTGCGAAATGTTTTTTTACAGAACGACTAAGTTTGGAATACCAAAACGCGTTTGTTGTGTTGTAAACGAACACATGACTAAAAATTGCTTAGTTTTGACTTTTCATTTGTAAAAAAAATTTCGGGTTGCCACCGCATAATAAATATTTTTGTGAGCTTAAAAAACCAACAGAACCAACACCCTTTATATGCGGAATATCTCGAAAAAATATTCAAACCACACGAAAAACGAACACCGGAAACCGAAATATTAGCTGAAAAAGTTGTACCAGAAAACGAAAAATGCCTCTTCCTACACCAAACGAAGTGACGTCCCATTTAGTACATACCGCGTTTAAAATCATATTCGTATCCTGTTGATGCAGAGTAACTACCAAGCAATTATGATTCCGAAACATGTACAAGGTTAGTTTTGTAGTTACCTATTAATTATGTAATAAAAATAATGAAGTTGTTTGAAAAACTATTATAAAGCTAAACTACAGACTTTTAACCAGTTTTAGCACGAGGGGCATAACAAAAATGTATAAGGCGATACCGGTACCGAACTGCAGAAAATCAACGCGGGAATTTTCTACAGTAAAATTTGTTAGGGCCAGTTCTATACCACTGTACACAAAAGATCTTCGTGCATTGGAAAATAATGTTGTAACAGCGACTTTAGCTGACGAGATCGCTATCTTAGCTAACCAGAAAAAAGAATAAGGGATCGGCTCAAAATCCCGAATCACAAAATCCCAAATTATCAAAATTCCGACTTTCAAAATTACTTTGGTATATGTTTTAGCAAAATCGGGATTTTGATTTCGAGATTTTGAATTCGGGAAAACGAGCCCAATCCAAAGAATACATATTGAAATTACAATCAGCTGTTATTCAAACCAAAAAATTATGGCAAAAATTATCTTCAATTTCATTGGATGAGAAACGACACTTGCTACATTAAAAATGTCTCATCAATGAATTTTTAAAACCAATAAAAATAAAATGGCAATTACTTTCAAATCTTGAACGTGTTATTTATCAAGATTAATAAACTTTGTCGTACTATAAATTTTAAAATGTTGGTTTAGTTGTATGTACATTAACGATACCACAAATAGTTAATAAACTTTTAAAATGGAAATATTTGGAGTTGGCATTCCTCGTTGAGCTTTCAGTATAGAGAGGGTCTTTTAAAAATGCGTATAGTACGATATACATTAAGTACACAGCAAGGAGAAATAGCACACAATTATTAATTTACAATCCCCTTTGTTTTCTCAAACCGAAAATCAAACCTTTATCCCCCTATCAAATTTGTTTCTTTCTCTCCTATCAAAGGAACTTCATAAAAAAAAAATATTAAATATAAAAATATAAATAATTTTAGTAACCGCTGTAAATGACGTACTCCTCCAAACTGCAAAATACAAAAAAAAGTAATGATTGAGTGCGCGAAATGCGGGGGCCGTCTTACGCTCGTCATTTGTTATATCTTTTTAGAATGTTCATACTTTAATTAATTTTTTTGGAGAAAACAACTCATTCCGAGCTCGGTCGAATTGGCAGTATACACAATTTTTTATTGTATTATAATAACAATAACACTATATATAGCAGACGATTTTATTAATAGACCTACAACAATAAACCAAATCTGTAATAAAGCAAACAGAATAGCAAATTCGATCGAATACACTTGGCTGCCCTACTTGCGGATCACATTTTTTATTTTATTTTATTATCACCAATGCAACATTCGATTTTCTTCTTCAACTACGTCCTATTCAGATAATTTCAGTTTCTGAACTTCCTATGATAATGATAATCTAACTGTAAAAAAATATCTTCTACATTTATCTTCTTATTGTATTGTAAATAGTTGTCCGTATTCATTTCAAAAATAAAGAATTCCAGTAAAATTATAAAATAAAAATATTTGCATCATCTCAAATTCTTTTTTCTGTACGTCGCGCGTATATAAGACAAATCTGTCTTAAGGTTATACTTGTGTAATTTGAATTACGATAATTTAATCAGTGTCTTGGTTTCTTGTGTAGTTATAATCGCTTTTGTTAATCAAAATTATGGTGAATGTTAGTCATTGAAGTCCGTTTACTAATCTTTAGTATGGTCTTCAATTTCAACATGCTCATCGCATATTATTTACAAAGTATTTTTTCCATGTCTCTACGGTAAAGAGCTGCAGGAACCAAAACAAACTTGTAACCAACATAGTTTACATAACAAAAGTTGTCTATCACAGTTTATTAGGTTCGATTTAAGAAAAACTATTATTCTCTCCTGCTAATATTTTAACAAAGAAAAATAATAAACTAATTTTTTTTTGTTCTTGCTCGGCAGAACATGTACTAAAATTGGAACGATACAGAGAAGATTAGCACGGCTGCTGCGTAAGGATGGCACGCAAAATCGTGAAGCGTTCCACATTTTTCTGGCAAAGGAAAAATGGCTTTTAATTTTTATTTTCGTTGTAACGACAAGTAAATCTTTGATGTGCTTTTAATGTTGACTATTTTTTAGATTGCTTACTGCTTGCGCTATTTTCTACGAAAGAATTTATCTTGCTCAACAATATATCTCGAAACAGGTTAGCAATTGCAACGACAGACACGAATATCGATTGATTTGAGTTCTAAATCCTATTCAACGACTTGCTCACGCACCAATTATGTTAGAAGCTTTCGACGTGGTTTTATTTTAAGTTCGTGCAATCACCTCACGTAAACCTTGATCTTTCTCGATTGACCGAGATGTGTGGAATTGTCTCAGTTAGCTGGTTCTAGACAGTAAGATGCATACATTAATTTTTCGGTTGAGAAGGGTAAAGCTCCATTGAGCATGGCATAATATGTTCTGTGCAGTGCAATTTACATTAAATGAATATTCTTTGATGACAAAAATTAATAGATCATTTGAAATTTTTGCGAAGTAAGCTAAATTTATTTGAAATATCCAATTCGGTAGTTAATCTGACATTGAACAACAATGATCGTTTTCCGGAAATCATTGCCTTTGGGAAAGATATTTCGTGCTTGCCAAATCAAGGGTTAAATACTAATGGATTTTAGAGTAAGTTTTAATATAATTCAGATAACTATGGTTTCAGCAAATTCTAATGTAAGTTGTGGAATTACAGGAGGAATAAATTAATAAATGTTTATATTGTTTAGGAAGCCGGAAAATAATAATTTTGAATTTAATTCCAGAAAATCTACAGATACTTGTGAAATAATAATTCTTTGAAATATTATTTGTTGATTGTGTAGATTAGAATTATGTTGTCATTGTATTAATAACTATCGACTTTATCTATCTAGGTGTCTGTAAAAAATGCAAAAAAAATCTTCTCTTTTAAATTTTGTTTGTAGGTGAAGAAGTAAGAGAAGATGAAAAAAGCGAAAAGAAAAAAGAAATATTTTTTCCGCAGAAAAATGTTCAGTAGAATAATATTCATTTATTTCGAAGGGGAGATTTGTTTATAAAATGACCTGCTTTGATTGGGAATCTGGTGATTCAAAATTCCCTGCAGAAAACATGTATAAGCTCGCAGTCATATAAATTCGGCTTCTCTTGTTTAGTAGTTACGTTTAGAATATTTATATTTTATTTTTATTAGTTGTCCGATTTCAGTTGATGTGTAATGCTTATAGTTTAGTTAAAAGTGTTTTTCAGGTGGAGCTCGATATATATGGATAACAAATTATAATACCGAAAAATATCTAATTTGACTAAATAATGTCAGCATATAGTACACTCAAATCGAACTGAAAAAGCCTTTCTTTTACGAGGAAACGAAAACGATTTCTCGATCAGCAACAAAACGAATAAAACGCTCTATTTATATTATTCTTATGCTCAGATTGAGCGCAACTTTGTACGAAGGAAAGCCTAAAGCCCGTGCTCGCTATAATAAAACTAAAGTAATATTTTTAGTGTAAAAAACAAAACAATCGGATTGAAATTGAAGAAGGGTGTCCCTTAACGTGAAAAGGTTAAGGCAAATCAGACCAGGGGCGGGATTTTGTAACATCACAATTTTCGAAGTTCGATAAAATATCGATAGTTTCGAAAAGTCGGTATTTTGTATCATTATCGACGAGCGATATTTTCGATATTCCATCACTCAAGAAAATTCAAGTGATATGTGATAAGTTTAATGTGATACACTAAAATAATATTTTAAATTTAATTAAGTGGCGTTAAAATGAGTAGGTAATAAATACCCCGTACACACCAGTAGAATAAAAGTATGTAGCAAAAAAGTATGTTGGTGTAAACTCAAACTAAAATACTTTAATACTTTATCACGTACTATTTTGCTATTAAAGTATAATAGTTATCAAAAAGTATTGGTATTATAGTCGTGGTTTAACCTCTACTTTAATATTATAATACTTTAATTTCGTTTAACTTTTTTTCAAGTGGCCGGTAAAGACATTTTTATTTGGATATATATTTCCATTTGTGGTATTAAACAAAAAAAAATTATATTTGGTAAATAAAAAAGTAATATAGTATGGGTTTACACCGCTTGTGATGTAAACTACCGTATATAAATTTCGCTTATCTGTCGATATTCGTACAAAATACCTCCTTCCATCATTTTCGATTCGACTATCACTTTCGATAGTATCGAAAGTGATGTTACAAAATCCCGCCCCAGGAAAGACTACGAGGTGCGTGAGATTTTAAAAAATTAACAGTTATTAAGAATAATTGGATATCGAATATTTATAAAAATTCGTTGTATACACATTTTAATCTAGCGAATTATAACAAATAAAAATAGATCAAACAATTGTGTGAATTTATCTCAGTCTAGAAAACCAAATTTTCTGAGTAGTGTTGGGGTAAGAGCGTTTTGGTCCTTGCATTATTTTAATGGTATCTTGCAACATGAAGACGTATACATTTGAATTTTATAGTAGGAGCTTCTCGAAAAATCACTAGTTTGGGCCAAACATTAGTTGCTGCAAGACTCCAAATTGAGACATAGTAAATAGCCGAAATGCGAAATTGGTAATCGAAAACTCATTCTTAAAGAGAATGTAACTTTCGCAGCAACTATGAATCGATGGTATCAATTCCGTAACCTGTTAGTACAACTTTCGTTTAGCGTTTATATTTGTTAATACCAAAGTTGCTTGACGCAAAAATTAAAATGTAACGTTACTCGCGTCGTTACACTAATAACGAAAATTGCGTTACCGTAGTGGTAGTGTAACGAAACTATTTTGCGTTACTTTGCGGTATAACGTTACATTCTCTTTCGAAAAATAATATTTGTTTTTTTTTTATCATGGAAAACTGATTTAAGATGGCAGTATTTTTTACTTTAGTGTGGCCAGTAATTTCGATTATCTGTAAGTGTATCATATTGTACAAACATCTCATAGGGTAACTGATGATTATATATAGGCACCGTTGCACCAACTACGCACCTTGTTATTTCGAGCGATTCCGATAGTGAAGAATTGCTAGACAAACCATCTAACAAAGAAATTTATCGGTCATTAATACTATGAGATGTGCCCTGGGTGAAGCAGAGAATATAGAACGCCATGACGAATTAAACATAAAAAATAAAGTTTAACTGAAAATTACCGATTTTTTCTCAAAATTAATATTTTTTACAGTATTATGATTTTTCTAAATTTAGTTATTAAAATTATTAAAAATTTAAACAAAAATGGATTCTCGGCAAATTTTGATTTTTTTTTTCTTAATCCTATACCCAATTTTAAAAATATTTCGAAACAGAATTGTTTGTATCGAACAAATGGTTACAACTACCGCCGCGATTGCCCCTACGGCTGTCTGTTATAAACGAATTCTACTGTATTAGGAAATTATTCAGAGTTATTTCCGATAATTCGGGAATATTCCGGAAGTGGTATAAATTAAGAGAGTGATACGAACCGGATTTGACAGGGTAAATCCATAACAATATAAGTTAATTATTAAATTATATTTGATGCAACGAAACCGGAAAAATTCGCTGCTGTTACATACTATATAACGTTATTGTCAATTTTCATAATTCGTTACATTTACGCGTCACGTTCCGCGGATCTTTTGCGAGTAACCTTATTATTTCGATACGTTCCGTTAACATTAAGCAACACTGATTGATACATCACAAATGATTTTTGTTTTTAAATTTATTAGAAATCATTTTATTTAATAATTATGATTCTTGCAAAATAGTACAGAAAAACTGAAAAAATTAATAAGCAATAACGAAATCAGGGTTTTAAGGTGTTGCATACAATTTGCGGAATGAACATTTTACTTTTGAGCCAGTTGTAACTAATGTTATAACCCAACAATATACACTAGAGAGTAATTGTAAATTAAAATTCAGATTTTATTCTTTCTTTTTACTGTTTACCGAAACTGTTGGGAAAATACTATAAATACAGTCTTGGCCAAAAGTATTGAGCACCCATGATATCTTACAATTTTTTTGGGAGTATCAATTTGAAATAAATTGAAACAATTTTTATAGGTTCACATTACTATTTATTTATATAAAATTAACATTTTGTGGGTCCACCTTTTGCCTTAATTACGGCAGAAATTCTTTTGGGGGACAGAGCTTACAAGTTTTTTACATTCTGCAGGACGTATGGGACTCCATTTTTGATGCAGACAGCGTTTTAGTTCTTCTTTATTATTTATTGTGTAGCGCCTGACTCAGCGTTTTAATAAACTCTATAAATGTTCTATGAAGTTCGGGTCCGGCGACTGGGCAGGCCACTCCAAAACCTCAATGCCATTTTCTCGAAACCATGCCATTGTGCGGCCAGATTTGTGACATGGCGCGTTATCCTGCTACAATTTAACTCTATCTATGTTTGTATCACCAAAAAATCTTAAAAATGAAGGCAGCAACGCAGATTCTACTACATTTATGTTTTTTGAAGAGTTCATGTGACCCTCACACACGAACATTTCGCCAACTCCAGAATCAGTCATGCAGCCCCAGACCATTATGCTGCCCCCGCCGTGTTTTACGTTTAGTACCACACACTCTAGACTAAATGCTTCGCCTACCCGGCGACGCACAAAAGGTACACCAGGTGTACCAAAAATCTGAAATAAAGAAAATGTAGACTTCGGAAAACTAAAATATTTGTATCGATGAATTTTATTTTAAAATCAAATTATTTAATGCTATTAGGGCATAGAATTATCAACTTACTTCAAAGTTTGATTCGTCTGACCACACGATATTTGACCGATTTTCTTCGGTGAAACTTTGGTATTTTAAAGCCCTTTATACCGAGCCTTCTTGTTTTTCGGAGACAGGGTTTCTTCCTGGCTTTACAGCCTTTCAAACCAGCTTCTTGAAGCCTTCTACGATGGGTCTGGGATGGGTTTCTTAATTACTACTGACAACTCAGCAGCGAGGTTTGAACAAGTTTTTTTTCCTATTTTTTAAAGCTTGTCTCACTAACTTTCGAACGTCACGGTATGTGGTGATGCTTTTGCACCCGGTTCTGTACCTATTACTGTGTGATCCACTAGCGCTGAATCGCTCAATAGTATATTGAACAGATCGGCGTGAACATTTTACAGTTTTAGAAATCTCTACTAGTGATTTCCCTTGCTCATGCAGAAGCTGTATCTGCAAACGTTGTTCTAAACTTAACTCTTTTTGTTTCGGCATATTGCAATAATATCACTAAATTTAACAAATCAAATCACCAAAAGCGGACTATCACTGCATGTGATCACAATGAAAGAAAGTAGCGAACTGACGAATAAATACAAAATGAAAAAATAACAAATTTTATTGCACCAGATGGCTTATTGCTACACCTGCGGTGTGAGTCACCTCCTTTTTAGATGTCTAAAAAATAATAAACAAAGGGGTTGTTTTCTGTTATACTTATCGGGTACGCCCCAAATTTATAGGGTGCTCAATACTTTTGACCAAGGCTGTAAACTGGGGAAGTATGTAGATTGAGCATAAATTTGTGTTACAAAAATAGATTATTTGATTTATAATATTTTAAGATAAAATAATTCATAACAAATCCTTTCAACATAGTGTACATTTAAATTTAATTCGTTGAAAAGCAACTACTAGTATAGTAATTAGGATCCAGTCTCCGTTTCATGCTATGGGTGAGGATTTTTTAGTATGTCTATTGATATGTTGTTCCATTGATTCTGGAGTACTTCCCAAAAGGTGGTCACGTTGGTTCTTTTCTCCCTTTAAATTTTTGAATCCAAAATCAACCAGAGATGTTCTATTGGATTTAAATATGAAAAGAAGTGATTGCCCGGCCATTCCAATTTTTCAGGTATGTTTAGGACCGTTATCCTGTTGGAAAATAAATGACTCCAAACTAATTTTGTGAGGAGATTCATCAAAATTTGTGCCTAATAAATTGACATATGAGCGCCCAGTCATCCTTCCATCAACTTTCACTAAGTTTCCAATACCAGAGGAAACGAAGCAACCCCAAATCATTGTTCCACCATATTATACAGTAGGTATAATAAAGTTGGGTGTCACACGATCTGATTGGCGGTACCAAAACCTTTTGCGAATTTTTGAATTTTTCAAGTCAAATTTTGATTCATCCGACCAAACTTTGCCACCCCAAAATGGTTCGAGGCACCTCTGGTCATGATTTTTTTTGGAGATCATAGGTGATTTTTTTGCTATGAAATTTTTGAACCCCATTGATCTTAACTTTCTTCGGACAGTCCATACTGGACCTTCCATTTCCAAGCACTCCTTTAATTCTAGAGCCGGTGCAATTGGGACGGTATTTATTTTTCGTTTGATTAGTCTTTCCTATGGTGATTAGATTACTAATCACTGATTAGTAATTTTAGGTTTTCTTCCACCACCATACAACAATCTGACTGTACCAGTGTTCTGGCACTTTTCACATATTTTAAAGAAACCAGTGGCCCTATTCTGGTTTTCCTCAAGGATAAGGAATTGGGAATTAGTGATATGTTTCTATCAGTTGGGAATTTTTTATCCTCCAAAGTGTATTTTGGCGTTTTGGAGTTTTTTTTTTATTGGGAAAAAATAATTCCATTATATAGCAGTTTTGACGTTAATATTTAGCTCCATTATTTTTTTGAGGAATTGGCATAGATCGCAATAAGTACATATTTTAGTTTATAAAAACCCACATTCTACCAGAATATACATTTAGGAACGGGAAATAAATATTTGGGAATTAGTGCAAAAAATTTCCCAATTCGCCAGGAAAGCCAGAATAGGCGCCCAGGAATAGGTATTTCATATCTTGTTGCAATTTGATGGTAAATTTTACCAGCTTCGCTATCCCGAATAAAAAAAACACCGCACATCCTCTAATTTCCGAATAATAAATCTCTTGATATCTTGTTTCGATAAGCTTTCACAAAAAACAAGTAGAAACCATGCTACAAAATATTCGCGAATGTAAAGAAAATATGTAGGGCCAAGTTATACTTACACAAATTAATAAAAGTTGTTTTTTTAACTTTCAATTGCTCCCTTGCATGTGCATACTTCTCGGTGATTGATTTCACTAACCTAGTCGATTCGCAATTTTTAATTAATTTTTTCTTGAAATATTAGGTGGGAATTCCCCTTATTGTAAAACAAGAAAAATAAATAGTAAAATGGAAAAATATGGCAACTATTTTAAAAAATAATGAATGCATATAATTTATAAGTTTCAATGGTTCTCAAACAATTAAAAAATCATGTCTGCGATTCGCAAAGATCCTGAATCAATTAGTACATACTTGTAGACTAATTTTTAAATTTTTGTAAAGGGATAACATATCAAAACGAATGCTCTACAGAAGATAACATGATACTGATCACAATGTAAATGAACAGTGATAATTTTCTTTATTTCTTTAAAAGTTAACGCCTTTGCTAAGCGTTGAATTGCAACAACGTAAGTTTATGAACAACCATATTAGAACCAATTTGTAGGTAGTGTGTTCGTATATATTTGAAGGCCTCTAACACACTAACCCTTTTGGCTTTCGGTTATCTTGTAGTTTTTGAGTTGAAAAACGCCGATGGACAGACGGACATCTTAGATGGGCATATACGTTTATTTTACACTGTAAAGGTATAGAAGCTTAAAAACAAATAGTTCTCATACGAGTACCAAAAACAAGGTTGTCTTTTAATGTATAAATATACGATTTCATTAAACAGACAATTTGCTATTTAACATATAATCCGATACCAAAAAAAAAAAAAATCCGATACAAATCAATTTGTCCCACATTTTAAATCCATTTTCATTATCAAGAATACACCACTTCCTATTAAATCTTAGCATAATTAATTGCAATTAGAAAGTAAATTACGAAGAACACATGGAAATTTAATTTTTCGCTGCTATGCTAAATGTCAATGCCACGTATTAAACCACGAATTACAAATATTATATATCTAACTATGCCACATATGTACGAGTACATATATTATGTTGATGCTACACAAAATTTGATTACAAGACTGTCAACATAAATTTTAAAATTAAAAATCACGATAAAAGATTTTCCTCTTAATTTAATTATTTTACATCCGTTTAAAATTTTGTAATGTAAGTTTTAAAATAGATTTATCAATTAAGACAAAATAAAAAATTTAATTTAATCTAATTGAAATCGGCTTAATGGAATAGACCTAGTTTTAAAAGTGTTTCGATTTAAAAAATTAATACAATAAATACAAAATGCATCGAGTTTGGTAAGCGACTGTACTATTCTGCCAAATACAATTTTATTTACATATGTCAAAGATATAATGCTTACTATCATCGAGTTCATGATCGCATAACTATATAAAATATAACTCGTACAGTATATTTTCTAATTCCATAATTGGTTTTCAATATGAAGAGAAATTTCTTGGAAGGTGATGGTGCGCGCATACTCGAACGAAAAACGTTACTGTATACAAAATTTACAACGAAAAAAGTGTCAGTGCATGCAGTCAGTGTAATACGGAAATTACTTTTTTATTTATAAATAAATTATAAAATTAATTTATTAGTATAGTGTGCTATAATACATGAATGCCAAAATTAGCTTTAATTTTAGAAACGAAGTTTTTGTGAAGGTAAAATTAGAAGTATTGTGTTTAGAAATTATATCAAAAAAATTTATCGGTTTTGCCTTGAAGCTATAAAGCGCACACAAATTGGTTGGTTTGTATAACTTTTGTTTATTATTCGCGAAACCACCTCCGCTTACATGATAAAGCAAATATAACAAACAAAAGACAATTTATAATTTGAAAATCAATGATCATTAAGATTTTGCAAATTGCATTTTTAATCGACTATAGCATTACTGTTCGTTGGTACACATCTACAAAATTGTGACTAAATTCGTAAATCAAATTTTGATATATGAATTCTATACAGCCAAATTGTTTCTTGTTGAAATCCAAGGATAATCAAGATAAAATATATGAGTAATGAGCTATGTTTTTAAATTGCTTAATACATTCGAGTTGTATAAGTTGTGACAAACAGCATAAAATTCATGTTAACCATGTTTAGTGGAATCATGATCTCTTATATTGAGTTTAAGAGGTCATGTTCAATAGAAAGGAAGTTAGAAACTCTTACAATGACAAATCCACTTTACAACTTTTTATATAAAAAATCGTTTTCTTTATCCGATTTTGTGGCTACTGCTATAATCATAAGTCGATCGGTTCTAGTCGGATATTGATACCGGTCTAGAATGTGAGCTTCTACAATCCTACTGCGATCGTTTTTGAGAGACAGCCTCTAAAAAAATTAAAACCGACCCTCACAAGCATTCTAAAGCGTCTATATACGGCAAATGGTACAACACCGGAGGTGGCAGAAAAGGTCGTTTAGTTTTGCGTCCATCTGGAAAAGAAATTGTCTGCTAGAATTTCGGGTTTCATCTGGCACATGTTAGGATGCTAAAATAAATTGATTAAAATTAAGGAAATATGGAGTAATGCTAACCATCCGGAACCGCTGTTATTACACACCTAGATTTCCTGTTCACCAGAAGGTACAAGTGTTGTGTTAACTAACGTTGAGGTAATGAGTTTGCTTGCTAAAATGCACAGATTTTATTTAATCCGGAAGTCTTATCTTTCTTCTTGTTGCATGTTTTGTGACGTTGCCAACTCCGCAATTTAATAACCTTGCTTGCACTTTTAACCCTTTCGCTACGGATCTATAATTTCTACTCAATATCAAATTTTTGCTGCTCTATGGTGATCTACTATCACATCTGAACATAATCATTTTAACACATTTGGGGGGAACCGCATGGTATAGGTAGGGGGGTATGGTACATATTTGTACCAATCGTATTTTTATGACTTTAGTTTTCTTAGTTGAAGCTCCCAGACAATAATTTTGAATGCGAGTTTTAAATTTTCTCGTACTTTGTAACATTTTAGTGTTCCGGCAGATTTAGTTTAGTCATTGTGATTTTATTAGTATTTTTATTAGTATTCGATGGTTCTACAGGAAACCCTGTGAGAAGTTTGTTCGCGTTCGCGGTACGCGCCCAGTGTGACTAGACCTGTAGAGTTTCCGAAAGGGAAGTGATGACTAGAGAAAGGTATAACATAAAAAGCTGATCTTTAAAGTGATTGGAGGAAGGATGGATTAAACCAATAAAACTTCTTATGCCTTCTTTATCTTCATGATGATAAAAAGAGACCAAACAAGTAAGTTACTTATCTTTACTAACAAACTAATTACTTTTTCCACAAACCATGAATAGTCAAAATACTAACGGGGCTTAGAAAACTAGGGTACGTTGTATAACGGCAGTTTGATCTTGTAGTTCTTCTATTATTAGAACCTATAACATATCATTAATCTGTAGAATTAGAGAACCTCGTAGGATCAGGATATCTAGTCAATTCGGTCACCGCATCTTGCCTCAAGTTGATACAATTTTTGGGTGATTGAGTGATAAACGAATGCAGTAGTAGTAGATTGCATGTGCGTAAGTCATTCAGTTACTGCATCATCAAAGGAATGTATCAACTATGGGCGTGGGCATACACTCATGAAAATTACTATAAGAACAAAATTTGTTACTATCTCTTTCCTGAATTTACCGTAATCAAAATATTTTTGTATTTTTTTTTAACATGACGTATCGACAAGTTTGTTAAAACTCGTGTAAAGATTTTTTTATCTTTTGTGCTACATTTTAGTAGTGCATAGTGATGGGCAAAATCGGTGCTTTTGAGTATCGGTATCAACTGATACTTTCAATCCATTAACCTGATACTTTGCACCCGATACTTTGAACTGATTCGGTTCTTTACCTTACAACGTGAGTTATGTTTTTTTATACACTTATAAAAGTAAGTAGTACAGTATTCGCTCAATGAGAAACGTTAAAAAATTAATATCCAAACTATGATTATGATCTATTAAAATTAAGTGTTTAATAAATAACTAGTGCATCAAAGTCGATAAGAGCGGTTGGAAATAATTATAAGAACAAAATTTATTATATCGAAAAAATTATAATTAAAATTAAATTAAGGTAAATATATTAAATTAATTACTTTTAAATAAACTCAAAATATCTACATCTTCGGATGAAGAAATTTAAATGTCAGGCGCTGTTATGTTATAAAAAATATGTATACGTGTTTCTTATGTAGATATGCCTAAGGGAAAAGCTTTAACGCCAATTGAACAAGAAAAAATACAAATTTATCATGAGCAGGGCAGAACTTTTTGAGAAATAGCTCAACTTATGAATAAAAGTGTTTGTGTTGTGCACAACTGTATAAGATTGGGGTCAAATTATGGATAAAACAAACGATCCGGACGCCCATCATTACTGAGCGGTGCAAAAGAGAAATTAAGCGACTTGCAGTCAACAAGACCTTTTCATCGAGTGCCATAGTGCGTGAAATTCGTTTGCCGGTAACCAGTTGTCGTGTTCGTCAAATTCTTAATGCGGATTTAAACATAAAATACACAAAACGGGTGGCCCTTCCACGACTTCTATTGCGGCATAAAACAGCAAGACTTGCGGCATAAAACAGCTATACGGGAAGGTCACCAATATGTATAATTTCCACAAAAATGACGTCCAATAAATACGTTGAATTGTTAGACGATGTTTTAATCACATTTTGAGACGATTACATGCCGGAAGACTGGATTTTTCAACAGGATAATGTGTCCAGCCACAGTGCCAAAACGACAAAAAAAATTTTGAGTGAACGAAACATATCGATAATGGATTGGCCAGCATGCAGTCCCGATCTCAATCCACTTGAGAACGTTTGGGGGCTGCTTGCACAACGGGTATTTGCAAATGGGCGACAGTTCGACACAGTTTTAGAATTAAAGAATTTAATAAAATTGGAATGGTCAAAAATAGACGAATCTACCTTAAAAAGGTACATTGAAACAATGTCGCGAAGATTGCAGCAAGTGATAATAAAAAATGGAGGAAACATCACGTATTAAAGGAAAAAAAAACATTTTTCATTTTTAAACTTACTGTGTTCTTATATACATTTCCTTCGAACTTTTTATTTTTGCTTTAAATATGATACTGAAATCAAATGTTCCTATTATTTATTATTTTATGATTTATGAATACATTAAATACTGAATAGAATTATTTTTATTGGTTTTATATTATAAACTTATATAATACATTCAATGATTTCTTGTTCTTATAGTAATTTCCATGAGTGTACTAAATTGCATGTAGTATGTTAATACCAGCCTCCCGCTGCCCTGCGTTGTAAAATATCTATCATATCATGTCATATCACACAAACAATTTATAAAGGACGCAAAATAGTAGGAACAAATGGAAGCAATTATTGAAAAAATCTTTAATTCATGTTTATACATGTTTAAACTTTTAAGAGTATCAGTTTATCAGCTACTAATATTAAAAAAATTATTTTAGTTAAATTGATAGTATTGGCGTGTTATCATTATGGCTCCGACGAATTATAATTAAATTTTCAAAAATAAAATTTTATTTGGATTATAAAAATGGATTATCACAAAGAGTTCTGCGAAAAATATACAATCGCTAAATCGGTCATTACGAGGCTGATAAATAAATATAAAACAACAGGAACCGTCGAAACCCAACACAAAGGTGGCTGCTGCCCTTGCAAGACAACAAGTAACTAGGACCGTAGAGTCGTGTTCTTTAAAAAAAAACCCGTTTGATAGTGCGAAAGAAATTATTCGTGAGCTAGATCTAGACATTTCTTCAGATACGGTTCGTCGTCGTCTCTCCGATGCGGGATTAAAATGTTTCAGAGCTGCCAAGAAACCCTTCATCTCGGTGAAAAATAGAAAAGCCAGAATCAAATTTGCTAAGGAGCATAAAGACGGTACCATTCAACAATGGATCCGATTTTTGTGTCTGACGAAAGTAAATACGATTTAAACAGGATTAGACGGTACGTAGACCAATCGGAAAGCGTTTAAATTCTCGATGTACAGAAGGGACTGTAAAACACGGTTAATGCAAGGGTTTGCTGGTTTGGGGTTGTTTTTCGAGATTTTCTGAGTTGCGACCACTACACCGCCGTAACGGCATTATGAACCAGTTTGTATATCGAGACATTTTAGAGCACTAAATGTTGCCTTAAGGCGAAAATTCCATTACTGCGGTTTTTTGTGCAGAAACCCAGAAAGAGATAAAATCAAAAATCCCTATGTGTGTCAGCGGCGCAACAGTAAAATATTTTATACTTAAATTTTTTGTTGTTGTTACGGCTTGGTTGCTATAAATATAAATAAAAAAAACAAAACGAAGTATTTTTTATGGCAACAATAATGTCTCAGCAAATTTTAGTTTAGTAATATTTTTGTGGTGAGCACTTGGCTCATACATTTTATATGTTTGGTGGAGTGTGATATAAATCACGTTTACATGATAAATTTATAATTTATAAAATTTTTAATTTTTATTATTTACTCTGTATTACATAATTTTAATGCATGTGATATTATTTAGGTTATGTTACAAACGCGGTCAAATATTCCCCTAACTTTTTTTTGTATGTTAAATCATGGATATCTACAAAAAAAAAATGATGTTATGACCTGATTTGACAAAGTCCAGACCTAAACCCTGTCAAAAATTTGGGGAAGCAGGTCGACGATCAAGTAAGACTGCATAGAACATAACTTTATAGAAAGCTTCAAACCGCATATATTGAAATTTCGGAACAAACAATTAGCTCATCGAGTCAATGCCAAAAAGATGTTGGGAGGTTATCAAACATAATGGTTATGCCATTGGTTACTAATTTTCATATGTATAAACATGAACTAAAGACTTTTTTAATAATTGTTTCCATTGGTTCCTATTGTTTTACGTCCTTTATAAATTGTTTGGGTGTCCATTTTTTTTTTGTGTTATCATTTGTTTTGTATGTGGTAATTAGTCACAGTACACATAATGAAGGTAATATATTGCGCATCTGTCAAACAACAATGGCGGAACATAGAGACCTTTTTATAATAATATGTATACGTATGCATATGTACACGCCTAGTAAAGATTAAAAAATAGAAGTTACTTTCAATAAATAAAAAATTTATTTAATTCAAATACATTTATTTATGTAATTATTTTATTTAGTTTTCCTTTTTTGCATAGGATAGGTCTCTAACTTTCGCCATATTGAAAATTTTCCATAGCTGCGCAAAAATGAACGAAAATAGAACCAATGAATATATTACCTCTATTATGTGTACTGTGGTAATTAGTTTCTTTTTTTTCCTTTTTTGTTTTTTAAATGACATTGTGAAATTATTTATGTACATTTATTTGATGATGATGTATTATACCATCATTATTGCGAGTTCCTAATATTTTGCTGCATAGTGTAGATCTCGTTTACTGACCGAAAATTAGAAATTTTCACAGAAATTTTGCTACCAAGAAAAAAATATGGACTAATT
Source organism: Nephrotoma appendiculata (assembly GCA_947310385.1). Lineage (NCBI taxonomy): Eukaryota > Metazoa > Arthropoda > Insecta > Diptera > Tipulidae > Nephrotoma > Nephrotoma appendiculata. The sequence goes on along the minus strand of OX371224.1, from coordinate 154,954,286 downwards.
TGTTTGTCAGCACTTTAAAAAATCGGAAATCGGTTTAAAAAGATTTCAAAATTGTCTCTCTCTCTCTCTCTCTCTCTCTCTGACCTTCACATCCCATGAAGGGATTTCGCCGCCTGCACTAAGGCCCTCCATCCATCTCGATCCACCGCTCTCGTCCTCCAGTTTCGACATCCTAATGTTCGTAGATCTTGTTCGATGTCGACGCGCCAGCGTAGTCGGGGTCTTCCTCTACGACGTACTCCGGCTGGTTGTTGGTGGAACACTTTATTTATCATCCGTTGTTGGGGAGACCTTGTAATGTGGCCGAGCCATCTCACCCGATTGGATTTGATGAATCCGATAATATCGCTGCCTCCGAGGAGTTGCTTTATTTCGTGATTCATACGAATCCGATATTCGTTGTTCGCAACTTTAATTGGACCAAAGATTGAACGGGCAACCCTCCTTTCGAAGGTAGATAATAATCTACAATCGTTAGTGGTCATGGTCCAGCTCTCGCTTCCGAAAGCCAGCACAGGTCTGTCTTATAAGTGCTTTATAAAGTGCGAGCTTGCACGACTGCGATAGATGTTTCGATCGCAATAATTTTGATTTGGCGTAGAAAACTCGTTGTCCGGCAGCGATTCGGGCTTTTATTTCTGCCTGCATATCATTCGACGATGTTATAACTGACCCGAGGTATTTAAAGTTTTCGACGCTATCAAAGTTGTGGTCGCCAATTCCGAGATTTGCCGTAGAGATGTTCCTAGGTGTTACTAAATATTTGGTTTTACTGCTGTTCACCTCCAAACCAAGTCTTCTTGCGCAGCGATCGAGCGGTATGAAACTGTCTTTGATATCGCTAGGTCTTCGGCCAAGAAGCACGATATCATCTGCTTATCCAAGAATTTGGCCTGACTTATTAAATATACACCGCGAGGTTTCGATGTTGCTTTTCCAAACTACGTACTCAAGCGCCAGATTGAACAGCAAAGGCGCGAGTGCATCGCCCTGTCGAACACCAGATGTTAAATTGTCATAATGTTTTTATACTTGCTCACAAATTTGTGAGACCCACCTCAAAGTCAGCACTTATATTTTTCGGCTAGGTTTCCGCTGTAATTCTTCTATGTACTTAAGAATTTAAAGTAAAATACTTTTTTTTATATTCAGATTTAAAAACGACGTTTAATTATTTAAGATGAGTATGCATTACTTTTAGACACGTAAACTTATTGGTTTATTTTACAGGTTTTACTGTAATACTGTATCATGATATTCGATTTGTTTATTTATAATTTTTATTTTTGCAAAATACATTTCATTGCAACAATTCTAACAACACTTTTATCGATTTAACATTTAGCAATATCGCCCAATCAATAAATAGCAAATATTGTACTTCAACAAATATGGCAAGTAACAACATATTTTGTTTAAAAAACGTTACAAGTCAATACTAGATTGGTTTACGTTGTAATATACAGAGATGAATAAAATTTCATTAATTTTTGCCTTTTAATTAACAAAAGAGTTAAATAAAGCACACAACTTTACACTTATGTCATAATTACTTGAGTTGTATATGTATAACGTAGAAAGAAGTGGTTTAGTCATATGCGACGAACCTTCGTTAATTAGATGCAAAGTAAATAAAAAATACAGAATACAAATTTATATTAACAAAGCAAAATTATTGTATTTAAATCCATTTTCACTTATAAAACAAAATTTTTCATTGTACACCTTGCCGAGCGTTATATTCATTACCTCCCTAAGTAACACACATATTTAGGTTTCTTTTAAGTATAGTTAGTATGCATATCTAAACAAAATAACAACAAAATATTATGTTAATGCCTAGGTGACCATCTACCCTCGTTAATCGTTATACACACGATATGGTAAAATCTAAAATGTAATGTACACTAACTACCCCAGCACAGTTTCAGTTTAATAATAAATTATTCAATTTAACCTTTTTTGTACATGTTACGTAATTTCATAACACCCGTACAATGATCTTTGCGGTAGCAAAATACTATTTTATTTATGTATTAACGATTATTGTGTTCCCTCGTCCACATGTTTAACAAATAAATTTTGCTTAGAAACTCGTTGAAAAGAATTCATGGCCAATTTTCTCGATAAATGGGCGAACAAAAAATATTATTCGAAACTATTATCAATTACATGAATAAAATATAATTTTGTTATAAATTTATTGCAAAAAATTGTTTCGCTCCATTTCGCAATCTTGTCGTTGTCTATATTCGGTACGGTTCAAAGTCTCTCACGGCCTTGATATTGAGACAAATTTATGTAATGTTATTTGTGTATTGGATCAATTAAATTTAATGCATTAATTAAATTACACTGCTATTATATTAATGGTATTTTCTGAAAAGTGTAATCACCGGATGTACTATTTAACTGAGTTTTCGTAGAAATCTATCCCCAGATATCGTTGCAGCTAAACCAAACTATTTATTCCAAACAAAACATTTTTTAATGGTTTTTTAATGCAATTTACAAAAAAAAATTAAATTAATTTTCATTTGGAATGTTTGAAATAAAAATATTGATTTTCATGTTATATTAAATACAATGAATATTGATAATGTTGTTTATGTATATTCGGGAAGTTGTACAAAAGATCCTACATATATAACGGCTATATAGCAAGGAAAAAAGAAGGATTAAATATTAAAATGTGTATTATGTTTCAATGATTCACGGTAGTGTTATAAAGGGGGCTTGAACCTTTAACCGGATTAGCATAAATATAAAATAAGTTCCTCAGGATTGTTGATCTAAATTTTGTTCTTCGTGGATTACTCGCGTATTATTCAAATGGAAATCATTTTGTACTGCTACAATGAATTATATCTAAATAAAAAATCCTAAAATAAACACGTTCCGTACCCAACAAAACATACTCGAAATTCATTTGAAATTCATTTAACAAAAATACGCGGTTTTAAATCTAATGTTAAAGCGGTAATTTCCAATCTTGAGGTAAATAAACCGGTATATCAGCAGGTCTCTTTCATGGGTGTCCCCAATGAATTTAATTGCTGCGAATACTCGCGCATTGACTGTCGTCTAGTTTGACATCGAGGACTCATTGTATTTATTTATCAGAGATAATATTCTCTATAACGTTCCTTAATTTATCCCTACTAGTTTTAACCCGGTTTAAATAATTTGTGACTTGAAATTAAAATTTAAGAACAACCTATTTTCGTTCGTTCCATTTATCGTAGTCCAAATTTGTAAGATTCCGGCACAATTCATTAGTACGATATATTGTCGAGCTCCACACATAAAAGTAATCAGTTCTACCCGGTACTGATACCCGGTACCACACATAAAAGTAATCAAAACACCCGGTTCGGCTGCTGAACAATTTACAGAATTTAGTCTGCTCAATCAACTCGTTGACAAACCAACTACGTATCTCATGATACGACCGGTCAGTCTCCTTATCTTTTAGATTTTTTCTAACTATCATCCCCGACAAATACTCCGCTGTTGTGAATGCTCCTTTGGCTCTTACTGATCATGCTTTTGTATCAGCCAGGTTCCCAATTACCTCGTAAGTTTTGGAACGTACTCAACCAAGGCGTATGGCATTTTTTGACTAACTCGAATCTTATGAATGAATTCTTCAATTCATTTGACTGGGGATGAACAATTTCATTCCATCTTCATATAAGAAGACGAAAACTCGTAAAAATAAATGGTTTAATGGAAAATGCCAGTCAGCAATTTCCGCCAAAAATGGCGATCCATTTAAACTACATCAATTGCCTTTTCAGTTTAAAATTTTACTAGCTTTCGAATGGCCAGAAACAGAGCAAACGCCACAATAACTAGGGGCAAACTAGAATATGACCGTAAGGTTCGTGAAAGTATCAGAAGATTTCTGAGATCTGGTTAAAAAGAATTTTGCTGGTAAAATTGAACAAAATTTCTTTACTGAATTCCGTTGCAATTAGGGCGTGCAAATTTACCGAAAATTTCATTTATCGGTAAACTCTAATAATTAAAAAAAAAATCGGTTATTCGATAAAGCCTGGTAAAAAAATTGATTTTTGTATTTTTTGCTAAAAACAAATTGGTAATAACTACGTTTGCTTGCATCATATGAAATATAATTTGGATAAAAAAAATATTGGTTGTTTTATAAAAAAATAATTTAATTCATTATAAAGGGTTTTCCAATAAGAGGTTTCATTTTGAATAGCCTGCTATTTGGGCAGCTGTCAATTTTGATGCTGTCATCTTTTGACATTTGACAATTAAAAACTACGCCATTACTAAAAATGGTAGATACACGCTTCAACAACACATTGAAATTGTTAAAATCCACTATAAAAATGGTGAAAAATTTGCAGTCACAGTTCGCAAAACTAAAGCACTTTTGGGTCGCCGTGAAGCACCTTCTCCGCCATCAATAGTGAAACTGGTGGAAAAATTTGAGTTGTTGGGACAAGTTAGTGATGTGAAGAATCGAAACCATCGCTCAAGAACAACTGAGAATATTGCTGCTGTAGCCCGTAGTGTTGATGAAAACCCAGGTTTGTCGATTCCTCGTCGATCTTTGGAGCTAAACATTCCACAAACGACATTAAACCGTATTTTGCATAAAGACTTGCAAGACGGCACTACGTGCCACACAAGCAACGAAACAATCGCAATTTTGCAAAAAAAGTTTAATGACCGTGTTATTTCTGGAAGAGGTGATCACAATTGGCCACCGAGATCTTGTGATTTAACACCTTTAGACTTCTTTTTTTTTTGGGGCCACGTCAAAGATAAGGTCTATGCCAATGCTCCACAATCGATTCAAGACCTTAAAGATGGAATTGGTGTAGTTATCGAGGACATACAGCCGCAAATGTGCGAATTAGTCATGGAAAATTTCATGAAAAGGATATGGCATTAATATCATTAATTTCTCTTAAAAAATACTCGGTTTTTTTAATATCAAAATGAAACTTCGGAAATCCTATATTATGGTGTTCACATGTTCAGTATTGCTTAGTCCATAATAAAATTAAAAGTAAGAAAATAATTTAATTGAAGCCGCCGTTCCCTTTCAGTCTTCATCTTAAGTTTCTTATTAAAATAGCCTCGTAAAAAGCGAATGGTATATGTAATTTTGTATCGTTGAGACTTGATTGAATTTTTGTGACGATTTGGCCAGCAGTTGAAAAAGCCCTTTCAGATTCGACACTTGTTCCAAATTTGATGGTTAATAAATATTTGAACGATAGTTCCAAATATTTGCCTCTTACTTTTTCGATCTCAAATAAAGTTATTTCCCTTTTTACGGTTTTTCTAAAGTTGTAATATTAGTGGTAACATGTATTTTCACTGCATCTGAATATCTCAAATCTTTGTTTTTTTTTTGATTCGCAGGTGTAATCGTTCTGCTAGTAAAGAAGGTTTTTGTTCTTGTGTAGCGATTTCAAAATCTGAGAGATTATTTTAATCCAAATCTGTTAACCACGGTTCATCTGAAAATTTCAAATTTTGTGGGACTTCGAAATATTTTGATAACTTTGCTAATTTTTTCAATAACAACATTTAAATCTTTGTACGAGATATCAGTGGCATTATTAATCTGGCTTCAGCAATGTCAAAATTTTTATTATTCATCGTCAGACGAAGTGGTCGAGCAATCCACTTCGTCTGACGATGAATAATGAAAGTTAATAATTATTGAATTCAACTGGTTTTAGTATGAAAAAATTTACCGAATTACCGGTAAATTATAAAAATATATACCGGTGTTTCGATAGGGGAATTTGGTCGGTAAAACCGGTTAATCGTTTACCGGCTTTGCATGCCCTAGTTGAAATTACATCAAAGCTCCTTGGCACTTCAGAATATTAACAGTATATGTGACATGAATTCAATTAAGTTAGTTGAAGTAGATTTTCCTTTTAGAAAGCCATTCTGTACATGGATTCTGTTGCCTTTTTACAATTCAACTTGAATTTTACCGAAACGTCATTGTAGTGGTGTGCATATTGGTGTACGTGTTTTGTTTTGTGTTTTTGACGACATTTAAGAACACAAAATAATGTTAGGTACATAATTTGTGAATTTATTAAATTTCACAATATTATTTAAATTAATAATATATTATGTCGCTATTCCTATATAGTTTAATCTAATTCCTAGTAAATACATGAAAAAGTAATTTCATTTAAAAATTAAAAATATTTTTTTATGTATTTGTTCGTCTTCTATCATTTCCATATTTCTACTCAACAAACAAATAACAAAACAACACATCGATGCGATCAAGAGACACGATAATAAAAAAAAATATGAATTATGAAATATAAAAATTAATTTTATTTAAGTATATTCTTGATATAAATGAAAAATTCACAAAAAACATTTAATCGAATCTATTTTCTTATCATCTGTCATTTTTTCCTTTACTCGCGAGCAGAGGAATTGTATTGTTTCTCTACCGATAGTATCATTTATAAAATCGGGTCAACATTTTGGCGAAATTTCATGTGGATTTGACACACACACAATGATACAAAATGACAGCACACAATATTAAAAGTGTATTTTATACACTGTATACGTATACAAAATTCAACTTGAATTGAATTTGAAAACGCAACAGAATCCATACCCTGATTGGATGAGAATAGCGGTTTACCCTATAATGATACAAGTCACACTCTCAATAATGATTTCAAAATGTTTCGGTATGCAGGTTGAGTGAATGGTCAATAGTTAGAAATATTCGAATTACTACCATTTTTGAGGATAGGACTAATATTTGAGTATTATGGGTATATTCTGTTCGATGATCGTTTGCCATTTTTCTGGAAACTTGATAATTACACACCCATAAAACTATAGAAACTGAACCAGTGCAATTTCATAGAATAATCCTTGATGAACATGTTACCATTCAAAGAGTTTTGCTATGTCAGGGTTCTATGAGGCTCTCATCCAAACCAAGCCCTAATAATTGCTCACGAGCTGCCAAAGGTGCGAGAGACTTTGGCATGGTGAACCCAATTCCTTTTCGATTTGCGAATTCTAACCGTTATTTGTATTGCTCCATCTAGTTTGATCAGTTGTTAACAGCAAATATTTTATTGACAGTAAAGAAATTCTAAAATTTTGGGAATTAACTGTTTTAGATATGTAGTTAATTTTTGAACCTTCTAGATCCATGGCATCCAAGGCCCTAATTTTAAGTTTCGGGAGAATATAAATTAATATATGTTTATGATTTAGGTGTAGGAAAATCAACATAATTTTTATTACCAGCTTAAACTTATTTAGCAGGTCGATTTGTAAAACTAGGCTTATCGCTTTGCCAGTTTAAGTACGTAAAACTTTGTACTAATACCGGCGATTTGGTTTAAATTAAAAAATTTGTATCATATAATACAAAGTCCGTTTCTCCTATATTCCAAGTTTGAGAAACCCTGCACTCTGCCCTAATATTTGAACTCGACTAGGTGAAGTTGATTTTTGAACAAACTTAAATTACAGCGTGCAAAACAGATATAAATGTATGTAATGTACATGGAAAGAGAATTGATTATCGTCATCAGTTTGTTATTTTATTATATGACGTACATATTGAATGATACCCAGGTGGTTTTATAATACAATTACCAGCATAAAAACGATATGTGTAAGTATTCAAACTGTCATACTTCGTAGTCCCGCATATATCGGAAAATGTAAGGTTTATGTTAAACCGTAATATCCAATGCAGTATACATACTCGTTAATTGTATACGAAACCTCCTAACCTCTCCTCTACAAATAAAACACAATCGCTTTTCCTTATTTAGTTATCAAACAAACTTAAATAAATTTTGTTGATTGGAAAGTTTTCTGTATGTTTTCCGATTTTATTTGTATTGTTCTTCTTCTTTTCGAATCTCGATTATTTAAATATAGATTATCAATTAAATTTTTATTAAACACGGGTGACGCAAAAGTTCACATAAACTACTGGTTATTAAAATAGCAAAATTGTACATAGCACTACTAAAAGTATTCTCTTAAGTTTATACTCATATCGCGTCGTATACTTCATATGTGATCAATACGAGGGTCAAATTTATTGATCTATTTTGGCGCATCACTCTTATCTTATCTGTCGTACACGTCGTACTAAGCACACTATTGTGCCGATGAAAAGCAAACAAACTGTTGATGCATTTGATGCTATGTGCCTTATGGTCTTTGATATCGTGCGTTCGCTTGTTATATCCGAGATATGAATGTGTGTCGGTGTGAATTTAATTCGATTTAATTATTAACTATAAAACGAGTAACCTCGAGGAACGATTAATATTTTATATTTCACTAAAAATATTAAAAAATATATAAGAAGTAATTAAAGTAAAAATAGCGAAAGGCAATTTAGGATCAATTTGCAATTGGTGCTCGCGCGGCCGAACAATAAAACAAATTATAATTACAACAACAACAACAACAACTCAAGTCGATAAAATACAACATAAAACTGAGACACAATAGAGACATAACAGTGCGCGATTACAGAAGTTTGGAATTTGATATCAAACAAGCGACAGAGTCAATGAATTGATTGAATAAAATAAATACGTCACAAAAATGAAAATGAAATTTGATAGTTACACGAAGTACGTACGTATACTCATTTAAGTTTATCATACACCATGTACTATTATTTATTGTTCTGTTGTTTCTGGTTGAGTTACACAACCTAAATTGTGAACAGCTAAATTACATTAATGAGATTAATTGTTAAGCATAACAATAGAATGGAAATGGCCTTAACCTCTGTCGCCGTGCCGATTATACACAATGATGATGGATTCAAATTTTCAAGAATTGCATGAATCATTACAATGGTATTTATCGGTTACTCGTATGCGATTATGATAGAGTGCAGGCGTTAATATCATAAAGTTTATCTGCCAAAAAAAATATTTGTTGGTATGTATTTTCAAAAGTCATCGACTTGCAAAAAAGAATCGAGTGTTGTATAATCAATTAAAAACATTATTTATAGCGTAATTTTTGGGAATTTAATATAATTTAATGAGTCGTATCGCTCTTTAATGTTAATCGTATATATGGTAGCTGATATAAATTTGAAGTTATACCGGGTGGCTCTAATTAAGCTTGCTATTTGCTTGAAGTTTTGTATATATAGAAGAATAATCATCTCACGTAATTTTTCACCGCGATATCAAAATATTGTGATAAGATCTCAACTTCTTACTGTAAACATTAAAAATTAGCTTAGGTAAATATTAGTAGACATTAGTAAAAGACAAAAGGCTTGAATACTCTGAAATAACCAGTGATAACACTTTTCGAGCCGGGAGGATACCCGGAAAGAGAATAGGAAACCTTCTATATTGAGGCTTAGTTTTCGATTTTGTATTGAAATTAAATAATTTAATAATAAATACAGAAAAATATCACTGATTGAAGCCTAAACAGATTTTTGAGTAGTAGTATTGTACACAGATGACAATCATTTCAGAAGAATGAAACGGTAACACAACAAATTGGTTCACCAGCTAAAATATCAAAACATCTACATGTTATAGCGGATATAGAGATTGAGAAGTTTTGGTTAGTTTGCAGATTTTATTCAACATACTTCAAAATATATACCTATTATTTATATTTTAAAACAAATTGATTATTTTCTCGCTAGATGGCTTTAATGACATACTATACTGTGGGCAAAAAACGTAAGACTTAATTACGTGTATAATTTTAAAAAATTCTTTATTTATTTCTCCAAATCTATTTTGTCCCCCTCAAAGTAATCCCCTCGGCCTCAATACACTTGTACCAACAACAGTTGTTAAAGTCAATTTCCGGAATAGCCTCCAATGCGCGTAGCGATTCACGTTTAATGTCTTCAATTGAATCAAAACGATTTCCCCGGAGCGGTTGTTTGAGTTTGCTGAACAGCCAGAAGTCACACGGAGCTAAATCAGGCGAATGTGGTGGTTGCGGAACGATATGGGTGGAATTTTTGGCGAAAAAATCACGTAAAACCAATGCAGTATGAGAAGGTGTATTATCGTGGTGCAAAAACCAGAAGTTGTCATCTCATATTTCCGGCCTCTTTTTTACGAATAGCTTCGCGCAAACGACGCATAACACTCAAATAGTATTCTTTGTTGACAGTTTGGCCGGTCGGAAGGAATTCGGAGTGCACCACACCTCGATAATCGAAGAAAACTGTCAACATCACCTTGATTTTTGACTTGCTTTGACGTGTTTTTTTCCAATCCAAAACACTTGCTCGCGACATACAATTATCACCGAAGGCCTTTTGCAACATTCTGAACGTTTCGGCACCACAAAATTGATTCCGCACACAAAATTTAATGGAACTTCCTTGTTGAATAATTTCACTCATTGTAAAAATCGCCGAATGCACTTTTTGTACTTCAGAAAGACAAGCGTATACTAAACACAAATGATTATTTTGATGTGACATTTGGCACAGATGTCACTGATAATCATACTAACATAGAAAAAAATATTTCGATGAATGGTTTTCCGCGCGAAATTTAAATTAAAAAGTCTTACGTTTTTTTGCCCACAGTAGTACTTCAAAATATATATAATAGGTTGGGGAAAAATAAATCGATTATTTTCTCGCTGGATGGCTTTAAGGATGAAACACACCAAGCAGCAGCAGTGAGCAGCAAATTAAAATATTGGCTTATTCGCTTATGTAATGATACAAAATCATAGTTTGGGTGTAAATATACGTATTTTTATTAAAAGAAATCAAATATTTTGTAATTTTAATAGAAAAATTTAAATTTAAAAAAATTATATTGAATGAAGTTACATCTAAGGATCTATGAAAATTACAAAATATTTGATTTCTTTTATTGGAAATATGTATATTTACACTCAAACTATCATTTTGTATCATTACATAAGCAAATAAGCCAATATTTAAATTTGCTACTCGCTACTGCTGCTTGGTGTGTTTCATTCTTTAGTAACATATACCTCGTGATGCATTTATCGCAGTATGCCATACTTGTACTCCTAGGAAAGGGGATTCATGAATTAAAATACTTATTTTGTCATTGTTGTGATTGGTCGGTTCAGTTGTTCTTGTTAGTTATAGCGTGTCAAAGATGGAGGTAAACAAAGAGAAAATTCGCTGTATTTTACAATTTTGTTTCGATAAAGGTGAAAACGCAAGATAGGAGGCTGAAATAGTGAATGGTGTCTATGGTTACGAATGGTGGAAATAGTGACTGGTGTCTATACTGTCGCACCCAATCAAGCGCAATTTTGGTTTTGTCGTTTTCGTTTCGGTAATTTCGATATCAAAGATGCATACCACACACTGAAAGGCCTATCGTCGAAAATGTTGATAAAATCCTGCAAATTATCGAAGTAGACCTGCATGCGAGCTGTCGTAACACCGCCAGGAGCTGAAGATGGAATATAAAACAGTTTTAAACCATTTGCATAACGCTGACTTCAAAAAGAACCCCGGTGTTTGGGTGTCGCATGAGTTAACGCAAACAAACTTGATGGACTGTGTTTTCATCTGCGAATCATTGACCAAACGGAACGGAATCGATTCATTTCTGAAGCGGATGTTGACTGATGACGAGAAATGGGTCACATACGACAATGTCAAGCGGAAAAGATCATGGTTGAAAGCCGGCGAATAGGCACAAACGGTGGCCAAACCAGGATTGACTGACAGGAATATTTTGCTTTATGTTTGGTGGGATTGGTAAGAAATCATCTACTATGAGCTGCTACCTAATGACCAAACGCTCAATTCGGGCCTCTACTGCTAGCATTTGGACCGACTGAAGGCAGTAATCGACCAGAAGCGGACACAATTAGCCAATGGAAGAGGCGTCGTGTTCCACCAAGACAACGCCAGGGCTCACACGTCGATGATGACCCGCCAGACGCTTAGGGACCTTGGTTGGAAGGTTATTCATCTTTTTTTGTCCATAGCCAACACTCTTGGTGGTGTAAAAATGACCTCAAGAGTGGGCTCGTGAAAACCGGCTGACTCAGTTTTTTGCTAAACAACGCTTTTGGGATAGCGGCATAATAAAATTGCCTTCTAAAAGCCAATGAGTTATCGAAAAAACGGCACATATTAAAGCCAAATTAATGATTGAAGCCATAAAGCCGTGAAATAAACGTAAAAATAATGGATTTATTTTTACCCAACCTAATATTAGGCGAAACTTCCAAATCATCGATACATACGAATGGTCTCCAAAATTAGTCAGATAAATTATTCCATGAAAAATTAGGTTGTCGATTAAAATTGTAACGCAGATAGCTCCATGTTGAATTATTTATTTTTATAGCAAAATATTTAAAATTTATTTTAGTCAAAATATTTTGTATGTGAGTTTGTTTAACAACAAATAAAAATAATTGATGAAATGTTAAAAATTTAACTTATTTTTATCGTACCTACCCTGAAGGTAAAAATGCTAAACAGTTTCTATACATATTTTAATACGACAAAAAAACCAATTTCGCTAATTAAACTGTGTACTACAAAATAAAATTGTTTTAAATTCCATTTCATTAATCCCGCTTATATCTATTTTTCAAAGTCAAGATAAATTAGGTTGTTCGATTTAAAATCGAAATCTGTGAATCCAAACGAAATTTGAAATAATTTATTTGTTTTGAAATTGTGGGATATTTCCACAAAATTCGTTTGTTCTGCTAATGGTTGATGCTCATCGTAGGAAACCAGTGATTTTATGCATAAAACAGTAACCTTGGCATTATTATTAAGCAACTTTATGCCAAGTAATTGCAACGCATAAATGCCTGCGTTGTTATTTTAATTGTTGCATCGATACAAATGTGGTGGCAGTATTGGAAAGAATAGATCAAATTAATGACAATATAAAATACTTCGCTCAAAATCTCCTCTTCAACTCCTACACCACTGTTCAACTATTCAATATGATTTACAGTGGTGTGCAATATAATATGTAATTCTATGAAATTTTTAAATAATACATTTTTTTTAACAAAATCATCAATGTCAAAAATTGAAACATGTTTTTTTTAATTTGTAGAAAACAAAACATTTATTACATTATCACTTTATTGTGATCACAGATCGAACTATCGTGTTCAATTTTAATTCATTAACGCCATCTGTGCAAATTAATAGGGAAATTTACGCAATCTTGTTAAAAAATAGTTATTCGTTGGAATAATTTGATTTTTACATAAAGATTTAATATTTGGTGATGTACTCGTTATTTTTAAGCACCACATTACATCGCCGCTCCTTAGAATCTACCAGTGATTGACATCTTTCAACTGGGATACTACATCAACCTTTTTGAACGTTTTCTCAACATTCATTTACAGTTTTTGGCCTCGGCAATTTACTTAAACCACGTTTTATCACACTCCACAGGTTTTCTATTGGATTTAGATCGGGAGATTGGGCTGGCCATTTCATTTCATTAATTTTATGTGCAGCAAACCAGACTTTTACCACATTCGCCGTGTGCTTCGGATCATTGTCCTGCTAAAACACCAAGCGAAGGGGCATGTTTGCATCAGCATACGGAAGCATGGTATCTCTTAAATGTTCTTGATATAAATTTTTTTATCAAGATTTTCGATAGGCCCTACATAACTATACGAGAAACACCCTCATAGCATAATGTTTCCTCCGTCATGTTTGACAGTTTTAACTGTACAGCGCGAGTTGAACTTTTTTAGTTTTGGGTCGTCGGACATATTGTTTGGTGCAATCCGATTCGAAAAAATGAATTTTTGTTTTATCTGACCATAATACGTTCCGCCATTTTGTTATGGGCTAATCCAAATGGTCTTGTATGGTGTTGTAGGGTCTATATGCTGGGTCTACGGAAAGCTTGGTAAAAAATATTATATGGAGGACTTCTAAGGAATACCATGCTTTCGTATGCTGAAGAAAACATGCCCCTCCGCTGGGTGTTTTAGCAGGACAATGATCCGAAGCACACAGCGAATGTGGTAAATGACTGGTTTACTGCAAATAAAATTAATGTAATGAAATGGCCAGCCCAGTCCCCCGATCTACATCCAATAGAAAACCGCTAGGCTGAGTTAAAACGTGGTTTAAGTAAATTGCCGAGGCCAAAAACTGTAAATGAATGTTGAGAAAACGTTCAAAAAGGTTGATGGAGTATCCCAGTTGAAAGATGTCAATCACTAGTAGATTTTAAGGAGTGGTGATGTAATGTGGTGCTTAAAAATAACGAGTACATCACCAAAGATTAAATCTTTATGTAAAAATCAAATTATTCCAACGAATAACTATTTTTAACAAGATTGCGTAAATTTCCCTATTAATTTGCACAGATGGCGTTAATGAATTAAAATTGAACACGATAGTTCGATCTGTGATCACAATAAAGTGATAATGTAATAAATGTTTTGTTTTCTACAGGAGACTGTCAATTAAAAAAAATATGTTTCAATTTTTGATATTGATGATTTTGTTAAAAAAATGTATTATTTAAAAATTTTATAGAATTACCTATTATATTGCACACCACTGTATGTTCAACTATTCAAAGTAGCATAATTCCGAAAGCAGAAAATTGCTGCTGTTTTCCTTGACCTTCAGAAGGTATTTGATACTGATATAGCCATCATCTTCATCAGTAAAATGGAGAGTATTGGAATAAATGGAGTAGCACTGAACTGGATATCTTCATTTCTGTCATGTCGAAAACAACGGGTTAGTATAGCTAACAACAATTCCGGTCCACTGACAATTCGCTGCGGCGTCCGTCAGGGTAGTATTCTTGGACCTGTACTGTTTCTGATATTTATAAATGATATAGTAATGCTACCACTTGCCGGGAAAATATTTCTACATGTTGACGATATAGCAATTGTATTCGTATATCGTAGCTCCCACCAACGAAGTGATGCAAGAATCAATCAATTCTGATTTAGGGATTATTGCTAAATGGTTAAATAACAATAAACTACTACTGAATGTCCGAAAATCTAAATAAATGTTGTTTTACAGAAGTTTGCCTTTAAGTATTTGCTATGAGGGTTACAGTTTGGAATGCATCGAATCTTTTATATAAATATCTCGGAGTAACACTTGATAATAAGATGAAATTTACTGTTCATATACTGACGTGGTTGAACGAAAATTGTCGTCAATTGCTGGGATATTAGAAGAATCTCAAAGTATTTAAGTGATAGCATGAGAAATAAAGTATTCTATGCACTGTTTAACAGTAATCTAATATATGAGATTGTAATACGGGGATCTCTAAATAAAAGCAAAATTGCTGAACTACAAATGATTCAAAACAGTGCTATAAAAAACCTTTACAATTTGGATAAACGTCAGTGAACGAAATTGATACATGAGCGATACCACTTGCTTCCAATATGTTTAATTTACCAACATAAATTACTGCCAAATTCACACTAACACTAAGTTCACATCCAATGCTGGTACGCAAGCATATGAAACCCGAATAAAAAACACATGCAATTAAAGCAGATTCATCATATACGCATCCATAAAAGCTTACAACAGATTACCAATAGAGATGAAATCATTGGACAAACACAGCTCAAAGTCGCCAAAACAGTTCATTTTAATGGAAATGTAAATCTTCTTTTTTATCTTTTTCTTTTTTTACTTGACTGTTAAATATCAATTATCATTATAAATTTAATTTACTTTTCTACAGTTTAATTTTTAAGATTTGATTATTTAATTTAATTGTTATTTCATTTTTAATTATTTATAAACGAAATCTGCATGTTGTCGCCGTGCTTATTATTCATAATTACCTTTTAAACCATGTATATCATGTCAGTAATTTTATGTATCTGTATTAAATATTGCAATGACTTTCATTGATTATATCATTGGGCTTAATAAAATAAAAAGGAAAAAAAAGATGCCACTGCAATCAAAACCAGCATATCGCAGCTAAAATCGGAAATCAACGAACAGATGTGCTGCAAAAACTAGTCGAATATAACCACTTCATTGGAAATCTTAATAGTGATCCTGCATTTTAAAGCTGAATTCAAATTTTAAAATACAAAAAGCATCGGTAACCAATCTAAGTTATGATCAGATGGACTTTCCGGTGGAAACGGAGATCTAAGATCTTGAAGAAAATATAGATTCATTTAAATCCTTATTTATCTAATCTTCGTAAAGCAATTACCATCATTAGGGATGCTTGTGACAACTGCTACAAATTATATTAGAGGAGATTTCTAATAAAATATATTATTACAATGAACCGCAAATAATATCGAAGTTAAAAGCTAAACACTAATGGTCGATATAGCCATGTTCGATAAACTGAACAAATGTATGCTGGAGTATTATTTAAAGAAAAATGATCTTGATCTTAAGATGCATTATAAAAATGCGATTAATACAGTAACTAAATTGTGTTATGTTCAGAATAAATATATCGTGGTCACATCAAAACAAAACCATGTGCAGTAGTGATCTGGTTGAGCTTATGCGACTTCATATTTGTATTAAATCCACGAACATCTGAAACATTCTAACTGGACTTACATGTATCTTCCAGTATTAACCGTTTAAATAAAGTAACTAATTTCGATACCGGCACAACCGGTTCAAACATCAAATGGGTATTAAACAAAACAATTAACGGCATGGTTAATTATAAACTGGCCTTGTCATCAACATAGATTAGAGACAAGTTCACAGGTGTCGAATAACACCAATTCAATAAGGGATATTTTAAATTTTATGAATTCC
Organism: Nephrotoma appendiculata; assembly: GCA_947310385.1. Taxonomy (NCBI): domain Eukaryota; kingdom Metazoa; phylum Arthropoda; class Insecta; order Diptera; family Tipulidae; genus Nephrotoma; species Nephrotoma appendiculata. The sequence goes on along the minus strand of OX371224.1, from coordinate 154,937,476 downwards.
CCCGATATCTTCGAAACTAATCAACTTTAGGAGCTGTCGAACAAATCAATTGAGAGCCGTCCGTTTTCTGCCATTTCACTCTCCTTAATTAAAATTTTCGTTTATGATAATCAGAACAAAACATATATTGAAGACCTATATCTGGAGATCAATGAGGATCTGACGGTGTTGTCTTAGGCCAATTTGACTTCATGAATAACTGTATTACCACAATAAGAACATATGCCTTCTGCTTGAATGTCACTGAAATAATGTTACAAATTTGTTTACAGATCAATAAATGCAAGCGGGTTATTATATGAAGGAGTATCGGGCTCCGGTAAATCAACATGGATTTTAAACTCATACGTGATGGGAAAGGGTCTCGACCGCCCAAAACATGTCAACAGGGTTTATTTTGATGCTAATAAGTATACAACCAGCTCCAAACAGCCCAACATAACATATAAATGTCATGAGAATTATATTATCATCAATTTAATACTGCTAGCCTCAATAGAAGATCAGTCACTTTTAACAAAGGCGTAACCATCATTGACATTCCAATTATGTCGGAAAAGGCGTACTTAACCTTTACTAAATCAGATAAGAAACAATTAATCAAAAATTCAAACTGCCTTCAGTAAAATTTTGACCATTCATGAGGCTCATGAATTAACGTTCAAAAGGGTTATTTGTGTGCGATTATCTCAAAAGAAAAAAAAATGTGCAGAGCTTACCACATGCCGTAGTTGCACTAACTAGGCACACACTCAAATTTAGTTACTTTTCACCGATTGAAGGGGATTCATTGCATTTACTAATAAGAACTGTATTAAATGCAGGTTAAGAGAATCTCATCTATAACTTACAAGATGACAGAGCTGAACAATCAAATAACGTCTGGAGAGTAATAAGTTAACGTTATTACCAAAATGTCTTCTAAAGCTGCTGGATTTCACAACTTTATACTTAAAACAATGTTTCCAATCTATATCATATGTGAGAGACATCATTTACCAGTGCGATCTAAACAATATCTATTACCTGATCATTATCTGATCGATGATCAGCTGACATATCATTATATGAAGCGGATTATTTGGAGTTACTGATCATTCAATCGAACGTGTCTTTGTCAAAATAACAATATTAACAAAAAGTCATTCGAATCACCGATAATTATGGAAATAAACAGTGTTGCGGATCCATCCGATGTTATCTTGATCACCGGCGATTTTAATTTTCCTGTTTTGGACGCATCACGATGAAGTAGACGGACTTCTACCTGTAAGTGTGGGCTCAGGATGCCGAGTGCTTGTTTATCGACACCATTTTTGAAATAAATGTAAGCCAAATATGTCGGATAAAAAATTACCGAGACAAAAATTTAGACTTGATATTTACAAACGAACTTGCCATGTTTGAAATTCAAGAATCACCGTCGCATTCGTTACTAATAATGATCACCATGAATCTATTGAACTATTTGTGCAAAGCGATCTGGATCAGGTTGATGGATATGGCAGATAAAAACAACCTATAGAGATGTATTTTGAGCAGATAAACTGGGAGAATTAATAAGCAGCGACATTTTTCCAGCTCTCTAGAATGTTTTCCATTTACATGTCCCTACTGCACTTACTAAATCAAAAGAGAATCAGTTCTATTTAAAAGAATGCAAGAATAAGTTTGCAATAAGTAACTAATATTTCGAAAGTTATTTTGAGATGAAATACCGCAATTACATCAGCAATATTACTGCAAAAATAAAAAAGATTCGAAACATTTATGGGCTTTATTTAAAACAAAACGTAACTTCACGTTTTGTTTTAAATAAAGTTCAGAAATGTTTCGAATCTTTTTTATTTTTGCAGTAATATTGCTGATGTAATTGCGGTATTTATTCTTCACATTTGAATTTTTAGTTATTCTTCACATTTGATGTTTAATGGAGAAAAATCCTGCGACCTTCAAACTATATCATATATGTTTGCCGATTTCTTTCAATCACCCTATAAGCAGGAAGACATTCATAAATATAAATTTAAACAATGACGATAGCACGATCTGCAATTACGCTCCACATTTCAGATGAAGATTTCTTGCTCTGGAAACGTTCGAAGACGAGTGCGGACCGGATGGCATTCCAGCTTCACTGCTAAAAGGTTATGCAAATTTGATAATTCCATTATGCTAGTCATTCAAACTAGCGGAGTTGAAGAGTGGTCTCTGGAGCAAGAAATGATGTTGATGTCGTTTATACAGACTTTGTCAAAACCTTCGATTCTAACAGCCATTGCAAAACTTTAGAGCATATATTCAAATTTGGCTTCACCAACCAATTTGTACCTTGGTTTAAATCATATTTAATTGATCTGATTCTATATATTGAACTGATAAATAAGAGATCAAAGTAAATTCAAGCTGCTTCAAGGTTACGTTCGTTGAACATATGTGTTATACCAAACACTTAGAAAGTGCCTTGCTAGAGCAAATTCAATGCTTGGTTTCATTACACGGTGGACGAGAGATGTACAATTGTTCAAACAATTAAAACCTTCTATAGTACTTACGTCAGACCACAACTGGAATATGCTGTCAAGTCAACGTGTGATGTCCCTTTTACCAAGTACATGTCCAACGCATTGAAAATGGTCAAAAAGTTTTTACGGTACCTACATTGGAAAGATAGATGAGATTACGATTAAAATTTGCCGTACCACATTAATGGCTGGCTGGCTGCAAAACTTACATCTCGACGCTCCAAAACAAACGGGAATGCACCATCTTTACTAGAATTGGTTAACATTAAAGCACCAAGTAGAAAATTAAAAAAAATGCGACTTACTTCAACTAGGCCTACATAATACCAACTACGCCGCAAATGAGCCAATCAATATGATGTGGAAGGCCTTTAACAACATTGACCACTTATTTGATTTTTGCAAAGGACAGCTTTGGACGTAGGTTAAAGCGGTTTTGAAACTGCAAGGTTAGTGAGAGTACTGTAAATTTCTTATTACTTCTGACGTGCGAAACTGCAAGCTTAATAATATTCACAATTATTAAAAATTGACATGTTTGAATTAAGCTGCCATTTTTGTTGATTACTGGCAAATAGCAAATTTATAGGGATATATTAAGAAATAAACCCCGGATTTTAAATGGATGAATGACGCGGAAAACAACAACAAATACATAATTAATAATTATAGCACAATAAGCAAGTTTATGCTTAAACTACTTAAACCGATTCAAGATAATATTAAAGAATATATTTCGGTCTACCTAGTTTATTTTATCCATACACAAAACTCTCGTGTTGAGTATTTTTTGATTCCATTTGGTACAACAAACTTTGCCGACCAATAAAAACCGCGGGTCATACTAAGTCGGATACCACATGCCCTCCTAATTTATCATAATTAATGAAAAATTCAACATTAAAAGCGATGAGCATTTTGCTACATTACGTACTAATGTAACTGGCAACTAGGTTTGTTATTCCTCACCTCATTAATTGCAAAAAAAAAAATATTATTTATATGTTGCTGGGTTAGGCCAACCATAAATAATCGAAACAAATAAATGTATCATAGATCAAATTACTGGTTAATTTACGTAATGTATGATGTAAGACTCTGTACAGAGAATTGCTTTTAAATTTTAATGTGTTTTTATTGTATAAAGAAGATTTTGAGAATTTTATTTGCGTGGTTAATCAAGCAGTTACATGGGCTTCTTTGCATCTCGCCAATACAATCTTCTTCGTTTATGGGAAGGTGGATTGCTGCTTTCTCTTCGTAAAGGGGTATAAATCAAAAAGTGTTGGCTTCTCCGATGAGACCAAACAACTGCATTGTCTGTCAGCTTAATCAGTAAGTATTTGAAAATAAGCTGGGCCATACATAATTTGCCACACAACATATAACACACAATTACGAGAAGGCTCTCCATTTTTTAAAATTTATTATTCCCTGTGCGTGATGTGTAAACTGATGTAAGCCAATTCTTAGCAAACATTAGTTACTAATGTCTAAGCCAAAACTAACCAATGCTTTGAACATAGAAACATTTAAAACGAGATAAAATCTTACAGTTTTTATCAATCAGTGATAAAAACCCTCGAAATTGAAATGTTAAACACTTTTTAACAAACATCAAAATAATCAATTTATTCATCAATTATAGTATTCGAATTTAATTGATCAACCTTTTTAAATATTATTATCATCGGAACTGACCTTGTACGATATGCGGCTGAGATAATTTTTCTACAAACCATGAAGCGATTCTACAAGAAAACAATCGAACTCTGTCTTCATCGCCTTTGATTTTTACAAAACTTGCGGAAAATGATCTCTATATTCAAAAAACACGCACAATGATTTTTGATTTTTTTCGACACAGAATTTTTGAACAGACCGTTTTAAGGTTTGAAGCCTTCTAGACCGCCAAACAAGAATATACAAATATGATTTTTGGTTTAAAATGCTACTAATTGTATCCATTATCCTATTTTATCAAGTTTCATTGTAAAACAAAATGAAAATTCCTTTTTCAAGTATGAAGCCCTCTCGTGGCTTAAATAGGTCGACAACAAAAAATGAGTAGCTGTGCCGAAACTTTAAACTAATAACTTTTTGAATGTAACACTTAACAATAGCAAACAAATAAACCAAAATATATAATAAAATGGGTCATAAAATTTCTTTTACATATCGTTTTTTTAAGTGACGGGGCGACCCATATTTTTTAGAGCGTTTGTCTAAGTTTTCTTAGGCAAAATTAGGAAAAAAAGGAATTTTCGAAAAATCGTATCTCAAAAACGAGAAGTACTTTATAACAATATTTTTTTATTTGTTTAGTCTTTATAAGCCTTTTAACATTGGTATTTCCGAAAACCTACTAACCACGTGCGCCCCTATTAAAAAATATAATGCTGCAAAAACAAACAAAAACCTTTTTCCTGGTTTTTAATTTAGAGAACATCCTTTCCCAAGTTACATAAACATGGAGGGATGTCGCGAGGTCAACACGGATACAACCGAATATAAAATTTTTATTAAAAACCAAACCTATCAATAAAAATCGCGACGACGATTCGGGTTTGCGAGAAGTTCTGATAAGAATGCTCATATCATTCGTTGGGAATAATTGTTTCGTCCGAAAATCGAGGAACCTCTATAAAACATTTTGTCAAAAAAAAAAACAACAAAAATTGAGTCTGCTATCGAATTTTTGTTTAGATTTTTTACAATGGGGTTCATCAAATTTTACGTTGGAGGGAGTGTTTTTCCTCAATGAATCATCTGTCTGTTTGATGACGTCATAAGGGAACATACTTATACGCAAGCCATCAAAGACGAATGTAACGAAAAAAGGAGCATCATAAGGAAGGCTAGAGGATTCTAGATATGTATTTCAGTATGGAGATTAATCTACCCAACCCCCTCTTGCAAATACACTGGACCACAAATCTAAACCACCACCAGAAATTTATCTAAAATTTAGATCCATTTTTGTCCTAGGCCGTTAATTCGATTTGAATGATTTTTTAGTTTTGTAGAACAAGGACAAATGCTTGAGAATGCTGCCAAATTAACGGATCTTTTTTAATTTGATGTTCTACCTTTTTTACAGGGTTAGAAAACAATGTTTTAAATACAAAATCAAAACACGTTGTGATTTATCAAAAAAACTGCTGCTATAACGAAACTCAGTTGTATGACTATTTTTTCTGATTCTCGTTCTTGAATCGCATCGTCATCTTAATTATTGTTGAAGTTATACCAGGTGAAAAAAAAGTCTTAATTTTAATCAAATCTCGTAACAGTGCTTGATGGTTTTTAACGAGCAGGAGATACATGGAAGAAATTTTGTCCGAATATGTTGTTCCATGCGCGCATAGCTGTAATAACTATTGATAGTCTAAACAATGTAAATATTGAAACCCTAAAGTGCCCTGCTGGAAGACTAGACTTAAAACCCACACGAGCACTTATGGGATATGACTGGAAGGCAGCTGGGAAACCGTCCATTTTTTTTAAGTAATTTTCTTTTTTGCTAATTTTTGCTTGAAAATTTAATTAACTGATGCCTGAAGTTGAAATGTAGTCTTTCTTTAAAACACCAAATAAAAATGATTAAATGCAGAATTTTGTTTCATCCGATATAACTGAAACATTAACAAAGATATCGATACTGGCCTGACGCCGATTTTATTGTCTAAATTTTCGACTAATTAACTTAATGGTTAGTTCATCCCTTATTGACAGATCTTTCTAATGTTCATAAACAAAGTGTGCCTGATATTTAATTCTAAACTATAAGCTTAATTCAGAGTTATCAATCGCGGATTAAACGTCAGACGTGGTTGGTTTTGTACTATTTGAACGACTAGTATGAACTAAGCTAACCCCAATTTAGACAAACAAATCGGGATCAGGACCACATGTTTAAAGGAGCTTGCTTTTTCGGCCCGATACTTGGTATACTTGGTCTATAATCTACACCAAGACCTTCACTCTTTTAAACAAAACTTTATAGACTGGGCCAACTGGAGCAGATATATGGAAATGTTGCGAAAAAAGACATACCTTATGTGCCTTCGTCCATTAACTCCAGAGACAATGGAGCAACATGATTGCATGATACAGGGGCAAATTAAAACCAATAAGGTCGCCTGCGGAACTTCAGAAAGTATGTTTATTTCTGTTTTCGGGATAAATACCACCTTAAGTTCGTTTCAAGGATGCATTGGAATCCTCTTGTAATATCCTTTGGAAATTATCTCCCTTGACTGGAGAAGAATAACATTTGAGTTGACTGATTTAAATTTTTTGATGCCGTTTATCGTCCAAAGTAGCGTGTTTCCATCGAATACTTAAAATTTCATGGGTAGTGAGTTTCGGTAAAGAGTTCTATCAGTATCCAGTTGAAGATTTGTAGTAAAGATAGCTGCTGAAGTGATTGCACTAATTGATGCGGGGCAAAACCAAAGTGAAGTGGCTCGTCAACAAAATTAGAGCCGATTCTTCGTTCGTCGAGTGTGGCAAAGATGGAATATCAAGAAACCGGCTGCTACAGAGGGCGACAAGGACCTGACACCTGACGGACCTCGTGTTACAACTCAGCGTGATGACCGCTTTATTGTAACGGCTTCGTTGCGAAATCTTCGTCTGAATGCGGTTCAACTGGGATAGTGGCCCCAAGAAGTTCGTGAAATCGAAGTCAGTCGATGGACAGTTAGAAGACGGCTTCGAGAAGGTGATCTGACTGCACACAGACCACCAAACGGCCCGAAATTGATCCCAGATCACTGACCAGCCCACCTTCAGTTCGCTCGAGAGAATTTGGATTAGAAGGAAGAACACTGGAGAACAGTCCTGTTCTCTTACGAGTACAGGATGTGTTTACATGGCAACGATGGGCGAGGAAGGGTGTACAGAAGATCACGAGAGCGATTTGCACAATATTGTATTGATGAACGTGTCATATGGCAGTTGATCGTGCATGTTCTGGGTAGGCATGTCACTGGAGGAGAAGATAGATCTTGTATGCATTCATTCAAGATTGGCTTCTCAACGGTTCATTGAGGAAGTACTCGAGGATTATCCTCGAGACTGCATACGGCTGGTATAGTGTACCAATACCATCAAGAGCTGGATGTGCCTGTTATGAAGTGGCCAGCTCGAAGCCCGAGTTGAGTTAAAGAATTCAAGCCAGAGATATTGCTGCAACGAGACTCCAGGACCTGCAACAGGCGATCGCAGAGGAATGGGCGGCGATACCGCAACATTTGGTGAAAAGTTTGGTGTAATCAAAGAAACATGAATGGAAGCTGTCGTTCGGGTTAGAGACGGAATACTTTTTATTAATAAAAATGTTTTTTTTGCTGATATTCATGTCTTAATTCGATTTTTACCACTAATTTTCATGATGACAAATTCACATTAAAAAAAACGTGTACTTCAGATGTTGACCCTACAAATCAATGTTTTGGCACGGTCTAAATACAAAAAACGTACCACTGGATAGGTGTTGAAATAGACTTTGAATCTGCATTCAAGAAAATTAAACACACAATGGATTTTTGGATATTTTTGAACTTTTGTTGAAAATTGATCAATGTGGTATTTTTTGCACCCAAGTATAGTTGAGTTTATTATTCATGTTAACTATATTCTAGCGTATATGTCTTTGGGCGAATTTTAATCTTATAAGATCTAAGATAAAGGTAGCTGAATAGTCGGGAAATACTTTTTTTGGCATTAGTTAGAAAGCTATCAGCCCGCGGTTTGAAAGCAAGACCACTGTAAGTATGAAAATAAACTAAGTTGCTGATTCACATTAATCTTTCTTCTTTGCCTAAAAATACTTGATTAGTTATTTTACAGTACATATTTTTAAACGAATAATAGTTTGGTTTGCATGAGAATAAAGCAATCTATAAGATACAAGATTTAACAGCCATATGAATTTTAGATTTGTGTGTTGAAGAATTTTTAGAAAAGGGCAGATTAGCATCTTACAGAAAGAGTTTACAAAAAGAAACACACAGCAATCAAAAGCTGATCAAATACAAAAGTTTAACCGAATTTTCGGCAAGTAATTTTTTTTTTAGAAATCAAACTGAAATTAAAATCAATAATTTAATGAGCGATTAATATTAAAAATTTTCTTATGGTTAAAATCAACTGATGTACATCATCCAAACCCTAGATATAGTTAACTAATAAATATCTTATGATAGCGTCTGGGGTATTCGTAGTAGTTTACGAAAATATCGTAAAACTGATTAAAACCGATATTAGATTCGCCAGTTAAAATATTAAATTTACAGTACCCCAGGGATGCGACCAGTAAAAAAACAGATTAGGGTTAGTTTTGTAATATGAACACAGAAACGAATAAGGTAAATAAGGAAAGAGTTCCTCGTCACGCAGACCCCATCAAGCATTAAATTACAAAAAACTACGTTTCTGTATAAAATTGCATGCAATATTATTGCAATTTAGCACTCCAAACAAAAGCAGACCTTATTAGTTCAGATTTGTCAAATCACGATTTTATAAATATAAAAATAAACTAATATTTCAAATGTTATTTCATTTTAAGATTTTTGTATAGCAAAAAAAAAAACAACACAAAACAAATAAATAAAAATTTATATCAAGCACAATATTTTCTTGGAATTGTCGTCTGACGTAATTTACTTCTTATTATTGTACACATACACAATATCGCTTGTAGTGTATTATTTTGTACTAGTGTATGAATTGTTGATTTGCCCGTTGTTTTATTTCATTCATGCATATTTTATAATAGTTTATAGCGCACATCGCGTATTATAAAGAAAATACAATTATCTATCTCAAGAAATTCCTTATTGTTTATAATTCAAAAGAGGAAACACCTTGAATATGAGTACATAGTATCAATTTAATATGGTTTATATATGCAAATACCCTTTTATGTTCATTGCGGCGCTGTCACACAAATGTGATAATGTATACTCTGAGCATATTTGTGCACATAACGATATTTTATTGTCCGCCTCAGATTATGATAAAAACATCCCAAATTCCCATTTTCACTTACTTACACAATAGTTCGAAAGTTAGTTTTGCTTATTATTAAATTTACATAACGAGCTGACTTGGCGAGAGATGACTACATAAAAATAATTACAAATACATATTTCGTTTTTTATAGATTCGTAGTATAGCCGTGCTGTTGGGAAGCGCTACCATTTGATTCATTTGATTTGGTTGTCAAAAATACACAAAATATGTATATGCGGTTGGATCACTTGATATTATACGATAATATTTCAAGTTTAATATTTTTTTAAAAGTGCGGTTACCGGTTAATTAACACAAATGGTTGTGTGCAAGCAGGAAATCAAAACTGTTCGTTTCTTTTTATCGGTTGTATTGTGTAATAATTATGGTATAAATTAAAAGAAAATTAATTTTGAACAATTTGAACCTGTTGGATATTACGCTCGTAAATAAATTATACGTGGAGATAACTACATAATTAGCGAATTTAGAAATTAGTAAATTATTCTTAGATTAAGCAACATGTATCTTTTGACCTTAATAAAATCTTCGAAAAATATCTTTTGTTAACATTAGGCTGGGAACTACTACTGAAATATATATTTTATACTTAATGAGCATTTGTCAATTGACATAGGACCAAATTTATAGGACGTACATTCTACATTTATAGGCAGCGCCACTTCGTTTTTAAAGAAATAAAGAAATAAAGTAGAAATAAAGTTCATGAGCAACAAAATCTCGATTCCCAAATTGGTTGTTGGGGAGTGGAAAAGGTAGATGAACGAGTACCTATAATAATTTTTTATAGGTTACTCTGCTATGACCTTAAACCCGTTATCGGAACTCTAGAGTACATAGATGAGACTTTCACGGGAAGCCTTTAAGTGTCCTTTACTAAAGTAAGGGTAAGTCTTGCAAGGTTCGATAAGCGTCTGTGGAAACATTTTTTTCTAGAGTTTTACGATATTCAATAGCAATTATGAAAAATTCGTGCTTAGTTGTTCCCTTTTCAAGAATTTTTTTTTAATATTTTGTTATTAGCTTTCAAACTTGGAGAAATTGTGCAAGCTCGATCGGAATGTACAACAACAATAGACGCAAATTTTTTTCGCATAATCTAGTGCCTAGTTTTGGTTGTTTTTAAATATTTTAATTTTATATCATAGAAAAAATTTAAATAAAAACATATTACGCATATTTTCAATAAAAAAAATAAAAACCAGAGTTTTTCTATTTGGTAGGGTCGAATGGTTAAGAAAAAATGTATAAATAGACACATGAAATTTAATGAAATTCTGATTGTCCAGAAACCAATCTCTAGAGACTGACAACTAGACTAAGTATCTTTTCTGCTAAAAGTTTAAAACATTAGCGCCCAGGTGGTATTTTTCTAGCCTTCTACATTTCGGATCGTAATATATCTTAGACCAACTTTCACATAGCTAGCCTCAGAGATTTTTGATTTTAGACTACGTCTCGCTAATTTGGTGGAGAGCAAAGGGAGCTTTATTTACTGTATTTACTGCAACATTTACTGTAAATAGAGAAATACAGTAAATTGAAGATCGTCTCGTTCGAAACAATAGTGTACAAATCTTGTTCTATCTCAAGTTATTGCAGGGAACATCAATTGTAGGATTTGATCGAATATTAATTTTTCCCCACAAATATCTTCGCTCAAGAAGTTTTGAATTGAGCACAAAAAGATTTTTTTTTAATCCCTGCCATTTGTTCTTGGCCGAAGCACTCCCTGCGAAAGAGATTGTTTTTTCCCGTCCTATACTTTATGCATTTCTGCCAAATCGAAGACGTACGGCTATAGGACCGATTTATGTTACCATCTGCGCATTGCATACATCCATGCCAGGCTATAGTACTGGGCATGGAAGATGGTGCGACCCATGAGTTTTGCACGCCGATAGGGGGTCGTAGTTGTGTTCCTTTTAATCACAGATCATAATCTGTTGAATTTCCGTTCGCATCCTGCCCCTGTCGGGATTCGAACACAATACCTCCCGATCCAAACGCCAAAGCTTTAACCACTGTGCCATTTGGTCGGAATCCCCTTAAATTTTAGTAATAAAGGGACAACATGGGTTAAGGTTGTTGTTACGTTAACCAACAAAGTCTCGTACTAAGCTAGAGTTAGACCACGAGTTCGGAGATATGAGTAATTCGAACATAAAGTCCGGAAACGTGATTTTTAAAATGCTACATTGCCATTAAAACGTGATAGATTTCTCCATTTAATAAAATTCAGATCATCATGAATATTGTATAAATTTAGGGTTGGTTCTATGTGAGCATAATATCCTTTGCTGTTGTAGTATTCACGATCCATAAAACAAAAATGTATTTTGGAATTGGAGCTGCTTTAAGGAAGAAAGGCTGGTGTAGCAAGTTTGGGTTAACGTCGTGTATCACATTACTATGATTTTTAATCATCAGTCAGTATCAGCCAAAATTTACCTATAAATCTGTCTGTCAAGGGGCATTAAAGCTGGTCCCCATATTTTAATTTCAGTTTCAGAAAATGGGTTGGATCTGCATCTTTTGTTTTCTGCATTAAAAGATGCGCAGAGGATTATATTCAAAAAGGATCTCTCAAATCAGCAGGAACTTTAAAGGTAAGCATCTTTGATCGTGACATACTCTCCTGCAGTCTTATCAAGTCTCCCAGCAGGGCCATAATCCTGGGGCGAGATCATGAAATCCGACCGGAAAAATCAATTGTTTCTAAATATTTCAATCAACAAGCACAGTATTTTGTGTTCGAAAATGGTCATAGTTAGGGCTAGATATGAACATAGAAATAAACGTAAGTTTAGCGGTAAAATTGTATTCGACAACTATTTCTTTACCGAGCTATTTTAAACGGAAATGTTCTACCGGTAGAAATTTAATTTCAAAAATCTTCTAGCAGATTAGTCATTGCTCTTAAAATATTATGGAAATTGCATTTAGCGCCGCCTCTGGCCTCACATCCGCTTTTTCAAATTGAAATAGTTTTAATCGAGTATGTTTGAAAATATTTTTGAATCCGTTTACATTTTCCGGACGCATTTCATGATCCCGTCTACACAAAAATAATTCATTATGACTAGACATCTTACGCTTTCGAATGTGCTGAGGGTGATATTATCTAAAGAATTTACCTAAATGACAACCACCCACAGGAAACAATTGATCGAATGCGGTTCCGCATTGAATTAAAGGAGAACAGCGTGCCGCCTAAGGTTGCTGTATTCAACGGACGGAAGGAGGCTCAAATCGTGCACTTCTTCATCTGCCTACTTATAATATCGATTTATATGGTAGACTACATCGTGGGTTCAATGTGGACAACGCTCGGTCGTTCCTGCTAAGCATCTAACTAAAATTGATGTTTGTGCCCCCTTATCAAGCAAACTTATGTCCAGGACATGACTTAAACCTCCTATTTCTATAAGTAAGATGGTGATAATTCCGAGGTATCAGATGTTCCGCAATGATCGTGAGGTCTCTAAAGGTGTACAACTTACGCGTGCTGGAGTATTGTTCTCTACCTCTTGTCTAACTGTAAGGGAAATGTGATCTTTAAATCTGAGGCACCATCCGCTTGGAGGTTGGGGTAGAGTATCGCAATATAGTGGTCTGGACTCCCTCATATCAGCTGTATTGCATTCTTAGGGCGACGCTACCGTACTAAACATATTTAACTTATCTACATTTTATATAACTTTTCTTACAATTTATGTACAGCACAGTCCAGCAACATTATTTTACAAATTGAAAAGCATCGGCGTTAACCATGACCGATACAAATTGTCTGGATACTGAAACTATAAAATCGTACTTTGTTTCTCTGTTGGCTGCTCCCGCCCCGATTGACCATAATATGGTACCCAACCCAACATAGTTCGCGAGGACGACTCCTTTAATATAGTAGAGTAAAATCCGTTAATCCTGATAATATACAATACGATTTGTGAAACTGGTCGTTCCATTCCCGCCTAGACAACTCTAGTATATTGTCAGCTTCATTCTCACCATGCCTAAAAAGGAAGATTCTTTGCTTCTTTCTGATCTGAGATCTATCAATAGTTTGCCTGCCTTATCGGTACGTGTATGTGATTGCCTTATAAAGTAACAGACTGTCTTTTATGGAAAGCATCGCATATCTACATCGGAATCAGAGTGACTTTTGAATGTTACAGCACAAGATGGACAACCTTGAACATTACTGACACGGCCCCGAGAAATAAACACCGAAATATGGTTACTGTCTTGCTCCTCCTTTCAGAGGTAAGAAAATATCACTCTGGGGCTTTTATTGTTCCGCATGTTCATCAACCATCTTCTTTATATACTATATAATTGTCTAGCTCACCTATTCGCTGATGATGTTTAGCTCGTCCTCCAATCTAGACTCAAGTTCATCAAGAGGTGCTTAACAGGCTATCTTTTATCGAAAAAGGATATCTTTTATCGTTTACGCTCTCTTCCAGAACCTGGCAGATTATTCTCCCCATATACTCCCACACGATAGCAGAGCAATCTTTTATATATTAGAGCTGCCCAACTGTGCAACGATCGCTCGTCCAGTTCAAGATAATAATGAACTGTTATTTATATTTGTTAATACTTGATAACTTAATTTAAAAATTATTATTTAGTATCTACTATTAACGACTAGAGGGTGTACCACCATAAAAACTCTAGATTGTATTTTATGTGTTATTATGGGAGTCACTTAATATGTGTGGCATCAGACTCCCTTAAAGTTCATTGAGTCCAACATCGTTTCTATGTAACTTGTCTCGGAGGATATTGAAATCTTAAATAGGTGCCCCAGACGAAATGAAATACTATTTCTGTGAATACCCGGTTATAGAGGCCTCCATATGATGCTTGATTATGTCATGCTTTAAAAGAAATATCAAGTACCTTAGCAGCTTACCTTGAACAAAAAGAGACCAGTCGTTTTTTTTTAAATTTCGTGGATGCAAAAAAACGAGAAACCGAGAAACGATTCAGGTGGTTGTAGAATATGTGAGAGGCTTCTTAAGACTATTGCATTACAAGCTAGACAAGTTACAAATTAAATCAAAACAATTATTGAGAAACAAGCAGTGCGGTGGAATGGAGAGGAGACACTTTTCGTGCTTGAAACCTTCTTACTCATTTCATAGGTTACATTATTTCCCATCAAGTTTTCTATTTGAGCGTCAATTTTACAACACTTAGGGAATATTATATACAATACAACAAACGAGTTTTGAGACTCTCATGAAGGTTTGGTACGCAATGATAAAAAATAGTACTGTAACTTGAGGCCACAAACGATGCGCAAAAAAGAACTAGGGCCCTAAAGCAGTTAGGAATAGGGCCCTAAAGCAGTTTCGTTTAATTTACTCAGCAAAATGAAGTTAATTTGCCCAAAACCCTTTCAGTGGTGTGCGCTACACACTCCAAAATTGGTTTTATTTGATCAAGAAGTTTCCACATAAATATCTTAACACTCTACAAACAGATGGTGATTTCATCGCATTATTGTATCAACATTCTAATTACAAGAACCTATGCATGTTTTTAAGATCTACTATTCTTAAATAAAATATGTAAATAAATCAAATACCATTGCAAAAATGCAGTTTAGAACCCTCGGATGAAAATAAATATTTTTGCCGCTAAAAATTCTATCAATTATCAAAACCTCAACAATGAGCCTAAACAAAAGAAAAACAAACCGATTCTACATAAATATGTTTAAGCCCGTAATTTTTTTTCAGATATACCACAACCATTTCCGAGTAACGATTCTTTAAATATCAGTATCACTAAAACTGGTAGATCTGCATTTCTTTTTAATTTTTTTTTATAGATAATGCGTTTTAACGAAATTTTAAATGTTTGCCAAAATTCCATAGTTTCTACATAGGCAGGATGCCCCCAATTTATCATTCTTTTAAAATCACAATCAACTTAAAACTAAAACAATTCACACAAAGACAGCAAACAATTTTTGTTGATACATATTTTAAATGTCTCCGATGTTATATTTTTTTAGTACACAGTATGAACTATTAAGAACTGAATAACGTGCTATCATTTATTCGTATGTTAACATAGCTAATAACCATTATCTCATTTAGAATTTTCATGTTTCCAAATCTCCTCCAGACCTATCTAAGAATTGAAATGAAATATATTGTCGAAGGTAGCTGCTTTATAACATATCCACATTGATTTAACATTCAATGCTTATTAACATAAAAATCAATTTATCATCTAGTGACAGTCAAAGTAATTGACCATAGGATAATCCGCCAATATTCAAAAATACCAAATTTATTGCAAAATATGATGGCCCGCAAACGCACATTTTGAATCACTGAATTCGTAAATTGTCACCTAAATTTGACTTAATTTAGAATTCAATTTTAAAGTAAAAATTGATAAATTTGACCTGATTATTGAAAAAAATATTCGATAATATTCGCTACGATTTTAGTCTAGACTCAAATGTGTACATTACGTACTAATGTTGTATATTTAAAAGTAGTAGGTCGTTTAAGGTAATTGAGAAAGCCACCTCTAATGTGAATCTCACCTCAATTCTTAGTTTATTCCTTAGCGTTTAATTTAGAACGGTTTTAACCTTAATTTAAGTATAACTAATATTGCACACCTAGATACCAACAGAAACGAATATTGAGTTATTCACTTAGTAAAAACAAAATCCATTAAATTGAAAGTCTTGGTACAGCTTTCCACTCTTAACACAATTACGTTCAAGTGCTTTCATTTTACTGTGTTTGTTAAAATAAAAGCCGGAAATGAAGTTAAATTAAAGAGAAAAATTATTGTTTTGTTCATACAGAATATGATTTATGGCGAGTTCGTGATGATGAGCTGTGATAAGATGATTACATGATGATTAAGATGAATATTAGAGAGGGTGCGAATACCAATTTCTGCTTATAAATAATAATTTGAATGGGCAATCGTGACTCGCGAGATAATCACTTACATCACAATAAAAAATATGCGGTGCCGATTGATGACCAGGTATATTTTTATAAGATAAAATTTAAAATCTTTTTATAAATAAACGATATTTTTTTTGGCAAACAGCAACGTTCAACATTAAACTGTCATCCTTGTCATTGAAAATTAAGAAGAGTGAACCAAAATAAATCTAATTTTAAATTAAATAAATTATAATCTTATTTACATTTATAAGATACAAACGTGTTGTCGTCGCAAATACCTATAATAGTGATACAATCGTTTATGATTTTAAACAAGTTTTGCTATTCAAACTAAACATATTATTCCTAATCAATAATTGGCAGTGAATCCATAACGCAGCCTCTATTGCATTTGGCGAGAATTAGAAGATTATTTCAAAATGCCAATAGGTAATTCCGTTCCATATGATAATGTTAGTTGATAAAGCTTGCGTGTCGGAGACGATTTTTCAATTGAATTTAAACAATTTTAAGCCAAAGTGAAATTTTTTGTAATAAAGTCATAATTGGGGTATCAAATACATAAATTTTATGAGAAATTTACATTCAGCTCGGATATAGGTGAGATATAGTTGCTCTACGAGTTAGTATTAAACCACCTAAGATAGAAAAACAATTATGAATGACACACTATACTTTATGTAGTTTTTGCAGAACAGAAAGAGATCCAAAAGCAACTAAAAAAGTAGTTTTCGTAACACAACAACTACATAAATTACTGTACGTAGGTACTAAAACGTAAACGGTACTTACAAAATTCCAGAACATCGCGTACAGACAAAAGATCCAATTGTCATGTTAACATATGTGGGGCCCCTTTGGCCACAATCGAAGCACTGCTTATTACCATTAAGTGAAACAATTTCACGTAAAACTTTTAAATTTTTATCATCTTGCTTTTTCCGAACGACGGCCATATCGAATTTTACTTTTTTTTTATTCTTTGTAATACGAAACAATTATATTTTTGCTTTTTAATTTCCTTTTTTTACAAACTAATTTTCACGAATTAAAACTTATTTCACTATTTTTTGTTACATAAATTCTTTTTTTCTAATTTTGTGCTTGCAAAATGTATCAAAAAAATAAAACCAAAAATAATAAATAACACTAATAAAGTAGCTTATACTAAAACAAGAAACTCAAATTAAAGTATTTTTAAAACCAAAAAAAAATAAATATTTTAAAATTATAGAATTAATTCAATTTTTTTCTATTTTTTGTGTATTAATAATTTACAAGACGGAAAAAACAAGTGCGGGAAATTGAACAAACTAAATTTGACGTATTAAATTGTAGTGTTGCCTCAATCATTGAAAAATTGGCAGACTGGAAATTGACCAAATTGTAAGGAAATTTTAAATTTGGAAATATACCAAACAATCTACATTCCCTCTCGACATTATATTTCAGAAATGTACAGTTTAAGAAGACTTGTTCATATACCTCCCAACAAAAAATACACCAACGAACTGTGGCCCTATTCTGGCTTTCCCGGAGAATTGTGAAAATATTTTGCTATAATTACACATTGCACTGATTCCCATATTTTTATTTCCCTTTCCCAAATGCATATCCCTTTTTCAACCAAGAAAACATAAAAGTTGGCTCAGTTTTATTCCAACCCACACAAATGTGTGAGTAAAAAACCATAGTATGTAATGGCGTTGTTGATAAAAAAAATCGCTTTATTTGAGGTAACCGTACCCGCACAATTGTGTTAGTAAATCACTAAAGGGATATTCTGGGGTGGCATGTTGTAACATCACTTTTTTCGATATTTATCGAACATTATATCTCTATTTCCTAAAATAAAATTGCTTGCTATTTCGCTTTTCAATTTTGCTTTCTATATTGCGATCGCACGCTACTAGAATAAATTGTTTCTTTATCTCTTTTTTGTTTTTCGATAAAGTATCATTCATAAAAACGTAGGTGATGGAATAAGAGTAAAGCGACATAATATTTTATTCGAATAAATAGAGATCGCAATAGAAACAACGCAATCGATAAATGAAAAAACCTTAAATTTTATTCGTGATGAAAGAGATGTAAATATCGATAGTATCGAAAAAAGTGATGTTACAACATCCCTGTGGCCCTATTCTGGTTTTCCCCGGGAATAGGAAATTGGGAATTAGTGACGTATTTCTAGCAGTTGGGAATTTTTTATCCCCTCAAAGTGTATTCTGGCGTTTGGGAATTTTTTTTATTGGGAAAAAATAATTCCATTTTATAGCAGTTTTGACGTTAATTTTTCCCCATCATTTTTTGGGGGAATTGTAATTCGTATATTTTCGATATTTTAAACATTATTTTTTCTAATAAATATATATTTAAAAATAAATTAAACTTGTACCAAGGTGGAAAAAATTCCCAAACGCCTGAATACACTTTGGGGAACAAAAAATTCCCAACTGCTAGAAATACGTCACTAATTCCCAATTCCCAGGGAAAACCAGAATAGGGCCACTGATGAACAAAATTTTAACGCGATAACAACGCTATTTTTTGAAAGTAGTAGAAAACCGAAACATTATTTTATATTTTGTTTGAAAGTTAATCATGTGGTTTAATTTTTAATGTTTCAGTGTTTAATTAAATTATTTGGAAGATCAAACTCGAATCTATAAAATACAAAATATGTAATACATTTTTAGTGAAATGATTATTTTAAATACATGATAGAGGCAAAGTGTATGAAATTTTACTATAGAATAGTTATATGTAAATTAAAATTACTGTAAATAATTTAGAATAAGTGTAAATCAATTCCCCCCAAGGAATTGATGCCCTTTTTACCAATGTTCCAAAAGTCCCCTGAGTATCAATTTTATTCGAAATCCGAGACACGGAGCGACATTTTCGTTTACGTTAAAGGAGTATATTAGACAATTTTATATTAGTGTGTATAATTTTCCTATGGTTATTATTTGTTTTCTGCGAATGTAAGCATCAAAAAATTATGAATCAGTACACATCAGCTCAATTTTTATGGTGCTTAAGTCGTTTTGTTGTCTCACTTTTGACATCTCCCTTGATTTTGAACAGGCGAATTTGTAAAAATAGTTGTTAAGAAATTTTTTTTAACTACAAAAGATTTTAAATTATGTGAATGAAAAAATAACAACATACTAATAACAATAAACGTTGTCAGATTTCCATATGATGTCGAATAAATGTTCTTTTCGCAATAAGACAGAATTTGCAATTATTTTAAAACTAAAATTAAATAATTAAATAAATTAAATTTTACATGAATTGTCATTGCAGTGTCACTTTAACTTGTCACATACCATTCATCTCAGTTATGTCAAACACAATTAAGGTCGAGGCACATAGTTTCCGTTCCGTTCCGACCTTTAAGTTGAATATGTCAAAATGTATGGAAAACCGAAAACATGCTCACAATGTTAAGTTTAAGGCGGAACCGAACCGAAACAGTTTGATCAAATTTCAATAAAAACTTAAACAATAACCTCAAATTATTTATTTTGGCGTTTATCGTTATCGTTTTTTTGTCAATGTGCATATCTTCACTCATTATTAAATCAATTGATATGATATTATAAATAATTGATTGAATTGAAACAATATTGTGAGAAATAAAAAAATCGATTTATCAAACAACACAAAAACAACTAAAAACGAAACGAAAGCTATGTGCATGCGAATTTATAAAAACTTATTGAAAACGAAACGAATCGGAACGGAACGAAAACTATATGTGCCTCGACCTTTAACCTCGAACATGTCATATACTTTTCATCGTAAACATGTCATATACAGTTGGTCTCAGACAAGTCACACACGAAAATTAGTCCCATTTGCTGATAAATGCCCATATACGTATCATGCTTGACCCGCTTACAGCGCATACTCAATAGAATTACTTATGACTTTTTATTTACAGAAAAGTATGAAAAAAATTTTGAGAAAACAAAATTTTTTTTTTCTCAATTTTTTTTTTCATTATTTTCTGTAAGTAAAAAGTCATAAGGAATTCTATTGGGTATGTGTTAAGTGTCATTAGTATGTCGTCAATAACTTTCTTGCTGGGAAACTACAAAAAGGCAAAACAACAAACTTAATTACAAATATTCATTTCTACGTACATTTTTATTTGTAAAAATGGATTTTATAACACAAAATCCCCACCACAAATTTAGTTTGTATGTAAAAAGGAAACAGCGAGGAAAAAAACTTATGCAAGAATACAAGTATAGAAGGGACCAATGAAAAACGTCGAAGAGGCGTAATATATCTTTCATTTAAGAAAACGTCACAAAAGAACGGCTTTTGACATGTCTCACACTTGCTGACAGTTATCGGACGGGTCATTTGAGAAACTAATGTAACTTGTCATAAATTAGTAATTGTCAACATGCCAACAAAAATCTATTGTTTTTCTTTTTCAAACACATTCCGCCACTCCACACTTTGATTCCTTCGTCGTGATTCTATCATTTCAAAAGATCGTTGATTCTTTGCGGGTTTCTTTGTTTATGTATGAGTATAAAATTATATTTTTTGATTTATTCGCATAGAGAACTGTTTGTAGATCTGACGGCAAAAAAAATTAACCTCATTGGGTCTATTTTTGTATGTTAATTTTTATTTTCATAAAAGCTGTATTTTGTTGAGAAATAAAATATTAGAGTCCAGTTTTGGAATAAGCATTATTTGTATTCTAAATTATCATAGTAAAAGGAAATTGTTCATCATAGTTGGCGAATTTATCAGAAGTAATAAAATTCGGTTTTGAATTATATAAATCAAAAAAATTGAAGGTTTAGATAAGAATCATAATTACTACTGAAAAAGAAGCTAACTATGATGAAATTTTTTTTTTCCGTTATGGCAAATTTAGAAACCAACTTGGCTAATTCCAAAACTGGCCTCTTATATTTTAATTCTCAACAAAATACAGCTAAAGTATGCCGTGCTAAAATTTCATGTAAAAAAGACTCAATCAGCTTATTTTTAATGCGCTAGATGTCACTACCCCGGACATTTATAGTTCTCAATTGTAATACAAGTTTATTATTTGCTGTGAAAACTGCTTCTTTGTTTGAAAAAATAATCACGTCGATTATAGAACTCGCCAAATTAACGCGGCCAGAGTCCAAACTCCATATAAAAAAATTAAAATCATTAATTTCAATCAAGGTCGCGTTGAAAAATGCATTTATTTTCATATAATTCAGGTTTTACGATTCCCAAACCATTCGTCATGTTTTAGCTGTGGATTTCAAACGAATGTTTTTGTTTGATTTGTGTAAAAATAAAACCAGTTTTACATGTACCTTGATCGAAATTCATGATTTTTTTTTTATATGGAGATTAATAAACAAGGTGTACTTGAAATATGTATCTTTGTAGTAGTGCGAGAATCATAGTTGAATCAAACAAAAATGTTGCTGAAACAAGAATCAAAAATTTCGCCACCACAAAATTACGTGAAGTTCTTTCGAAAAAAAATATTTGATGTAAATCAAAAATATTTGATCGAAATCAATTTTTTTACCGACACAAAAATAATAGATAGATTTGATTGCAATCGAATTGTAAATTTTTGAAAGATTTGACATTTTTTCGATTTGATCGATACTACCGCCCTACCACCAACCACCAAACATTATTGTCAACTTTTGACAAGCAACAAGCCACGAAAATACGCCATTTTTAAAATTTGTTATTTATGTATTTTTTTTTGCTGTGTTCAAATTTGTTTTGTGTAAATTAGTATATTAAACAAATTAATAACCATATTTAGTATTATTTACTATATCTCTTTTCCTGCCTGCCTACACAATTGTGTGGGTATGGTAAAAGAATCACGTCAAAAATTTATTCTTGTATGTGTTTTGAACCAACTTACATATTTCTGCATTCCTTTTAAACTTATTTGCGTCTGAAAAATCACTATAACTATACACACAATTGTGTCGGTTGTACTTCAAATTAAGCGAAATTTTTTATCAAAACTGTTTGGACTTTAATTTATTTACTTATTCATTGACAATTTTGATAAAGGAAAAGCACACATGGAAGCAATATAAATGAAGAACAACCACCAAAAAAAATAATACTCCATTAGGCATAAAAAACTCAGATTTTTTCAAAAAACAAATCCACTCCATGCTAGTACCCTCCGTATTGAGCTCTCAAGCTCATTTATTACAGAGGAACCAAAATTATTTTTTCTTGGTAGATAAAGGGATATATAAACTTGTTTATGCCATAATTTTTTTTTACGTACTTCCATTTTTGTGCTGTCAGGGAAGGTTCTGGTTCATACACATTTTCACACCATTTTCTGTGGCAGCAAAATATTGATCCCTGTGACGTCATTTTTGATCCAACATGGCTTCTTGTTTATATTTTTTGATCCCGCATCAATTAACCCGCATACACAATTGTGTATGTAAATTTCGATTACGACAAACGAAGATGTCAGACATAGAATTTCGTCCGAAAAATAACAGTAATTATAATAATGATAAAATAATTAATATGTTATCATAAACAAATAATAAATGTTATATAATTAATTTGTTATCAAATTATTATGCTTTTTTCAAAAAGAATTCCCATTTAACTAAGATCCGTTAAAATACTGAAGACATTACAAAATGGCATTATATACATTCACATTTGTGTATATTGAAATTAAATTGACGAAAAAAAAATTTTTTTTTGAACTCGAAAGGGTTAAAAAATCCAAAAAATATGTTGGATTTTTTTGACGTTTACTCACACAATTTCACAATATGTGTGAGTAAACGTCAAAAAAAAATACAACAAATATTTTGGATTTTTTAATTGATGATCAAAAAATAAAGACAAAAATGTAAACAAGAAGCCATGTTGGATCAAAAATGACGTCACCGGGATCAATATTTTACTGCCACAGAAAATGGTGTCAGAATTTTTATTTATTGTCAACGAAAAAGTTAGATCGTCGGTAAATTGACCATCACATTTTCGATACATGTCTCGTTTCACAAGAAAAAATGGGCTGTTTCACATTTATATCGATAATCTTGAATAAAACGTATTTCTACAGAAAAATAGTTTTCGATATTTGAACGAAATTTAAAAAAATTGTTACTTCTTGTTGGTGTAATAACATTTACCCCAATTACCATATTTACCCCAATTACCATAGTCCAATTCAATTACCATAGGTAATTGGTAAAATGTAAATTTTTGATAAACAGTTTCATTCTACCGAGACGAAACGCAAACTTCGATAAAGTATCGAAAAAATATGATCCATTGGTTTGGGCCCGTAGCACTGAACTCTACGGTTCGTTTTATACGTCCTACCTTACAGAGTAATCAAATCGGAGATGTACGGCTCTAGGTACGGTTAACCATCCTCAGCTGCATAGCTCCATAAACAGCTATATCACTGACGCGATGTGTAAATTTAAAAAATCAATGTTCCATTCTAGTGGAGGCAGATTACCTTATTATAAACACGAGCGATTTTTTTTGATGTTTCCTAAGAAACTTTGTTGCGAACAGATAATTTCCAAATTTGCGAATTTCAATACTTTTTACCCCCAATGTTTTGCAAACGAAATTTTGACACAATCATTATAAAAACACATTTTTTATAAAATACTTTTTATTTTAAGTTTCCTGTACAATAGAACTGTACAATGCATAAAATTGTACTTCAAGAATGTTACATTTATTCGAAGAGACCTGAAATTGTAAGAAAAAAGAATTAGTTAATACCCAACACTAAAATAAATTAAATGCTTTTGCAAACTAACCGAATCCCATATCGTCATCAGATTCCTCTGGTTCTTCTTCTTTCTTCTCTTCCTTCTTTTCAGCTACAGCGGCTGCTGGAGCTGCAGCAGCAGCTGGAGCGACGCCAGCAGGTGCAGCACCCACTCCTGATCCTACATTTGTGATCAAATCCTTAACATTAACACCTTCCAATGCCTTGGCGAAAAGACCTGGCCAGTACGGTTCAACCTCAACATTGGCGGCTTTAAGTATGGTTGAGATTTTTTCACCCTAAAATCAAAAAATTTAATGAAATAATATTTATAACACAATTTCGAAACATGTTTCTACATATTGACACTGAAATATTAATCCGATGGTTCAAACTAAATCACCATTTTAAAGATTAAAATACAGCAAAATAATTTGTTGTTCAGACATGTTCGATATTTTAACGCGCGGAGCACAAATATAATACTCACGGTTACGGCTACATCATCATCAACGAGGAGAAGGGCTGCATAAACACAGGCTAATTCAGCTTTCGACATTTTTAAATAAGTATTTTATTAACTTTACTATGGTGCAAGTTGCCAATATAAATTACGGCCTTAGCTCAGTGAAGAGGACAAGCACACTTTGACACGTTCCGTGGTGGAAAGAAAGAAAAAGCAAAATTGTACTTGTCAAAATTGGATTTCGTTGCCAACTTCTAGTTTCAATCGTACCAACATAAAAAATTGAATTCCACAAATGTGAACTGTCAAATATTTTAGACCATCCGTTTGTTATTGGTCGACAAAGCGTGATACGTCCCATTCCCATTACTATTGTAGTTTTTATTAAATTTATTTACATACATATTTTGGGATAATAAAAGTAAACCAATTATAGCAAGTTAAAAAATCATTGGTTTATTCTATTAGTGATAAGTTTTAAATTTGCAAAATGAGCTTTTCGAGTGATGAAGTAAATTTTTTGGTTTATCGATATTTGTTGGAGTCAGGTTAGTGCCCCCATGTAATTTGATTACACCTTACTGATAAGAAGCTTATTTTCTTAGGTTTTCAACATTCGGCTTATACATTTGGTATTGAGTCACATATTTCACAGAGTAATATAAATGGGGCACTTGTACCTCCGGCTGCTCTGTTAAAAATTATTCAAAAAGGATTACAGTATACCGAGGCGGAAATAAGTATCAATGAAGATGGAGTAGAACAACGTTTGGTCGAGAGCTTGAGTTTGATTGATGCTGTAATGCCTGAAGTGGTGGCGATTCGACAAAATCTCCAAAATCAACAGAAACAAGCTATCAAAACTGAACCAACAAGTGAAACAAACGGAGAAGAAACTGCTACTCCTACAGCGGTGGTTCCACCAGCCGATAATGCTGAGGTTGATGGAAGCATAGAAATTCCAGCTTCTAAAGCTACTGTGTTGCGAGGTCATGAAAGCGAAGTATTTATTTGTGCTTGGAATCCAAGTACAGATTTACTAGCTAGCGGATCAGGGGATAGCACTGCACGAATTTGGGATATGTCCGATAATTCGGCCAGCCCAAATCAACTGGTCCTCAGACATTGTATTCAAAAGGGAGGTGCAGAAGTTCCGAGTAACAAAGATGTAACCTCATTGGATTGGAACTGTGATGGTTCATTATTGGCTACTGGAAGTTATGATGGGTATGCTCGTATTTGGATGACAGATGGCCGATTGGCTAGTACATTAGGACAACATAAAGGTCCAATATTTGCTCTCAAATGGAATAAACGAGGAAATTTCATTCTTTCGGCTGGTGTGGATAAAACAACAATAATTTGGGATGCTGCTACCGGTCAATGCACGCAACAATTTTCTTTCCATTCAGCGCCGGCTCTAGATGTCGACTGGCAATCGAATACTTCATTCGCCAGTTGTAGCACAGATCAATGTATTCATGTGTGCAAGCTGAATGTTGAAAAGCCTATTAAATCTTTTCAAGGGCATACGAATGAGGTTAACGCCATTAAATGGGATCCTCAAGGTCAATTGCTTGCATCGTGTTCAGACGATATGACTCTGAAAATTTGGTCAATGAAACAAGATACTTGTGTTCATGACTTGCAGGCGCACTCAAAAGAAATTTATACAATCAAATGGTCACCAACTGGGCCAGGGACGCAAAATCCTAATATGAATTTAATACTCGCCAGTGCTTCTTTCGATTCCACAGTTCGATTATGGGATGTGGAACGTGGTGTTTGTATACATACGCTTACTAAACATACTGAGCCTGTCTACTCGGTTGCATTTAGTCCAGACGGTAAATTTTTGGCTTCTGGTAGTTTTGATAAATGTGTTCATATATGGAGTACTCAAACGGGGCAGCTTGTCCATAGCTATAAAGGCACAGGAGGTATATTCGAAGTATGTTGGAACTCGAGAGGTAGTAAGGTTGGCGCCAGTGCATCAGATGGAAGTGTATTCGTTTTAGATTTAAGAAAGTTGTAAACTGCATTTGCTTAAATTTATTTTATTACTTTACATGTAATTTTTTTATTTTATATCAACTAGTTTAATGTTTAAGAAGAATTTATAATAAAGGCTCCGATCATGTTTGAACAAAAACGTTTAGTACATAATTTATTTCGGTCCGTAGACTAATCAACCACTGTTCTATAAGTGCCATCTAAATTTAAATAGTATAAACATTTTTCGATTACATTTCCCATTGAATAGGCACCGGAACTATTTTTAACAACATAATCTGTCAAATTTATAAAAGAGCGCGCAATGGAGGCCGAAAGTGAAAAAGTTGAAAGAATTAATAGTTTAAATGATTTAATTCCATTTTTAAAAGAACAAGACAACACAATTAATACCGTGTACTTTGCCGATGTTCCAGAAAATTGTTTAAAAGAACCATGTATGCTGGGAGTTGATGAAGCCGGTCGAGGTCCAGTTTTGGGTAAGTCCTGCGCCGCTGTTTTTTGTGTACAACAGTTTTCATTTATTAATCGTATTCAGGCCCAATGGTGTATGGAATAGCATTCTGCCCTATTGATAAATCCGAAATCCTCAAAGATTTAGGGTGCGCTGACTCGAAACAACTCACAGAAGAAAATCGTGACAACATCTTCAATGAGATAACTACTAAAGAAGTACCCAGAGCAAATTTAGGATGGGCTGTTGAAGTCATTTCTCCAAACTATATAAGCAATTCTATGTACAGGCGTGCAAAACATTCGCTTAATGAAGTCTCTATGGATTCGGCAATTGGTTTGATACAACGAGCTTTGGATCTAAATGTGAACGTAACAGAAATTTATGTTGATACTGTTGGGCCACCTGAAAAATACCAGGCTAAACTTGAGGCTATATTTCCTAACATTAAAATAACGGTTGCTAAAAAAGCTGATTCTACATATCCGATAGTCTCAGCCGCCAGTATTTGCGCCAAAGTCACGCGAGACCATGCTTTAAAAGCTTGGACATTTCCAGAAGGATTAGAATTAACTCATGTAAATTTTGGTAGCGGGTATCCCGGTGATCCTGTCACTAAATCATTCTTACAAGACAATATTGATCCTGTTTTTGGGTTCCCTCGATTGGTACGTTTCAGCTGGTCGACGTCGGAAAATATTCTTAATTCGAAGGCGTATCCGATGCAATTCAATGAAGATGAAGAGGTGCAAATTGCGCCTACCAGTAAAGCAGTTCAAATCACGTCATTTTTTAATAAATACAGCAAAACCGGAGTCAAGCAACGAGAGCGTCATGCATATTTTAAAAATCGTTTTCTAGATAATGTAACCGATTTGTAATTTTAAGCCTTAATAAAAATAATTTTAGTTTTCCAAGAATTTTGATTAATTAACATACGTATTTATAGCTCTGTTTTAAATTACAAAATAGACAGAGTGCAAAAAATGGTTTTGTAAGCATTGCTGCTCTCAGAATTTGAGCTGAGGCTGATAAGATTTTTTTTTCGAAACATCTTACATTTTTTAACAAAAACAGTCAGAAGTGATGTTAAAATAGATTCAAAATTTCTTCTTCGTATTTCTTATAGTTTTATCTTGCCGTCTTGGTTGCATGTATCCTATTCAAGGAATGAAGGAAGTATCTTCGTCAAAATTCGAAAATATTAACTTAATTTTTAGTTTCGCAGAAATCCCGCATTCTTATCAATACTCAATTATTGGAATTGACCTTTGCGAAACGTTTTTGTTTATAAACAAATATTTTTTACATTAATTCTC
Organism: Nephrotoma appendiculata; assembly: GCA_947310385.1. Taxonomy (NCBI): domain Eukaryota; kingdom Metazoa; phylum Arthropoda; class Insecta; order Diptera; family Tipulidae; genus Nephrotoma; species Nephrotoma appendiculata. Next base: position 154,908,922 of record OX371224.1, on the reverse strand, counting down.
ACAATCGTACGAGATAAGACGCGCAGTTCCAATTCCATCATAATTCTCAATATATAATCGGATCTCACTCAGCAAAGTTAATTCAGTCTATATATCGATCGCAAGCAAAAATGTTCAAATTACTGCTAACAGTTGCGTTCTTGTTTGGAATAAGTGCTGCGGCACCAAGTGAAAATCCAAAGTGTCGTTTATCTATACAACAATATTCATTTTTTGCGCCTTTATTCTATAATCCGGATGGTTCGCTAGTGAATTCAGTTCAAAGTGATGAAGATGGATTAGTGGCCGTATTGGAACATGGACAAAATTTTACTTTGTCATGCGATCCAAATTATTTTAAAAGTCGTCCTCGAGTCAAAACTGTAGCTGCAACTTGTAACGGGGGTCAATCAGTCGGTAAGTGAAACGATGATTAAATAAGAGTTGTGAAGCAAACTGATATTGTTCTTTTTTATATAGTAATCGATTCGGCTACAGTACGTTATGATAGCCTGTCCTGTGACCTGAGGCCAACAGAAGAAGTTCTAGCCACGGTACGCGAATGTGACTCCAAATATCGTGGTGTTAAATACGGAATAACAAATCCTATTGCTCGTAAATCGTATGTTCTAGGTGAATCATGCTATTCGGTTGATGAGGGGCGCACTGTATTTGCGCACACAAAATTGCGAAACAACGGATTAACTCCGAGCGATATTGCATTAAGTATTGAGGATGAAGATTATTTCAAAACACCACATCCAACAAATCACTATCGCATAGAATTTTTGAAGGCTACGAATGCACTAACTCTAAAACGAACACTAGATGGATTGGTGGCATCTGACTTTAAAGATTTGGACATTAAAATCAATAATTTTATTGGGTCGAAATTCTTAAGCGATAAGCAATTTATGAATGTATTGAAATTTACATGGAACTCATATCCACTATTCAATGAAGCAGTAGCAACGAACTTAGCTCGTTTACAACAAGATATTCTAGAACTAGGCGTTTTCAATCTTGAACTATGGACCGGTAGCTACGGTGTGGTAAAAGTTCCCGGCAAAAATGGCAAACCCATAGATTTATACTTACGCGATAATAAATTTCCCGTCTCGAAGTACATCTGGTCGGTGGTGAAATCGAATGAAAAAGGGACAGTTTTCGTGTTTGTGAATGATCCAAAGGCAACCGAAAATGATTTGGCGGTTTGCGAAAGTAAATGTGATAAAATAACGTGGATCACGAATTTGGCGGCTGGTGAAAATTACAAACAAGTGGAGCAAGGTGCAATCTTATGTTGTAGTTTGAATGAGGTACGAGCCAAAATTCCAGATATTCTGGATATTGTTGATATTGTGGGTCTTTTTAAATAATTGTTGAAAATTAATGTTATGATTAGGTACTGAAATAAAGAATGTTCAAAACATTTTATCTATATGGTGTTGAGGGTTTTTAATTGCAATCCAAAACACTCAAAACTTTTGTGGCGCTTCATCGATGGTAGTTGTTTTGATAGGGGAAACCAGGGGGTCTATTATGAAATTTTCGACGCGCGTTTTTTTCGACAACGTCGAAAATCGCTATTATGATTTTTTTTTCGACGATGTCGCAAAATGAAAATTATTTTTTATGTGATAATTTAAATTAATTATTTTTTATTAAATTTAATTAAATTAATTAATTCATTTTTATTAATTAAAATTTTATAAGTTTAAATTATTAATTTATTTTTACTAACAAACTTTTTTATTTCTCAACACTTAACACTTTTCTTTTATGTACTCGACACCTCAAGAGCTGTCGTAAAATAGTCGACGTTATCTAAAAAAAACGCGTCGAGTATTTCATAATACCAAATTTTCGACAACGTCGAAAAAAATACGCGCGTCGAAAATTTCATAATAGACCCCGAGCTAAATTTAGTAAACTGATCGACTACCGCCAATACATGCGTAACCCCTCAATGGTCAGGTGATCGATGAAGTAGCTTCAACGGTTATTTTAATTTGGCTACTGGATTCAGTAATGACGATCCTTTCCGGCTTTTTTATGCCACCGTTAGAATGTAAAATTCACGCAAATAAATAGGTAAATCGTATTATTTATTTTGAGATGAACCAAACTGTCAAACTTTCTGAGCCTCCTTCTACATTCCAACTTGCGATTTGAACTTCTTATTCGGACTTGCGTTATCAATGATATTTTGAAGTTTTATTTTTATTTCACTTCGAATACGGCTAAACTCTAGATGATGCGGCTTTAGATGATTTCGTATCGCACCCATTTAGTTTGAAAAAGCATTAGTTTTTGTTTTTGCACTTCGTTGTTACACAAAACTTGTCTCTAGAAGCAAAATTTACATTCAATTCACGATATCTTCCTATTGATTATTATGTGCTGATCTTACGAGATGTTACTAGACCACATACATTATTTTAATATTACTCATCGATCACTACACGCAGTGAAAACCCTTTCTAACATTCAAATCTTTCCAAAGCACATTTTCTCAAAATTACCCTTGATCCAATCCATTTATACAAATCTAATAATTGTGGAATTCCGTATTGCCGAAACTTTTCCGTTCATTTCCATGAAACAAATTATACGAGTCGTTTATTAACGGCTACTGGCCAAACAAGAACAACGCACACCCTTTGACGCCGTTGTTTCATTCATAGTGATGCTTTCTTATTTTTGTCTCAACAACGCCTACCATTATTTGAAATCCACACGGCGATTGCTTATAGTTTTCATAGTAAAATCGCGCAGGAACATCTCGATACTAACATCGATACATCGGTCCCAGTTATCCTGGGGTGAATGCCAGAACATATGTAGATGTTCTTCCAATGTCCGGTTGAATTTCTATGTCTGATTGTGGATATAATGGTGTGCGTTTTTTTATTGCCCGTTTTTTAAATTTTGCTGTTATTGAATTTAGGACGTCTCGAACTGTCAATATTGATCCGAGTGTATATCTTTAGCGGTATTCCGATCCTGCAAACCCAATTGTTGCAACCCCCCCCCCCACTAACTGACATAGTGAGCACCATATGGAATTGGGCCGCAATGTCCGTTGTCATATTTTTAGTTTCGGTCGAGTTTGCGGTCTCTTCATGACAGCACATATTTTACACTCCCTGCATAAATTTTCCACGTTCTTTCAGCAATTGACCAAATAAAACAGGTGTCTTTTATCTTATTCAATGTTTAATTAATGCCCGATGTTTAATGTGCTCCAGATCTTCGATTGGATGGAAGCAAAATCGGCTATTTGTTCTTGATGTTGCAACCGATTCCCACATTTTTACTAGCAACTTTTACAGTAGTGTTGTGAGATGTGATTTCAGGTTAACGTGGCCACCTTCTTTCAACCAGCCTTTCATTGCTGATCTGCTGATTTGTGCAGTCATTTCCTGCTTCAAACTTCATTCGAGCAAAAATTGTGGATCAGTTCTTAGTGCTTATCTTACACAATGTTTACACTGAATTGCATTTTGTTGGAATCTCAATAAAAATACTTAATTTGTTAAATAATAAAGCCGATGATTTTAGATTACTTATAATGTTTTATTATTAATATAAAAAGCTGTTGTACACACGTACTCTTATGAATGAAAATGATTAATGAAGGAAGAGAGGACATAGAAAATAATACATAGAAATAGTATTGCAAGATGCAATATAAAATTACACTTCTAACACTCTTCCTTAATTTACATATTGCAGTTATATATAAAAAAAATATGTTGTATGGATTAATTTGAATCTTATAATAATCTCCTCCTTAATCCGTACATTAGGCGATAATTCATACTTAGTTAAGTGTTAATTTTGATTTCATCTTGACAAATTTATTTCTCTGCAATGGCTTCGTTAAAATATCAGCAATATTTTCATCTGACGGGCAGAAAACAATTTTCAAAATTCTTTTCTCAATGTTGTCCTTTATGTGATGAGATTTAATGTCGATGTGTTTTGTTCGCATATTAAATTTTTCGTCATGAATGATTTGAATACAACTTTGATTATCTTCATTTATGGTTGTTGGCCCATCTAATGGAATGGAGAAACCCTTTAGAATATTGCGTATCCACATACATTCCTTTGACGCTTCAGCAAGAGCAATGAACTCGGCTTCTGTTGGCAATTGTGCGATGCAAGTTTGCTTTTTACACGCCCAGCTGATCGGACCACCGAAATAGAACAACAACACGTTGAGCCAATATTGTTACAGATGCTGATATATCTGGACGTGTGTTAATTGCGATATAGAGCAGACATCCAATTGCTTTACGGTAACGTTCGTTACTCGGAAGTAAATTGCTGCTGTCATCTTTCATATATGCCACGTCTAATGGAATCTGACTAATTTTTGCATCTTTTAAACCAAACTCTGAAATGATATGATTAATGTATTTCTCTTGATCAATTAAATAATAAGAACCCTTTTTGTGGATAAGGATGCCAAGGTAGTTTGTCACAATGCCCAGATTTTTGATTATTAAACGCTTTTTAAGTTCTGTTTCCATATGTTCGAGAAACGTTTGAGAGTTTGATGTCATCAAAATGTCCTCAATATAAATGACCATATATAATTCTCGTTCTTGACTTTTGAATGTATATAGGCATGCGTCGAAGTTACTTTGCCTCATTCCCAAACTAACCAGAATCTGATGGAGTTTCATATTCCACACTCGAGCAGATTGTTTCAAGCCAGTGAGACTTTTCTTTAGCAAGCAAACGTGATCTTCCTTTCCCTCAGCTTCAAACCCTGGAGGTTGCTTCATGTATATCGTCTCGTTCAATTTACCATTGAGGAAGGCTGTTTTTGCGTCAAAATGATAAACTGGTAAATTTTTATGACCTGCTACTGATAACAAAATTATAAGTGTGGCTTGCCTTGCCACCGGTGCGAAAACTTCGTCATGGTCTGTGCCAAAATTTTGACTGAATTCTTGAGCAACAAGTCGCGCTTTGTAGACATTGCCTTTCTCGTCAGATTTAATCTTGTAAACCCATTTGCAGCCAATAGATGTACGATTGATTGGCAGTTTGACAAGTTCCCAAGTGTTGATTTTGTGAATCGATGTCATTTCATTCATCATAGCTTCGATCTATCCATCTTTGTGAACACTTGAAATTGCTTCGTTGAATGTTATTGGTTCACCATTAAAAGCAAGAAAACCAAATTGTGTTACTAGATCAATTTCAGTAATCAATCTTTTCGGCGGAACGCCTTTTTTGGATCGATCGGGTCGTCGCTCTTGCACCACACTATCTAAATCGGCATGTTCATCTGATTGATTTAACACAATTTCACTTGCACGTTGATCTCTGTTAATACCACCAGTGGTTAATTCAGGTTCGGAAATTTCATGTACATCTCTTAACGGAATAAGCGGAATCTCGACATCAACGCTTGAACCTTCTCTATACTCCATTTAATGGACTTTTCATTGTTGGTTTGGACTTAAATTCGTTTCAAAATTTGACATCTCTTGAGATGATTACTTTATTTTTGCTCGTGATGTAGCATTTATAAGCTTTCGAATCCATAGAGGACCCAAAGAAAATGGCCTCTTCCGCCTTCGGATCCAATTTTGTGCGATTAACATCTTGAATACGAACGAAACATTTTGCCCCAAACCGTCGCAAATTTGTATAATTTGGTTTTTTATTATGCCAATTCTGGAATGGAGTGCCATTAATACCTTTACAGGGTAACAGATTTTGCAAAAAATTTGCAGTTGTAATCGCTTCCCCCCAAAATTTGTTGGGAAGGTCGGCATCCAACAGAAGACATCTAGTCATCTCCATCAGCGATCTGTTTTTTCTTTCAGCGAAACCGTTTTGTTGCAGCGAATAGGGCGCTGTGCGTCTTGCACACCCTGTGATTTTAAGAATTGTTGAAATTCATTTGATATATATTTGCCTGCGCCATCGGTTCCGAGCATTTTCAACTGTTTATTAAAACGATTTCGCGTCATCTCGTAAAATTGCTTAAAAACTTCAAAAAATTCTGATTTTTGTGACAGCAAATAAATTGATGTGAAACGGCTGTAGGGTAGACAAGGGCAGATTGTTACACTTTTTGCATTATGTTGTATAACGTGAAAAGCATAATGACGAATTCTGTTGTGTGTATTGGAGTATGTAAAACTGAATTAAGGCGACAATATTTTGGTCCATTTAAAGGCCTAACAAACATGCAAATATTATAAAAATCCGTTTTAGCAAATGTTGACACATGTAACAAATTACCCCGCTGTAGGGGCATGTTGTTACAGATATCGGGGTATATAGTTACGCCCGATATTTAAACATTTTATTTCATTAATTTTCGGTCAATCAAGAAGAAAATTATTAATAATAAAAAATTTATATTTTTATATTATTCATTCAACACATAGTTTTTCATTTGCCATGGGTGGGATTTCCCTGGGTGGTTTCGCATCCATACATCTTGCACATTGGACAAATATTTTTTAAAAGGACCATATACGCTTCGATCCAATGGTTGCATTTTATGTGAACAATGGGGTGGAAATGAAAGCATCACAACTCCGTTTTCTTTAGCCAAGTTTATGGTATTAATGGCCAAATGCGATTCGTGATTATCGAGGAGCAATAAGAGCGGGTGAGTCAAAGAAGGTCGAACATGATGGATAAAATTTTGCATAAATTGGAAGAATTCTTCAGTTGTCATCCATCCAGATTTATTTCCTGACCCTATCGACCTATTCGGTGCACCACGGATAAAATGATGTTGATAACGCTTTCGCGGAAATATAAAATGCGGTGGGATTGAAGAACCGGTGGCACTTACAGCAACACAAACTGTCACCAGTTGTCCTCTTTCAGCTGATGTTATCCCTCCAACGTGTTTGGTTCCTTTTTCTGCTATAACTTTGCACATTTTCTGTACAGTGGTGACGTCGGTTACATCCACGTTCGCCAGATATCGCTAGCAGCAAAATTAAATTTGTCCTTTACTGTACTCAGTAGATTAAAGAAATCGTTGACGCGAATACGATTAAACCCCATTGCACGACCAACACTGGTCGCTTCTGGCACGCGAATTGATAAATTGGGGTGTTTTTTAAAAAAATGGATAACCAATCTGGTCCTGCTTGCTTGTTTATTGACCAAGATTCCGGAATATTTTTTTTAGAGAAATTGCACACTCATAAGCGAATCTTCGTAGCTCTAAAGGCGTCAGGCCAAGTATATCTTGGAGGCGTGCTTTACATATTTTTCTAGTTTATTCCCTTTTTCCTCATTGAACATCGAATTTTGTGCGTATCCATAACTTGTTGCTTCCATTATCCCTTCCGCCGCATTTGTCCGTTGAGATCTTTTAACATAGCGCCATAATGTTTGATGGCAAATAGCCATTTCTTTTGCCACGGATCGAACACTTAGTTTTTCTTTGATAACCCGATCAACGGTAGCCTTCATCGTGGTTTTTGAAGTTGACCCACTTTTTGTTTTCTTCTTATAGTTCGTCATGATGGTAAAATTTCTTACTAAAATAAAGCAAATTATGAAACAAATTGAATTGTTAATTTACCCTTTAAAGTTTACGAACAATTATTTTAGATGGGGCAGGTTGTTACATGTAACAACTTGCCCCTTCAATACTGTAACAGGGTACCCCAAAGTGAATTTTTTTAATAAAACACGTTTTTTACGCATATATTGATGAATAATCATAAAAAGAACTGTATAAAATTACACTAAAATGCACAACCGATTCATGTATAGCCAATTACGATCGAAATTACAGTTAGAAAAGAAACAAAACAAAAAAACAGAGCAGCTGTCATTTTTTACTTACCATAGGTCAAAACAAACTTTTCTCTTTCACTGCTGCAGTATACGTCCGATCACACCGAAATTTTGTAGGCAACTGATAATTTCGAGAGAGATCAAATTACTCATGTACGTTATGTATATTTTTTTATAGTTTTTGAACAAATCGCTCTTTAACAACCTGCCCCATGTAACAATCTGCCCGGGTCTACCCTAATCATCGATGAATGTCAAAACATATCTTTTCCCACCCGGGGTTTGGTTTTGCATCGGTCCACATAAATCACTATGCACGAGATCGAGAACTTTCGAAGCTCTATTAATGGACTCCTTTGGAAATGGTGGGCGGGACATTTTTCCCTTCACACAAACTTCGCAATCTATAACACATGTAGAACTACAATTTTGAATTTCCACACCATCAACCAGCCCATTATTTGGCAAATCCTTGATCACATTCATATCGCGATGACCGAGAACTCGATACCAATAATGAATACACATCTTTGTTTTATTCTGAACTAAATTAACTGATTGTTTATCGCACAACTTATATAAGCCTTTATTGATGTAACCACATGCGAGTTGAGTTCCATTTGCGAATGAAATTTCACATTTATTCTAGGTAAAATTAATGAGTAATCCTTTTTGTGTCAAACGTTTCACTGATATAAGATTACCACCAATCGATGGGACATATAAAACGTCGCAAAGTGTTATATCTATGGCTACTCCAGCATCATTAACAAACTGCATGTTCACTGATCCGCGACCTGATGACATAATTTCATTTCCGTTCGCCACAGAAACTTTTTCGCGATGATTAAAATTCAATTCGGGAAACAGTTTTGCATTATAACAAATATGACAGGTCGCACCGGAGTTTAAAATCCATCCATTAATTTTTCCGACGACAAACAAGAAATTATTATTAAATTGACCTGTCATGTTAGCATCATTTGTGCTTTTGTTGCACTGTTTTTCTTTTAACCATTTCGCGAACCTGCGGCAAACCTTCTTTTCATGACCAAATTTCTTACAAATAGCACACTTAACAATTTGCGAGTATGTTGATTGTTGCTCGATTTATAGGAAGAAACTTGTAGCGCAGCTGACTCGGCTTTACCATCTCTCTCAATTCGTCGTCGGAATTCTTCAATAATTTTTGATCGAACGGAAGAAGAGGTTACTTCATCCTCTTTTCGAGTTTCTATAGCTGTAATGAGGCTATCATAGCTACTTGGTAGCAATCCCAATAACGTTGCGGACATCAAAAACTCAATTTTTATATTGTTATTAAATTATTGGAGTTTTTGGAAAAGTTCAGTCACTTTCTGCATATGCTCCTCGATGTTGGTGCTCTCATCGGCACGTTGCTTCATTATGGTGCGGAGAATTCGTACTCGGCTACCGGCTGAATCCTTTCCATGCAAATCTTTCAGCGCATTCCAAGCTGATTTGGCATTTTTGCATGTGCGTACATGTGGCAGCTGGCTGTCATCGATTGTGAGAACAATCGTGGGTAACGCGTTTTCATCGCTTTTCGTTCAAATTTCGGTAACAGGAGATGGTTTTTCATCGGTGATTGCTTTCCATAACTCTTTCTCCTTCAATAGCATCTCAACACGGAACTTCCAGTTGAAATAGTTATCACCACTTAATTTTGGAATGCTATATTTGTCCATAGAAACAGCCATGGTTTATTTGCACGGATTTAATACGTCGCACAAAAAAAAAAAAAAAAAACCGAATAATATTTACAAAACGTCACTTTTATTTTAATAATGTTTATTAATTGCGATCCCTACCCTGGGCCCATAACCCGTTGGAATCTCAATAAAAGTACTTAATTTGTTAAATAATAAAGCCGATGATTTTAGATACTATTAATATAAAAAGCTGTTGTACACATGTACTCTTATGAACGAAAATGATTAATGAAGGAAGAGAGGACATAGAAAATAATACATAGAAATAGTATTGCAAGATGCAATATGAAAATTACACTTCTAACACAATTTCCAGTTTTTGATAGGGATCGTAATAATAGACAACGCTCTTTGTTTTGTTGCTTCTGCGATAACACTACTGTGCCTATTTCTGCGTTGTTACCATCTGTATCCACATCGTGCGAGTATGCCAACATTGAATAACTACCCAAATTCATCTTTAACTGTTCAATTTTCTTTGATAGTTCATGTTCGACACAATTTTTTTGTCATTTTTCGGTAAGATGCTGCTACTAACTCGATCAGCCTGGATTTTATGCCATTCATTTTTTAATTAATTCGGCTATCTTTTGTTGCGTCGCAATAAGCTTCTGATGCTTGCCGGAGAGAAGTAGCGTTTCTTGTGTTGATTAAGTGGTACGCAATGTTAGTTGTTGATTTGCAGTTTGTCATTCAGTGGATTCTCACAGTTGATCTAATGACCATCAGTTTTCTAATGACCCCCAAGATCACTGTCTATTTAGGTGGAAATTACTTTCTCGCAAATTGGGAGTATCTCGACCTTGTCTTCGATTAAATCTCACAATGTGGAGGGTTCCGTCATGTTTATTTGAAGGGGTCCTTCCATATTTCACCATTTCAGAGCATGGTTAATCAGATCCGCTGTAATTTTATATAGATCTGTGATATTTATTATTATTATCAAGGCTCCTGCATCCAATAGGAATTTGCATTGTCGTTCAGCGAATACACCATTAACAACTAAACTTTTGCAGTGCTGGAGGGGATTCTTCTCCGTTTCATCTCTGGATCTAGGCTCATTAACTGAGACAGGTGCTTTCTCTTTTCATCTAAATTAATGTATAGTTGCTGAAGTTTTTGAATTTATTGCCTCGTGACTCATGAGTCAACAAAAGGGAACGTGATCTTTATTTTATGTGCATTAATTGCGCAGGGCTGCATTTCACTTCTGGATTGAAAACTTGTGAATCTAAGAAAATTAAGGAAGATTATCGTTTAGAATTCGTCAAGATTTTGCTGCCAAATTTTTAAGTTTCGGATTATGGCTAATAAGAACTCCCACAGGTAACCTATATGTACGGTTGTGTATCTAATAGCTAAAGTCATACCGAGACTAGAAAAGAAATCTGGCAAAAATTTATTAGTTAGAATTTTCATTTTGATTTTCTTCGGCCCTATAAGTTCTTTTCCCTTTCTGGCCAATATTTTAAAACTCAAATACCTGAACTTCATCTAAAATTTATATTTCAATCAAAAATCAATCTAGAAACTAAATTTCATAAGGAGTGCGAGACCCTAGAATTTTTTCCAAAACTCACTTTAGAATCCCAAACTCTAAGTAATATTATTAACCAAGATGGAATATTTTAAAATTTCATATTCCTAATTTTTTTTACTTCGGAGGTCAAGAGGTAAAATATAAATAAAAAATCTCTGCTGTTTATAAAATTCAGACTTATTCTCTTTTGTGATAGTCTTGCCACTTGTGGCGAGTAGCGCAAACTCTTATTTTCCGCTGACAAATTTCCGCTGCCATTTACAGCACTTTTATAACTATATTTGGAATAATTAACAGATCTAAATGTTAAAATGAAAGCCGTCACTCTTTTGCTGTATTTTGAATAAGTTAAAATTAGAACAAAACATTTCGAACGTCTCACCCAGGTAGGTACACAGAGTACTTCAAATTGGGTCCATGGGTTTTACAGTAAATCATCAAATATTTTGATATAAATCATTTATTCTATACATATAAATTAAATTACAATCACACACTCATCAATTCACTACAAACACTTACTTACAAAACTAAACGGGAAATTTGGTTTTCATTTAATTTATTATAAACTATTCAATGTTAATCACAATTCAATATGGTGAAAATCTAGCACTGTTTATGTTGCTCGAGTTCTTTGTCTTGGCCTTATCTCACCATCACTCCCACTAGTCATCATACTACTATTGATATTAATTTGAATCGAATCTTTTTCATCGTCATTACGACGCTCAGCCTCTATATAGCTCCCAAAGGACGAGTCCAGCAGAGACATTAGTGATTGCATCGCTGAATGTTCCTTTTCTTTTAAGGTTTTAACGGTTTTTTCCATAATTGGATTTGTGCGTTGCGTATGTAAATGTTTAACTTCCATGTTATGGCCTCGATCATCTTTCAATACAACGTGTCGGATAACTGGATCTTCGGTACTACCGACTGTTACAATTTTTGGTTCGTGGCGTACCTGTGCAGTTTCATTCGGATTAAGTAGTCCATATGTTTTTACATTGCTGTGACCTTCGATAATTACGCGGTACCGGTTGTCTGAATTTGAGTTGCCATTTTCGTAGTTTGATAGTTGTGTGTCTACCACTGTTTGAATAGGGGTGGCGATAGTTGGTGGTGGCACGGTTACTGGTGGTAATGTAGGTAGGAAATATGATGTTGGTGGTGGTAACGTTGTCGTTTGGTAATAAACGGGTGATGACATTGTTGGCAGCTCGATCGATGGCATAATCACATATGAATCAGTCGAATAGTAGTTAGAATTGGACATAGTTGATGTGGGAGTTGGTGCGGTCGTTGGTAAAGCGAATGGCCTTGGTTTTTGTGGAGTTACCTCTTTTTGGAGTAATAAATGTAAAAACGGTTTTTTGCTGTCTTTATCTTTTTCAAGGTGTCCGAATTCTAAAGAAATTTTGTTCTTGTTATATGTGCTAGGGATATAATTTTGTGTTACTTACGTCCAAATTGATTGCCGTTCTGATAATTTGATGAATGTTCTCCTTTAATTAGATTTGCATTGGGTCTGGCAATACTAACATAATTGCTGGTCAAATCGTCGATCACGCTACCTTTGTGTGAATGTGATCCAGATACTGGCCAACCTGTATTCATCACCATCATTTGCGATGATGGATGATACGGCGTTTGCATTGGTGGTGGCATCAAGTGAGTCGGAAGCTAAATAAATAAAACATATTAGCCGGTTAAAATAAAGTGTTCAATTCAAATCGTATACCGATGAATAAAAATTTCGGCGTATTTGATGATATTTAGCGGGTTCTTTCTTGCTGCTTTGCTTCTTCGACGTAACTCCCAGCAATAAAATATCAGATTTTTGGGCGGATTGTTCGCTCGATCCGTAGCTATTTGATTCGGCTGCCCAATATCGTACACGATCTAATACTGGTGGACTGTAATCATATGTTGGATCATTTTTCAATGGATCACCACGCCCAACCGGTAGCCATTCATTGTAGTCAACACGTGGTGAAAAAAGCGCACGTCCCAATTTACTATGGTCTTGCGAAATATGATCCGTCGAATTTTCCTCAAGTTCGCTTTCACCCACGATCACTGTTGTTGATGCACAAAGGGTAACCATCGTGATCAGAATTAATGAATACTTCATTAGCGCCATACCGCATTTATCTGAAAATGATAGTTGTGTTTATAAAAATCATATGTTCTCGGTCATCTCAATCGAAGAAAAAATGATCGAAAGTTGACCTTTCGCGATCGCTTACACACCAAAATAATGTACAGATTATTGATAAATACATACATACAAAACATGTAAGACAAGAAAACCGGAGAGAGAGAATTTGTGGCGTGGGATAAAATTTACAAAGTAAAATAAAACAGACATTTCCTTACCGCGCGATTTTCAATTTATCATTGTCTGAAATCTTTTTTTGTGAATGTTTTTTTTTTTTTTAATTTTGATAAATTTTGCTTTCCGCGAAAAATTAAGAAGGGAATCGCGTCATGTAAATCATGAAAACGACTGAATTAATTTGTCCAAATTTGGTGAAATTAATTGACAAACTTTTTACAAAAAATACATTACTAATTAGCTTACACAGAATTCGTTACTATTTTATCGTTCGTATTAAGTTTTACGATAAAAATATCTTTCGATCAATTAACTTCGAGCCGTGCAGCAAAACTATATATTGTGTACATAATATCTACAGCAGAGAACTTTACAGACTATGGGAATTATAAGAAAAAAAGTGATCGAAAAGTATGTCAAAGTAAATCAATAAAACATAATAAAAAACAATTGATAGTTTTATAAACGTATCATAATAGCGCGATCATTTCGATTTTTAATTTTTTTTTTTTTTTTACTCTTTGATTTATTTCAATCGAAGTCGGAAGCTATGCTAATACGATCGTTATAAATATAATTTGATGGCTATATTTTAAGGTATGGCGTTATACAGCGACATTAAACTAGTAACGGAGAATAGCGTAAAATACATTATAGACAGATTCGAAACCTAATTCCTATTTGGATATAGATCATGTGAAGGTGTGGTAGATTTGAAATACGATCGTGTTTTATGTTTTGTGGGTCAACAATGATAAATCTATACACTACAAGAAATCAAAACGTAATGTAAATTACTTATAGTGAAATATTGGCATTGAATTTTATATTTTCTGTTTCCTTAATTTAACGATCATTTAACAAGTTACAGGCGCAGCACTACATTGATTTAGCTATTCACCACGGTATTTGTTTATTTTTTTTAAAGAATGTCGCACATTTATTTAAATTTCGGTTAGGTGTTTAAAATGCATAAACGCATTTCGGATTTAATTTGTAAATTATACCGAGTGAAATTTCACGTACCATTCGATAACAAAACACTTAAATTTATATTCAAAGTCCAATTGATAATATAAATACTTTATTGTATGTAAATAAATATAACAAATATCACTTAATTAAGCACACAAACTTTTATTAATTAATTTTTATCGTAATATGCACTTTAGTTTATAATTACACAAAACATAATAATTTGTAAAGCACTATAAAATCTAACAACATATAAAGTCTTTTAAATAATTTTCTCTAACGATCGATCGCGTCTATTTTAAAACAATTCAACTTCATAAATAATAATTTTATTATTGCAGCTTAGGAGCTAATTTATTATTACTACCGATCACCTGATCGGTTGATTGAAAACTGATTAAATAAATCTTGAAGGTATAAAAAATTTATAAATTAAATAAATTTAATAAGAAAAAAAATTTACGATAAAGGTAAAAAGAATTAACAAAACGTAAATAGAAGACGATGTACATTAAATGGTCAAAAACGCGCAGACATATAAGACATTGCGTCGATTGCTGCATTTGTAATTTATATAGTTAAAGGTGAGTAATTTATTGAATTGTACAAAATGTTAAACGACTTCTACCTTTTCTCACAATACGTGGCATGGTATATAAGGGTGGGCCACACAGATATTGGTCAATATACAATACATAAACATCCCTTAAATTTTTCAATTTGATTATGACACTGTTCCGTCCAGATTTAGCATGCATTTATTTTTACTTGTTACAAAACAAAAACCCTTTTTACAATAATACAAACAATGAAAATATTTTTAATACATAAATTAAAATGCTATTTTAACCGACTGGCTAACATTCCATGATGAGACCCAAATGTGAATTGCATGACAATCAATGTTCGAGAATAATCGATGATGATAGAACTGAGAAAATGTGCTGTTGCTGTGAATGAGAGAATCGGAAGAATAATTAGTGAGTCCAATGCACAAACACAACATTCCTCCTTACTTATTTTGATGAAATACTACTCCTCAATCATATGAAAGATCAAATTTTACCACAAGTCGACGAATTCTTGCTGGACGACGTGGCAACTACTGACCGTAAGTGTTTATAGAAAAATTGATCGTGAAGCAGTGGCCGTAGACTATTCAAAAATCATTCATCAATGGTTGTGTTGACGTCTCAAATTCTTTAAATGCCATTGTTAGGACATCTAGCATCAAATTCTAGCATGCTCGCCAGAGATGTAAGGAAAATTGAAATCCGAGATGTTAACTTGTACAGAATGGTGGATAACGGAAGCGATATTAAACTGATGTCTATATAAATAAATATCTGATTTTTCGTGCACCAAACTTTATTCAACAAACTACAACGTTTAAAAAGGCAGGTTTGAATAAATTATTCACGAATGAAAGGTTTTTTACAGAGTTTACCATTGACGGTGAACAATTTAATCCCATTTTCCACATTGTAGAAGCTAAGGTTTTGCCATCAGTCGATGTAATTCTGGGAAAAGAACTGATAAGTCAGACAATAACAACCTTTAAATCCTATAGTATAACGATGAAGAAATTTATTCCGGAGAATTATTCAATCGCTGCCGATTACAATAATAGATTAGCGGAGATGGCCAACATCGGAGATCCATTCGTCGAGCCATTTTTTGATTTCTCCGTGGTTTCTGAAATGCTGGTTTTGATGATTGCTTTGCATTGATCGGAACAAATAGTAATCTGATGAAGCACAATTTGGTGAATAGGAGGCATGTGGTAGAATTTTCCATTTAAGTACTTCCAGCGTATTTTTTACTTGTTTTGCGACATGTGGTCGAGCATTGACGTGCAGCAAAATCACTTTACGCTGTTTGTTGGCTGGATTTGGACGATTTTCGTTCAATGCATGGTTCAAATCTATCAATTGTTGCTGGTAACGTTCATCAGTAATAGTTTCGTTCGGTTTTAGCAGCTCATAGTACACCACTCCTTTCTGACCCCACCAAATCCACAACATAACCATGAAAGTTTCGTTTTGCTGTTGATGTTGATGGTTTGCCTGGATAAACCCATGATTTTTTGTGTTAAGGGTTATTGTAGTAAATCCAGTTTTCATCGCCAGTGGGACAATTTGAGACAATAAATGCCATCTTCGGTGTCTTGTAAGTAAAGAATTGCAAACCATTAAACGATTTTCGATGTTGGCTTCAGTCAGTTCATGTAGTACCCATTTTCTTTCTTTTTGAATCATTTTCATGGAATGTAATCCTTTGCGTTACGTATTTATACCAGTTTTTGATTAAAGCAAAAAAGTAATGTTTCCCGCAAATGCTGTTTTGTTGGTACGAAATTCGACGTGTTTAAATGGGATTAAAAAATATGTTGTTTACGCTTTCACGAATAATGACAAACTGAATTTTAATGTGGAATGTCAACACTTTAAAACGCGGTAGGTGTCATTGTAAAAGAATGTTTAGTACTAAAGTTACGCCATCTCTTGGATAATCCAAAAAAGTAAGTTATACACCCAATATAAACAGAAGTAAAGCTGCATACAAAATTTTTACGGTTATTTTCATAGTAAAATATGGGGGCACGATCTGGTTTTATGTAGACCAAATTTATAATTACCGTTATATAATCTGAACGAAAAAAAAAATTGAAACAAAAACAGTATGAAAAGTCAAGGAAACACTAAACGTATATTCGATGAGTTGCACATTCTAAGGGTTTTTTCCAAACACCGATTTATTACAGACATATTGACTGACTTATTTGACGCCATCTTAAATAAGTCGGTCAAGTCATTCCAATTCATTGTGCCAACTTATTTGTGACGTAATAACAAAACACAATTTCTATTATATGGAAAAAATTTTTTTTTGACATGTTGGTCGTTGCCACTAGATTTGAAAATAAAATTTGCAGATGATGTATCGATAGCTGTCTCAGGCGAATATCTTGATGCGATTAGGGATGTTATGCAGAATGCACTCTGATCGTTACGAAATGGGCCGGTAAATGCGGATTAGGGATCAACCCTTCCAAGACAGAGCTGGTACTATTTACTAAGAAATATAAAACTCCGGTAGTTAGCCGCCCTACCGTGAACGGCATTAGACTGACTTTAGCTGACAGAGCGAGACTTTTGGGCATAATCCTGGACAGTAAGCTCAGCTGGAAGCCTAACACTGTAGAAAGGGTGAATAAGGCTAATGTAGCCATTTACTCGTGTAGGACCGCCATAGGTAAGAGATGGGGTTTGAAAACAGAGCTGGTACACTTGCTCTATACCGTAGTGGTAAGACCTGTGCTGATGTACGGGGTGTGCGAGTGGTGGCCGGCTCTGGAAAAGGTAACTACATATAAATGTTGGAGAAGATGCAAAGAACGACTTGTATACTTATAAGCGGGGCGCTAGGACTACACGCCCGTTAGAGGTTATGTTCCACTTTATTCCAATCGAATTTTTTGGTAAACAGATAGCAGCCAATGTGGCTACGAGGCTCTTGGCTGTCTCTCAGTGGAAGTGTCTTCAGGCGGGACGCTCGACGATAGTTAGATTACTAAGGGAAGAACTGGTGAATCTAGATTATATTAAACCAACGTTGTGCTTCGATAAAGGTTTCCGGATCATCTGTCCTTCTAGGGAATCCTGGAGGAATGGATCAATACTGGAAAACAAGGCATTGAAATTTTTCACGGATGACTCTAAGCTAGACGGTAAAATTAGAGCCGGAGTCTTCTGTGACAAGCTCAATGTTAATATTTCTGTTCGTCTCCCTGACTACTGCAGCGTGTACCAGGCCTGAAGTGGTGGCGATAGGGGAAGTCGTGACAGTGTTGAAGCATAACGTGGTATCCGTGAGGAATATCGTGATTTATGTGGACAGTCAAGCGGCAATCAGGTCACTAGAGGCGTTTTCTCTAACGTCACGGGTGGCGCTGGATTGCCGATCATCTCTTAATGAGATGAGCGAGAATTTCATTATCCAGATAATCTGGGTCTCTGGACACACGGACGTCAGGGGAAACTGTAGGGCAGACGAACTAGCTAGGTACGGTTCGACTCTCCAGCAGCAGCCGAAAAGGGCAGGTCTGAGGAAGCCTAAAGCAGCGCTTAAATCAGCGCTCAGTAAAAAGGCAATCGCCTCGACAGATGAGAGGTGGACCAACACTCTCACGTGCACGGTAGCAAAACAGGTTTGGCCAAAACTGGACCTGTGGCGCTCCAAGGCCCTAGTATCCCTGGGAAAACAAGAGGATTGGTCGTAGGGATGCTGATTAGACACTGCCTTTTTGGGGAACATGCGAGAAGAGTGGGTCTAGAGACGAATGACTATTGTAGAAGTTGTATGGACGAAGAGGAGGAAGAGACTTTAAATCACTTCCTATGCTCGTGTCTGGCACTGGCATACAAAAGACATAAGTACTTGGGTGTGTACGATATGGACAGCCTTTCTGAACTCGCGGAATTTGGAGTACGAGATATTTTACGCTACGTAAGTAGCTCTGGTTGGTTTCAGCGGGGTTAAGGAGAGATTAGATCCTGTGGTATCTACAATGGGCCATTATTGGTCTAAGTGTGCGATAGCAGCCACTCTAACCTAACCTACAGGTTTTTTATTTATAAAACTTTTTTGTGTTTTATTTTTTAAAACGTGTTTTAAGTATTAAAGTAAAATTTTATTAATTTTAAGTATTGCTCGTATTTTGCGATCTTTGCGACCAACAACATTGGACTAAACAGGTAATAAAATTGAATTTCCAAATTTACGACGTATGCTTTTGATAGTGAAGATTTTCATGTGTTTATTTTTTTAAGATGAATGCCGAGTGAGCGACGTAAAAGATCGGCGACGTAACATTAGATTGGGGAATACATTGGTACATTTGCGAGAAGAAAATTAAAAAATTGATGTGTGTCTGTGTATTGTACATTAAAAATTGTATATGAATATGAATGCATTGTATATGTATATATTGTGTATGAACAAATTTGAGAAAAAAATGCAAAACAAAATTCTTTAATTTGAAAATAAAGGCTCAATGTGAAAAGTACTATAGAAATCTCTCTCTATCGGCTCTCTTCAATTTGTTTTTTCTCTTTTCTTTGGCGAGTAGTACGGTCTTCCGTAGAAAGAGTGTGGCTTTAACACGCGAATGTAAACGGAATTCCGTCGACATTGCATATTGGGCTTATGTATAATTTGGTCTATGATGACATGCAGTTTTTATTTTCATATCTAGTGGCAACGACCAACATGTCAAGAAATTTTTCCGGAATTTCGTTTACATTCGCGTTCAAAAACCATACTTTTTCTAGGGAAAGAACCATGTTATGTACACGGAAATCCGTACTACTCGCCAAAGAAAAGTGTCACAAAAATTCCAGTGTGGGTGTGAATCCCGATTAAAAAGAGGAAAAATCAAAGTGGAAATAAGGTGGAATTTCATCAAAAACTCGGGTATATTCCATATACATTTCTGTACTAATTTAACACATTTTATCGCAGGTAAATAGAGCACCTGGCCCCAATAGCACTTTTATATGTGATTAATAATAATTTTCTATTGAAATTAAAAAGAAATATTTGTTGTAATTTTGCATAGGGTATTCGTTTACACATAAAGCAAAATATACATAAGAGGACTCATGTAGAGTTTCCGAGGTTAATCTGTCTTACTTTACACAACCTGTATAAGCCTAACAAGAACAATAAACTATAAAATAACTATGTCGATATGTTTATAAGATACGTATGTATGGATTAAATATAGAAAAAAATTAAATGTGTATATATAAATATATTAAAACTATAAAATAAGATTAACCTCGGAAAAACCTGCTTATAAAATTTGCACTACTTGATTTCTCTTATATATTTATTGCTCGATGGTTTACATGTTCATGTGCCATCAGATCCATCTATTAGGTTTTCACTCAACGTCTTAAATTAAACAAAAACACTTTGCGTAAAAAAATTACGTATTTATATAAATGGCGACGTCATGTCAAAATTGTTTTTTATTACTTCTTTAGCCCAATCCGATCGCAACCATTTTATAATTAAACTAAATAAAATTAATGTTACTGTAATAATTAAAAACTATTAAATACGAGAAAATAAAATAAACAAAAACACACGCATTCACAATTGTGTGCGTATTTACCCTTCGACTTGTCACATGAAACTGAGAAGAGAAAATAAAAAATACAATATAATGGCGAGTTTTTTCCAACCAAAAAGTAGATCAAATCGAAAAAAGATCAAATCTTGTGACGTTCTTTCCAACAAAAAGATTTGATTTAGATCAAAAAGATTTGATTTTTTTACGTTCTATCCAACACAAAAATGACAGAGATTTGATCTAAATCAAATCTATATTTTTTGATAGATTTGATCTTTTTTCGATTTGATCTACTTTTTGGTTGGAAAAAACTCGCTATAAATGTACAAACAAAACTAAAAAAATATACAATATTACCGCGAATGAGAAAGAGAAAGACAATTACTTTTGCTCCAAAATATAATTTATTGTATCTTTAATATTAAGTAGTATGGAATCAAAACATTTTTTCCACACATAGTGGAAAAATTGCATACTGGGACATGCCGTTTTTATTTTCAAATCTAGTGACAACGACTAACATGTCAAGGATTTTTTTCTCTTCTGTGACTTTCTAGCAAACATTTTTTAAATTGAATGACATATTAATCACCTTTGATTAATTTTAGATATTATTATTTAATATTATTAAATATTATTATTATTTAGATATTATTATTTAAGTAGCTTAGAAGTAGGAATTGTTTTTTCCGTCCATTTTTAATAAAAATTTTAGGTCATCAATAAAAAATTTGGGTTATACTTTCATTAATAAAGCTGTCAAAATAAGTAAGCACAACTTACTTATTTAAGATGGCGACAAATAAGTCAATAAGGCTGTGTCCCAAACACCGACTAATTTGTGGACACCGACTTATTCAAATAAGTCACCTCGCGAGGAGACTTATTTGAATAAGTATGTCTACACAGAAATGTCTCCAAAATCGTGTCTTGACTAAATGTAATCATCGAGCAATAAATATATAAGAGAAATCAAGTAGTGCAAATTTTATAAGCAGTTTTTCCGAGATTAATCTTATTTGATAGTTTTAATATATTTATATACACAAATTTAGTTTATTTCTATATTTAATCCATATATACGTATCTTATAAACATATCGGCATAGCCATTTTATAGTTTATTGTTCTTGTTAGGCTTATACAGGTTGCCAAAAGTAAAATAGATTAACCTCGGAAAGTCTACATGAGTCCTCTTATATATATTTTGCTTTATGATGTAATACATGATGTTTTTTTTTTAAAAACTTAGTGGCAACGACCAACATGTCAAGAAAGATTTTTCTTCCATATAACAGAAATTGCGTTTTGTTTTTTTGTTATTATGTCACAAATAAGTCAGTACAAAGAATTGGAACGACTTGACCGACTTATTCAAGATGGCGTTAAATAACTCAATAAGTCTATAATAAGTCGGTGTTTGGGAAAGGGCCTAAGTTCCAAATAAGTAATTATTTGGAAAAGAGCCTAAGTTTTGATAAGTCGGTGTTTGGGAAAGGGCCTAAGTTTATTATATAAGTCGTGAAACGACTTTGTATTTTGTTGTTACAATTAAAAAAAGTTGTTTCAAAATTTTGTATGCAGCTTTACCTCTTCTGTTTATAGATACATATTACTTTTCTCTATGCTTGCGGCTTCCAAAATTCAAAAAATAGGAAACAAGATTCAGATATAGAGATGCTTGTTCTAAAGAATTATCGACCAATATATCAAGGAAACAGGTAGATTATATGACCCAGCCAATCGGAGTACGTACCCCCTATAATACTTTCAAATAATAAGGATGGGTCGAAACGATTTTGTGTTGATTTTAGGAAGCTGAACTGGTATCCAGTGCCACTTATAAAAGACGAGTACCATTTCGGTTTTTAATTCGTCAAATGTTTTTCAACGTTACACAAACAATATTTTTAAAGATTTGGTTTAAGAAACTCTGTGTGTATATATGGATGATTTAGTGATACCGGCAAGTTGACAGAAGTATTGAAGGTAGCTGAAGATGCAAATAAAGTGAAGTCAGCTTTTATCCAAATCAACCCAATATCTTGGATATGAAATAGATGATGGCAACGTAAAGCTATCATCAAAAAACAAGACAGCAATCATTAAATTTTCAGAACCCCGTTGTATTACTATAGAGGAAGATGTGTCCTACAAGGTTAAAGCACTGAGGTGATAGAAAGGCAGAATTATATTCCAAAGTTGACAAACAAAGTAAAGGTGGCTATTTAACATTGAAATCCGTGTCTGGTACCTGAATGAAAGTCGGAGAAACAGGAAGGTCTTTTGAGTCCAATCCCAAAAGATGATACACCTCTGGTAACTTATCATATCAACCATTTAGGACCAATGATGGTAACGTAAACACAGTATATGTATAACGCTGTTGTTGATTATTTCCATGTAAAATTGAATGTTAGCGTTATTTTATTCCGATATTCAGCGTTTTCCCTATACATTACCGCAGTCGTCAATTACTTTGGCGGCATTGTATGAGGTTGTTTTAGACAGCGTAAGTAATTAAACATTTCATTTCCATTTTCATTACATACAACATAATTGGTTATAAGCACATACGATTTTATGTACTCGTATGCGAGTATATTCTAATGGCATAAAAAATATCTATATTTGTTTGTTATTCTAACACTTCTAACATCAAATATCCGAGAGCAGTGTTAAAAAGATGTATGTGTACGTATAATCTTGACCACGAAAACGGAAGTTCTCGCATACAAAACGAAACAATAATGTTCGTTTTATTAAGTAGAACAATTCTAAACTCCGCTGAGCGCGATCATCACAAAGTATTTTTATTTCATTACAAAGCAAACAATGCGTGTGTTCCTTTTAGCAAATAAATAACACAAAATTGAAAATGTATTACAGAGAAAGTACTTGCATCTTCTTTTTATTCCAGCATCTTTCCGAACTTTATCTGCATACGCATATGAGCACAGAAAATAATAATTATTGCATAAAATGTTGTAATTCGTTTGCCGCTATGATCGATGTAAATTCGCGCCATTTTGTTAAATGGTTATGTTTTGAAACGTTTAGTTTTATGAATGAAGATCGTATTTACGATTTGTTGTTTATTTTTTAATGTTTTTGAGAGATAAAACGTTACGTTTTTATGAATGAATTGAATTTTATGAATGAAATCGGTCGATCGTGTTTTTTTTCGTATATAACATTTATCAATGAAAAGTTGTTGATTGATTTGTAGTTGCGCGATTGTGTATTATTATCAGAAATAATAATTTCCCTTCGCCTTTTTGGGATTCATATAATAAAACTACAAATCTATATTAAACTTTCTCAAATTAGAAAATCGCCTATAAATAGTGTAATGTAGTATATACGCCATGTCCGATCATAAACATATCTGGTGTGGTGGCGCGCCGTACTAATTGAGCGGGAAATTTAACTCGTCGCGGTTTTTCACTTTGTCGAAAATAAATTATTGTAACTATGCATCCGCATATGTTTTTATTTATTAAAATTTCATTGTTGGTATTTATGTGTGTTTTTGTTGTTGTTGTTGTTGTCAACATATTTCAATAAGTGATACAATTGATCGAAAAGCAAATAAATACATAAAAAAAAACTTTTTCTTTGATACGCGATCAAAATAATAAATTATCAAAAATGGAATTTGAAATGTATCGCAAAAGCTTTATAAAATAAAAAACATGATTGATCTTTATTGTATGTAATAGCTATTCGTAATTATACAAACATGATGTACTCGCGTATGTATAAAATGTTGGGGCGTTATTGATACGTTTTATCGTTTGGGATCGAGCGAAACGGAATTTGGTGATACAACACATTAACAATTTTCACTCATCGTTTTGCGCAAAACACCCGCTCCTTTGTGGTATAATAATTTCTCAGAATGTATAAGAAATTGAAATGTTGCTGCTTGTGTTATTGACTGTAAATGGCAGTTGGCCGTATTTGGCATGCTCTGATACCAGGTTGCAAGATTGAAGATATAAACGATTGGTTAGCTCTATCCCAAAATATTGATTATTTTTTCTGCCATGTGATCTAAATTCATCATTGGCAGAAAGCTAAAATGCTTGCGACTGTATTAGTCAGGACTTTGTAGCTTTTCTGCAAGGTAATTCGTCTGCGATTTGCGACAGAGAAATCAATCGCTACCATTAAAGAGAATTTAAATTTGTACTTTGATTTGTTACTTGACATATGGAAAACTTCATACCGTCAATCGAATTTATTGTTATTGTCGGTCTTAATAACTTGCTCACATCAAACATCATAAAGTTGTGATAAGTTTACAACACACGGTCACCGAAACCATTCATAACTTCCAAATTCTATGAGTGAAGGACCAGTGGAGGAAAGAGATCGGAATTGTTGAATTAACCTTAGTTCCTGCCAATTTTCCAATTTTAAGTCCAATACGCATTGGAACGAATAAAATAAATGCTGGCGTGTGTTGCCAAATTTTATTTGTCATGCAGAAAACTAGTTCGGCGTGTTCTTGTTCGCTGTAAAAATACAACAATACTTTTGGCATCGCTTTGGTCATTTTGTCGGCTGCCTGGTCATCCGTCGCCACATAATCCAAATTGATAGTTCCATCCTCATATACTTCTCCCTGAAGAAATGATATCGTATACACCGATGTGCTTGGTCTTCTTATGGAATTCCGGATTTTTGATGAGCCCAATCGCGTTTTGATTATCCATAAGGAAAATTGGCTTGTCCAAATCGGTTGATAAAATTTCGGATAATAACCGATGCAGCCACACTAGTTTCTTCATAGCATCCGCTGCCACCGTGTATTTGGACTCTGTTGTCGATAAAGCTACTGAATTTTTACATTGTGAGTACCAACTTATAATTCCATTGCGCCAATCATGAATATATGTATACCCGGACCTTGACCGACCGTCTGGTTTCGATGTCTCCAGCATAGTATGCGTTACTGTAGCCGCACTGCACTGTAGATGCCACTTTTAAATCGAATTTATATCACCATTGTCCACTTTATGTATGTCATAACGCGTCTTACCACATTAACATGTTCAGCCATTGGTTTCTAAAAGTGTCGACTTGTATGCCAACAGCAAAACTGATATCTGGTCCTGTTGCCACAGTCAAATACATTAAGTTACCGATCACCTCACCATATAAAAAAGTAATTTCTCCGCAATGCCAAAACGGTTGAGTCCTTTTTACGATTATGCCTGCTGATTCTCATGAATCGGTCAAACATTTGAACTCGCACGCTTTGGCCTCGAATTCCCTGTGCAACTACTGTTGAATGACCCCAAAAAATTCAATACATTCTTCCCATTACAAATAAAAACACAGAATTCCGATTCACTCAATGTTCTCCACCAAATCACTGTTTAGAAAAAATGTCTTTATGTCGAACTCAATCATTTGTGGCTGTTCTGTCGATTCATAACACGTTAATCGTATTACACCACGTTCGATTGATTGTGCCAACGTTGTGATAGAATCGTTCACCTCTGATTCATTATTTGTCACGTTCGCGTTTTCGACGACCATGTCATATCCAACAAACACACTTGACTGCCTTTGCACCCAGTTTTTGTCGTTTTTTTTCCTTTGGAATGTTCATCACCATTCTCTAACCCTAAATTTCGCAAATTATCGATTTTCACCTTTTTACTGTACCATAATTCACAAGGTGATTACACAGGTGCTCATTTTCGTTCGATTTAATACGGCGCTTCGCATGAATCATTGTTCGATTGTGGACAGACCTCTGACTTTTGCTTCATAAAATACACGTAATACACGATAAAAACAATAAATACTTGGAACCGCCAATCGAATTCTTTTGGATTGGTCCACAAACGTCTACATGAATTTTCTTGGTCGCCGCATTTGCGGAGGTCTCATCGGCCTCCGATGATTCTTCAACTTTGAACAGCATTGAAACAGACTGAAACGTGTGTCGAACCCTCACTACATAAGTTTACATTCTTCAGTAGTTTGCAGAACTTGCAGCAAATTTATCATGGTTGGGTTGTTCGTATTGTTGATTCCCACCCACTATGAAAATTGATATATTCAGCTGGCAAATCCATTAAAATCTTCGTCATAACCATCGAATCGGAAATTCTCTTTACCTTGCTCCCTTAATTGCTACACGACTTGCTACAGTGCCCGAGAGAAGTTTCAAGGTTAGACCGGAATTCCTAATGGAGCGGTTTCAGTCGTTAGACGATTCAGTAAAATATATGCCGTACATTATTGCGAGCTGCAAACTCCTAAAGTTCTCCCAGTTAAAGGTGCTTGCTCCTAAACATTTAGAAAGGCCAAATTATAGACCAATAATACACCAAAGGTCACAGATCAGAGAGATATGATCACAGAATCAACAATCCGCCTCGGGTTTTAACTACACAAAACTATCATAAAACTTTCAGCAATCGGAGCAACTACAGTCGCCGCAAGTAACCGCTAAAATTCATATATGTTTTCAACTTCATTTCACATCATCATATCGGTTGGAAATATTACGATGGAGGCTTTAGAATGTTAAATCTAATAGAAACCAAACGATTCCGGGTCCAACCCAAATGTTGATCTATTCTTAGAATTAGAAGTCCAAGGGATCCAGTTCGTTGGAATACCTAAAGATATCACATGAGAATTACTCTTTCAAAAGACCGCGAGGTGGAACCAGAAACGATGATACTTGGGATACCTGGCAAAAAGTCCAAGAAATACACTTCAATTCTTCCTACAATTAGGAAAAACTACTTACCCCACTATGTCGTGAAGGCAGAAAATATAGAATGTCACCGTAATTCGGGTGGCTTTCGGAGTGCGCTGGGATCAGATTAAAACAGCAGCTGATGGCTATGCAACTTTTGCAAAAACCCCCGATGCATCAATTATTCCAAAGACAATTGCATCTTTGATATTTTTAAACTTTGCCTTGCCTCCGAACATACTGACGCAGCGGTAGTTTATGGTAGGACCATCAACAATGGTCAGGTAATCGTACGGCTACTGATCGCGAAATCTAATTCGTGGTCGGATTATTGGATTCACAGACTCTGCACTAAGAAATTTATTATCTCTTTCGTTAATGTAAATGCACCATCCGAAGATAAATCAGATCAGCCAAAGAAGAATAGCAATAAGATAGACTTTTGACGAGTTAGAGAAGGTCAATAATGTAAAACTTAGTTGTATCAAGTTCGTTTTCTCCTCGTAAGAGAACTCATAAAGGAAGGAGACCACCAAGATGCCGGAATGATTGGTTCGATGAACAGTGCCGCCTGCGGTCATCGCAAACAAACAAAAGCATTGTAACTACTAAATATCTCAGAAAAAAGAAGCGCGAACATATGGGCATCGAAAACATTAGCAAGAAAACTCGATAGATTGTTTTCGCTAACTGCAGGAATCTCATTAAAGACCTCTACCCAAGAAGTACAGCCATCAAATACGGGAATGAAGAGTTGGAAACGCTTACGACAGTAATCATGTGAGGAGACTTTCATTCCACTCGCGCATAATGACGTACCATAATGACTGAATCTAGACAGGTCTGATTTTTGCTAAATCTGCCTAGATATACGCTAGAGATACTATAGCAGATCGCGAACGGTATATCAACATCCGCTCTGCTTGATGAAATCAGGCAGGCTGTGCCTTGTCGACCGAATTCATCCGCCTTTTGATTTCCGTAATATTGAACTCAGCTGCCATCGCGTTAAGAGATGAGAAAACATTGTGGGCTACTACCGACGTAAGGAAATATGATTTGAGTGACTTAATTGAAGCCTGACTGTCCATACAAATGCAAATAACCCTTACAAATATTAGAGTATACTTCAACCAATCAACGGCTTCCTTTATCACGATTAGATCAACTTGAAACACCCTGCAGTAGTCGGGAGAAGAAAAGAGAAGTTTACATTTAATTCTTCACTGAAAACTCGATCATAAGTTTCCCATTCATTTTGAACCATCAGTGAAGAAATTAACACTTTTAGTATTCAGAAATGCTTCTCTCAAAACCAGTTCTTCCTGGTAGGAAAGGAATGTGTTCCTAAGAACCCCACTAATACACAAGGCAGTTGTTCGTTTTATTTATACCAAAGATTTTAGGTTGGTCAGAATATAGGTGGCCACCAAACAGTAACCCCATAGAATATAGAAGCCTAATAGTAGAAATATAAAGCCAAAGTACAATGTCGAGCTCCTATCCCCTTCTTTTTCTTACTCCGCAGCTTTCCTTACTCTTTGTAATATGTTAGTTTGGGGGATTTGTTTAGTATGGATTCACATTTAATCTGCAACTGTTAGCCCAATTGGAGGGAATGCCAAGCGCGCTTTGCATGCATTCTCTTAAGATGCAAGGATATTTACCAAAGATACCAATCGCAACATCATCCCAAAAAGCAACCACCTTAAGGCTCCACCCTTCCAGATTTAATAACTGGTCATTAATAGCCAAGTTCCAAAGACGTTAGGTTATACCCCACCTTGCGGTGTGCCCCTACTAATAAACCTATGTGATCGCCTCGTCGGCCATGGTCTGACGTTGTTAATTGCCCCCTCTATACCCAGAAAAGTTGTCATGGAGTATTCTGTATGTTCAAGAGATTTCTCGAAAGGAGCAAAAATGGAGTGTAGAGCAGTCTTCACCTTAAATATTCTACCTGAAAAGTGAGCTTCGCACAAGTTACGCTCCAAGAACCGTCCGGTCGTTGGAGGAAACTCGCAGGGGTGGGAATTAGAGATAGCACCTTACGCAGGCTGTCCCAGTTCTTAGCAGCTTTAGTTTGATTTGTTGGAAATATGATGTGTATTCATATTCACCAATCAATATAATGTTGTAATGTAGGCTATACTATATATAATGCATGTTGTAATATAGGCTATGCTTTAAAATAATGCCACATATATTACTAGATACAAAGAAAGTGTGGTTATTATTAGATAATTATCTGTCTTTAATTCAGCGATCGCATTCCCATCTTATAAAAACTATATATTTAACATGATTGGCCCTTCTAAAGATTCTTTTCCAATTTTACGAGTGTTTTGAATTCCTCTCGACCAACACTGCATGGTCGTGGTTTACCCAGAGAGCTACTAGGAGGACACGTATTTAATATGATCTTATTAAAGGCGTTGAATAGCTGGTTCATTAGGACACCAAGCTCTTGTGCCCATTCAAACGGTTTGAAGCCGGCACCGGTATTGAACTACTTAGAGTAGTTCCAAAAATATCACAGTCGATTTTTTCCTGTTTCTATAGCTTAGTTTTTGATGGGTGTTGTCTCTAATTCAAATTGAAAATAACAATGATCAGAAAAGAAATGATCAGAGAGATTCAGAGTCAAACGTAATGTCTAATGCATCTTGATGAATGTTGAGTAGCTCAACTCGTTCATTCGTATTTTAGTGCTTCTCCAAATTGTGTGATGTCAATTTGCATCATTTTCTAGGATGACTGCAATTTTTTGTTTTTGAGTCTCCTTTTATGAGCCTTCTAAAATGACAGGTAAGATATTTTCCCCATGATGTGAAAAGTAAGCTAATATTGGCCAGAGATTTTAAACCATTCATCTCAATGCTTGTTGTGACCATATCTGAATTATTGTAATTTGATAACATAAAGTTCTATAAGTTCAAATACCAGGTCACCATTGACCAAAGGTTGTTGGACTACAATAATGTCTATCTCCTCTGCTCCTAGTGTGAGCATGAGCACAGCCGACGCAGTTTACAATGCACTTATAAGACCAGTGATTTTAAAAGTGAAAACACCAATTTCACACTGAAAATGATGATACTCTGCATTATTGGTAACCTTATGAACTTCATATACATACTACCATTTGACACATTATAATAAAACCAAGAATTTTCTAACATACCCTAGCTATAAATATTGTCAAGCCTTATAAAACTAATGTCGGATTCAGTCAACGCGAATCGGAAAATTGAATGAATCTGTCCACTGGAGTGAGTCTCTAACGTTTTTCTTTTAAATTCCAAAGCATTTTACATCATGCGCCATTTGAAAAATCTTAAGTTTATATTGTATGGAGATCTGCAGGTTTCGGTTTAAAGAAACACTGGCTATGCCCTTTTGGGGTGAAGGAACGATTTTGTATACACAATTATTTAGGTTGCCCAAATTTTACCAAACAATGCTATTCTTTAATATTCAATGTCAATATCACCTTGCTATATAAAAAAAAAATTAATCGAAAATTGGTATCGAACTTTTTTTTTAACAATCCAACAACCATAAACAATTCATATGCGATTACATTGATTTCACTTTTTTTACCATACCATTGTATTCCGCACTGTATGCGGACGTTTTATGTCTTTATGATATACGTGATCGTCACTCCTATTTGATTAAAAATGACAAAATTTAGTAGTTTTTGGCATAATTTATGGCTAGACTGTGAAAATGGTAATTTAGTTGCTTATAGTTTTTCGTTTTCAAAATACTTTCTCTCTAAGGTTTTAATTTTTTAATATTTTGGTTTTTATTATGATGGGTGCTGATGCAACATATTTTCACTGATTAAGTCAGATAAAATTACCTTACATAAATTTGCCGCACAACAGATTACGCATAGATTAGAAACTAAAGCATTTTTTTCTTGTAACTTGCTATACTTACCAAATATAAAATAACCGTAAAATAACCTTGCAGTTTGTAAGCGTTTGAAACAATTTTACTTAAGTTTTTTATTTAAATTGTAGTTTAAATGTGTCTTGTTGTGCCATCTATTGATGAATAGTTTGAAATATTAAAATATTTAGTTAAGACTCAAATTATATGATTTTTAGACCAAAATCCGAATAACGACTGACATCTGTGAAAGAGAATTTATACTATTTCTCATGTTCAATATAGGGTGTAACAAAATACAGTACGTTTGTGAAAAATCAATAAATGGTTTGCAAGTTTTTAATTAAGATTAAAGCACTTGCAATTGGGCTCAATTGTACGAAAATTAATTATTATTATTACGTCAGCTAGAAAGAATAGTAAATAACTTTACACTTTTCAAAATCCATAGTTTTATTTCGAATTTTACACATAATTTAACATTCAGCAAGGAGCCAATTTGTGTGTTTAGCCTTTTTCATTTCATATTGAAATGATTACAATATAGTTACAATAAAAATCGTTAA
Organism: Nephrotoma appendiculata; assembly: GCA_947310385.1. Lineage (NCBI taxonomy): Eukaryota > Metazoa > Arthropoda > Insecta > Diptera > Tipulidae > Nephrotoma > Nephrotoma appendiculata. Next base: position 154,877,229 of record OX371224.1, on the reverse strand, counting down.
TAAACAGTCAAGGGAACGAGGATAACTTCTGTACTTTAGGATCTTCTCGGTTGTTAGGAACTGTCATTGAAAAATTCTATGTAATGTTTATTTGCACTCAGTTCCATAATAAAATGGGTTGGTCTTTGCTGTTAATAAAACAAAATTAAAACAAAAAATTCATGGAATTTTTAAAGGTGTCATATACACGCTATACATAAAACATCGGCATATTTTGGGTACGATGGTCCGTTATTATCTGTCTGACAAAACAAAAATCATTGACATCTTTTCATCAATCATTGAAGATCGCGGGTAACGGAGAAGTCAGGTCCCCTAAAAGAAGATTAATCAGGCATAGAACAAATAATAGAGGTAAATGTGCGGAATCGCTTTTATCACAATCCCAAATATTACTTTTATTCTTTGATTATAAAGGTGGTCAAATAAGAGCTAAATATTTTTAAGTTGAAACGGTACATAATATAATTTTTTATTTATTTTAGACAAGCGTTCCTGTGATTTTTATTTAAAAATGATTTCATCTAAATGAACGCCTCAAGATTTAAAAGAAAATCGATTCTGGAACATCAATTTTTGGCCAATTTTTCACATAAATCTGCACTTATTTCACCAATAACGATTGTTTGTGGTTTATTGGAGTAAACCAATGATTTAACATAACCCCAAAGAAAAAAGTCTAATGGAGTTAAATCGCAAGATCTTGGTGAGTAGTTCACATCGGAATATTTGGAGATTACACGGTCATTAATCTTTTCTCTCAATAAATTGATTGTGTCATGAGATGCATGTCATGTTGCACCATCTTGTTGAAACCATATATCTTTCAAGTCGAAATCATCCAATTCATGCCACAAAAAATCATGTGTCTGTAGCGTTCTCCATTGACGGTAACAGCAATGTCATTTTCAAAAAAATATGATCCAAATACACCTCCAGACCATACACCATACCAAACTGTTAATTTTTGCCGATGTGAACGTGTTTCGTGAACAGCATGTAGATTTTTTCACTCCAAATGCGACAATTGTGCTTATTTGCGAAGCCGTTTAATCAGAAATGAGCTTCATCGCAGATGATGATTTTCCATGAAGTAATGGATCCGTTCTCATTTGGTTTAGTTCTTGGGTCAACAGAATTGTATACGCATTAAAATGCAAATCTTTATGAAAAATTATGTGCTGCCATAAGAAAATCCAAGTTCTTGAGAACGGCGTCTAATATAGATTGCTCTCGTTTTTCATACACAATTTAGTTCACAGCATCGATGTTTTCAGCATTACGTTTACGTTTTAGACGGGTAGGATCCTTAACATTACGAACACTAGTATTTGATTCCATTTTTTTTAATTACATTACGAATAGTAAGCTCTGTAGACCGATTATGTTGACCATAAATTTAACGTAATGCGCGAAACGTAGCCCGAATAGATTCACTATTTTTGTAATAAATTTTAACAATTTTTACGATTTCTACGATCCGTCTATGCATCACTAACCTACAATTTTTCATCATCACCATAACAACACATCCACACCGTATATCACTAAAACCTAAACTAAACTGAAACAAGTAGGTAAAAATAATTTCTATTAACCCTGTTAGTTCAAACAGTGCCTTCTATAGTACTGGGCTGTGACAACAATTAATTTTTGCTGATGACATCAATGTAAGTCGACAACTAGACGGCAGCATAATTAAGTAAAAATGGGTTGGGCTCGTTTCCCGAATTTCCAAATCCCGAAATCAAAATCCCGACTTTTAAAATCCCGACTTTCAAAATCCCGACTTTCAAAATCCCGGTTTTCAAAGGCACAATTTTCAAATACCCAATTTTTTAATTTTTTTTATGAATTCGGACGAACGCGGGCCGTCATTTTGAAAAAAATTATTATTATTAAAAATTATTATTTTTAAATTATTTTACGAAAATCGGTTAAGCCATTTTAAAAAAATACACCTTTTTGTATGAGCGAGTCGATTTAGTTGCTCGTGAGTGTAGTTTACTACATTTTGCTTATTGTTATTTGTATACATGAATTTATAGCCAGATTCAGTTTTGCGTTCGCTCGTTCCTTCCTTCCATCTGAATTTTTTTTTAAATCAATTGAAGTTGCTAACAAAAATTCACAAGAAAAAAAACGTAATTTTTAACTAATGAAATTGGTTTTTCCGTATAATGCCGAATTCCCAGTGAAACCGTAACATGAAGTTGTGAAGTATAAAAGTTAAAATAGATAATGAAATTATAAAGTTATTTTTTATATTTATTATATTATATAAAAAAAATAAAGGAGTAATAAAAAAATAAATTTATTATACATAATTTAAGAAATATAAATTATTATTAACCTTTATGTGACTGAATGGGTACAACTGTCGCCTGCTAAATGTGTATTTTTATTCAGACACATAAAGGTTGAAAAATGGGGACCACAAAAAATTAATGAATTATTTGGTGGGCCGCGAGTAAAAAAAAGTTAAGAATCACTGATCTAGTAGGTTCTGGTTACGTACGAGCATATCTCATAATATATGGCATAACGAGCGATACGCGTATATACATGAAAATTGAAAAATGATGGAAAATTACAGAAAACTAAACTAAAAGATAAACGATGCCTTTGAAAGTACCTATAGTTGCTACAGGTACATTCAATCTGCCATAGGCAGTCTGCACGGTCTGGGTAAAATTTGTAAAAAATGTTATTTGTTTGGTTGTGTTGTACACCTACAAAATTACAAATCGCCTAAGTCTAACGAACGTCGGGGAACCTAAAACATTAAATTAATTGGGAGAAATTATTTGCTTTAATGGTTAATTGATTGTAAAACACAATTTAAAGGATTAATGGGGAAAATTAATGTACGTAGTCCATAAAAAAGAGAAATTCCGAAAACGATGGAGTGAGGTTTTCCTCCTAACGAGAAATCGTTTGTGTGTGTGTGACTTGTTATGCTTATAATCGTATTATACCGAAACCCGCGCATTATTATTATCAACAAAATTAATTCATTTCAATCATTAACGGTTACAAATACCGATAATTTATCTATATCCACGTGCTTTACACGATATATTCATTAATTAGCTGTAATCATCATATAAATCGAAGTCAATATGAGAAAATAGAAAATACTTAATGTAAACATTTTAAATGTCGATGACATATCGAAGTCTTCCACAAATATGTTGAATATAAAACGTATAAAAAAAAAACTTGTCTCTGGCTGTTTCTTTATCGTACATCGCGTATACCCAACTTTTCTTATCAAATGTAAAATTTACACATGTCGTAAACATTATTAGTAAGAATGTCGGTGAGTAGGGGCATATATTTTATAGTCTCGGTATATTTAAAAGAACGGTTCTTAGAGGTAAATATGCGTAGGTAGGTATTTGTTAGTAAAATTAGGCAGTTCTTTTTCGATAAAGATCCCCGAGATTGGTGCACAACGTGTTAGGATTGAAACGGGTATCTTTAAAAAATTATTGGGAGTGTAATTCACATTTTTTAAGTTCTTGTGGATAATTGAAGTATAAGAAGACCGTAAATGGATTGGACTTTAATCATGACATGACGTTTTAGGTTGCAAATATTGGCTGGTATGTTATTGTATGCTTTACAAATTATTTTAGAGTTATAGACAAAACTGTAAGAGTTGCCAGTTTGCCACATAATCGGCTTGAAGGTAATTTGATCATTCTAAAAATACTTGGAATTATAAAAAATAATTATTGACGTATCTATTTTACGAATGTCGAATGAACGTTTTTTCAACTTTTTTTACTAACTCCTTCATAATTTGACTATCTGCTTAGAGCACGCATTTGTGGACCACTTGCCGAATTGCGTTTTTCGCACGTATAAACAAGAATTGCTGATCCGAGAAATTCTACAACACTATAAGGTTGTGTATTCTATTCTACAGACGAAGCCAACTATTCCATCACTGTTGATAAAGTGGTTTAATGGTTTAAGCTGGCAGAATTTTGGCAACATCGTTTGAGGCATCTTGCATTGAATTTCTTCAAGACAGTGTTGAAAGTTGAGGATATACAGGATGGCGCAAGAAGACCGTTCTAGTGTGAATGTTTAATAACTTTTTTATTTATTTTTTTATTTTATGTTTTTTTTAAATGCATTTCATGGAATTTTTTATTGGTCTAAACGTGAAAAAATATATCTTGCATTTCTTGTACGTTGGTACGACTTTTTGTACCAAATTGCGAACTCATCCCAAGTACAGAATAAATGTACGCAACCAAATCCTTTGGTATGTTTTTGGTTTAAGATGTACAAATGTGACATTTCTCATAAATGGTGGAAAGTTTACATTTGGTTCATAAAGTAAGTATAAATTATATATTACAAATCAAATAAATTAAATAGTTAAAAATTAAATAATAACGAATTGAATACATAAATTATTTAACTCAAGGAAAAACGGTAATTTAATATTAAAATATGAACATGAAACTAATCTTATTTCTAGTTTTTTAGTTTGCTGGTTTTTTATTTGTTTGATGTGTTACAGAATCTCGAACAATGGTTGTAATTATCGCTGTTGAATTGATTTTAGATTTTATGTTGGGCTTCATCGCTCATTATTAAATTGTGGATGGAATCGGGATTTTCTCCAACTTTCCTCGTAGCGAAATGGCAAAGCGATGCCGGTCTTGATATTATGTCTCTTAATTCCTCCAGAAGCTGAATTTTATATGGGAACTTTCTTAATGTGGCTAAAATTCTTTGTATGTACCTTCGCGATAGAACTAGTTGTGTTGAATGTTTCCTTGTTTTGTTATTAAACATTCACACATTCATAGTTCTTTTGCTTCACCCTTTAGAACTTAATATAATGCTGGCAAAGCCATGTCATCTCGATTAAGTGGTTTCAAGTTACGTTCATTTGCTTCCGATTGCTAGTGAACGAATTTTTGTTTATTTTGGAAAAACAGGAGTATTTTGACACGAGGCTCAGTATATCGTTGTTAATGTTTATTTTGAATGTTAAAACAGTAAATTTAGAGTCTTCATTTGTGCCAAATAGCGACTTTTGAGCTGGCCATTCAGTCTCCGTTTTTGAAAGTCATTTAGGTTCATGCCACCACAGCTCGAATCAACACAATCCACTGAATTGTTGTCGATAAACGTATGCCAATGTCAAGGATTTGATGCTATTTGCTAACAAATAAAGAGTAACACGATCTAGGAGTAGCGAACCTTGTTCACTAGCTTGGTTTGTTAGCTAGGTACGTTTGCATTCGATCTTCACTTTGCTGAAAATCGTTGCACCATAGAACATGTCGCTGGCATCACGAAATCTATGTAGTTCGACGCTGCCATGTGTACCCATATGATCGTCCCACTCCAACTTCGGTAATCATAAGTTCTGAAACAGAATTTTTACGCGAACTATGACGGGAGATAGCCATCCTAAGAAATCTAAAATTTTGCTGGCGTTAGGTGGAATGTTCGATTGGGTATTGGAGAAGTTATGTGCCGATCCCAATTGTCCCTCGTAAAGAGAAATTTTGGTCCCTCACACCACAGGGTGTTTTGGCCTATTTCAGGAGTTAGACTCTCGAAATAAGATCTGCTGGATTATTCCTTGTATCTATGTAATTCCATGCTTACTTATCAGTGATACTCTTTTCGACAAAACGGCTTACTGGACTGCGGCTCCATGTCACATTGCACACAACAAACGGCAAGCAAGTCCATCTAGCGATGTACATCGAATATAAATACAACATCCATGAGTTACAATTGACGCATCTGCAAACCCGTGTGACGTTGCACTATTAAATGTTGTATCTCACCAAGATAATTCTTGACTAATAGACATAAAAATGTTCTCAAATTTTCTTCCTCGCGAATTATGTGGCTCTGGTAAGTCAACATCCCAATCTAGCATAATCTATCAGAAATTCTGCAAACAAATTTTTGGGAATACGGTCACCAAATTCGCAAATTACTCGTCGTTTGTTTATTTAAGTATCGACGGGTACTCATATCGAAGTACTCGTATATCCTCCGTAGGATACCACGAGAGATGGTTTACGTAAGCGATCGATCTACATAAGCCTTTCATTAATGATTTTGCACCCGTTGGATGAGTTGACGTGTTTTCTTGCGCAAGATAATGTAAACACCGAAAAACGAGAAATTATGCGGGCGCTGTACCGCAAGTTGCAGTTTTTAATCGATACAATTCAAGAGCGTCAGGCGGCTCAGACCGCTTTATGATACATTGTAAATAGGTTTGCTCATTAATAAACCTCGATTTTTTAAAATGTTTCCAACATTTAATCATTACCAACTTAACTGTTCTTCCGCCGTGTTGCTGCCTACTCTACAGCGATATATAATGCATTGAATCGATAACTACAAGGCATCCTACCCGCAAAGTAAAATGATGGTAAGTAACCTGAATTTTTTTACTTAATGTGCACCCATTAGGCTATAAAATACTCCGGTGAAATGAAATTCAGGATCAGTTAGTAAGTTGCTTGCTGGTATCTGATTTTATTTTGGCAAGAAGAATATGGATACATCATCAAATTGAGAAATCCACCAACAGATAAGGAAACGAATAAGTAGGTCCGTCCCATGAATTACTATTCATATCGATTGATGATTCATTAAAACGCTCAAAATCGTATCTTGTATTTCGAAAATCGATTATATCAAACCAAGTTACGTTTCGAAGAACACAGTTGTTTATGATGGCAAAGTGTATATCATAGACTGTGCGTTTATACTTGCGGAAGCGACTGAGGAAAAAATTATGCAGAACCACACAAAATGTTTTAAAACAACAACAAAGTTAAAAATATTTCAACTCGAGTGTGGTACTAGGTAGGTGGAGCAAAAAGTGTTTCATGAAAATTGGTTGCTTTTGAGTGTGAAAGCGAGCGTGTCAATTTTTATTTCCGCAACCCAGTCTGAATTGAAAAAAATGATCATACTATCGGCTACATTTACAGGGAGTCTGAATATGCACAAGTTGCAATGACGTTGGTGTACATATAGCTGTCCCGATTTGTTTATTACATTCACATGCGTTCACATTACCCTGCGCGTGCGATAAAATAAAACAACTTTCATTAAATGGATAACCATCATCTAATCGGCATTATACGTACGTGTTTTCATGCAAAACCTGTAATCTTTAATGGATTTTGAATTAGTTGATCGAAAAAGTCACACCAGATCTTGAAGTCGTCACCAAAAACAAGATTCATGTACTGAACAACAGCTCACCATACATGTCTGGATATACGCTCTATCGTGGACGACTAACTGAAAATGGAGGCAATCCATCACTGTTAAAGTACGGAACAATGATGTTGAAGTCGATAATCGTTCGGTTGCACCGTTACTCTCGAACGCCAACGAAGTTAACTGCATTTTTCTCATTGTGTGGGTATGATGTGTTGCAAAGATGCTTATCGGCTCTCAATTGCGAACATACTACACATGGAATGCATCAACGAAAAAGTTTCAACGATGTAAACAAGGTAACAACAACCCTAATCTCAATTTATATACAGCAGAAAATGATTCAGTGGTACACATCACTCGTTTATGATTCGAATACTTCTCAACAACAGCAAATACGCATCCAACTCAAAAGATCTCTGGGAAAAATACAAAGACTTCCTGAGTGAAGACATCCTAAATCACTTGCGTGCAATGTATCAAAATCAGGACATTTAACTCACACCAAACGTGAATCGATAATAAAGCACTGGTTCGATTAGGAATGCTTAAACCGAATCAGACCGCAATCGATATTTTCAGTCGTGATTTACAACGAGAAACCCATTTTTATATTGAAGAATTTTGTGGATTTGTTCAAACGAATCATAAAAAATTGCTTTCAGAACAACGCTTAGCGTACAACAGAATTATACAAGTCAAAGTGGCGCATTGTATTTTCTAGGTGCGCCCAGAGGCAGAGGCAAAACTTATCCCATTTTAATTATTTTTGCAACCATATATAGATCATGAAAAAATATCGCACTCTCAATCGCATCGTCTGGAATTGATCGAACAGCACATCCAACACTATGCCGTTAAATATGCAAATCAAAGAGATGGAACGAATCTACCATGGTGCACAAAAAAGCATTGGAAGCGCTTCATCCTATACTGAAAGATTTAAGAGGAAAGTAATAGCTCTTCTGTGACGCATTCATTTTATTATTTGGTGATTTTCGACAAACTGTACCATTTACACCACTTTCAACAGCCACTGATGAACATAATGCTTGTATCAACTCATCAGTTTTGGCTATCATTATTCTCCAAAACATCAATCCAAGACTACTTTACCAAGCTTACGGTACCAGGCTTTTAGTGAAAAAGATTATGAATAATATCATCGAAGTTTCAATTTTAAGTGGAAAGTTTAAAGAAGGTGTACTGTAGCGTCCCATCCCAATGATTCCGACAGATATGCCATTCAAATCAAACCGTTTGCAGTTTCCGGTGTGATTCGCATTTGCAGTTGCGATCAACTATACACAGGGACAATCGCTACAAGTGTGTAGAATAAATTAGGGAAATTCATGCTTCTCATATGGAAAGCGGTATGCGCACGCGTCGGAAAACTTTCTAATTTATTTGTGCACCCATACCAGACGGAAAACCTAAAAGTACAAGGGGCGGCAAAGTTCAACGGGTCCAACCATTCGTTCGCTGGCGGATAAACTTTCTGAATTTGTGACTGTGGGACATTCAAAATGTACGGGCAGATCTCGAACTGGCAGGTCGGTCGCAAATATTGTTGTTGTGAGACAGAGCGCGGCACACAAAAACTTCGGCGAATTTTTGAAGAGGATTTTCATCTTTTCCTGTGCAAAATCCAGCTAATCCAAAAACTAATTCCTGGGTACCTCGCAATGCTCTTGGAATGCGGTAAAGCCGTACAAGTGGCGCAGTGGTTAAAGCTTCGGCACTTGGACCGGGAGGTACTGGGTTCGAATCCCAACAGAGGCAGGATGTAAAGCGAATTTTCTTCATCGATTACGATTGGTGATGTTAATAAACACAACTTAGACCCTCTGTTGGAGTGCAGAATTCAGCGCCGACCCACCGTTCATGTCAGTGTGCAGGTTGACATGGAGCTTGCAACGTGCAGGTGGTATACTGTAAATGTGTGAGTAGGTGAATGGGTGGGTGAGTGCGTGAATGAAAAGGAGAGTATTAATTGACCTTAAAAGGACATTAAATCCATTGGATGATTAATACTTTCTTTATTCTATCGTAAAAAAAAAAAAAAAAAAAAAAAAAAAAAAGCAGTTTTAAATTTCGATGAGAATGACGAACACTTTTTTGCAAATTTATTGATGACCGACGAAGCGCATTTTTACTTGAGCGGTCGGCCCATTTAGTTATGGAAAATGCCATAAAAATGGCAGAGAAAATGGTTGTCGTTTAACTGAAAACAATTCATAGTTTATGCCAAAATAACAAAATATACAATGTGTTCTATAAGTACTTAGAATTGAAAAAACACTCAAAAATTGAACTTTCATAATAATATTTCAAAACTTTTAATAGACACAAATGTTTCAAGTTAATTAAATAAAAAACGTTTAGTTTTTGTGAAAAGTTTTGAGCGAATTTTATAAAATGAAAACAAAATACACTACGGATCGCACAGAGATGATCGAAATGGTTATGAACTAGCATTTAATGTAAGAAACAAATCTTATTTATCGACAAGGTCGAACATTTCTGAAATCTTTGTTTTTGAGAGAAAATATCATTGAGTGAAATACGAAAAATGTTAAACATTTGAATTTATTTGACTCGTACCCGGCTGATCGAACAGAGGTCATCGAAGTGGTTTTAAATTAGTGTTTCATGTTAGAAACCAATCTTCTTCACCACATGCTTGGAAATCTAAGATTTTTGTTATTTGAGAGAGAACATCATTGAGTGTAATATGAAAATTCTTAAACATTTGAAATTTTGTTTCTCGCACCGAGAAACTTGATCGCACCGAGGTGATCAAAGTGGTCCTGAATTAGTATCTCACGTAAGAAATTAATCATACCTAGCTACATGCTCGAAAATATCTGCGATTTTTTTTATTTGGGTGCAATACGGAACTTCAATTGTTGAGTGTTTTTTTCAATTCTAAGTACTTATAGAACGCACTGTATATTTTGTTATTTTGGAATTACTCCGATTAAAACTAACTTTCTTTTAAGTTTTTTTTTTCATTCCATTCAATATTTATGCAGAAAACAAATCATATCGCTAATTTGCTGCAAGAGTGGCACAATCCAATAATTTTAATTTTTCAGTAGAGCGATTTTAAATTATCACTCAAAATTGTGTGTAAAAATACATTCTGATTAATAAAATATTTTTTTTTATATTCCTACATCCTTAGTAGCATCTTAGTTTTTATAATTCTTTAATATTTTGCAAATTTTTTAAAGCATATAGTTTCTACTGTAGTGATTTTTTATATGGAATTTTACCTAATTTTACCTAAACGCACTTCAATAAACAGAAATAAAACACACTTTCCCTCTTTAACACGTTCATGACCACAGGATGCATATATGCGTCCTATAGTTTTCTCCATAAACCAGGGACGCATATATGCGTCGTCGTACTGTTGTATGTAAGTAATAAATTATAGTTTCTATATTGGTTTACAGATTCTCTTGAATTTTTTTCCGGTTAAGGGGAAGTACCGAATTGTTAGTTTTGAGTGTGGTTTTTCTGTATGTGATACGTAACAAGAAATAGATCAGGTCATCAATATATTAATAACCATCACGAAGCAAAACTTTTTTCAACACAACAACCAGTTCTACAACCAGCAAGAAAACCTACCAATGGGGAATCAATCCTCTATCAAGAACACTAGCCGAAATATTCAAACTTCGAGCAAAAGCATGTATTCAACGGAAAGAATAGCTTCAAAACCACATCCTGTTTTTCTAAAAGAAAAAGAAAGTATTAATTATCCAATGGATTTAATGTCCTTTTAAGGTCAATTAATACCTCCCTTTTTCATTCACGCACACTTCACCCATTCACCTACTCATACAATTACAGTATACCACCTGCAAATTGCAAGCTCCTTGTCAACCTGTAAACTGACATAGCCGATGGGTCGGCGCTGAATTCTGCACTCCAACAGAAGGTCATAGTTGTGTTTATTAACATCACTAATTGTAATCAATAATGAAAATTCGCTTTGCATCCAGCCTCTGATGGGATTTGAACCCAGTACCTCCCAGTCCAAGTGCCGAAGGTTGGAGCGGGCTGACTGGTCTTGATACGTCATTGACATCATCACACATGCATCACAGTGGAATTTAACAGTGGTATATCAAAAGCAATGTCACCCAATTCTGTTTTTACACGAATACACAGTTTTCAAATAACACGGTTTTGAAAAAAAGAAAATTTAGGCTTTTTAGGCCAATTTTGCTATGTATTGAGTACATAGCAAAACAGGCCTAAAAGGCCTAAATTTTCATTTTTTTTTTGTTTTTCAAAACCGTGTTATTTGAAAACTGGGTATTCGTGTAAAACCAGAATTGGGTGTAAGGTCCTCAAAAACTATAACTACACAGCTGCATATAAAACACCAAATAAAATCGAAAACCGTCTAAATAATAAAAAAGGAAAGAATATAATGGATACAGGCATATACCAAAAAAAATAACGAGTGCGATGCGTTCTGCATCGGACAAACAGATCGGAGTTTAATTACACGCTTTAAAGAACACGTAAAAGATGTGGGAAAACCATAACACCGTCGAAATACACAGAACATCTGAATCACCAACAGCAATTTAAAAATGAAAACAGGCGAAAAAATGAATAGAATAGAGGAGTATAAAATATATCAACACAGGAAGAACCCACAATTTTTGAACGATAGAATGCCGTACAACGAAATTTACCAATATATAAAGGAAAATTTGTTAACTAAAATTAGAATATAGAAATAGTTGACGAATAGCTGACATAAAGAAAAACTTAATTTTTTATTTCAATTTAAAAATTGAATTTATAGAGCTTAGTTGTAACTAAAAAGTGATTGAAAGTAAAATTTTGAATCGTATTATTTACGGTAGAGGTGAGAAATATGATTTTATTATTTATCAAAATTATTATGAAAAATAAAATTTTGTTTATTTTCCTTAGTTATGGCTGCAAACAAAATAACTGATTCTGAAATAAAAGTTAAAATAACGGTTATTTAGCTCTTTTTATATTTTATTTATTAACACTTAAGCTTTTGGAACCATTTCGATTCCATTTTCAAAAGTATATACTTAAGATATACTTTTGAAAAGGAAACCGAAATGGTTCCGAAAGCTTAAGTGTTAATAAAGAAAATATAAAAAGAGCTAAATAATCGTTATTTTAACTTTTAAACTTAAAAGCTCATTAAACAATTTAATTGATTCTGAAATAAATGAAAGTAATGGAAGCAGTACATCTGAACCATTTTCTGACACAGATAGTGAATATTTTTGTTCAAATCTGGAAAGTACTAATGATGAATGCCTTAAAAATAATTGAAGATGATAATGGAGAACCAATAAATACCAATGACTCTGAAAATGATGAAGATTGGACTGATTTAGAATTTGAACCAAAGCTTTTCGAATTTATCGGTCTAGAAGGAGTTAAAGTACAATTAGGGAGTAATGTGTCACCAGAAAATTTTTTTTCTCTATTTTTTGATGAAACTTTGCTTTTAAAAATAACAGAATGGGTCAACTTACGGGCTGCAACCAATTTACAATCTGGAAATTTAAAGCCCAAATCAAATTTATTGAAATGGAAACCTTTATGTATTCCAGAATTCAAGCGATTTCTTGGATTGTGTTTTATAATAGGAAATTTACGTATGACAAATTTACGACACTATTGGAGCAAAAACGAAATGTATCATCATCCAGTTTTTAGAAAAATTATGCGCAGAAATCAATTTGAAAATAGTCTGCGGTGTTTGTGTTTTTGACATAATGCCATAGACTTCAGAAAATATCAAACGTTTCCAATCATTTACTTGCCAACATAAAAAAGTGTACTATCCTGCACAACATCTAGCACTGGATGAAGCAATGATGCTGTGGCGTGGACGGCTATCTTTTCGGCAATACATTCCCATAATGTGGCATAAATATGGAATTAAGTTTTACGAAACTTGTACACACGATGGGTTCCTCCTAATTATGTTGATTTATAATGGTCAGAATACCGTGGAACCTCGTGTCGAAGGTCACGCTTTCAGTGTAGTTAAAGAGCTAATGAAAGATTTCGTTGGAAAAGGTCCCATATTGTACATGGATAACTATTACAGTAGTGTTATTTTGGCAGAACATCTCTTTGAGCAACGTACACATTTATGTGGAACTTTGAGAATCAACCGAAAACAAAATCCGCCAGATGTAATTATCAAAAACCTTAAAAAAATGTCACTATTTGGAGACGAAGAAATAACATAACTGTGCAGAAACGGAAAAATAAACTGTATGTCTTGATGGTATCTTCTGTGCATAAAGCTGAAATGACTAAACACATATATAAAAGGGGAATTACATCACAAAAACCCATAATGGTTGCAGATTACAAAAACACATGTCAGCTGTAGTTGTAAACCGCAACGACCAGATGACATCTTATTACCCCACACCGAGAAGGAGTTTGCGACGGTACATAAAAGTTTTCTTCCATATCCCTTTAGTGGTTTACTAACACAATTGTGCTGGTACGGCAAAAGTACCATGTCAAAAATTTAGTTTTGTATGTTTTTTGAACCAACTTACACAATTGTGAATTCCTTTTTAACTTATTTTCGTCCGAAAAAAAACACTATATCTATACACACAATTGTGTTGGTTTTACTTCAAATCAAGCGAATTTTTTATCAACAACGCCATTACATACTATGGTTTTTTACTCACACATTTGTGTGGGTTGGACTAAAACTTAGCCGATTTTTTTGTTTTCTTGGTTGAAAAAGGGATATACTTGATATTTCAGTATGGAACAGAAATTGGTTATTGAACAAACATAAAGGAAGTAAAACATCATATTTAAGTTTTGTGATATGCTTGCAATATCTTTATTGAATACACAAGATCTTTCTGATGTATCGTGTTTATCAATACCGAATCCTTCTAGCTCACAATCGAAAAAAAACTACACACGAAACATATTTACAACACTTTGCAATCCGTGTTGATAAGCGTAAAAAGTGCCGACAATGTACAAAGCAGAAAAAAGGACTGTCAGCCTAACGGATTATGTGTAGATCCATGTTTTAAATTGTGGCACAATTCAACAACACAATTCAATAATTAGCATTATTTTTAGTTTTTTTCTTTGTGTCTTTTTGCAATTATTTAATTATTCGATGTTTTTGTTTTATCTATTTTTATATTTTTTGTTAATGAACTTTTTTTTGATTTTTAGTTTATATTGAAAAATAATATATGTGAGAATAAAACAATTACAAAAACAACCCTTTCAACTTTCTTTTATAACGACGCACATGTGCGTCCTGCGGTTTATACAATCAAATTTTGTTCTATAAACCGGCGACTCGTATATGCGTCATACTATTAATAGCGTCACAGTGTGGCTATCCCTAGCTTAAGCACCTCGGTCGAGAAACGTGTTAAGTGAAATTGGAGTGCATGCCAATAGCACAATAAAGTCATTTTTGAATCAACTGTACATATCACACAACATGTTAGTTAGTTGTGTTGCGTATATTACATTGCAGCTAACATTATTATTTTGTTGTTCTCTGTTGATGTCGTATTCGTATACAAATAATTCTCCGCGCTCATAAACGTAACATTGTTTTTGTTTATTTTACAATTGTTTTTTTTTAAGTTTTATTTTACTTTAGTCATATTCGTCTCTTTCTCGCGCAAAACGTAATAACAAAAAATATAACAAGAAAAAAGCTCGATTTATTCTGCTGTTGTAGTTAGACGCGGAAACACGTATCGATCTCAAGCTTTTCTTTTTAATTCGTAAATTTTGCTTAACCAGTTTCTACTTCTTAGCTGCGTGATTTTGTTTATTTTACGGACCCGGTGCGTAACATATCGCGGTGTTTATAATTTATTATTGTTATTGTTGGTGCAAAACATAGAAAAAACTTAATCCGAATTTGAGCTTTGTTTTCTAGACCAGTGTACAAATTTATCGTACTTTTTTGTGAAGTGTATTGTGTACTTATGTTTTTATTATTTATATTTTAAAATAGAAAAATAAAAATAAAGTTTCGTGCTTTTTTATTATTATATTGTTGTTGTTATTGTGTAAAATTAAAAAAATAAAAATAAATAATAGTTTATTATTAAAGTGATTTTTTGTAACGTTCAGAGTTGTTTGTGTCTTGATTTTAGAAAAATTAAATTTATATTAAATATTGTTACAGAAGAAAGAAGTAAAAAATTTAGTTAAGTTTGAAAAATTTAGTGAATCAAAGTTTTGCGAAGAAAACTATAAACTCGTACTAGGTACAGATAGTTTTATTATAGTTTTGGGATTAACATACAAATAATATATAATTTTATTATTATCGTGATTTCTTATCTCTTGCCTGTTTATTGGTGTAAGTGTGTGTGTGTTTTTGGAAGTAAAATACCGTAAGTTATTTAAGTTTATTAAACTAAAATTTATTTATTTTAAATTGTAAGTCTTCTTAACTTTAAGAAGAAACCAATTTGCATAAAATTATAATACGCTGAGATAAAATTGACTAAATAAATTTCAAAATTGTTGCTTGTTATCACAATATCAGGTTCGTTTGGCATTATAATACGAAGGGAATACAATTTTACCATATTTTGCTTGTTGATTGCATAGTAAAACTCGTGTAAATATTTTTACTACGTATAATTAAAAATGTATGTAACTTTGTCATAAAGATGTATTTTATCGTGTAAAATTTAAATGTACGCTCAATTTGGCTTTATCTATGTAAATATTTGTACGTACATAATACTTATATGTAATATAATCACACTTAGATTTTACTTTATTCTCAGAATTTTCGAGTAATGTTTTTGTACTACGAGTAACTATTTTTTTTTACGTTAACTATGAAATTTAATATTGCTTGAAATATTTCTTAAAATACTAAGATATAAGATGCTTTCCTTGTATTGATATTTTTGCAAGTTATTTCCATTTTCGAAAAATAATTTTGTTTGAAATGAACCTTAACCCCTATACGTTCTAAATCCGCTGATATAACACGTATAGTGTGATTAGGTAAATAGGTCGCATATGTGTCATATGTATACCAATATCGAAATTCGATATTATCATTAAAATTTCATTGCAAGATAATATCCTCAAAGTTACAATATTTAAATAATCTTTTTTACAATCCAAACCTTAACAATTCAATCTCCTTCCCATAAATTTGAACTCTTCCACATATAGAATCTCATTCCTTAGAATAATTTCTGCGTCCTCAGGTAAATGGTTAACAGTAGTTAAGTGGTCGTTTAAGAACTATATTGCCTTCGAGACATTACCACGTGATCGTAAAGAATAATTCGGTTTTTTGGTTTGTTTGGGCCATAGCATTGTGTGACTTCAATAATTGAATAATAAAAAGAGATACTTGCATTTTAATTTGTCATTATGTTAGTGCGACACTATGTGCTGTCTATGCTCTTCACCACCGAACGTTCGAACTCATATTTAATGGGCCTGTTTTACTCGGGAGTTCACTAACTTTGTTTCGTGGAGCGCAGGAACCACAATTTCCTCAATAGTGGCAGACCCGACTTTAATCTTCATCATTCGAAAGTGAATACCTCGAATTTTCACTTTATAGGCTCAATACTTAACTCAACTTTTGTGATTCCTTTACGTGCGGAGTCGATTGATATTGGTTTGTGATGTCTGTTATTGATTTGATCTTCAATTGAAAAGTGTCTTATGATATTACTTCGTCTGACAATAGATGTATTTCTGATAAATTGTGTTAGTAGTTTTATTGTGTTATTTTGTTAATTTATTATGTTCATGTGGTACACATTGCATTTGACATTTATGAACCGTTGCTAACTAAATTATATATACGAATACAAGCGGACCCGACAAACGTTGTCCTGCCCGATCGTTGGCTTGCTTGCTATTAGTGGATTCAACAAACGTTTTCTCGATATTCGAATTTTCGATTAACTATATACTAAGCGACATTTGACATTGAGTTTGACATTTCAATGTTTTCGTTTCGTTATTATGGGATTTGTTGTTGCCCAAAATAAAATCAAAAAATAACTGGAATTTCTGATTATCCTGCGCCGTGCAATTCTCGTGTCATGGCCGAACGATATTTGGTGCTTATCAGTGGCACATTTGGCGAAAGAGATGCTAATTTTCGTGAGATTGGTGGAATAATGTGATGGCAAAAAAGGTATTGTGAAGCTCATAATGGATCTATAGGCGGCTGGAACATGGATGCTTCAAGTGGATCCACTGAACCATATGTACACCGAAGATGTACTGTGAGATGTACTTACCAATAACATATTAATCAAATTTGGACGATTTTCATTTTGATTAATTAATTTTTAATCGCAAGATCGCTCAAGAATTTAGCGTGTAAATCTAGGAATTTGCTTCCAATCAAAGCATCTTTCATGGCTACCATGTTCCAAACATTTTCTGACATTTTGATGCCTTGTATATTTCCATGCATTCAAATTTTTCCATTGCCAATATTAAGCAATTGTTCGAAGAATGACAATGCCAATGTATCATTTTGTAGTTGAACACGAATGTTTATGTTAAGGCATAATGTATTGACATTTCGCCATAAGTATGATCGTTTCAAACATGCGGTAATTTGAAAATTTCTCTCTGAAGTCACCGGACAGCAATAGTGGAGCGCCACCGAAAAGTCTGGTATTATCGTAGAGATCTTTCATCGTTTTATCGATAGCGTCAAGTTTGCGACTTTGATGAAGAGAGGAAGTACTGTATCTGCAAGTGTGAGACCGCAAAGGTTGTCGTCTTCCGGCAAATGCTAATTCGCGAACCTCATCGTGATACGTGTCGTACAAAATACCATGAACTGTTCGCAAGTTTGGAAGGAAATCGGTCCAGGAACGTTAACCAACAACAAACGACTGTGTATAATCGGCCTAATGTATTTCACATGTGTGGCACATCAGTATACATTAATGTCTTTTCGAGTGTTCGTCATGCCATCCGGAACCATATCAGCTGGAACCAAACAACTATGGCACAAGTAGCACGATGCATTGTGTATCATTGTGCACTATATGCTTTTTCAGCCGGAACCTGATAAAGCCGGCCAAAACCATACAACAGCCAAACCAACTATAGCGGTAGTAGCACGATATATTGTGAATCATTGTGCACTATATAATTTTTCAGCTGGAACCTTATAAATCCAGAAATATAAGATTTTCTGGAAAAACCTTACAAATTCAGCCGAAACCATACCCTCTACAGCCAAACTAACTATGGTACAAGTAGCACGATGCATTGTGCATCATTGTGCACTATGTATATAATTTTTCAGCCGGAACCTTATAAATCCAGCAATATATGATTTTTCGATGCAACCTTAAAATTCCAGCCGGAAACGATGGTATGATTATATACAGTCAAACTAGCTACATATATCACAAGTAGCACAATGGATCGTGTATCATTGTGTACTATATACTTTTTCAGCCGGAACCTTATAATTCCCGCCGGACCCTAATAAAGCCAGCCAGAACCATACTATAGCCCAAATAACTATGGCACAAGCAGCGCGATGCATTGTGCATCATTGTGCACTATATAATTTTTCAGCTGAAACCTCATAAATCCAGAAATTTACGATTTTTCGTGAAAAACCTTACAATTTCAGCTGGAACCATACCGTCTACAGCCAAACTAACTATGACACATGTAGCACGATGCATTATGCACTATATGTATAATTTTTCAGCTGGAACCTTATAATTCCGCCCAGAACCTGATAATGCCAGTCAGTCCCATATTAAAGCCGAACCAATTTAGGCATAAGTATAGCACGATGCATTGTGCATCATTGAACACTATATGTATATGTTTTTCGCCGGAACCTCATAAATCCAGTAATATACGATTTATTGTGGAAAACCTTGCAATTTCAGGAGAAACCTACAGTTAAAATAACTATATCACAAATAGCACGATGCATTAGGCATCATTTTGCACTATATATTTTTCCATCGGAACCTTGTAATTCCAACCAGAGCCTAATAAAGCCAGCCAAAACCGTACAACAGCCAAACCATCTATAGCACAAGTAGCACGATGCATTGTGCATCATTGTGCACTATATAATTTGTCAGCTGAAACCTTATAAATCCAGTAATATAAAATTTTTTATAAGAAATTTGAGATTATAAGAAATTTGCCGGTTTCTTAGCAATTCCACGACACACATTGGTAAATTATCTGCGGAGATTTATAACAATCGTAATAAATTGCTAAATGAAATTTTTTGCCGAGAACCCAATCGCAGTGCTGCCTACCGGGTCCAGTTTTGAATCTCAACCATCCAGGAACCCACTCAAACACACCCACATATAAATTTTTGTTAAGTGCATTTTTTAATAAACATGACTTATTTTGTGAAAAAAATTTATAAAAAATATTCTGTTGTGAATAGCCCGGTGTGTGATACTATTTTTAAATCTGCAATAGCGTCACATATTTTCCGATGGGGGTGGGTCAAATTTCTGTCGTACATTCTTTTCTCGGTGGCGTCACTTAAACATCAACAAAAAATTTTAAAAAACAACAAGACTTTATAAAACCATTGTTTTTATTTGACAGAAGATTATGCAGCTTATAAAAATAGTTTTATTGGAAAGGCACACTCTTCTAAATCGTATTAAAAAGAGAGTTAAACAAAAGAACTCTTGATTTTTTTTTAATTAATATTTTGATGAGTGCGCATGCGATTTTACTAAAAACACTAAAAGTGGAATAACTTTTCGAAAAAAACGTTATTTGGCTGTTTTTATTAGAAATGAGCTCCCCTACACTCTGTTTCGGTTCATCTTCCAATTTTACGACACCCTGTATATAAAGATACACCCTGTTAAGGTAATCCGAAAGTTTTTAGCCGAGAAATGGTAATGCAGATAGTGTCTTTACTATCCCAGCTGAAAAAATATTTCATACCAAAAGATATATTACTCGATATCTAGTTCTACTATCACCTCCAAATTATCAGACCACACCAAAAATCTGTCAGGAGTTACATAATTTTACCAGATTGGTTGAAATGTAAATTACAATAAATTTAGAAATTTTTGCTATGGATGTGTGAATATGATTCCGCCTTTTTTATTAAAATAAAACACATTTGCTTGTTAAGAAAATGAAAGAATTATTTACTGTAAGTAACCCCATGGGACCAGAGTTTCTTCAAAAAGAAGAAATCTTGGAGACTATCTGGCCATGCGTCAACACATCGATAACCAGGCCGAGTATTCATGGGAAAAAAACTCATGTTGTGTATTTGGTGGGATCAGCTTGGTATCATCCGTTTGTTTCGATCGATGAGGCATGGCCTGTCTGAGTAGCACTTCACATCGTATGAAGATACCAAAAGTTGGATTGATTCATGGATAGTCTCAAAAGATAAAGCATAATGATAAAAACCAATTTTCATTTTTGATATAATGCAAAGGGAGGGCCATTTAGAAAATATCAAGTTACTTTTTTTATATTTCATGTATAATACAACAAGTTGAAGTTTTATATTTAAACAAAATGACACTTGTTCGAAACGGTTATCTAGGGCAAAGATTACTTTGAGAATTTTACAACAACAATTCCATATAAATTTCAATCTGGAATGAATAATTTCATTCCACCTAAAATTAGGATTAGCATTATTCCATTGTTCATGTAGTTCAAGTGTTCACCGCCCGATTAATTAATAAAATAATTTTATTTTTATGAGTTGTCACTCTCGGAGTAATGTAGTATTTTTATCGCATAAAGGATAAAGTACCAAATGATATAAATCAACGGTTAAAAAAAATGAACTCCGATACTAAATTAATCTGAAAAATAGGACATAAGTATTTACATCGAAAACGTATTTTAAATTCGCATTTCGAATCCACTACTTTATATGAAAGAAAACATTTCGCATAGCACGCGTTATTTCGCAAGTGGTCTCTATTTCTAAAAAAACGCATCGCAGCAGTGTTGAATACACAACAAACAAAAATATGATGAATTAATACTAACTTCACGACGGCTTTTCAATGTTTTGACAGAAATTCAAAAACAAATTGTATATTGTTTATTGAAAACTCTAGCGAAAAATAAAATCGTAATGCTGGAAACACAATTGATCTAGAATTCAAATTAGTTTTGACACTAGTGTAAGGATACACATACCAAAATTAAAGAATCGCGCCTAAAAAACTGAGGAATTCCGGTATTTTTTTTATTGGTGATCCAACATTTCCATTGCGCACTAGTTTAGTGAGGCCATAGCAAGGACGTCTGCTCGCAAGAGATAGGAGTTTTTTTTAACAGAGAACTATCGGGCATACATGTCAAAATAGAAAACAGCGAAATTAGAGTTTTAACAAATTCGTTAAATATGCTGCCAGAAAATGCGGAAAAAATAGTGAAAGCCGCCTTGGCACCCCCACAGAATTTTATAAAACTATATTCTTGTACCTTGTGCTAATTCATTAATTTTTTTTGTCACGCAGATTTATAATTAAAATTTCTTTTATCGTTTAAAAATTATTTTTTTTTTATATTTTTGTTATATATTTTTTAACTCTATAATTTTCTCCTCCATCTTGACAAGCTTTAGTGTCAAAAGTGAAAAACAAAGTAGCATGACGTAAGCGAAGATTTTTAATTTTAGTTTTTTTCATGTTGTCAACACCAACGGCTGCACAGTCAAATTAGAAATAGAGACGACGTGCGGAATTCTGCCTGGCATGCGTCATACATGTATTTTAATCCATATACACTAGAGTATTCTAATTTTGATACATGCGGAATTCTACACGTGTGTTTCCAACATTAACTTGCGTTTTTGCATGCGTAGTCGCATGTGTAAATTCGCTTGCTTAGTTTGATTTTACTAAATTTTTATACCAACCGATAAAAGTATAAGCCGCCTCGGTCGCAAAGTGGTTAGCATGCTTGCTCCAGCGACCGGAGGTCTCGGGTTCGATTCCCGGTGGTGACAAGGAAAATTTCACGGCTGGTTTAGGATCAATGAATTAATCACTCATTATCCGAAATGAAAACTTGATTATGAAACCTCATTTGAGGCGGCCAAATCCCTTGATGGGATAAAGTGCCAGAGAGAGAGAGAGAGAGAGAGAGAGATAAAAGTATAAAAGAAATAGCTTGGCTTTTACTTTGGGTACAAATTTCATTCCTATTCGAATAGGAATAATATTTGCCAAAGTAAGACCACATTAGACTCCAAAATGTGGAAGTAAGGAAACCATTTTGCAAAAGCTTGGATTCTTCAGTATTTTTTTGCCAAGTTCTGTTAAAATTTCCACCGTTTGGCACAGATTTGTTTATGCACCCGGAGTTTGCTGGACTTCCCTTTCAATAACACATGATTTAACATTTATTTTCATCATAAAATTCCAATTTTTCGAGCCACGCCCTCATGCACCCAAGTTTAAATGTTTATGATTGGTCAAGACGAACTGCTGCCTCTTGCAGGAAACATAATTTGGTAGGATCTGCACACAAACCAAGTACAATCAGCACTAAAGCGGTCTTAATCCGACCTACAGTAACTCACAAAAATTTGCACTCTAAAAATCGAAAGGATTTTATACTAAGATCAAGAAATAATGAATGGATTCCGTATCTTGTGTTTACTTAGGCATAAATAATAAAAAAGAAATATTAACTTCAATAAATAATTCACGTTCTTCTATAATACAAAATCACAAAAATTTGAGTACTCCCTGTTACATTTAATTTTTTTTCATTTTAATTACTGTTATCTTTACTAAAACTGAGTAAAATTCCTAGGCATCAATTAGTCGTATTTAATTGATCTAAGTGAGACAACAGTTTCGTCGATTTTTCAAATTTTGCATGTGTTTTAACAAGATACCCATACAACGAAACACGTCAGTAGAATTACGAGATGTGATAGTGAAATTATTTAAAGAATGTAATTCCTACAGCAAAATTGGAGCTATCGTTAAGAGAACGCATTCTACAATCCAAAGGGTTGTTAATAATTTTAAAGAACGTAGAAATACAGCACGGAAACTAAAAACTGGTCGTCCTCGGAAGGTAAATTGTCGTACCGAAAGGACAATTGTCAGGATGGTAAAAAGCAATCCAGCCAAAATTGGCTCTAAAATAGCTGATGAACTGGAAGAATCCCCAGGGGCTATTATTCATCCAGAAAATGTGCGTCGTATCCTTAGGAGAAATGGGTGTAACGGGCGTACTATGCGCAAAAGACCATTTATATCTATTGTAAATAAGTAAATAAACGAAACAATTTGCAAAATTGTACCGAGACAAAGATTTAGGATTTTGGCAAAATGTTTAATTTTCCGACGACAGCATGTTTGAAATTTATGGATCAGGTGAACATCCGAAAGTGTGGAGGAAGCCTAATACGGTGTTTGAGGAAAAAAAATGTAAAATCAATAATTAAACATCCAATTTTACTGTCCAAGTTGCAATTTTACTGTCGTGAGGTTCGGACGTAAAATAAAACAAGCGAAAAGTGCAGTGTTAGTGCTTTTTATTTTGTTATATCGATTTTTTCTATCGTGTGAATGGTTTTATAATTAAATACACACGGTGCAAAAAAAACTAATATAAAAGTGTAACTTGATAAGTGATTAAGTGATTAAGTGATGATGTAAACATGAAGGGGCTAATTTCCCCAAAAAAGACTTCTTCGAACATCGGACGCCGAGTACAATCTACAACAAACTTGAACCAGTCACATGTAGAAAATATTGCAAGTGCAAGTGCATATCAAGTGGGCAAAGTTCAACACAGCCCAAAGAAATCACCTATGCCTATGATTAAAAGTGCTTCTTCAACAGAATTAATTATACCGCAGTTTAAAAATAAAAATCAAAACCGCGAAGAAATTAATGTATCAGCGAATTTAACAATGTTAAATGAAAACAATAGCAATGAACTCAGTGCGACGAACTCTAGTGACCGTGGTCAGTGTGAAAATAACCTAGTGCAAACGGGATTGGATAGATATATCACTGTTCAATCTAAAAGAAAACGTAGCCCGAGATCTGCGCAGTTTGCTGGCAGGAGCAAAGTGACACGGTCTGAACAAGGTGTTAATCAAATACCTCTTAACAACCGATTCTCTAGTTTAGAGGTCGTTGACCCCAACGCAGCGCCGACTTTGAAAAACGAGAAACCGCCTCCGATTTATTTAAGGGAAGCATCTAACAATGATCTGGTTAATAACATCGCAACATTAACAGATTCAAAATTTTATATTGCCCCGCTCAAAAGAGGTAACATAAATGAAACAAAGATTCAAACACTCGAAATCGCTGGCTTCAGAGCCCTTGTTAAACATTTTGATGAAGTTGGTAAAAAATATTACACATACCAGCTAAAAAGTCAAAAAGGGCTGACTGTTGTGCTAAGAGGAATTGAAAGCTACGTAGATGTTAGCAACATACAAGCTGCGCTTGCTGCGGAAGGTTTCCATGTCAAATCTATTGGTAATATAGTAAACCGTGAGAAGGTACCTCAACCAATGTTCCGTTTGGAACTAGAGCCAGAGGAAGAAAAGTCAAAAGGAGTTCACAAGATTTACAAATTAAAATATTTGTTACATCGTAAAATAGTAATTGAAGAACCTAAGAAGAGGTCTGGACCAGTCCAATGCATAAAGTGCCAAGAATATGGACACACGAAAGCATATTGCACCTTAAATGAAGTTTGTGTTATCTGCGGTGAACTCCACGACTCCAAACAGTGTGACAAGTCTCGCAATGACCCATCTGTGTTACGTTGTAATAACTGCGGCGAAAATCATACTGCAAACTATAGGGGTTGCGCAGTGTATCTGGACTTAAAACGAAAAATAAACCCTAAAATGAGAGCTGAGCAACGAATGCTCAACATGCAATTTAATCAGAGGGCCGTGTTTCCAAAAAATACAATAGTCACCAAACCAACGAATGCAAACACACAAAATGATAACTTGGAGACGTTTGCCAGCAGTTTTGCACAGCCAGGTGTTTCTTACGCAAGTATTCTAAAAGGTAACAAACCGAAACCAAAAGTTCATGTTAATGAGGAGGAACTAAACATTCATACCATGGTAAATAAATTAACCGAGACCATTCAAAGTTTCATGATGATGATGGAAAGACAAATGAGCATGATGATGCAAAATATGAATACGCTTATGCAAATTATAGTCAAAAATCAAAAATGACATTTCTAAAAATAGCTATTTGGAATGCCAACGGGGTCTCGCAACATAAAGCTGAGGTACAAACTTTTCTTATCGAACAAAATATAGACATCATGTTAATATCTGAAACACACTTCACAAAACAAAATTTATTTATTTATTTGTATTACCGGCTATTCCGTTTATGACACCAAACATCCGGATGGAAAAGCACACGGCGGCACTGCAGTCTTAATAAAAAGAAGATTAAAGCACTACGAGCTCCAGAAATATGCTAAAGATCACATTTAAGCTACAACTATCAGTTTGGAAGAATGGTCTGGGAAATTTTTAATATCGGCTGTCTACTGCCCACCGAAACATGCAATTAAAAAACAACAATTTATCGATTACTTCAATCAGTTGGGAATCAAATTTCTAGCAGGGGGTGATTACAACGCTAAACATGTGCAATGGGGTTCGAGGTTGACGTCACCCAATGGCAAGCAACTTTACGAAGCAATAAACGAGAAAAACTTAGATTATATATCATCTGGGCACCCCACATATTGGCCTACAGATAGAAAGAAAATTCCTGATTTGATAGATTTCTGTGTAATATGAGGAATAGCACGCAACAATGCTCAAGTCGTTGACTGTTATGATTTATCATCAGATCACTCACCAATAATAGTAACACTAAGTACCCAAGCATTAAAAACTGAACCACCCCAACGTTTAACAAACAAACTAACGAAATGGGTTCTCTATAGAAACATGGTAAATGTGAATTGTCATCTCAATGTTCCACTTCGCACACCAGAAGACATTGATGCCGCGATAGAAAACTTAAGTCAAATAATGGAAATGGAAAAAAAGCTACTCCGGTGAACAAAAATTTCGAAAATAATACAAGGCTTTCAAGTAACATTCAAAAGTTATTGGCAGAGAAGCGGGAAATACGGCGGCTGTGGCAGCTTCACCGATCTCCTTTGCATAAATGGAAATTAAATAGAGCTATTAAGCTCTGAGAGAAGCAATTCGGGAAGAACAAAATTTAGGAATACAGAGTTACCTAAGTGAGCTCACAGCAACAGAAAAAACCGATTACTCACTGTGGAAGGCAGCAAGAAATTTAAAAAGGCCAGAGATATCGAACCCACCGATAAGGAAACCAGATGGTCACTGGGCCAGAAGTGACTTAGAAAAGGCCATCGCTTTCTCTAACCATCTACAAAAAGTGTTCACCCCAAACGACCAAAATAACGATTGCGTACTACCACAGTTTACGAGGGACGAGTCGAACCCAACCCCAGTAAAATTTAAATGGAAATGCGTCAAAACGGTTATCAAAAACAGTATAAATCCTAAGAAAGCGCCAGGTCATGATCTAATAAATGGAAAAATGATCAAAGAATTACCAGATAGATGCATAAAATATATAACATATATTTTTAACGCGATTATGAGATGTGAATACTTTCCCCAAAAATGGAAAATATCTCAAATTATCATGATTCGTAAGCCAGGTAAAGACGAAACCCAAGTCTCGTCGTACAGGCCAATAAGTCTACTTCCGATAATTTCAAAGCTTTTTGAAAAGATGCTACTACAACAACTAATACCTATACTATCTGAAGGTCGCATTATACCAGATCACCAATTTGGATTTAGAGAGCAACACGGCACAATAGAACAGGTGCACAGAATTGTAAATACAATTAAATTTTCCTTAGAAGAAAAGAAATATTGCTCGGCAGTTTTCTTGGATATTACGCAAGCTTTCGACAAAGTATGGCATGAAGGATTAATTTACAAAATTAAAACTCTTCTGCCTAGCCAATTTCATTCAATTCTTGAAAACTACTTAGCCCAAAGGATGTTCCAGGTGAAACAAAATACGGCCACTACTGATCTAGCCGAGATAAAGGCAGGAGTACCGCAAGGTAGTGTATTGGGACCTGTGCTATACTTGCTATTCACAGCTGACTTACCAATAACTGAAAAAATTGTCACTTCAACTTTTGCTGATGACACAGCTATATTATTTTCGCACAAAAATCCTCAAACAGCATCGAGAGAATTACAAGAACATCTACACAAAATAGAAGATTGGTTAAAAACTTAGCGGATAAGGACGAATAAATGTAAATCAACACATGTAACATTCACATTGAATAAACGTACATGTCCAGGAGTAAAATTAAACAATATCACAATTCCTCAACAAACAAACGTCAAATATCTCGGTCTTCATCTCGATAGAAGATTGACATGGAAAAAGCACATTGAAACAAAACGCAATCAATTAAAAATAAAATTTTCTAAAATGTACTGGATAATCGGTAGAAAATCGAGAAACTCTCTCTAGACTGCAAGGTTCTACTATACAAAGCGATCCTAATCCCCATATGGACATATGGTATCCAACTATGGGGCTCAACTAGTGCATCAAATATAGATATTGTACAAAGAACGCAAGCAAAGATACTTCGTAGCATTACAAATGCCCCTTGGTATATTCGAAACAGCAACATCCATAGAGATTTAGGAATCAAAACTGTTAAAGAGACAATTAAATCATGCAGTCTAAAGTACCAACTGAAACTGGAATCATACCCTAACGAATTAGCTAGAGAACTACTAAGGCAACCGAAATACAGACGGCTGCGCAGGGCAGATCCTCTAGATTTAATTAACTGAGAAATATAATCTAATAATTACGTGCATGATGAGCTAACACACTAAAATTAAGTAAATAATAATAATTTAATAATAATAATGCATAATGATATTAAGTATTAACATAGGTTAAGGCTTAATTTAAAATAAAATATAGTTTTTAAGAATTTCACACTTCTTGTTAGTTTCGTATAAAGAAAGATTCAAGAATAAAGCCTTTGGCAATAGTTACAAAAAAAAAATAATTAAACATGGGGATGGTTTTGACAGATACGACCTCTTTTTTGAAACATGTGATGCATATTTTATTCAGTGGATATCAGAAACTTGAGCCATTATATTTTCGAAAAATTTTAAGATATCTAGCCCAGACCACCCAACTGGGTATATTATTGATTTTATACTAACCAAACTAGATACTTGAGGTTTAATTTGACTAATTTAATCATAAACTTCTATAAAAATGTACGCGTTCTACTGATCATCCTAATTACCCTCGAAGGACGGTTATTTATATAACATTTAGCTTCCTTAAAATAAAATTATTATTAGAAACGAATCAGACCCGACAATGACACGCACCATTGTAACAAACGATTGGAATTCCCGATAGCGTGGTAACGACATTTTTACAAACTAAACTTTCTAAATGTTCATCGATTTAAATCGATACGGAAGAATATAGTCGTAGGGGAAAACGCTCGACATGTAGATATTCTCGAATATTAATCTAAATTATTTCATAATTTTACTGCTGCAATATTTTCCTCTTTACTGTTTTATTTCTTCTAATTGTAAGGGTGTGACCCAGTAGACTTATATAGACTTTCCAAAATTGATTGAAATTCCCAAATGGTTTTTTGGACGTTACACGCAATCATATCACATTATCCTAATTGCTAATTAGATAATAAGTTTAGTTAATAAGATATACACGAGATATACAGAATTTAGAAATCGCAGTCCATATACGTCATAAATTAAATGCGCCATATGCAAGGTTGGATGAAAGTTTAGAAATGCCCTAAATCAATCACAGGTAACCTTTAACTATATTTTTATATCTATGCTAAGGAAGTAGATACAACATAAAATATAACTAAAACTCGTGTTACGTGTGGCCTCAACCATGAACGGCTCCATATTCGCAAAGTGTAAGGTTGAAGAGAAAAACTATAAAATGCATGCGATATAGTTTCATACTACACAACGTGCAACTCAGCCATGACAAATCCAATTAATATTCTTTGCGTTTGTCTCGTGTGTAGAGGATGATACCAGTTACATGATATGCATATCGGATCGAAATCGTTCATCTAATTATTACTCATAATCTTCGACCATGAATTTAGACTATACAATTGTTATTTTAATTATGACTGTTACTTTTTATTTGCGAAACATAATTTTAGACCATGACCAGCAGTGAAATTCACTACATTAAAATTTATTTGATAGATTTAGTTTCCAAAATTGAACAGAAACGGCATTGTAACTTGTATAACGAACCATTTTTGCTTTTGTGGAAGTAAAGTTGTTTACAACCAATATTTCATTTCGTTATCAGTTTTTTGGTGAAAATAATTTAATGTTTGTCAGTAACATAATTTTTCAGCTTTTTTGCACGAAATAAATCCCATAACATCTTGAACTTTCCGTTTCACATAAAACTGTTTGGGTTGATAAGCGTATTGAAATTAAAAACAATTTTTAATGTAAAAGACTGTTTTGCTTAATCCAGTCTCAGGTGAATTAAGATGAGTGACATGAGATATTTGTTGAAACACTTTTATTTCAGAATTCTTACAAAAGTTACCTAAAGCAATTCAAAATGTTTAACATTCAACGCAATGCTATTTAAAAAGTATCCGTTGGGATATAAAATAAACATGCTGTCTTAAGGTAACAAATTTAATTTAATTTATTATAAGCCATTTCCAAGGATGTTATAAAAATCGTTTGGTAGTTAACATAAACCTAAGTACTAATTTTTTTTATCGAAATTAATTTTTTTTTGCATATATTGGTCAACTGAATATGGTACAGCATTTAATTAAAATTTGGACGAAGTTTGTATCTACAAATTTTATCTTTGTTGTTGCAACTCCAGAAATGAATTTGTTAAATAAGACATTTTATATCCAAAAAAAATAATAATTCAAGTAAAATACTTCTTTTAAAATAATTAACTGAAAATTATCTCGTTTATACCCGGCATTTAATGAAAAACGGGCTGAATCAAAAGATTAATTTTCAAATTGCGCTGCGACCATTGTGCATGCGCCAGAATTAGTCTTGTAAACATTTTGTTTCACATGATATAGTACAACATATGAGGTTTCAATGCGAACCCAACCAGAATTAGCAGGACCAGCCGGAACCATATGAAGTTGGTTTGAACCATTCGGCACAATCTACAATAAGCATGGCCATTGAGAACTATCTAAAATTTCAACTAGGATTATTTGGGCACATTATAGTTCGTGATCCGCTAAAAGTTTTAATTAAATAAAAATTAAACAAAACAAAAGTTTCATTCTGGCTGGCATGATTCCAGCTGGATTTATACAGTTTCGGCGGGAACTATTAAATTCCGTCTGAAAAATCATATAGTGTACAGTGATACGCAATACATTGTGCTTCTTGAGTCGTAGTTGGTTTGGCTGTAAAGGTATGGTTCTTGCTGGCTTTATATAATTCCGGCTGCTATTGCAGTGGTTTCGGCTGACCTTGTTATGGTTCCGACTGAACGCTTACATGTTTTATAACTATTTAAGTGCATTGTGCTCATTTTGCAAACCATTGTGTGCTTCTTGTGTCATAGTTAGTTTGGCTGCGGTATGGTTCCGGCTGGAATTATAAAGTTCCAGCTAAAAAATCATACAGTACACAATTATGCACAATCTATTGTGCTACTTGTACCATAGTTGGTGTGGTTTCGGCTGATACGGTTCTGGATAGCGTGACGGACACAAAAATGAAATAAACAAATGTGATGGCTTTGACATGTTTTGCTTATGGCTTGCTAATGGCAACAGACTAATTAGATCCGTTTCTATAATATTTTGAAATTAATTTTGTAAGGGCAGCGCGATCGCTGAGGAAATCCGAGCAGTGTTAGATTCCCTAATAAATCGCTTGGATAGTTAGCTTAATGGTTTTATATTAATGGTTCAAATATACCATCCCATGGCGTGGAAAATCTTAGGTTTTCCAGAGCTGAGTAGAAATGGGACTATTCTAAGCCATTTTTTGAGCAGGTTTGGATCAAGATGAAAATATTAAACAGAAATAACACGAAAACAACTAGTCTAATCCGTACGAAGGATAATTTAAATGCAGTTGCAATCATTCCTAGTCATAAAAAGTAAAAATAATTAGTTATTGAATTTAATTAGGGTTAACTCCACTGACCTAAAATCGTTGCTGTTTCGAGGTATAAAGACTATTTTGGAGGCTACGAAAGATATAAAAATCAAATTAAACGTAATTACATAATATTGGGTGTGTAAATATGACTCCGCCCTTTCGCAATAGGTGTCGTTACTAGTACTGCTTACGTGTGTGGGGACAATGGGCAATATTGGTATTTTATTGATGACTGTTAAAGTTGGGAATGTGACACCTAGTGCATTAAAAATAAGCTCATTGATGCCTCTATTACACCAAGAAAAATGTACTGTCAGTAAAAAATATTGAAAAACCAAAAAAAGAAAAATGATATAAAACGGCATTGGAGTGAAGAAGTCAAATGTTTGTTTTTTTTGTTGTTATTGCAAGATTGTTATAGAAAATGTACTATATACCCAAAACAGTTAATTAAAAGAAATTTTATTTTAATTAAAACAAACTAAATTATTAATTATGTTTAATTTTTTAATCGATTTAAAATTATTTTCCAGTGTTTTTGCTCACTTTGAAAAATAATATAATCAAAAATGACAGAAAAGAGCGTTATACTTATACCATAATTAACAATAAAAAATTTGATGATACATGTGTGAGAAAAATATTTTCCATCGCTACACAATATTTCTTCATATGTATTGAAATGTTGCCATTAAAAGTACTCTCGATACATATTTTTTAAAATTATTATGGCAACATCACAAACACATACACAAATATTTTGTCAGTAAATTTTACTGATTTTGTTTTTTGTTTCATTCTAGTATAAAGAATATCTATATTTTTATCTCGTTTCGTTTTTACTGACAGTAAAACTTTTTTGGTGTAATAGAGGCATGATGCGTGAATTCCACAGAGAAACAATTTGTTTCAGTAAAATTAACACAAGCTAAAAATATTGAGAACTATAAATGTCCGAAGTAGTGACATCTGGCGCATTAAAAATAAGCTGATTGGGTCTTTTTTTATATGAAATTTTAGCACGGCATACTTTATGAAAATAAAAATTAACATACAAAAAAAGACCCAATCAAGTTAATTTTTTTGCCGTCAGATCTACAAACAGTTCTCTATAAATCCTTTACTTGTAAGAGAGAAACAAAAAAAATTCAGTAAAATTTACTGGCAAAATAACAGAGTAAGTGGGGAAAATATTGCCATAAAAAGTATGAAACAATATTTTTAATACACCTTCAAAAAATAGTATGCCATGAGAAATATTTTTCGCAAACTACGACAATTTTATGGTTGAAAAAACATTGTAATCATAATGTTACGTGAAAAATGAAAGACGGGATAATTTTTATGTACCGCTACGTATACGCTACGTTCATTGCAGGGTAAAATAAAATTTTGAATATTATTGTTTCGTTAAAATCATTTATTTGCAAATGTTTTAGGTTATATTGCCCCAATCTCTCATTATTTTGACTATAAATTTTGCTATTCGCGATTTGCAACAAAGTAGCTGACAGCTGGTGAACAAATTGTGAATCATAGTTTGCTACGAAACAAGGGGGATTAAAACTGTCATAACAATGGATTTGACAATTCTCGTCCCCCTTGTAGACGTAGAAACCAGCGCTATCTACATTCGATGAAAATCGCCAATAACAAAACATACAAAAGTTGCTGTCTTTGTCGCTCTTTCGTAATTTAAATATACTCTTCTCTCTTCGGTTTCGCAGTATTTTTCACTGTGGAATCCACGCATGAGTTTTTTTCCATGAAATTTTAGCACGTCATACTTTATGAAAATAAAAATTAACATACAAAAATATGCTCAACAAGTTTAGTTTTTTGCCGTCAGATCCACTTATAGTTGTCTATTGAGACTTGTACCCCTGTGCTCTCGCGGAAAAATTTATTACTACGGAAAAGAGTTTACGCGGCTTTTTCTATGAATTATTTATGAAAAGTGATGTTGGAAAGTTTAATATTATTTGTATATTACATTAAAATATAAAAACTATAAATGTATCTACAATAAATATTAAAATTATCAATTTAAAAATGGAAAAAGTGTCGCGGGTGCATCTGAAGCAAGCTTCATTTTTTTCCACTGGTAGCGTTTTCTGTACTTTCCCTAGTCTCAATTGACGATTGTAAAAGTTGGAAAACGCAGCTAGCGGAAAAAATAAAAATTATATTGTCAAACTGTGCTGACATGTTCTACCATCACATTTTCGATACTTTATCGAAGATTATGTCTCGCTTTCCTAAACTAAAATGGACAACTGTTTCATTTATGAATTATTTCTTTTCTATTGCTATCACAATCTACTAGTACAAATGCGAACAAATTGTCCTTCTCTAATTTCGTTCAAGTATCGAAAACAAATTATTTCGTGATAGAAATGGAGTAGAATATCACAATTTTTAAATCTAGTAACCTGGTAAATGATATAAAATGTGAAATCGTGTAACATTTTATTCTAAAGAAGCGAGACATAATCTTCGATAAAGTATCGAAAATGTGATGGTAGAACATGTCAGCACTGGCATAGCTTGTTCAGTTACAATTTTTTCCGCTACGTGCCTCTCGTAATCCTCCTACCGTCAATAATAATTGATATAATCGTCAAACGCAGTATGCGACATTTGGTTGAAGTGTAAACAAATAAACAACATATACTTAAACATAATTTGAGGGAAGTTTTATTACATTATTATTATTTTTTTTCATTTATTTAAACTATTACAACTGAATACAGTCCGTCTAGTAATTTTCGTTTCTTAATTTAGTCACTTGTGAATGAGAAGAGGCCCATTGACCAGCTCCATTTATAGGTTATTTACTGAAGTACTCTTTGCACTGGTGTCCTTAATCAATTAAATCAATTGATTTCGTTCTCTGCAATCGTCTTACTGCATGTGAAGTGTCTAACATACCACGAAGCTCTTCATTTACTTGTTGAAAATACGTTGTCCATGAATTACTGCAAGTTTTTTTTATTTCTTCTTGAACCGTCGGGACGTTTCGGTTCCTATGAAGGTCATCATTCCTAATGTACCACAGAGCATTAACTATACCACGTAGCATATTGAGAAATTATTTCCGATATAGAATCCTAAAATATAATACGGATATATAGATAATCGGGTGTGTAGCTACGGTGTGCGCTACGAGTAATCTGTAACTGTAAGTTTCGCATTATATCTGACGATGAGGCATGTGCAATAGCGGGAATGCTTCGCCTCTCTTCCTGAGAAAAGCTTTTGTTATTTTTAACTAGTATAAGATAATAGTGAAAGGCAACAACAATTGAACTCATCGGATAAGGGAAGATAGCCATCTCGCCTAATACCTTCAATAGATGTGTGGTTTAACCAACAACATGGTAAAGTCGATTTTTATGAACCGCTACTAATGATCGGGCCCATATATTTCTGTGCATATTTGCACAGGTTTGGCCACAATGAATCAGCTGATTGTTCGAAATGTATGAGGATGATACAAAGGGTAATGCTAGTGTCGACATGCGGTATTTACGTATTTCTGATTCTAGTGACTACTGATCAGCCGTTTGTAGAAGGTGCGATTAGTAGAAGGTGCGATTAGTTTACAACCCCACCTTCCGAAGTAATACCTAACGATGGTTTCTAGAGAATTTATGGCCAATGAATGATTGTTTTACAAAAAAATCAAATCATTTATTTCATTGTACTGCTACCTTTAGTAAAAAATCGGAGTTATCGACATAAAATGACGTCATATAGCAAAATTATTAAAGCAATGAGGCGCTTAGCATTCTAGTTAAACCATTAATATTGACCGCTACAGCCATCTGATATTCTGCCTATTTAATTTTGATCGAAAATTAACTTTGGCCTTTAGGACTAAATTATTGAAGTCTTGATTAAAAAAACACTTTTTAACAAATCTATATCGATATACTTAGATCGATTTGATTGTATTTCAGGAGTGATTTGAAAAGTAAAAAATAAAATCGTGGGCGCTTAAGCGATTACAAGTCCGTCAGATACGGAAAAATTTTTATCTGAAAAAAACAAGATTTTCTTAACTATTTTTTTTAAAAATATTATTTGCAATTATTTGATTTCAATCCCACGTAATTCGTGGTAAATATACGGCCCATCTTCTAAGGGGTGCCTTCGGATGAAACTGTTTATCATACACCACAATCATTGAAGAAGTTTCGACTATTACACCAAGCGTCCAACAAATAGATTGTATTATATAAAAATGCTTTCCTATACTTAATTAATTTGTTCAATATTGTATTGTCTTTTTTTACTCTTCCTTATGTTCGAGTAGTATATATTCGAACATTTTTGGGTCAGACAAAAGTTTAGTCAATAAAAATTTAGTTCAAAAATCCACCGTTATAGCGCTGTTGGCAAATTATTCGAGCGCGTTAGTTCACAAATCCACTGTGTTGGTGCTGGTAGTCTTAAAAGTTCTTGAAAAGGCAGTTAAAATTAGGGTTTCTATAGTACTTTAGAACAAACGGGTGTACAGAATATTCATCAACATGGTTTTCGTCGAGACATGAGTACCGAACAAGCCTTGTTGGAGCTCTTAAATACAATTAAATATTATGGTTTAAATAAAGTTAAAATTTGCGATGCTTTATTTATTGATGCAGCTAAAGCCTTCGAAAGGGCTGATCACATGCTTCTACTCTCTATTATGTATGAGTATGATATCAGGTTTAGAAGGGTTATAAATAAATGGTTAGGAAAATAAAACTCATGTTGCTTAAAATGTCTGGTAACATAAATATGACCAGTTCGCCGCGGATGACTAATACGAGAGGTCTAAATGTGTATATATTGGTTCCCACTTTGGCGGTTTTCTATTGGTGTTCACTTAAATACTTATATCTTAATTGGAAAACGCACGTCAATTCAGTTAATCGATGACAGATACTGTCACCAATAGAACACCGTCCATCCTTCGTGACTACTGTCCTACTCCCGTACTAACAATTGCATACCATGCACTAGTTATGGCTAAAGGAATATGGATTGGCGTTGTTCCCTTTATATGCTCAACAGAAAATGATTTTGAGAATACTTCTAAAGAAACCAACATTTTACCGTTAAAACACTTGTTTGTCTATATAAGGTCTTGAGGGTGTTTTTTAAGCGAAGTGGCCAACAAATATTGAGAAGCGATTTTCGTTACAATTTTCGCTGTAACCATAACCATCAATTTTTTTGTAACATTCGAGATTTTACAAGGGCCGCTTCCGTTGCTCTAGTCTTGTTGCTGCATCAACACAGCAAATGACAAATTTGTTAATTTCATTTAAGAACAAAAGAGAACAGCACGAAAGATTGTTGTCTTGCAAAGTTTTGCAAATTTGCAGTATATAAAAACTCAGGCTAGATCAAACAGATTATGTATTTGATTGTAAATATTACAAATACAATAAAACATTTTATAATGAGTACCGGAATTGACAGCAGTCTACCTTTGAAGTCGTTTCAAAATAAAGTATTAAATTTCCAAGATAAAGAAAGTAAATTAAATATGTATAACAATTCGAATAAACTTGCAATATCAGTTTGACTGACACAACTTTATACGAGTACATAAAAATAGTTTTTGCAATGACATTGAAATTACTAGAATGCTTTTATTCTACACAGTTCTAAAATACATATAGGTAAATGAAAATCAATTGTCAAAGAGACTATAAACCAATTTGAATTTTAAATTGTGTGCAAAATTTTAAATTCAATTTCGATGTAGAGTATTTTTTGTTACAAACCACATTTGGTGACAGCTATATGTAACGACAGATTGAAATAAGTTTAATGACTGATCTAAATATCAAACTAGCACAAAGCTATATAAATTCTCTAGATAGTTATTGTCGTAGCGAGTCTCATTTCTGTTTTGATTGGCAAATTTGTATAATGATCTGAATTTTTGGCCAGTTTATTGTCAGATCTAAATCGTTTCACATGAATCATTTAAATTTTATGAATAAACAATTATAGTTTATAATCTTATTTTATTTAGTGGTAAATATTACTGTACAAGAAGAGTGTATACATTAATGGTATACTGATTATGATTCCGGAGATTTTTGTTAGTACAAACGATGTAAACAAATTCTCTGCAACCATCACTGAACCATAACAATAAAGATTAACTATATTTGAATTAATTATCGGATTTCATCCTATAGATACCATAAAGTCGAAATGTGTACGTTACAGAATATCTTACATATACAAAAATAGTTTTCGAAAAACTATTAAAATGAAACGGAATTAACTGGAATTTTTTTTTGTAGTTTTATGATCAAAATAATATATTTTTATGAGTTTTCTTTCAAGACGAGATCAATTTTATATTCACACACACATTCATTTGGTATTATTATTTCATTCAATCTATTTTGAATCGATCAGCGTATTATAATAAACCTACATTTTCCAGCCTTTTGTTAAATTATTTTCCATAATACAAAACGAACGTACATAATTTGACAGTAATTGTAACTGTGAGAGGGGAAATGACATGCGGTTATGTCAGATGGTATACATGTCTTATGAAAAACGACTACGAAAATGATGAGGATGCTGTGATAATACTGTAATCGCATAATTACATCTCTCCATTATAAAATATTATATAAATATTTTCGTTCTATATGCTATAACATTACATACACGTATGTAACATGAAACGAGTATGTTTACATGCACACATAACGATGAAAATTATAAATAAAGTTATGTAAAGCAGCAGGCAAGCAAATGCATGGCACAATGAGAAAAGATTAAACCGACGAACGTACGAGCAAATAGAAAATTTATAACCCTTTCCTGACCCGCATTCACAATTGTGTATGCATATTTCGATTACGACAAACGAAGATGTCAAACATAGAATTAGTTGGTAATTGAAGACCAGTGTACACATTTGTGTAAACCACTTAATTTTGTTTTCGTCCGAAAATAATAGTAACTATAATAATGATAAAATAATTAATATGTTAACAAGAACAAATAAATTATATGTTATATAATTAATTTGTTAACAAATTATTATGCTTTTTTCAAAAAGAATTCCGATTTAACTAAGATCCGTGCATATATGGAAGACATTACAACCTGTCATTATTTACATACACATTTGTGTATTGTGAACTTAAATTGAACCAAAAAAATTTTTTTTTTTTGAACTCGAAAGGGATAAACTGACATGATTATTGACTTCAACCTTGCTTTTCCGCCTTTGTAATTTATAATGTCTTTCGATTTACGTGTTTTCTTGTACTTACGTACATTACTATATATTATATCAATTCCCGTCGCACAACGAATCGTGTTTCCGGTATTTTAGGTTTAATCAAAACAATTATTTTATCACATTTTGGTTGAAGATCATGTTACGCGATCGAGTGTAGTTATATAAAATATAAAAGCATCTCTCGCTAGTTAATAATTTTTTATTTCATGAATCATAAAACTAGAAAGTAATGAGCACCTTTTCACTTCTATGAAAGACAAAAATATGAAGAACGTTTTGAACTTTGCGCTTTCGCTGTGGAAATCATGGGTTCTGAAATGAAAGCTTTTACAACACTCGTATATATATTTTCCAAACATATTTCTCAAATAATTATTCTTGGAATACCAGTACTATAATAACTTAATTGGTATATAACAATTTTTTTCCATAGAAGACATAAATTATTTGTTCAACAAGCCATATCAAACAAAACGGTTTTTTTTTACAAAAAGTGTAGTGAAAAAGTTTGAAAAGTGTAGCTACACAAAATAACAAAAATTTTGCTTTATAACGTAAAAGCGAAACATTACAATAATCAAAGATATTGCCAAAAAATAAAAATGGTTGAGGTTATTTCATAATTACTATTAATTTGTCGAATATCATCGAACAATTATGGAGCTGCTAATCCTATCAATAAAAAGTTGTTTAAAGAAAAAGTTTCTCATTCTCATAATTCTTACGTTGTCGAATTATTCAAAAAAAAAAATTATGAAGATGGTAGTGCCTTTTCAAAGAATCTCAAAATAATCTAACCTTAACAATTTTGGGTACTTTAACCCTTATGTGAGTGACGAGGTACCCGGGTACCTTTTGCACTTTTAAACGTCTAGCTTTGTTCCAGTCATAATTAAAGGTTTTAATTTTATGAGAACTTCTAGTTCAATTGATAGATTACGATCACACTTAAAAATGAGAAATTTTACAACTTGGACGCACGTGAGAGCAAAAAGTAGTTTAGTTGTACGAATTAGAGTAACAAAGGTACCCGGGTACCTTTACATATTTTACACGTTATTTGAAAGAAATAGTATGCAAATATTTTAAAGTTTTGTGTTATATGTCGTTTTATTTCATTGTTTGTATTTCTGTTTATTAATTTCATGTGTTTATATATTTATTTATTTCAAAAAAAACTAACCAACATTTTTTTATTACTATCGATCATTTCTTCCACTGATGTGATATGTTGGATTATTTACGTTTTTTTACAGAATGTTTTTCGAAAACTGACATGTTGCAGCTAATGCAAAATTGTTTTCAATTTATGTAATTTTGGCAAAATCCGTTATAGATTTCATAATCGCAAAAAAAAAATTAAAAAAAAATTAGTTTCAAGAAAAATTGCATGTAGGGTACCCGGGTACCTTACCCAGCAAACGTAGAAGTACTTCCAGAACTAGTGCAAAAGTAGTGAAAAAAAAGTACTTATTTTCTTGTGAAAAAAGATAGGACATCGGGAAAAATTCATCAGTTTTATAAAAAAAATTATAGTGGTTTCTCTTTTACTCTTATTACCTAAGAAATCATGCTTCCTCTTTTACACTATTCGCTCATTCCATATATAAAAAGTACTTTAAAACTACTTCTTAAGGCACTACTTTAAAAGTAGTTTTTTATAGTTGTTTAAAAGTACTAATGCGTAAGCATTTTTAGAGTATGTTTAAAAACTAGGTTTATTGTTTCATTAAATAAAACAAAACAAATTTATTAAATCAATTATATTTTAATTAAAATTAATTTCTTTTAATTATTATCAGTAAATTCAAGGTACTATAGTGGATTTAGATAGGTAATCTATTTTATATACGATATATATTTTATATTAACAACAATTCATTCTAACTATTTTTTATTTTTAAAAAATCGGTTGTGTGCATGTTGAATGCATACCCTTATTTCTTTTTCGAAATTTTGTTTGCCCAGTACGCCGCCGCAGGCATCTAAGGAAATAAATAGAAATTTATTGTTAGCTAATTATAATTTAATTTAATTATTGATTTTTCTAACCGAATAGAACAGTGCTAAAAAGCTTTAACGAATTCAACGACCTTTTCCCGGCCTTTCCCTTTAAATTGAATTCATGGTAAAGGTCATCTGATGCTAATAAACGAAACACACTTTCCAATGAAGATGAGCCCTTTAATTTTCTAAGAAACGTAACCTAATAAAAATAGTAAGCTTATTATTTTACATACTTATTGTTAACATGATTATAATAACATAAACTTCTAATTTTGTGGCATATTTATCATCTCCTAACCGAAGTTCCACCTCACTTAATTCTGGTATGGTTTTAATAGGGAAGATGGTCTCAAATTCAATTGAATTTTGTTCGTCTTCATCAATCGCTTTGGATTGCTAATTTTAATCAGTGGATTGCTAATTTTTTTAACATACACGAGAGTCTCTATAAGCATTTTGTTTTGAGCGTTTCGATGAATCTGGTTTTCCTTTTCGTATTTATCAAATTTATCGTTTAATAAATAAATTTGATTTGAAATGTCTCTCAACTTGCACGATACATTTTCTGAAATATTTAAAGTAAACCAATTGTCAGTGTTATTTCTTGTATTTACATTTTATTAAACTAACAATATAATATTAACCTGTTAAATTTTCGTTTTCTATAGTTTCTTGGGGAATTCCATTTCCATGTGTAGTTTCAGTTAAGTTGTCAGTATTTGTGGAACTTGATGAAATCGATGTCTGTGTTAAAAACGGAGTTATTTCTAATCCAATAAGCTTATCTGTTGTAGCAAATGGATCATCTCTTTCAGTGTCTAATTTTTTTGTGCTATAGTACTTAAATCTTTTTCTTGGTGGAAATAGTATTTCGCTATGTTCAACACTGTCTGCACTGGAAATTGAATCTTCATTAATTTTTTGTGGGTTTTCTGTCGACGTAATGAATCCTAGTGAAATATTTTGGTTATTCAGTGTGTTTTGGTAGTTGTCGATGACTGGAGATAAAGGAATATCTGTTAAAATAAAAGTAAACCTATTAAATAATCTATTAAGTGTTAAAACGTTTTAAATATTTTATGTACTGTTTGTATTTTTACTGACCATTTTTACTTAATTGCTGGCTCAGGTTATCTGGAAATATAATATTCACATTGATTGTGCGAAAATTTGATAAACGAATGGTGCAAAATTGGTATTAGAATATATCCCTCATCTACTGGTACACAAAAATATTTATATAATATTTCTTTCATATAAAAGGTTTGTAGGTCTGGTTGAATACTGCGACCTAGTACTACTCCAAGAATTGATGAATTAACCGGTTCATTAAAATAGTTTGAACTTTCATTGAAAGCATGCCCAATAACAGTTTTTTCTCCTGCAAGCGAGCCAAATCCAATAACCTATTTTTCTATTGGTTGTCACTTTGTCAGACAATAAGAATCATTTCCAATTTCATTCGAAATATGAAATTTATTAAATTTTGTTAGCTTGGAACTTGTGTTAGACCCTTTGATTTCTTCTATTCGTCTGTATAGTTGTTGTAGTATTTTATTTGGTTTTCTAATAATTCGTTTCAAAAACTGCATGAAGTTTTCAAATTTGTAGGCGGAAAACGAATCTAATGACCCAAATTGTTTCACACACCGCGGCAAATGTAGGAGAGCATGGACATTAAAGCTTACTTTTTCTTCGCCGTATATTGTTGGAAATATTTTGACAAACTGTTGAATCATGGCTAAGGCTGCATTGGCATTTTATCTGCAACTTTTGGGATCCGATAATAATCTCACAGCACAAGGCAATAATAAAAAATGTTGATATATTTTATCATTGACTGTACCTTTCAAAACTATAATGCCGGTATAAAGTAGAAACTGTCTAAATTCGGTGGCTTTCCATAATGCTAAATCCTCGAAAGTTCTACAACTTCAACCAAATTCAGATGGCGTAAGCGCAGAACACATTTTCAATCTTGTGTTGATTGCATCAATATTTATTTTAACACCTGCAATTTTGTTTTTGGAAATAAGCCCCAAAATTTTTTTTACAACACCCAAATCAATTATATGCATGGGATCAATTGGAAATTGGGATACCATA
This sequence comes from Nephrotoma appendiculata, assembly GCA_947310385.1. Taxonomy (NCBI): domain Eukaryota; kingdom Metazoa; phylum Arthropoda; class Insecta; order Diptera; family Tipulidae; genus Nephrotoma; species Nephrotoma appendiculata. The sequence goes on along the minus strand of OX371224.1, from coordinate 154,834,327 downwards.
CCAATATCAATTGATTCTAAAATATTTTCATTAAGCAAAAAATTGCTATGATGGTAATGCTGGTCTGTTCTAACGCTGTAAGATACATCTGTTCGTTCATTTCTAATTTCAGTTTCAAAAACTATTCTTCTCTTAGCATATCTTCCTATTTGACAACATTTGGGGCAGCTATTTTTGCCTGTGTGGTATTGGGTAGTAGTAATAAATGCCCTAGCTGGGCTGTCACAAACAAATAGTCTTATGTTGAATTTCTTAACTATTCCAGACTGCGCAGTTTTGATACCATTTTGAATGATAAATTCCGTTTCCTATACGAAAGACTTTAAAAAGTCATTAACTGAGTGAGGTTTTTCGAAGCCTGAATAGCATCCAATTAGAAATGGCGATTCATTCGGAAATACAGGAAAACTTCCAATTATTGGCCACAATACACGTCGGGAACTTTTCAACACTTGTAGCCCATCAATACCAACGTCAATTAAAATTAGGTCTTTCTTTAGTAGGAAGTTAAATTTATTGGATTTTACATGATTCTCTATTCCAAAATGAAAATACTCTCCTGGCGCAATGCCAATAACATTAATAACATCAGTTTTAGTATGAGCAGGTGTCTTGCTGTTAATGGTAAGTTTCTTATACCAGAATCATTTAGAACTTTTAGTAAATCGTCTAAATGATTATGTAGAATTTAATGGATTTCTAGGCACATCATTAACTTGACCAGAAGAAATAGAATTCACTGTATCGCTGTTTGAATAGTTCGAGTTTACCAAAGATCCCGATTTGGCAGGTCGGGCGAACGAATCCAAATTTTGATACCTTAACATATCAATTTTGTATATTTGCTTTTGAATAGCTAAGCGATTCAAGAACGTTTTCTTCGACATTTCTACTAATTTAAAATTAATGTACGTAAATAACTAAAATAATAAAATTTTAAATAATTCAACAACATAATAAATGTTTACGACTTTACCGTTCAATTATTTTCTATTAATCACTCAATTGCAATGTCTTACGGTCTTACTATTTTTTATTAATATTATACACCACTAAAATAATAATATTAAATTATACACAACTATTTTTATTTATATTAAAATCAAATTCACAACAACACAAATTTAAAATATAATTTAAAATTTAAATTTTCAAATTAATGAGAAATGGCGACTAAACTTGATCACACTAAAACAATTGTAATAGAAACACGATGTTTAGTACAAACATCATTACTAAAAAGGTGATAGAAAGAGATGCAACTTCGCTACTAGTTTTGTTTCATTCGTTTTGTAATTTTATATGAAAAATAGTTGCAACTGTATTGACAATGTTTTGTATGTAGGTAAAACTAGTGAAGTCACGTTTGCTGGGTAGTCACTCAAATTAAGATATTTTTTCTTCACTCACATGAGGATTAAGACTATAAACTATGTATCAAAAAAACAAATTGGTCAAAACAGTACCGATATAAAATTTTGACGAAAAGTGTAGCTACACAAATTAACGAAAAGTGTAAAAGTTAAAAAGTGTAGCACTCAAAAAGTGTAAATAATATAATCAGCCTTATTGTGATTGTCGTGACGATTTAAAAACGAGTTTTTTATTTTGTAGTGTGTAAGAAAAATAAAACGACTTATTAGTATTGCCCCAGTAAAACGAGAACATGTCGCAATTTTGTGAATTTCTTCGTTTAAATTATCTATAGACAACTACTATGAGATCTGACGGCAAAAAAATTGAACTTATTGGGTAAATTTTTGTATGCTAATTTTTATTTCCATAAAGTATGCCGTGCTAAAATTTCGCTTTTTTAATTTCGCGCTAGATGTCACATTCCCAACTTTAACAGTCGTTAATTGTGAATCGTAATAAATTATAATCTGTCAAAATAAATATAGCGCCACGTCAAATTATTTTCTGTGAACTGTTAAATATATAATTCCGTTTATTTATATAGTAAATTCATAAAATTCGTAATTATTCGGCATTCTCTTGGTCAAATTAAAAACTTGGCCTAGTGGAAATGGTGTTAATTTTGGATGAATTTTCGATTTTGATTTATCAGCTGAAATATATTTCGATAGTCGAATACTGAGCAGTTGCAGAAATCCAGCGGTAAGCGATAATATTTCAAGTGTTATTTGTTGATGTTCAATGTCTTGCATTGAGACTGTACCAGTTGTTCGTCCACAAATTGCCCATGTTGTTGGCTCGGTTAGAACTTCGTATATTAAATCCTTGAAGGAGTTTTCCTGGATTATCCACTAACCTCCTAAATAATTTGTTGTTTTATTTTAATTGGTTTTTTATTGAATTTTTTCATAATTTTAAGAAAATGTTAAAACTTTATATTTTTATGATTGCACGTCGTAAATACACTAGAGTTGCGTACTAATATGTCATCGACTAAAACATGGCGGATTTACGATAAATGTCGTGTCGCAAACTACATTGACAATGCAAATTTTCGCAGTCGTCGAAACGACAACCACAATAAGGTTGAATATTCATTAAAAAATCAAAAAACCTATCAATAAAAAAATTAAAGTACGGCTGTTCAAACCTGACAACCATGTCACAATAAAAAGGATAAACTGATAACCCTGGTCTTTGGAGACAATTCAATCAATAAGCCAATTTTCAACCGGAATAAGTAGTAATCTGAAGGAGCTGTTTCTGGTGAGTACAGCGATTGGAGTAGAACTTCCCAGTCCTATCCTTTTAAATAATTTTTCACAACGTTTGCAACATGTGGTTTTGTATTGTCGTGCTGAAGAATTAATAGCTCACTTTAAACGTATTAGTTGTCGTCAGTTCATAAAGACCACGCCTTTCTGATCCGACCAGATACAGAGCATAACCTTATTGCAATGAATATATCGATTTGGCTCATAATAATTCCATTTTCAATCTCCAGTAACTATTCGATTCAATAAAACCTTTTTTTTCCATCGTTCGAGAACTCTCTTTTAATTCGTGTGGAACCCAGTTGCTAGCTTTTTAAACCATTCCGATTGTTTATGCATAGATCTCGAAAAAACCACCATTTCTAAAGCGAAAAGTTGAACCTACCGGCTTTGTGATAAAACCAAATATCACTTGGATCTCCTAATTTATGGAAAAAAGCTATAGTAAGAAGTTTCATCCCGACCAAATTTTTACTGAAGAACAGTTTTTGACAAAAATCATCATATCCACTCTAATTTCGGAAAATTGATCTGGACTGGTATTGTTGTAAAATTAATTTAGAACCTGTCAGTTCATAACCATTTTTCCCGTAAATGATATACTTTTCAAAATAGATACAAAAAACGAAAAAAGCTCTTATTGAAGATCTCACTTCCAGTGGAAAAGAGAAAAAACTTCTATGGAAGCTGTCACTGCTGGTTGATCAAATTCGCCAAAAATTCACTGGGATATCCCAATTTGTTGTAAAAGCTTAATTATGAAGGTTCATCTTGACCAATCAATCCGTTTAGAGTGTACAGGACCGAATTTTTGTTGAAAAACAGTTTGTGTTTTGTAAAAAATCCGGTTAAATTTTGGAAATCTGATCTGGACCGAACAATATCGGCCAAATTAAGTTAGTATCTTTTAGTTCATAATCATTTTTCTTCTAAATGACATACTTTTCAAAATATTTGCAAAAAATGGAAAACCTTCTTTGAAAGTTGCCACTTCCGGTAGATCGACTCCAACCAAAAATCACTGACATCTCCTTATTTAGGAATAAAGCTGATGTATTAAGTGTCACCCGATCAGACAGACGTTCTGAGCTGTATAGAGAACACGGACATTTAGTCTACACGCGCACACACACACAGAAATTTAAAAAAAATACTTTTTTGTCTTTGGCGATATGGCGACTGGCGAGTGGTAAGTTTGCAAAAATCTCGAGGTCAAAATTTTTCATGGTTACTATGCTTTATTTTACTATGTAAAAGAAATTAAATAGAGAAATAACTTAATTTTGTTTTCACACGATGTTCAAGCACATAACATTAGCGACACAAATATGTCATCAGCATAAATAAGTATACGAAGAGGTTAATGCACTTAAATCGCATATACGCCAAATATATTACAAATCATTCTTGACGGTGTGTCAATAATTCTTATGTGTCGAATCAGCAACTATAAAGTTCAATATACGAACTATAAATTTATATTAAAATTAAGTAAACTATATTGTAAGCAATTATATTTTGTTGCTGTTATCAATATTATAAAATTTGTATATAAACCAAGGCAAAATTAATAAAAGTTAAGTAGCTAAATACATTTCAGACTGTTATTATCCCTCACCAGTGGTAAGATAATAAAACTCACTACGAAGCTAAGTTAGGAATTACAACCTGACTTAACATTGGTCCTTCGAGCCTCCAAAAACAACTGGCGGCCAATCAAAAACATAGACCAATAAGATTATCATTGTTAAGATAACATTGGTCAAAAGTTTGAGCTAATAACCAACAAGCATCGAAACTGTAACCATCACAACAACAAGTGGTGCAGACAATACATCGGGAATCCAAGCCAACGGACAACAGGCAACGGATAATTCAAGCCAATCAACAACCGGCACCAGTTCAACCAGCCATAGTCAGTACATCAGTCGAAGCCAGAAACCAATGAGCAGCAAAAGTATCGATAAAGATGGAAAGTCGTTTGCAGGATCAGGAAATCACAGGCGACAAAATAGTTCAGCTCAACAGGAACTACCAGAAAGACGGGCCAGGCAGGGAAACAAAAGCATATTTAGAGTCCAAAATAGCAACATTAAAGGAACTCTATAAAAAATATGTAGACACTGATGAAATGATAAGAAGAGAGATTTCAGCATTAGAAGAAAATCACCCATATTTCAACGAGCGAAAAAAGATATCGGGTATTTATGATACCCTAATCGATGAAATGCGAGGTAAGCTGAACCAAAAGACACCACTCACACCGATAGCAACAACATCGGGTGATAATACTTTAAAAACAAAATTTCCGTTTTCGAATTCGGACAAAGAAGAATCTTTAGAACCGAATAACAACGATCGAATACAATTCGATCAAATGGTGAAGCTACAAAGCGTAAAAATGAGATCGCTGTATAAAGAAATAAATACAGCGAAAGACTCATTACTACAAAAAGTTTCAAGACTAAGCTCTACAACTGTTAATGAAACGAATAGAACGCATGATGGAAAAAATCATGGATCTAAATGAAAAAATATGTGTCGAGGCCACAGAAGAAGAGGAAAGTAATTTAAAATATTTCACAGACGGATATTACGATACCATCAAAAACGAACATGATGATATTTTCACCAAAATTACCACGGAAATTGACAGCCATCTAACAAACAACAACAAGTTTGATGTACGATTGCCGAAAATCGAAATTCCTATTTTCTACGGGGAATACACGAAATGGAAAGGATTTGCAGACACATTTGAAAAATTAGTACACAACAACGATAAGCTTACCGAAACCCACAAGTTCAACTATTTGAAAAATCATCTAGGGGGTTCAGCTGCTAAACTAATAAACCATCTGGAGTCAACAACAGACAACTATCGAGTGGCGTACGAAATAATAAAAAAGAGATACAACAATAAAATAATTTTGCCAACAACGTATTTCAACCAGCTGATTAAACAGCCTAATATAACAACAGAGAGTGCTTCAGGTATCATAATAATGCAAGATACCACAAAGGAAGCAATCCACAATATCAACAACATTATCAAAGAAGAGGATAAGTACGATGCTCTGATCACTCATATACTACAAAAAAATTTAGATAATGAGACAATCAGAATCTACGAAACAACATTAGATGACCCAAGAAAGGGTCAAAATTTAAATAAATTTTTGTAATTCTTAGAAAAACGGTTTCAATCTCTAGAAACAATAAGTAATAAAGGTACTCGCCAAGCAATAACAACCGGTAACCGATACCAAACAACTTCAAGATTTCAACCGCCCAAGGCATTAACAATGGTAACAACAAATGTACATAAATGCGTTAATTGTAATGGATTACATAAAATTGAACAATGCAGATCATTCCTACAAATGTCAACTTTGGAGCGCAACAAGATATGCAGTATAAAAAACCTTTGCAGAATATGTTTGGGTGGTCATAATCTCTCCCGAGCTTGTTGATCAGAAGCAAAATGTTTGGTGTGCAAAGGCAGTCATCACACTCTGCTTCACACAAGAGAAGGTCCCTCTAAAAATACCAGTGAATACCAGCAAAAAAACAACTCCTGCACCTCATCACCCAACTACAGAACCGGTAAAACCAACGGTCGGAACACATATGTTCAACAGTACAACAACAGAATCGCAAGTACTTTTAAGCACAGCATTAGTAAAAGTTATGACAAATGGCCGTCATCCAGAATTATTAAGAGTACTCATTGATCCCGGCTCTCAAGCATCCTTCATAACTCACGAGGCTGCCAAGAAACTAAATATACAAAGTAAAAGAACACACGTTGAAGTAAAGGGAATAGGAGGAATTAAAGCAGGTATATCAGATCAACAACTAACGTTCCATATTGAACCTAGATTCTCCTCAAAGTTCAAAATGCAAATGAGTGCATTGGTTGTTGATAAATTAGTAGGAAACCTACCGGAGTACAGCTTTGACGCCTGGAACTGGCCTCATATCAATAATCTATTATGGGCAGATCCAAATTATAATATGCCAAACAAAATCGACATATTACTTGGTGCAGACTATTATCCGGCCATAGTAATGAACGATATAGTAAAAGGTGCAACAAAATATCCAGTTGCACAAAAAACAGAACTAGGATGGATAATATTTGGGCCACTTCATCATGGAAGGTCAACAGCCATTCAGAGCATGATAACGCAAACAGAATTGGAAAACAGTATACCAATTTTGTCCCGAAATGTGTGAAACGAAATGAGTGTAACCGGAATGATATATGTAGTAGTAGCATATGTATTTGTAGTAGTTTCGTGCATATGATTGTTTTTCTGCATATGCAAGTCACGTGGCATTCTTTTTTTGTTTATTCATATTAACTCTTTCAGTGCAAACATGATTTCGGCTAGTGTATTGAAGAACACGATTGCGCTTTTTGGCACTCAAAGGGTTAACCATTATAAACGCCATATTTTTGCCATTTTGTTTTATTTTTAAAATTTATGGAATTTAAAATAAATTTACTTATAAAATTTTATTAATAGATGTACAATTAATTTATGATAATAGATAATATAAAATATATTGGCATGTTAAATAATGACACTCCACAGCTCGATAGCAGACGTAATGTGCTGAGAAAGGGAAGTAAGCACCATACAAATTAAACCGATTCGCCCGGAACGCGTTATTTTGGTAATGTTCACCATAAAAATGACATAAATACGAACAAAAGAAAAATACAAATACAAGGACATAATTGTGTATTATACACTGTGTACGTATTCGATTTTTTTTGCTTCACTCATTTTAAATGAGTAACTCACGAGACAAAATCGATACTCAGATTACGGAAATTTTGGGAGATTGAAGAAATACAAAATGGGAGAGCACTAACTGACGAAGAACAACAATGCAGGAACATTAAAAGGAACATTACAATAAAAATCACCAGCGAGCAGAGTTGTTAAATTACATGTAATTTTTTAAAAACTACATTAACTACATTTGCCATGTAGTTTATGTAGTTAAAGTAGTTAATGTAGTTCAGTGTAGTTCATGTAGTTAATGACGTCAATGTTTTATACGCATGCGCATTTCTGTTATTTTGGTTTAAATTTTGTTTTTTACTCTCTAGTCTCTACCTTTTGTTGAGTTTGTTTGAGTGATTGGAAATTAAATTTTGACATAACATCGATTTTTTGTGTACTGAACGAGTTTTGTAACTACAAATATTATAATTTAAATGAGTGAAAGAAGGGCGATTGTAGTTAACGAATGTAGTTAATGTAGTTAATTCATGATTTTCGCCTACGTAGTTTATAGTTTAACTACACGTAGTTTTTGAGGTAGTTTTTATCTCCTAAAACTACTTAACAACACTGCCAGCGAGACATCAATGGGAGATATATAGTGCGCATTCCATTCAAAACAAACCCACCAATGATCGGAGCATCAAAGAATAGGGCATTAGCCAGATTTCTACAGTTAGAAAGAAAATTTGCAGGGTCACCATCATTCGCAAGTGACTATAAAAAATGTATAAAGGAGTATATAGAGTTAGGTCACATGAAACTCTGCAATAAGGAAGCTAAAGTAAAAACATCAACAACAGAAGAATACTTTATACCTCATCACGCGGTGATTAAAGAAAGTAGCACGACCACAAGACTACGCGTTGTGTTTGACGCATCAGCAAAAACGAGCAACAACAAGAGCCTCAATGATCAACAATTAATTGGACCAACTTTACAAGAAGAGCTGATATCACTCCTGCTGAGATGGAGGAAACATAAGGTCGTTTTCAGAGCAGACATTGAGAAAATGTACCGCCAAATCCTCGTACACGAAGGCGATCAAAAATATCAAAAAATACTATGGAGAGAAAATGAAAATGAGCAGATCAGGGAATACCAATTAACAACAGTATCATTCGGAACCGCTAGTGCTCCTTATCTAGCCATTCGCACCTTGCAACAGTTAGCGAACGATGAAAAAGACGAATTCTCATAGCAGCTAATATTATTTTAGAAGACTGCTATGTAGATGACATTTTAACAGGTAGTGATTCTCTAGAAGAAGCACAACGACGACAACAACAATTAACGAAAATACTAGGGAAAGGAGGATTTCAACTTCGAAAATGGGCAAGTAACTGTCAGGATCTGTTGGAACAAATTCCACATGAATCACGAGCAATAAACAAAATAGATATAAAATTAGACGAAACTATAAAAACTCTGGGAATTTCATGGAACCCTAAAACCGACACATTTGAATTTAAAATAAATATAAGAACAAATAGATCGGATGTCGTCACGAAAAGGAGCCTGTTATGTGAAGTATCACAATTATTTGATCCACTCGGTTGGTTATCACTAACCATCATCGTAGCAAAAATACTACTGCAAAAACTATGGTTAACAGGACTAGAATGGGACAAACCAGTACCAGAAAACATAGCAACAAAATGAAAAAACTATAAAACCTCGTTACGTGCGCTAGAAAAATAAAGGTGCAAAGATGGATGGAAACAACTGCCAATTCACCGGTAACACTGTTTGGGTTTTGTGATGCGTCAGAAAATGCTTATGCCACTGTAATATATTGCCTCCAAGGCAACAATAACGGAAGTAAAGGACACCCTTATTTACTTATCTCAAAAACTAAAGTCGCACCAATAAAGTCCAAACTAACAATTCCAAGATTAGAATTGTGTGGTGCATTATTGTTGTCTAGGCTATTGGCAAAGGTAATTAAAAGCCTACGGATAGCCAAAATAAATACATATGCGTTTACGGATTCACAAATTGTACTCGCATGGATCAAATCAGAACCACATCGGTTTAAAATATTTGTGGCGAACAGAGTATCCGAAATTCATAGTTTGACAAATCCAACAGCCTGGAACTATGTTAAATCACCTGAAAATCCCGCGGACTGCGCCTCAAGAGGGGTAGAAGCCGAACATCTCATTAATCATGAATTATGGTGGAACGGACCAGACTGGCTTACAAACGACCGAAATATGTATATGGCCAACTACTAATTCGGAAGTACAACCTGAAGACGTTCCAGATCAAAGGGTACTCGCAGCACCAGGAGCTGCAATAACAACGCCTGTCAAAGAAAATGACCCCTTTAGTGATCTCTTTTTAAGACACTCAAATTTAAAAAAGATTCAGCGAATAGTGTCGTATTGTAAACGCTTCATTAATAAGTTATAATTAGTAAAATACGAATCAACCAACATAATTTCACCAATCGAAATGCAAGAAGCTTTGCATCATTTAATTAAGAATGCTCAACTAGAACAATATAAAGGTGAAATATACAATTTAAAAAGGAACAAACCACTTCACATTAAAACCAAATTGTTACCATTGTCTCCATTCTTAAAAGATGAACTATTAAGAGTTGGGGGCAGATTACACAATTCAACAGCCTGGTCATATGATGAGAAGCATCCTATCATTCTACCGCAATCACATCCAATAGTAAACTTGATAATCCAAGAGGGCCACAAAACAACAATGCATGGCGGTACCCAATTAACATTAGCACAAATTCGAACAAAATATTGGATTATTAATGGCAGAAATCTTGTCAGAGAACAAATATCTAAATGTTTAAGATGTCATCGTTTCAGCAAAACTATAAAAAACCAACTAATGGCCAATTTACCAGAAGCCAGAATAAATCCCACCAGACCATTCCTAAAAGCAGGAGTGGATTACGCTGGGTCATTCAACGTCAGAGTATCAAAAGGTAGAGGTAATAAATCTTATAAAGGATACCTTGCAATTTTTGTGTGTATGTCAACCAAGGCTGTGCACATTGAAGTGGTCAGCGATCTAACAACCAACGCGTTCATATCGGCATACAAACGCTTCATTTCACGGAGAGGAATATGCACAGATATTTTTGCGATAACGGCACTAATTTTGTAGGTGCTAGCAAGGCAATGGAATTAAAAACTTTGAAAACAATAGAAGAAACAGCTTCCAATATTATTATTTCTACCGCCGACCAAGGCACGAAATGACATTTCATCCCGCCAGGAGCACCACATTTCGGTGGCTTATGCGAAGCAGCTGTAAAATCTGTAAAATATCACTTAAAACGAGTGATAGTCAAGCAACATTGACGTTTGAAGAACTAACAACCGTAACATGTCAAATAGAGGCCTGCCTTAATTCAAGACCTATATCACCAATGACCAACGATCCAAGTGATCCTACATTCTTAACTCCCGGTCATTTCCTAATTGGAGAATCTCTCTCAACACAATCAGAAGAAAGTATTTCAGAGGAAAAAATGAATTTGTTAACCAGATGGAAATTAATCCAAAAAATGAAGGAAGACTTCTGGAAGAGATGGTCACACGACTATTTGCATCAATTATAACAACGAGCAAAATGGACCACAAGTACACCTAATTTAAGGATCGGACAATTAGTTCTTGTTCGAGATAACAACATTCCACCATCAAGTTGGATAACTGGACGGATTATAGAAGTTCATCAAGGAGAAGACGGAATTGTTCGGGTGTAACACTTCGCGGCCCCGGAAGGGCTCTTATAAAAAGACCAATAACAAAATTGGCGCCTCTTCCTATCGATGATAGCATCAAAGAGCAAGGTGCGAATTCGGCTACTCAAACAACTACAGCATTGTCAACCATGGTTATTAATAACTTTAAATCCAGGAAGCGCAAATCACCCGAAGAACTCTCACGTGAAGAGAAAAAACCATCAAGACTTTGGATGCGTGGTCAAATAGAAGAGGATGTAAAGAAGGCTGCAAGAAACATCAAACCGATTCACCAACCTCAAATAAAAAGAAGGAAAATTCGACCATGTTATCAATCTCGATTGCTCGTATGCTCAGCGATAACCAACAACTCTAAATTTGATATCACCACTCTAAACACTACAACCGGGATATATTTTGAAAATATTGGGACAGCTCAGTTGTCGCATCATCAATGGACGATTGTATCATATTTCAATCTATCAACAATGTTAATAGAAGCACAAGGATATAACGCAGCGATCGAAAGAATGAACAACTTCTGCCAAGAAGATAATGGGTGGTTACAACTAAGGCAAGTGTGTAGGCCCGCAATCATACAACTAAAACAACAAATGATCAACATAAATCACAGTAACAAAATATTCCAACCTACATATAAATCTAGTCGGATAAAAAGAGGTTTAGTGAATGTAGTTGGCACACTTACCAACCAACTATTTGGGATCCTTGACCAAGACGATGCACAACGATACGATAATGAAATAAATTCAATAAAAAATAATGAAGAACAGTTGCTTAAATTACTGAACGAACAAATTACAATCACTGAATCAACACTGAATATTATAAAAAAGGATTGGATAGCAGTCAATAATCATCTACACGAACTAGATAAACAAACAATGTCAATCCTCAATTTAGTACAGCGAAATGAGCATGAGAACCTAGCAATACAAAAATTTATAGCGCTATGGATACATTTATCAATAGAAATGACAACCTTCACTTCAACACAACAACAACTAATCGATGTCATTACCGATATCCATCATCGCAAAATAAATACTTTCATTCCCAAACCAGATCAACTTAAGATGGAACTGCAAAAATTACACGAAATGATCCCAGCCGATGCTACCATATATGGAGAAAACAGTATGATAACATTGTACCAAATGATGACAGCTAAGGTTGGACAAGCAAACAACGTATTAATTTTTGAACTAAAAATGCCTTTACTGACCAACAAGGTATATCAAATCATCAAACCAATCGCTATTCCAACCAGACACAAAGACATGTTTGCGTACATAAACCCATCAAGTGAATTGTTTTTGATAAGCTTAAATAGAAAATCTTACTACGCAATGTCAGAAGATGAACTTTCGGCCTGCAAGACCATAAAGAGCACTGAATATATATGTATGATCCACAACGTGATTCATAGCACGCAAAAGGAACCAACACCATGTGAGATTAATTTGGTCATAGACAGGGAAACAAATACAGACAATTGCGAGATTCGATTCATAACACAGCGAAATATGTGGATTCCCACACACGATCCAGGTACATGGATTTTTATATCTGAAAAAGATTTGCGACAAGGAAGTAACGACCACAACTATAAGAGGAACAGGAGCTATAACGATGCACAAGGCCTGCACAATTACCGATGGAACAACAATTATACATTCCATTCAAAACTTTAATACAAAGGTAGCAGTATTCTATCAGCCAACGATAAATCTCAGCAGCCTACTCATTCAAGCAGAGACCGTAACGTACCCGACCTCTACCAAAAGAATTTCCACAAAAATAACGAATTCAGTGACATACTCATGGATTTAAATCAACTGTCAACTAATATTACCCACCTGAGGACTTCGATACAGGATAAAGATCAACAATTCAATATCCATGATGTTCACCACTACATTGTTCTATATGGGATCATCATTGCCTTTATAGGATTCATCATTGCATGGATTTGCTGTCATAAAGCCGTAACATCTTTAAAACCATAATCATCTAGTGAAAGAGTTCGTCCACGTCCATTGCCACGTCAGTTTATTTCAACTAATGCCGGCCCGGAGGATGTTCAAGCACATAACATTAGCGACACAAATATGTAATCAGCATAAATAAGTATACGAAGAGGTTAATGCACTTAAATCGCACATACGCCAAATATATTACAAATCATTCTTGACGGTGTGTCAATAATTCTTATGTGTCGAATCAGCAACTATAAAGTTCCGAACTATAAATTTATATTAAAATTAAGTAAACTATATTGTAAGCAATTATATTTTGTTGCTGTTATCAATATTATAAAATTTGTATATAAACCAAGGCAAAATTAATAAAAGTTAAGTAGCTAAATACACTTCAGACTGTTATTATCCCTCACCAGTGGTAAGATAATAACAACTCACTACGAAGCTAAGTTAGGAATTACAACCCGACTTAACACACAAGGTTATCAGGGCTGCTGGAAGTAGTAGACTGTTGCTAAATGAGGCATACCGGGGTTGAGGTATAACCTCGTTTCCTTCCATTTTCTCAATTACTTCCATGTTGTTGTGCGTTCACCCTAATTTATGCTAATACGCAAGCAACATTTGCTTGACATGGATGACGTGTTTAGTTGTGCATTTTCTCTTCTTGCCAACAGATGACAGTAGTTTAAGTAAAAAACCAAAATAAAAAATAGTTTGTTCTGATTTTCTTATTTGAAGCATTAGCTGTGTTGCTTTTAAAATATTACAACAACAATTGCATTGTATTAAGCCGATTGTTTTAGAATGTTAAGAAAAAAAATTTTAGGATTAGGGGAAATAAATCTTTTTATGGTTATGGTGTTTACCGCAAGGCGTTATTTCTTCTAACGGGTGATTTTTTAAGAGCTTGAGAACTTTTTTTTAAAAAAAAACGCATAAAATTTGCAAAATCTCATCGGTTCTTTATTTGAAACGTTAGATTGGTCCATGACATTTACTTTTTGAAGATAATTTCATTTAAATGTTGACCGCGGCTGCGTCTTAGGTGGTCCATTCGGAAAGTCCAATTTTGGGCAACTTTTTCGAGCATTTCGGCCGGAATAGCCCGAATTTCTTCGGAAATGTTGTCTTCCAAAACTGGAATAGTTGCTGGCTTATTTCTGTAGACTTTAGACTTGACGTAGCCCCACAAAAAATAGTCTAAAGGCGTCAAATCGCATGATCTTGGTGGCCAACTTACCGGGCCATTTCTTGAGATGAATTGTTCTCCGAAGTTTTCCCTCAAAATGGCCATAGAATCGCGAGCTGTGTGGCATGTAGCGCCATCTTGTTGAAACCACATGTCAACTAAGTTCAGTTCTTCCATTTTTGGCAACAAAAAGTTTGTTAGCATCGAACGATAGCGATCGCCATTCACCGTAACGTTGCGTCCAACAGCATCTTTGAAAAAATACGGTCCAATGATTCCACCAGCGTACAAACTACACCAAACAGTGCATTTTTCGGGATGCATGGGCAGTTCTTGAACGGCTTCTGGTTGCTCTTCACTCCAAATGCGGCAATTTTGCTTATTTACGTAGCCATTCAACCAGAAATGAGCCTCATCGCTGAACAAAATTTGTCGATAAAAAAGCGGATTTTCTGCCAACTTTTCTAGGGCCCATTCACTGAAAATTCGACGTTGTGGCAGATCGTTCGGCTTCAGTTCTTGCAGGAGCTGTATTTTATACGGTTTTACACCAAGATCTTTGCGTAAAATCTTCCATGTCGTCGAATAACACAAACCCAATTGCTGCGAACGGCGACGAATCGACATTTCACGGTCTTCAGCAACACTCTCAGAAACAGACGCAATATTCTCTTCTGTACGCACTGTACGCATTCGTGTGGTTGGTTTAATGTCCAATAAAGTAAACTGAGTGCGAAACTTGGTCACAATCGCATTAATTGTTTGCTCACTTGGTCGATTATGTAGACCATAAATCGGACGTAAATCGCGAAACACTTTTCGAACCGAACACTGATTTTTGTAATATAATTCAATTATTTGCAAGCGTTGCTCGTTAGTAAGTCTATTCATTATGAAATGTCAAAGCATACTGAGCATCTTTCTCTTTGACACCTTGTCTGAAATCCCGCGTGATCTGTCAAATACTAATGCATGAAAATCCTAACCACAAAAAAATCACCCTTTATTTTTCTCGAAAAATTTATCATGTAGAATAATTTAGCATTTGTTGTTTGATAGCAAAATATCGAATTTAATTTATTCTATTTCATAAAATAAAAAAATAAAAAATAAATATTAAGAAAATGAACCAACACAGAAAAATTAAAACGCATTAAAAAATTAAAGCCAAAAGTTGTTGCTTTCACATTTCTTAGCTAAGCTAAGCGGATTAGCGAAAGCAACACTACTATTATTGTTTGTGATTGTATACATTAGTATATTTGACATTAGCAAAAAATAATACGCTTAACTTAATGTATATGTAGTTTTACAGACGTCAAATCTTGACTTAAACTTTAATCAAATTTTATTTGGAATGTACATCATATCCTTTTATTAACAAAATGTTTTTTAATTTCTTTTCAGATTAAATTTATAGGAAACCCGAGTGGAATTTAAATTTATTGTAAGTAAAATTTAAAAATTAATAATATAAATTTTTGACTTATAGATGGCTAATGTGTAAGAATCACAACAATCAGTTTCGAACAGATGAGGCTAATGATTTGAAAAGATCAGTCTTCTCATCAGGTCGCGACGACTGATGTTGTTTATTACATTGAAATATTGTCTATATATATAGAGCAATACCATGTAGTTGTACTACTAGCGAATTACTGCGTAGCGTACGAAATTTTGATTCTTTCACATTCCCATCTATATTCGAGAGTGCTGAAATAGACCAATATACGGAACAATCACAATACACCATTACAATTGATAAAAGCCAAAGTAAAAAATTAATAATAGTTTGAAAGCAACAACGTTGCAAACATTTTTTTTCTGCTAAAAAGCACCACTTGCTATTTAAACCCTGCATTTCCTGTATAGTTTTTATTAAAGCACATCGCCGGAATCTACACATTTTAAACACATGCTCTTAAACAGACCATACAACCAATAAGAAATTATGTTTATTTTTTGCTTTGAGGTACATACATTATTATTTCCAGCATTTTCTTAATACTTCTGCTGTTGCGTCCCTCCTCACCAAAACGCAAATAAATTCTTTTTTTTTCTTCCATACAACAAACCATTTAAGATTTCATTTTGGTTTTCTTTAAGACACGCAACAACTACACAAAATTAAAATTAAATACAACACAAAAAATTGTATTGGTAAGAAAAAAATGTATTCAAGAAAATTAAGAAGAATTGTTAAATTTGCTTCTTCTTCATGTTCGCGAAATTCCTCATCTTTTTCTGTGCACATACGATACGTATTGCTATTACATGGATTATTTGGTGGTTGCGTTCTCATATTATGTCTTTCGTATTATGACTTTCAAATGTAGTGTACGTATGCACACGTATCCACTATACGTTAACATTTCGTTTTAGTTATTATCACTTTCAACAATGCGTTTCATTAAAAAGACGCGAGATAAAATTATCTTTTGGAATTTCTCCAAAAACAAAATTATAAGACGAATTTAAATGATCCACAATGTTTTTAAGATGCAGCCACTGCAAGTCAATGACTTGAGCATATTTCATAAAATAAAAACCGGCGCGGCGGGCATTTTTTATAATGAAATCAAATTTTAATGACACACATGCGAATTTGTTAATGCCCAAAAGGTTTTTTTATAGGCAATTATGCATCAATTTCCTTATTGCCTTTAATTACGCGTACATGTCCAATTTACAGGGGGGGCACCTGGTACACATATTGTCACGATACTTGATTAAGATCACCAATACAAATTATGTAATACGATACTTAAGAAAATGTAGAGTTTCACTACGTTCACATATTAAATAATAAAGTCTTGAACCTTGAACATGAACTTGATATGGCTAAAATAATATAAAGATGATAAACTGTATTAAGCGGATGGTGTATAAGAATTTGTATGAAAGAAAGAATTCTTACGTTTTTTTAGTTGGATTTTTTCTTCTGTCTGTTAAATTTTTATTTATTATTCATTGTTTTGTTTCATTATTTGATTTCTTTAAGTGTTCGTGTACTTGTACCTACCAATACGAAAAACACTTGTGAAATTTAATTAATGTAACGTGAACTTGATTAAGACGAATTTAAAAGGTGCGCGCGAAATTTAGCACATTAACATCAAATATGGAAATTATTGATCACGATCGATATACCAAATTTTTGTATCATATCCATGTGATGATAATTGACCATGATTTTTAATTAAATTTAATTTAATTTTTATCTCCAAATATTTTGTTGGTTTTGTTTTTGTAAATCTATCAAATTTGATACAAATACTCGTGTGTACTACGCGTATGTAGGTTTGTTGTGTTGCTCAATCTATTAATTGATTACTCTATATTGAATGATGATATAAATTCAATGATTCATGCAATGTAGGAATTTAACTTTTATTTTTGTAGTAGTAATTCATAAACGTTCTTAATTTCATAATTGACCTTTCGAAATTCTGCCGAAACTCGAGTACACATAGACTCACACAAAACAATGGGCACTCATGGACACCCATCCGCCTGACGTAGTGTCGGACTTTTAGCGACTAATACTCCCTTCACTCTTCTCAGTGCAACTGGAATCACACTGTACTGAGGGGCACTGTAATGATGGGCATCATCTGCATGCAATACAAGTATTGCGCACTCGGTCAGCTTGAGCCCGAAAACTCCATCATCTAATACATTCCATAATACTGGGTACAGTAGGGAACCCTGAGAAACATCGATGGTAACTGATAGTAACCTGCCGATCTGATTCTACACTTCTACCGTTAGGAACCTCATTTTTTTTTTGTATGAGCCACACTTAACATCAGTATTGATGCCATGATGGTTTATGAAAAAATTTGTTTATAAAATTTACATTAGCTGAATTCTCTTTTATATATTTGCTCTATGTTATCTATTTTGTTGTTAATGGTGACATACATAAAATGTCATAAGCGAAACATTGAAACTGTTGTGGTCTTACTTTGAGAAATTTACAACAACAATTCCATATATGTAATTTGCTGGTATAAAATAATTCTATTCTACCTGTAGTTTTAATCTTCACCACCAGGACAGTTTTATTGAATATTTTTATTTTTAAATGTTGGCAATAAAAATATAAAAGTCATTTTTGTTATTTTGACATCGCATTTTTCTAAACAAGACGAGAAATTAGTTACGATTTGTAATAATATTCAATAATGTTCTAGCACATTACTATTTAATTGAATATACTATATTTAGTCGTATTTTTATGTTGTTTTGAAATTCAAAATGTAATTGTTACCAACTATTAAAAATAAATTAAAAAATATCTTTGGTTGTTATTTTGAGCACAATATTAATTCTATTCCAGAATGAATTTAGCTTGACAGGTTTCCATTTCGAATAGTCGGATACTCGAGTACTCGACAATTTCATCAATTCAACGAGTTTTCGAATGCCCGATTAATTTAATCGGGTACTCGAGGTTTAGAAAAATTGATTTTTTCTCTCCAATAAAGGTAGGTTCACGTATGCGATCAAAAAATGATTCGCGAAGTCAAACAGTGAGCGTCATTAGCCGCGTTTTTTTTAAAACAATCGAGTAGAGTTCGCGATAGCTATTTTCAAATTTGTCCAATTTAAAATTTAAAATTTAGTTTTTTAATTTTTTTTTAATTAAATAATTTAGAATATGAATCTATGTATATCCAAAAAAATCCACCGTAAAAGTTGTATGGTTTTCTTGTAATATCGTTGTTCTGTATAGTTCTGTATAATAACGGAGTAGTTCAGAACGATACAGAACAAAGATATTACAAGAAAACCATACAACATTTATGATGGATTTTTTTTGGTTATACATAGATTCCTATTAAATCTAAATTATTTAATTTAAAAAGAATTAAATTTTTAATTTTAAATTGGACAAATTTGTAGATAGCTATCGCGAACTCTACTCAAGTGTTTTAAAAAAACGCAACTATTATTGCTCATAATTTGTTTTTTTTATTATGTTGAGTGCTTGCGATCAAAATTTGCCCAAAGTTAAAATTATTTCATCTTGGGTGAGGAAATTTGTGTATGTTTCCAATGATTTGATTGGCTTTTGATTTGCGAACCATTTTTTGATCGCATACGTGAACCTGCCTTAAAACTTAAATTTGTTGCATAATTTTAAGCTTTGATTTTTTTGCTATAGTTAAAATTCCCTTTACAAGAGAACATTGTTAATGAAATTTATTTTACGTTCCAATTTTTTTATGTTCACTTTTTTTACGTTCTATCCATTTCAATTGTCATGTGTGTGAACCTACAATGTTAGCAGTTCAAGAACTAAGTACAAAAGAAGTTAATTTAATAACAGCAGAAGAAGCAATCCTATACGCCATGAAGAAACTCCTAAACTATCACGAAATTTATAGAAAATATTGAAAAATGAAATTGATAAACTTAAAAATAGAGATATGGGTGTCACTACTTATATTTTTATATAAGGAAACTTACCTTAAACCAAACGAAAATGAGATTTCATCTAAATATAGCCTTAAAAATTGCGCCAGACAATTATTTCAAAGATGGTTTCTCGAAAATAAGAATTATGAAATTGAAAATCGTGAAGTTTCAGAAGCTGAAATATTAGAACTAGAAGATGAATTGACGGAATATCATAATTTATAAAATTGTATCCAAACATCAGACCTA
This sequence comes from Nephrotoma appendiculata, assembly GCA_947310385.1. Lineage (NCBI taxonomy): Eukaryota > Metazoa > Arthropoda > Insecta > Diptera > Tipulidae > Nephrotoma > Nephrotoma appendiculata. Next base: position 154,814,249 of record OX371224.1, on the reverse strand, counting down.
ATCAAGCTGTGACATACAGCACAGTGACAAAAATCAATAGTCGACTCATAAATAAAGGGGTCGGCTCTTGAAGTGTTACCAATTAAAATGCTGTAAATTTGTCATTCTTTTTTTAAACTTCAGTATATCGTAGATACATATAAAATTTGATGAAGCCACCTTTTGCGCGTATAACAGAATCGAGTCTGTCTGAGAAGGCTTCAAGGTAGATTTACATATACGACATGTGACGAGTGTCTATAGCCAATCATAAACGACTATTCTGACATTCGGCACATGGCACACGCTACACGCAAAGACATTAACAAATTTTATCTTTTTCGTGACGGTCGCACACATACAAATTTAGAAATATGCGGCAATTTGTTTTTCACTAAAAATTCACTATTTTTTATCAAAGCGAATTGACGAGTGGTAAAGTGATTTCAGTGCTATCTTTCATTCAATTTTCGGAGCCTCATTTTCATACAAATAATATGATTAACATTTTTAAAATTGGTGTACTTAGGTTAGAAATAGCACACACAATTGTTATAATATTATCTATATAAGGAAGTATGTTAGACAACATTTTAAACTATTTAATCCCAGATATGCGTCTTTCTACGTGAACGCGAGCTGCTGCTGTTAGTCGATCGCCTTCAACGTCAGATTTAGTTCTCTCGTTATGCAGAAGTTGTGGACGAATCATCTCAAGGCCAGCTTTTGCTAGCTCATTACCAATCATAAACTCCTTGTCTACCATCATGGCATCTCCGGGTATTACCTTATGTACAGTGCCTGGCCATATTAGTATGAACGTTGCTTTTTTCATTTTTTTTAGATATTGTTAATGACACATTATAGAAACAAAGAATATATAATTTAAATATGAAAGTTATTTATTTAAATATAGTTTATTACAACATTTATTTTTTTAAAATTAAATTCAGGACTTTACATAGTGTTTAATTGACCTTAGTCAAATTTTAATATTTTGTTATATTGCCTTTGGCCTTTATAAGTGCTTCCACACGTCGGGGCATGCTCTTTACATACTCTCTCGTGGCTTCAGCGATATCTTGGTCATGGTGCCATACCGAAATAAGCCGTTTAATGAGCTGGGTCTTGTTTGTTATTAGTTCTTGGGCCATTTTCCACTTGAGAATAAACCAAATGTTTTCAATTGGGTTCATGTCTGGGGAATTATCCGGCCACGGTAAAACCTCAATATTTTTATCGCTTAGAAACTTTGTGATGCTTCTAGCCTTATGGCAAGAAGTCGAGTCGTGCATAAAAATAAGTTTTTGGTTATTCGGGAACCATTCTCCCACTTGTGGCAAAAGCCTAGTCTGTAATACTTTTTGGTACTGGGCCTGTTTCATGGTGCCCTCTACAATGTATAGCCGTCCCGTACCCTTACCGCTGATAACTGACCATACCATGACTGAAGTTGGATGTTTTACAGACTTTGTGACGCAGTCCGGGTGGTATCGCTCTCCCGTTTTACGCCGTACAAACGATGATTTATCCATCAAAATTTGAAATACGGATTCATCCGAAAAGCATACCTGATATTGAGGATATTTTGATCAAATTCAATTATTTTAAATTTAGTAAGATTACAATTACCTGTTCCCAGTCACGTTCAGACCAATTTCGGTGTCGTTTGGCCCATTCATACCTTTTTGATACCATAGCTGGTGTGAGTTGCGGTTTTTTTGCTGACGATAGCATGCGTATCCCTCTTCTTTTAATCGTCGCCTCAATGTACGGCTAGAAATCGTAATACCCATGCTTCTGACTTCCTTACTCAGCATTGCAATAGACATATTTCTATTTGCCATACACATTTTAACAATTTTACGGCTATCTCTAGGTGTTGTAAGGCGCTTTCGTCCACATTTCCCGATTCGATTATTGGAAATCGGTATGTTCTCATTAACCATTTTTTTTTATTTTATTGACAACATCTACAGAAACATTGGCAATTTTGGCTATTTTTAATTGGGAATTGCCGGAATGTTTCAGTAAGGTTACAATTTTGGTCCGCTTTTCTTCAGACAGCTTTCTACCTTTAGCCATTTCTACAAACAATATCAAAATGCTCCCTCATGAGTAATTAATGTTTTATTAAATATTTTAGGAATTTTATTCAACTTACCAACAACTATAATCCTAAATTAATAATACTTTAATCACTTTAATAATACCTTAATCACTTTAACTTATATTAACCAGCAGCTTATGGCATAATACATCACATGAATCTGATCAACAAAAAGTGTTTTCAGGGATTCCCCTTTTAACCAACCTTAAAGATGCACTGTAAATGTCAAAATGTGAAACATGAAAGTGGTATGTTGCCACCTATGAAATGAAACATAATTGCATTTTATTATTTTATTTTCAGTCATAGATGGCGTTTTAAGAATCGATACACCCAAAAATTAAATAAAATTGAAACATTCATACTAATATGGCCAGGTACTGTAATACTGTGCTTGTAAAATAAATATAAGACCGGAGGGAGAAATTCCTATCAATTGTTTAATTGTATATGGGTGCTTTTGTAGTAGGATAGGAATACGTGCAGATTCTGCAGGTAAGGCATCGGAATTAAATGGTCTTTATTTCCATACAATCTTGAATCTAAAACGATTATTGTATTTGGAAATTTTTCAAAGCAAACTGGCAAACTTATTAAATTTTCCTCTTTAGTTCGCCAATAAATGCGGCATTCTATAGGGAATTCGATAACAGTTGAATACACAATCATTAAAACATTTTTTACGTGTTTTAGGATTCAGCTTCAATAAATTAGCAGTTTTTCACGTTAGATAAATTGGTTTTAATTCTAAAGGTTGTAAGAACAATTCTATGCCTTAAGAAAAAACCAATGTTAGCACTTTCAGAAGGCTGTATTAGGGAATTCAAGTCGGTTCTACCCGACTTCGTGTAGTTGGGCAATTACTTACCCCCCAGAGACACCCGAAACCTTCGGGAAATGCTGCAAACAACCGAAACCGACAACCCTCCTATGCATCTCAACGAAAATGAATCGGGTGTCTCTGGGGGTGAATAATTGCGGAACTACACGAAGTCGGGTAGAACCGACTTGGATTCCCTAGGCTGTATCATAGTACAACAATCGACTATAGTGTTTAATAAATTCTAAGGTTGGTATTTCTGTCATTGAATTCAATTCTTGGTTTATTTTAATTAATTTATACATACTACACTATACATACTTCAGTTTGGCAATATTTCTTTATCTTAGTCGATTATATCTAGCTCAAATTGTTTTGGTAGACTTTTTGCTACTGTCTATGTTGACCGCGGAAGATTTCTAATTGAAAAATCAAAGCTTATTAGTCTAGACTTGGCACGTTTTCTTTGCAAAATAGTTACAATTGTTTGTTTTTTTAAAGTGACGACTGCAAATTGAAAAATATTTGGGGAAAGGTTTGTCCATTTTTAGAACAACTTTCCACTTCAGCAGCGCTCTTTCTGGTTGTTTAGAACATTAGATGAGATTTTCTGCAACGAAATAGATGGTTTTCTGTACGTTTGTCATTGTGAAACGACGAAATATTGCCCCGAGATCTCATACTATAAATATGAATAGTAGTTGTCAACCCACCATAAAAACAAATCAAAACGGTTGAATATTCAAACAATTTTAATGCTAATGAAAGTGTAAACTAACATTTTATTCTAGATTAAAATATTTGCACCATTATTGTAATATAAATTCAACACATTATGTAAAATACTTGTTTTAAAAATACTTATTAGAATTTTAATATGAGCTATGAAAGCTTTTGTATGAAGAATGTATCTAAATAAAGCTTTATGCCGAATCCGCTAGACGTCATGTTACCCATCGTCAATATTAGTACAACTTTTAATTATTTTTTCTTAATTTCTGATTGTCCTGCCACATTGTTTTTTAGTGACAGAACACAATAAATATTTAATTAGTGTACGTGGCGGCATCCGTCGCAAATGTTAATTGCTGTTAAGAAAGCGTCACGTTTATTTCGACCTGTCACAGGTCGCATATGTAAATCCACCTTCACACGCTGTACAAATGTGGCCTAATGGTATTTTGTCCCATTCTCGGCGTAGAACAATCTTTTAAGCGTCGACCGTCTCATATTTTTTAGTTAATCCTTTAGCCTCCAGAATGGATCATATGAAAAAATCTATTGGACTTAAGTCCGAAGAATGGGGTGGTCATTATTGTGAAGAAATGAATCTGGGGATTTTTTATTATAAAAACCGTTGGGTTTCACAGTCTTTATGTGATGGTGCTGAATCTTGTTCAAACGTCCAATGGTTCCTATACTGAATTGTTTACGTGACTAAGGTAACAAAGCATAGGTTTGTTGATTTACCTTTACGCCCTGTTCAATGAAAACGAGTGGTGAGTATCCTGTGGCAGTTACTGCGACCCAAACCATCACTGATGCAGGCCCTTGCTTTCGCAGAGCAATTCGCTGGTCTAAATTGTCTTTTGATTTGCACTATAACCATACCCGATCGTTTTGTTTGTTTGCATATTGCTGAATCGTAAAATTGTTTTCATCAGAAGAGAGCAAATTCTCAAGCAAGCCAAGAATGTGCAAATGTGCCTACTCTTGCTATAGGTGAACTACTACTGCTGCGTTTGGTGCAGGTGTTATATCTTGCTCTTTTTGTATTTTGTAGGGCTTCAATCGTAGTTCATTTTTTAATATGCGCACCATACTACGAGATGACTCATTGAGAAAAAAGCAACTGTTGCGTTTGAAATCCATTTTGATAACTTTTTAACTGCAACGTAAAACGTTATGCTTCCGTAGGCTTGTAAACAACATAACAGATTGACGCTGGTCAAAAAATAAGCGCGCTGTCATTAGCTGATTGGTTGCTAAAACAGATGAAGTTGGTAACACTGCGAACGCCGACCCCTATACATTGAATGCGTGGCTTTTTTTGAAGTATTATGTCCACCTAAATAATTAATTGTTTTTTTTAAATGTACAATAAATTAATTTTATTTAGTTTTTTTTTGCTAAATAAAAAATAAACTCTTTGTTTTTAAATAAATAATATTAAAAGAACTATTTAGCTGTTTTTTTGGTAAAAAAATATTTTTCCTAAAAATTATTTTTTCGAGTACTCGAGTAAAAACAGAAACTCGAGTAGTCGAGTAATCAAATTTCGAGTAAAATGGAAACCCTAAGTCAGACCACATGTGTCTCGAATAGTCTATGCTACATATGTAATGCCATCTTCAATGAGGTTTTTTTTATACAACATGCGGAGGTTGTGCCCCTATTAAATAAAAATTAATAATTGCTCTTACCTATTTTCATTTTGTGCATAAACTTCTTTGAGCAAAACATTTAAATAAAAACAAAATGTTTGTTTTCAAAGTTATTGACGATTAAAACGATCAGTCAATGTTTTTAATATAAATCATGATATCAACCATCAATGCCACCAAAAGGTTGTAACCCTATATTCTAAATGAATCATCACGCTTTTAATTTAATTGACTTTCAAAACTAACAGAAAAATAAAATTGTTATCAATTTCGATTTTCTTCTGAAACAGCACGAGCTGCGTATGATCACACTTTCGCATTAAAAAACTGCCCAACGCGACAAATAGGTTAAAAATCGTACATAAAAACGCAAGAACGCGTAAAAAACAACTTTTTCTGTCTTTTTTTTTTACAAAACAAGACTAAAAAATAATTAAAGAGTCAAACTAAAAACAAAAATAAATAAATTGTTGTACACACATCGAGTATGTAAGGTTGAAGAGAATTGATCGCGTCAAATGACGCGATCTTTATAATATTTTTTTTTTTAGGTTAATAGAAAAAAGTGAAATTCGCTTGTTTTATGCACACAAACGAAAAACACATGTATGTATATGTATATGTTGAATTCGATAAGAATGTTAATTTTGAAATATAAATTATAATCTATAATTAAGTAATTCCATTGAAATTTGATGATACGTGACGCCGCGATTTGCAATCAATATGCACATCGTCATGTTAAAAATATGCGATCCCTTCAGCCAATCAAAATGGCCAACCAAAAATAATTATCAAATAAATAAAAAAAAAAAAAATCTCAAAACTTGTTTTATGGGTATACATCAAAAGAATTTATGAATTTTTTTCCTTCGTTTTGTTGGGCTGCTCCGCTTGTGAATAGTGCTTCGAGGCATATTATTTTTTACTTATGTATATATCCATCCACCGGTTATATTCTTGTACCTTTCCACGGAAATAAATTTTACAAAACAACAAGTATTTTTAATTGAAGATTTTTTTTTATCTCAAAAAAATATAATTGCAGAATGTCCACCTGTTTTATTTGGTTAAAAATATTAAATTTCTTAAACCATCTGGAAGAAATTAGATCCGCCGTAATTGTTTAAGAAACGTGGTTTGATTAAAAATAAATAAAAGAAGTTCGCATGTAAATTAATACTCGTATTATTCAGATTCCGGATTTCTTATGTATAAATTTAATTGTAAAACGATTAAAAATATGACCGCGAGGAAAATTATTTTTTTAAATCAATAAATGTAGATATTATTTATTTGCGATATTGATCTTTAAACTGCACATTACGTCAATAATTTAGTCAATCTTCTTAAGTGCTATAATATAAAACGTGATGAATTTAATTATAAACGTATATTGAAAATTCGAGAAACTTGCACGGGGGGAGAGGAGGGCTTTATAGTATTGACGGAATGAATAACAAAATTTGTTTACGCCACCACCCCAGCTAAAATTAATGCAAATTAGCCAACACATGACAGATTCGACATTCGTTTTTTTTTTGTTAAACATCGTCCCACATATCATAACCAACCATTTACGTTCTGTGTTCTATAGAACAATTAATTATATTTCCGGATTAGAACAGTGTGTCAAATTGCGTAATATAATATTTCACGAAAGTATCAAATCTAAACATCTGAAGGTGTAACAATTAAAACACAAATATATTTTTGCAGAGTGCGTTACTCAGAATATAAATTTCTTCTTAAGAAACTTCAATAATTTTGTCCAACTCAATTAATTTGTTCGTTTGTATAAAATAAATAAATAAATTTTCCTGTTTTTTATTTTTGTTAGTTCTGTTTCTAAACAATACATATTAACGACCGTTATAATGTTTTACAAATTAATAATTAACTGATTTGCCATCTATGTACAACCAACGAAAATATAACGTTTATCATCATTGCGGCGTAAGAACAGAAAAACGTATGCTCGTGAATTTTATCCAAAATAATCACATCACGAGACATTTCGTAATAATTGCATGATAATTTATCGTTAAATAGTCTTCTGCTAATTTGCTGATAGTGTCAAAATTTATATAAAATACTCACACATACATTGATACCATGATAGAAAATATCAGTGAATTTGCATAGTGTAGACTCTAGGTTAAATGTTAATCTTGTCGTTTTTGTCAATGCCTAGAAGACATAAGAAATTGTAATGTGTCTTGAGTTCTCATTTATGAAATCATGATCTCGAAATTATAGTTACGAAACTGTTTAAATCCGTACGAGTGTCCCAAGTAAATGATGTTTTCTAATCGGTTTGACAGGGTGTACCATGAATGTTAAAAATGAGATTTTATTAATGAGCCTTAGGTACATTCCAAAGTAATTCTAAGTATTTTCTACGCACTTAAGCATTAACTCGGTATGTACCTAAAGCCAATTAAAAAACCACATTTTCAAACCTCATGCAACACCCTATCAAACCCATTAGAAAGTCATATAATTTGACACTCGTGTAGGTTTAAACAGTCTACCAATGTCATTGAAGTTCATGCTAAAGGCGTAGAAAATACTTAGAATGACTTTGGAATGTACCTAAGGCTCATTAACTATCAAACCGATTAGAAAATCATATAATTTACTTGGGACACTTGTTTAGATTTAAAAAGTCTACCAATGTCACTGAAGTTCACGCTAAATGCTTAGAATGACTTTGGAATGGACCCAAGACCAATTTAAAAAACACACTTTTAAATCTCATGGGACACCTTGTCAGACCCATTATAATATAATAAAACTTGCTCGGGACACTCCTTTTTGTTTCGGCAGTCTACCAATGTCACTGAAGTTCATGTTAAATGCTTAGAAAATAATTAGAATGACTTTGGAATGTAACTAAGGCTAATTAAAAATCACATCTCGTCTAAACTACACAATATAAATTCGCCTGAATGTTTACTTACACCAATACTATTACAATAAGTTTGTTGGTGTTGTATTTTTAGATTAATTTGAATAAACTTCGTGTAACTGCATCAGGGAAACTTTCGAATTTCAAAATGAAACTTTGCATACTGGCTAAGCCCAATTTGTGCTAATTAGGGCCCACGGGAAAAAATTAGTGCTAGTTCGGAAAAAAAGTTTTAAATTTCCCCTGAAAGACGATACAAATAAACCCCAATTTCTAGAAAAAAACTAGAAATAATTTAAGTGTTATTTTAAAGCGTTCCAAAGGCGGGTACACTGATGCAGAAATTTGATTTTCATAAATTTTCATCCATAAAATGAGGATAAACAAACTAGCCCCTAAAAGATACTATATTAATCAGCAAAATACAAAGGTATACCGTTCAATCATATTTTTGTTGCACAACAAATTAAAAAATAGAAATGAAATATTATAAAGTCCAAGAATAAGCAACTCAGATAGCACATTCTTATTAGGTATGTATATTCATTGCCATCCGAAAAATATACTGGTTGAATTTGTGCTAGTCCTCAGAAACTGAGGGGAACTCAAATGGCCGCAGATAATCAAAAAAATTTACTGAAAATTCTAACCTATAAAATTTCCCCAAATTTAAACTGGAAATTTCTCAGTATGCTCATCTATCAGAAAAACAACTCTACATATTAGTTACCTTTAGGAGTTGGTCAGATATTAGCGATAATGTGAAACTTAATAATTTGTGAACAATATTTATTTGTTTTTTGGAAAATTGTAAATATTGTCACTCTAAGGAAATTTTACAAGTGTTTTTCATTAAAGCAATTCATTTTTATAAGTGACAAAAGTTAACAGTAAGGCTAAAAAATGGATTTCAACCATTACAGCACAATTTAATTTTCTTATTAGTTTTGTAAGTTTCCACTCCAAAATTTTAATACGGTTGCAGAAATATATTTATATTTACTGGTAAAAAAGTGTCCGAGTAGCGCCTGTCATTGACTCATTTCAGGACCTTGATCAAAATACATATTACCGACCAAACGGCACAGTGGTAAAGCTTTGGCGTTTTGATCGGGAGGTACCGGGTTCGAATCCCGATAGGGGCAGGATGCAAAAAGGATTTTTCATCATTTGATTACGATCGATGATGGAAATGAACACCACTATGACCCCCTGTCGGAGTGCACAACTCATGGGCCGACTGCAGATGGTTCTACGTAAATCGGACCTATAGCCGTACGTCCTCGATTTGGCAAGCAATGCGTAAAGTAGGACGGCAAAAGTGAAAGTGAACTGCGAAAGAGTTGGGAGTGCTTCGGCCCCAGAACAGATTGCATAGATTAAAACATAAAAAAAAAAAAAAAAAATACATATTAGAATTTCACTATAACTACGATGCAAATTCCACAGATATTAGAATTAGCCAAGTTCCCTCTAGCAAAAAATACATTTTAATCGTGTAGAATGGACAGATACCAGAACTTCATCTAAAATTTATATTTGAATCCAAAATCAATCTAGAAACCAAATTTCATAAAAATTGGTTATGAAGTGGCCAAGTTTAGTCCAGCATAAAGACATCCTACAATTTTTTTCAAAACTCACGAAAATTTCGAGTTACTTTACTTTGGAGGTCAATCGATTTGTCGGCGCTCCTTCAAAAGTTAACTCAATTTCAAAAACAAAACAAAAAATCTATTTTGCTTGCCAAACTTCGTTTTATTATCATTAGCACACGTTACATTGTTTTCGTATTTTTTTTTTGAGTTTGTTTATGAAGTAAAGGAAATTTTGTTTCTCTTCTTTTTTATGGTGGTGTTTTTTGTTTGTTTACGAGATTATTTTTTTGCTATAGTTGTATTAGTTAGTTTTTGTTAATTATGTATTATTAACACACATTATTGTCAATCATTCGACAAGGTTTTGAAATGCACAACATTTTGAAATGCAATAATTGTAGAGGCTAACGGCTTCGATAACTCTCACGGGCACGCGGGAGGTCGCTGCGCTCCCACCCGCTTAGCCCTCCGAGGGGCTTTAGATTTGAACTTCGGGGGACGTAGGAGCCGGGATCAGCAAACATGTCGCACTGCGTGCCGCACGTAGGAGCGGATTATATAGAATTTATTAATGACGTCAAAAACCCAAACGTTCTTTTCAGGACGACCAAAAGTATATTTTATTAAAAGAACGTATTTATATAATTCCAATTTTGAAAATTAAATTTTACAATTATTGATTATGAAATGGTCAAATTCAATTGAGCAGGCCCAATTCCAAAAATTCTAGAAACAAAAAAACAGAAAAAAGAGAAAGAAAATAAAAAACGGGATTTGGCAAGCAAAATAGATTTTTTTTTTGATTCTAAAATTGAGTTAACTTTTGAAGGAGCGCCGATTTGTCAATTTGAGGAACACTTTTAAGATTTTATTCAGCTGGAGTGTTTTATTTTGTGAAAAGAGAAGTACAAAATGAATAAAAAGTTTCCGGCGAGGGATGATATTGTTAAGTTATCAAAAGTGTTGAATTTTAAGGAATAGTAAAGTACTGAATTTAATTTGAAAGTACTTTCCTCACATTTACCTATACTTCATTAATAATTGACTAACTAAACAAGCAAATTTCAAGACAAATTCAATTTATTTTGTTTTGTCGCACATCAACATAACATTTTACAGGATCTGAAAGAAAAAATTCTTGCAATTCTTTCGTATTTGTGGGTAATTTGATTGCTACTGGTTTATTTCAACATAAAGCTAGGCTCATCAATTTTTTATGTACAGAAAGTTTAAAACGATTCGTTTTCAAAGAAGACTGTTTATTTATTTGTTTATTCGGAGCAACCTTTTTGAAAAGAAGTAATTAATCAGCATATACTTAGTGGGATATTAATGGCTGAGTGCCGATCGTGGTCTTAATTAGTTTCAACAAGAGCATTAATTCTGCACCAATCCTAACATTCGATTTTATTTAAGAAATTGAACTGCATCTGTTTATTAGATAGTAATTAGTTCTAAGCCTGGAACTTTAGAAAATACTGAAAATAGGTTGCGTTGAGTTAGGTTCCATGTAGCTATTACTTTGAAAACATTAAACTGTAATTTCTATAGTTTTTGCGTAGGTGCTTTTGAAATAGAAATAAAAAATATTACGAATTTCGGGTTTGTTAACACTAACAATCCATAGCATTTCGAAATAAACTTTCAGTCAAAGATTGGTTTGCTTACCAAATGGAACGATTTGACTAGTTGGTTCTACTCTCCTTCAATATTCTCCATAAGTTTCTTTAAATTTGACACAAGTGAAACAGGTTTAACGCTCTCCACCTTGAAGTTATCACAGGCTTTTATCCCGCGATTTAAAAAAGGATACCACTAGGAGCATAAGTGTTAACAAGCTCATCCCAGATTTTTCACTTTTATATAATACATTGATTTTTTATAAATGAACTCCTATGGAAGAAACAAATTGTATTGTTAAAATCTAAAGAGAGCCGACTGATTTTTCACCAGGATTGTGTTCTGAACCTTTATGGATGTCTCTGCAAGTAACCATAATTTAAATGTGCGTGACACGTCAAATGATTTTTCCTTTGAGGTATGGAAAATTTCTACTGCTAAAGGAATTACACGATCCGCAGACTTGTTGATTTTTATAAGTTCTAGTCTCCGATGATTTTTATAAGTTGAGGCTCCGCGTCTGCGATGGGTACTTCTATTAAAGGGTCCGCAGAATTGTTATTGCTAGTAGTTTCTGTACTCTGTTGGCCAATTTATGATGAAACATGAAATTGCACTGATTGTGAAAATTCTCACTATTCGAATATACCAAAGCCGAATATAGCAAAGCTTATATAAGAGACTCCTTTGGTCATCTATAAAAACTACCAATCTATATATGAACATTCTATCCAACTGATGAGGTAATGAGGCTATATTTAGTAATCCTGGTGGGCAGCACTAACTTGTGGCATTTGTTGAAATATTCATATATTAAACGCTACAGAAGAAAATGATATAATGAAAAGTTAAATGTTTGAGTCCAAATCGTCATGAACGGACTCAACAGAGTACATAAGCTGTTGGTAATGATGGATCGGTAGAGCTTTTAGTAGAACGTGACCATCCATCCCAGACAAGTTTTCGTTGCTCAAATTCCGAGAACATCGTACAACTCTCACTCAGATTCACATAGCGAGGACTCCCCTTATAGGCGGGTCCACTTACTCGCACGGTTGGTTACTATAGGATTCTTGTACTTACCTAAATTAAATAATTGCGTACCTTTTAAACCTTAATGCTGGAGAATTGCTTTTTTTTCAATAAAACCGGTAAGCTTCCCATGCCGCTATGTTAAATCTACATAGCGTAAATTCAGATTTGCGGACCTTTTAAATTCTTGGGCGGTAGAGTTTTTTTTTATTTTTCAACGGTACAAGTGCAGCATACAATCTTACTCTCCAAAATGTTACTTTGAATGGGAATAGGAAATGTGGAATGAGAAAGTCAAGAGAGTATTTGATGATTAGAAATAGTGGGATAAGGAATACTTATTATGTGTATAACATGTAAAGAGTCTCGGATGAGTTTTTAACGCTGGTGCTGCTAGTGGTATTTTTTTTAATCGTGGGATGAAAGTCTGGGATAACTACAAGGTGAACCAAAATACCTTATCTGGCAAACAAATCTATCCCTTTACACGTTTTGTGTTCCGCTGCGCATATTTACTATTTTTTACAAAAATTCAAATTTTATTTTATGTGTTCGTTTTAAAGAAATAAAAACCACAACGATAATCAGTTTATTTCGTTTCTAAGTGTGTCTAATTTTACTCGAAAAAAAACTGACTGAGGGCATTGAAAGAGAGTGAAACTATAGCCAACCGAAACGCTTGGTTTATAAACAAACTTCCTCTTCGAACGAAACATGTTCCATGTTTCCAGGGATGCCAATTCACAAAACAAGAATTGTAAAATCTTTTTGATTGTTAGGACAAATCTCAGCCAACTTCACTTTAAAGTGCAATAAACTTTTCCGGAGAGTTCTGACGCACCTAACACAGATAAGCATTTTTATTGCTACCTTTGAGCATTGAGCATTAAATACTTGTTTAATTAATCAAATTTGTCGAGAACTTACAAAAGCGGCTCTTACTAAATGTTACGCTTGGGTCAAAATATTAAGCTCAAGCTAGTACAGAGTGGCCCATCTAACGTTTGCAATTTAATATGGCTCTAATTGTGGCAATTAAAAAGCTAACCAAGGAGAATGAAATTTTAACAAACAAATATCATCGCCTTGAAAACGAGTATAAAAAACAAGACATCCGTATCTGCGAACTGGAGTTTAAATGTGATGGTTTTCAGCAACGCGAATTGAATTCCAATGTGATTGTTGCTGGTCTTCCGGACAATTCGAGAGATCCAAAGGCTGTAGCTGAGGAGTTATTGAACCACTTACAATGCCAGGAATTAGTATTCAATATATCGAGTTGCGAATACATGTCGTCCAACAAATTTAATAGACAAAATTCACATAAAAGTAAATTTGGTGATGTCAAATTAATCATGAAATTTAAAGATCAAGTTTCCAAAACTAAGGCGATGCAACAAAAAAAGCGTTTAAAACCTACACTATATGCCAACGAAATTGGATTTAAATCGGAACAAAATATTCAGTTATATTTTCGCGACCATCTCACATCTTTACGTCACTCATTATTTCGCGAAGCACTTAAACTCAAAAAGTTATCAAAATATAAATACCTGTGGATTTCTGAGGGCAATATACTCATCCGTAAATCTGAAGGAGCTACCATCAACAGGATCCAGTCAAAAGCCGATATCCGTAAACTTGAAACATTACACCAGAACAGTGAGCAGGCCCTGGATTCCTGAAATTAATTATGAAGCACAAATAAGTATAACTCTATATTATTTATTAAGACCTGTTAACTTCCATTCTCTAGTCTCGCATAATTATAATACTAGTTTAAGCCCACAATTTTTCACAACAAACTACATTTTCTTCTTTTTATTCACCACTCTTTTGTTTTTAATCACCACAGTTTCATTTCATTGTACTTTCCACAATTTATCACAATTTATTATTAACACTTATATAGTTTTTAATCTTAAATTAGTGACACATCTGTTTTTATTAATGTTTTCATTTTTATTTTTGGTCACTGTCAAATTTTATTATATCAGATTTCATTTCGAATTTTATGTTAATCTTACATTTCATATACATTTTCATTGTAAAATTACTTTAAAACCCTACAAATGTTATTTTATTCACCTTAAGTTCTACAATATTAGTTTGAATCCTTGCTATTTTATTTTATATCGACCTAATTTTAAATATTTTTTATTGTTCTTACTACCATTATTATTAATGCTATTATTATTATTATTGTTTCATAAACTATTTCTTATTTTCATAAATATTACATTTCTACTTCATAACTCAGTAATTTTAAGTCTTTTTTTGTTAACACTTTTAGGACTTTTAGGCGCATCTAATATTCTATTAGTTAATTCAGACTGTTCTTTTTGTATGATACTTCCGTGTATTCATTTTGGAATATCTGCATTACCTTCGTGTGATGTAATAGCTTTGAATTCGATATATCAACAGATGAATATAACGTTAACTTTGCAAATTAATTGGCTGTCTGATCTTTATTTGTTACAATTATCTGCTTATTTAGACGTATTGATTGTATTTGTAATTTATTTTTCAGTACATTTCTCGCGATTCAATAACCTTTTCAGTTTTTATGGATAATTGTGATTTTGCGGATTTTTTAATTGTACATCAAAATGTTCGAAGTCTTCGAAGGAATTTTGACGTACTGGTTGCCAATATTAATGCATATAACACAAGGCCCTCGTTTATATTTTTAAGTGAAATTTGGATTCACACTAATGAATTGTCTTCATATAATTTAAATGGTTATACGTTGTTCGGTGCGTGCAATGATTCGTATAGAGCAGGTGGTGTTGCCGTCTTTTTTGACTCAAATTTAGATTGCTCAGTTAGTGCCCATAACTTACCATCAGCCGATATCATAAAGGTTGAGTGGAGATTTTCTTCTGATTTATATGTCTTTTTATGCATCTATCGACTTCAATCTACAGCTGTGAGTGTCTATGTTCGGGAAGTGGCCGAGGTTTTGGGCAGTATTAGGTCAAAAAATCTGTTTGTTTTTGGAGACATTAACATTGATATTCTTGGGTTTCCAAGCAACAGCATTGATTATCTAAACCTTATGTCATGTTTTGGGCTTGAGTCTTTGATTTGTACTCCCACGCGGGTTACTGCTTCTTCTTCAACGTGTATTGACCACTTTTTTGCTAGACTTAGGTCTAATGATCTTTCAGGTATAAGAACATCGGCTGTGGACTTAAAAATTTCTGACCACCACTTGATTGAGATACGGTTTAAGGCTTCTCAGATACTGTTACCAAGGTCTAATTTGAACCAAAATTCCACGAGAAGTAGAAAGAAACTCAATCTGTTGTTGTTATATGAAAGGTTGAATCATATGGACTGGGGGTTCATTTTTAACATCGACAATCCATCTCTAGCTCTTGAGGTATTTTTGGATAATATTTTTATTATCTTGGAACGCTGCTACACTTATTGCTCGTCTAAAATTAAACGCCTGCAGCCTTGGATCTCCTTTGACCTTGCGCAACGTATTAATAAAAGGAATAAACTGCGGTCCAAGTTAAATAAGCGTAAATAAGGCCTTGTTAGATTTTCTAAATACAATCAACACTGGTTTAAATAAAGGTAATAGCTGCGGTGCTTTATTTATTGATACAGCTAAAGCCTTTGATATGGTTGATCACAAGCTTCTGCTATCTATTATGTATGATATAGGGTTTAGAGGAGTGGCAAATAAGTGGTTAGCATCGTATTTAGATGGTAGATCGGTGAGAGTTAAGATAAATGATAATTTAAGCGATCCGAAATTTATTGACGTTGGTGTTCCCCAGGGTTCAGTATTAGGCCCTCTGCTGTTTCTCATTTATACAAACTCCGTATTTAAATTGAATCTTCATGGTTATTCAACCGGGTTTGCTGATGACATTGCTCTGGCTTACTGTGGGAATTCTCCCAGCAACGTTATTTCGATGATCAATTCTGATTTAAAAGTTTTACTCTCATGGTTCGACAAACATCGCCTGATCTTAAGCCGGAAAACTAAATTCATGTTGTTTAAATTGTCTGGTAGCTTTAATACGTCTATTTTGCCGCGGGTGACTAATCACAGCAGGTATGATTGTGCGTCTAGTGGTTGCCACTCTGAGTGCTTTGATATCGAACAAGTTGACTCGTTTAAATATCTTGGTGTTCACTTGGATACTTGCCTTAATTGGAAAACGCATGTTAATTCAGTCCACCAGTATCTGTCATCAACTGCTAGAATTTTCTACCTTCTTCGTGATTATTGTCCTCCGTCGGTTCTAAAAATAGCTTACCGTGCGCTAGTTATGGCTAAATTGGAATATGGATTGTCGTGCTGGGGTGGTTGTTATGCTGCAACTTCGTATCCTTTATATGTTCTACAGAAAATGATTTTGAGAATATATCTAAAGAAACCAAGAACTGAACCATCATGGAATTTATTCTTTACGACGAATATTTTGCCGTTGAAACATTTGTATGTTTATAAGGTATTGAGAGTTTTTTTTAATCGAAGTGGTCAACAAATAATGAGAAGCGATTTTCGTTACAATTTTCGCGGTAACCATCAATTTCTTTGTAACATCCCAAGATTCTTCAATGACCACTTCCGACGCTCTATTCTGGTCGCTGCACCAACCTTTTTTAATGCGCTACCAATTTACATTAGGAAGGACATTCATTTGAAGTCCTTTTTACCTAGAGTTAAACAATGGCTATTTGAAACTGTTGATATCTCCTATTTATTCAAGGTTATTACATAAAACTTGATGTATTTAGTCACATATTATGAAGTTGAAATTTAGTAGTAAAAGTAGTAGTAATGGTAATGGTAGTAATAGTATTAGTATCTTAGTCATTTTATTGTAAGCTTTTATCACATTTTATTCTCATTTTAATCATTTAATTTTGTAAATATTAGGATTATGTTGTATTTTTATGTATTACGCGAATTTGCTTCTGCCGTTTTTTCGGCACAAAATTCGTTATATTTTTTTGAATAAATAAATAAATAAAATAAAAAAAA
Organism: Nephrotoma appendiculata; assembly: GCA_947310385.1. Taxonomy (NCBI): domain Eukaryota; kingdom Metazoa; phylum Arthropoda; class Insecta; order Diptera; family Tipulidae; genus Nephrotoma; species Nephrotoma appendiculata. The sequence goes on along the minus strand of OX371224.1, from coordinate 154,796,784 downwards.
AAAATTTTGCTTCCGAGATGAAAATGAGCTTCGTCGAAAGATTATATTTCGGTAAAAATGCTCATTTTCTTCCAAACGTTCAACAGCCTAATTAGCGAACCGAGAACGTTGCGGGTGGTCACTTTACTTCAGTTCCTGCACTAATTGAACATTGCATGCCTTTATACGGAGGTCTTCTCAGAACTGCACGAAATGTTCAATTCTTGAGCATGATTGCGAGTTGATGTTGATGGTCACATTCTGAGCAACAGCTGCAATGATCTGTACACGTAATTGATCCACAAATCGCCTTGTAAGCATCTAATTTCTACTGAATTTTCCACACAAATTTCTTACAGTTTGGGTGAGTCTTCACCGTTTTGAAAGTTAGTTTTTAATATTTCTCAATTTTGTTCAAGCGTCAAGCGACCTGTTTCGTAAATATCAAACACTAAACTAATTTTCTGTGATAACACGAATTACGTAAGTGTCGCCACAGTTGAAATAACCAGTAGTTGAAATTGCAAACGATAGATGGGCCACCCGTAACTAGACGAAATCCAAAGGATTACATTTTGTTATTTTTTTCTTATAATTAAGAGTGATAGTATCTTAGTTCCTTTTATACAGAGTATCGAATAAAGTACTACAGTATCGGTAATATCATCCATGGTTTCCACTGGCTATAAAATAACAAATTCTCTTTTGGGATAGGGCTGCTACTATTGGCGAGTAGCGTAATCTCCTTTCATCAGCTGTAATTTCCGCTTTAGCTAAAAACAGATGTGCATAGTTGATGCGTGCATTGCTGCATGCGATTATGCGGGTAATTCCTCCATTTTTGTAAATCTTTTGACGTTTCTTATGGGTAATACAGAAAACAATGAATAATAAGCCTTGAAGTTAGAACTAATTTAGTTTTTTTTTCGTTTTTTTGTTGTCAACACTGCGCAGAATACATGTATTCATTTCATAGATACTAATTTATTCTAATTTGGATGCATGCAAAATTATGCACATTTGTGTGCAGCGTTATGTGTAGCATAATTTGTACGAGGTATACGTTCATAAATTAAATTTTTAAAGTTACAGTGAATTGGTTTTGTAGCCTTCTTCTTTTCAAAATGTTAAACTCGCAAAATTTAAAAGTTCTGCAATACAGATCGAAACTAAGAAAGTTAAACAGAACTGATATAATCAACCAAAAAGAGAAAGTTTTTCATTCAAGTTTATCAAAACATTCAATACGTGGACCACCCGAAATTAGTCCCCACCGCATAAAATCTAACCTTCAAATCAATTTATATACAACCGAAAAATATTGCGATTTTGATTTATATACACTGATCGGCATTAGCAATTCATTTGGTTGTTATTAAACCACCTACATGTAAAAGAAATGTAAGTACAAAAAAATGAAAGTAAATCGAATGTACTACAAACATGATTCATTGCCGCGGGACACACACGCTTACTTATACAACATAACGTTACATATATGGATTATAAGAAGAAGTATCAAAACACTTTACAGTTTACATATACGATTGATAAAAAGAAAGTATTATCGCCTGAAATTTTGAGGTTATATACTAACCCGAATCGCTAAATAAAAATCACTAAAAAATAGCAGCAAATCGGCTGATCATAAATTATCAATTTTTCTTATTTATGTCTTATATTATTGGGTCATCATCGTTTTATACGACACAATAATGATCTTTAGATGATCTTCAGTGTGCACAACAAAAACAATATTGTCATTTAAAACATTAAACGTGTTATGTAGTATTTGTCTAAAGAAAATCTACCTTCTTGCCGAAGGTCAACAATTTTATTGCGATGCTGAAAACAAGATTTGCAAAACAAAAGATGAAATCATGCTCGACAAAGGCGCGATATGAGCTAATAAATATTTTGCGAATGTCAAAAAACCCTTGGCGCATTATGTATTTTTTAATTTTGTTTAAATCAAAACAATAAAAACTTGTTGAGATAAGACATATGCAATATACGAGTATAACGCGAATATAATTCTAAATTAAATAGCCAAAAATGGTGGCGGAATAACTGAGTAAACAGACGAATAGTTTTTTTCCGTTTTTTTTAGTGACGACGACGCGGGAACGTAATGCCTGATAAGAAAATGCGATTTTATTTTATGTTTTTATTTATAACGACGAATTGGGTAAATAACTCGCAAATTGACTCAAAATAGATAAAATTTTTGTTTGGCTAATGTTAATGTAAACAATCATTGAAATGGATAAATTTCCGTTCTTTGTTGAACGTACTCGTGTAATATCAACGGTTTTGTGAATTTTTGTTTTGTCAACCCAAAGAATGTAAGAACATCTTATCTTTATAACCTAGAAACGATTATACTTTTTTTATGATTTTAATGTTTGTTACGATATGCTAAAGAACCTCGAAACCATTACCTATATATAATCGGCCAATTACATTTGAAAATTTATAGTCCGTAAATATTTGGGTTACAATCTATTTGGTTGATGTTATTTTAATGCTGTGTGCCTGAATTATTCCAAGTTTTTAGGCTAGATCAGGTAAATATGGTAGTCGGGAAAGCAATTCGAAGCCCGAATAATCCTATTTTTGCTGTGTTTACCATGATGAATCTGTAGGTGTTCTGTCACGATGGAACAGTGCTTTTTATTCTTCAATTGCAGTCGTTTTTCCTTAATTTTCACATTCAAGATGGTTAATAATGATGCATAATATTCACCTGTGATGGTTTTCCTCTTCTCAAGATAGTCGATGCAAAATTTGACAGCTTTCGTATAAAATAACATACTTCATGACAAACAAAAGAAGTTGTTACTAGTGATGCATAGATGGCGTTATTCTAAACATTTATCAATGCACCCCAATGTACCCCTATAAGGATTGTGTTATAAAATCGAAGAATCTTTGAGGCTTTTTCAGAGGAAGATCCTATACTAATACAACCTATCCTAGTTTTTTGAATAAACTGGACGCATCGAGTGAAGCATCTTTGGAGCTTTTCATCGCTACTCTTTTTCCAGTAAGCTTTGAGAACACTACACGTTTTCGCTAAATGGATTCAAGTCCTCTAAATCAGCCGGACTAGAAAACGGCTCGTCCAAAAGAGAGTTGCTTCTCCATAATAATTATAAACCGCTCAAGATTCTGATTTGAAAATCACTAAACCACTTGTTAGTTGAGTCGGAAATGAAAATTTTCGAAAAAATATACAATTTACTGGAGATTTATGCTAAATGCATGGACGACATTTGAATAAGTATGTAGTGGCCAGCTTTGCACAAAGACACAAGAGGAATGCTCATTTTAACATACAGTTAACTTTTTTCCCCATGATGCTAGACGTTTTGGAAAACGCAGATAAAAAAAATTCGCTGGACACTGTGCGACTTTTAATCTGCAACCGGAAAAGGCAGTTGTGAAAGGTCTGCTACTTACTCTAAGGAAACTGATGGACGCATCTCTTAGTTTTATCAGACGACCATTTTTTATTAAAATAATTCAAAATCTTAGTAACCTGAAACCAACTTCCTCTAGGAAACTTCAAAAACCCCTTTTGAGAATTTTTTAATATACTGTTTATTCAACCATGATTTTCAAAATTTTGTTTTCTGAATCTGGTCGCGCAGTTAAAAGATTTCTGGTTACTTTTCCAGGTTACGTTCTGGAAATTAATTAAAAATAATTCTTTCAAAAAATTATCGGCTTGCTTCAAGAGTGCACTGAATTTTGGTATTCTCAATATTTCGAAATTCTTTGGATGGTCGGCAATTGACAGTCGAAGGAGAAAGACGTGTTTTTGTCTTTCTCCTTGAAATGAGAAATTAAATTAAATTAATAAAGTTTTTAAATTCAATTGTGTAATTTTGCTTAGATTAGTAGTGATTTTTAGTGTAAAGTTGTTGGTTAATACAAATAAATAAATAAAAAGTACTTAAGAATAAAAATAAAAATAAATTAAATTGTGAATTATGCCGTTTGACGGGATAAATGTTCATAGTGCACTACTTAGCAGTTTTATTGAGCTCTCCACCTGTTTATGTTAATTTTCGTTTAAATTAAATTATTTCACATTGATGCTATTGTATGCAAGTTGTAATTGGTGTGTGAATTTGGAGATAAATGCGTTTAATATTTATTGCGCGTTAGTGTTAAATGAATGCTTGATGTGAGTTGTGAATTTGTCTTTTCATTTGTTTTTACAAAGATGAACAAAAGGAGCCATTCCACACGGGTTGTCAAATGAAGTCTGCTTCACGGTTTATAATAATCGTAATAGACTTTTATTTCTAATTTAAAACTCTATTTTATATTTAACCACAAACGTTTTTGTATTGTTCTATTCTTGAAAATGAGTCGCAATTAAAATCGGCATCATAGGTTAACGGGGACAAAAATAAAGATAAAGCTGCTCCTTTGACAACTGGGGTTGAAAGGCTTAATGAATGAATGAATTTTTTATGAAATAATGTTCATCTTTGTTTATTTCCGTGCCATCTACCTTTCAATAGAATATTCAAAAATTCAATATTTATAATAATGTAGGTTAAGTAGCCAGCTGTCAAATTAGAATCAGCTGTAAGTTATTTGAATTTTGAATATTATGTAACGTTTTTTATGTGTCTTCTCTAATCTTGTTAATGGTAGTTTTGTTGTATAATGTGTTCTTAATTAAATGTGTAACTTTAAGTTGTTTTGTTTTCTTACGTGTTTACGGTGAAGAGGCCAATAAATAAAATGAGAACGTGATAAATTTATGGAATGATGGAGACTTGACCACGAATGAAGGAAATCAGGTTGTATATTTTCATTATATATACATTTATTATTATTATTTATTAAATGTTTATTGTTTTGATAAACTATAATTTCTATAATATTTATTTATTTATTTATGTATCTATCTATTTAAGAAAGATTCATTATTTTATTTAAATCACTATATGATATTTTGTTATTCTGTTTAATCTCTTAAGATTTTGAATTTTGTACTATTACGTGCAAATAATAATTCACTATTAAGCTTGGCTTGCTATTTTAAGAGTAATTAGGATTAGTAATAAATTCAAAATATGAGTAATAAAATAGTTGGTGTTTCCAACGTTAAAGGATTATAACTTAAAAAGTGCCATCTATTGGTGGACATTTGTTATTTTTAGTTACATGAATTCCGGTAGATGGCAGTAAAGATGGCAATTGCATATGGACGTATGTTTTCGGTTTTGGTACTGTTGAGTTGTATTTCGAATTATCCATTCAATTCATTTTGCGCGTGAAAATCATGTTTTAGTATCTTGTTTTTATGTTTCTTAATAACTTGAACCGTGAAGTGTAAGTAATAAGGTTGAATATATTAAATAAATTAAGTAGTCAGTAATAAGCATACAGTTTGTTTTCAGGTTTTTACTGAGTTATTTTATCGGCCAGTTTGCAGAGAATTTATTAAATGCTAATGGTTTTAGAGCAATTATTAATAATTTAATATTAATTGTTAATATAATTCAATTTATTATTAATATAATTCAAATAACTATGGTTTCATGAAATTTTATTGTAAGTTGTGGAGTTGTAGAGGATTAAATTAATAAATGTTTATATTATTTAGGAGGCCGGTAGGGTAGACTAATTGAGAATTAATTTCAGGAATCTTTAGATGTTAGGAAGTAATATTTCGTTGAAATATTAATTGCTGGTTGTGTAGATTGGAATTGTGCTTTCATTGTGTTATTAACTATTGGCTTTACCTAGGTATATGGAACCGGACTGATCTAATTAATCAATTTTGTTAGATAGCTGAAAAGTATTAATGTAGAATTATATTACAGGAAATTTCCAGATGCACGTGAAATAATATTATTTTTTCTCAGGTTGCTGATTTAGTGAGGCAATTGTTGAAGATCAAAGCAATACCATCATTATCCATTAAACCTATTAAGCCTTTATCCTTCCTAGTAGATTAGAAGTAGATTAGAATTGTGTTGTGCCGTACGATCGCTAGGTGTCTGCAACCGGATCGTTCCGTCCAAAAAAAAAAAAAAAAAAAAAAAAAAAACCTTTCCTATCCTTCCTATTGTTATATGTAAACAGGCTGTAGGAATAGGCCCGGCGTTATCCGGGACTCTTGGCTAGCACTTGGTTCTACAGTCAAATCAATCAATCAAATCAATCTCAATATTTCGAAATTCTTTGGATTTTCTGAGTAAAAAATATAGATTCAAAAATATTGAGTCAACGAGTTTTAGTAAAATTAATTTGGAAAATTCTAGTCTACTTCTGAAATTGAAACAAAGAGTTGTACATCACTTTATTTTTATAATTTCTTAATAACAGACTCTACAAGTTGCGGGTGTATCCATTTTTTCACAGGCGTTATATGAAGTTTCATTCAAAATGGGCCAAGTTTCAGTCAGAAAGAAAGAGTTTAGAATTTCGTTCAGAAGTAATCGTGATCGACTCAACCAATTTGACCATAATCGGTTCAGAAATAATTCGACTTGTGCTCATTATGGTCAAATTCGATCATAAATCCGATTTTAGTTGGTTAAGATGTTACCGATTTTCATTCACCAAGGCCAAATCCAAAAACATCGTCCCACATATAACAATCCCAATCGCATTATATAAATAGCGTGGTTAAATTCCAGAAATTTGTTCAAAACTTTCAACTTCCTAAGTATCATTATGCATAGTTAAATTTCAGAATTAGAATTACACTCGCAACCTTGGAGACCAAATTTCAGAACTTCGTCCAAAATTAATTTTAGTATACCAATTGCATAATAGAAAATTTGACCAAAATCGTTTGAGAAGTTGCCAAGTTCGTTCCAAAATTTACGCCGGGTTTATTCTACTCTTTCTTAAAAAACTCAAAATTAAAAGCCAAAAATATTCAGATTTATTCGTTAGTTAAATAACACAATCAAAAGAATTTATAAGGAGTTTCGAATGAAGAGAGTAAAACTGGTAAAATTGTTGCTCTTCCATATAAAATATCACTGCTGACTAAAATACCCATGCGATGTTCACTATCCCGCTGCAGAACTTCGTACAAAATGCTAATTAGATTTCCTGATCGAATTTGATTATAGCCGGATAATAAATAGTTGAATTTTGATTCAGTATGGTGAAATTCCAAAAGCCAAGATTTTTAATAGAATACCAATACTACAAACTACGTTTGAGAAGATATTTACAATCCAAGAATGATTTGGGGTCCACTTTAAAATCTGACTACACTTAAATCTGTGTAGGCGATGTTAGGAAGCCATTAAGAAGCCATTGTATAGATTGCTTCCTGGTTCTGGGTATGTTATCACATTGTTATGCGTTTAATAAATAATAGCAAGTGGCTCATCTGTTAACGTAACTCTCAATAAACCGGTGATGGATTGCGAAATAGGACTACACTAAAATGGTTTGTGTAGTATAAATGTTTGTAACCCACTAACAGGTCATTGTAAAGAGAGGTCATTGTAGTGTTATTTTATGAAATCCACCACTGGTTTATTGGGGGTTGCGTTAATCCGATCGCTACTTTATCTAATTTTTTCTTATTGAATTTTTCTAAAAGTGTAATAAGTACTCACAATTATCGTCTTCCTGTTATGAGTTTTCTGTCAGTTTTATTGTTAGAAACGACACACTAGTGTCACAAGAGAGTTTTATATTTAAAAAAATATTATACTCGTCCTCTAGCGTCCTTTTAACGAAAAGCGTAGCTGTATAAAAAGTGTAGCAATAAAAAGAAATATAAACTGCCATAAATAATATTTGTTGCCATAAAATATACTCGGGTCGATTATATTTTATGGCAGTATTTTTATTTTATGGCAGCATTTGCTACAAAAAAAAAGACAAAAACGCACAGCAAAATGTTTGCACGATGTTATTCTTTTCTTGTCATACACACGAATATTTTAATATATATCAAACTCTTCTTTTTTTGCTGGCCAACAATTTTTCATCGTGCAAATCGCGCTTAAATATCAATAACAAACAGAAAAGTCAAAGGAAACTGATTTTTTTTGGTAAACTTTTAGTGCCAGGAATCTCCATTTTGGATGCATTCGGCGTTGTGAGCAATAAAATGCATCGAGATGGGGAAAAATATCTCATTTCGAAACTGAGTTCAAATTTAGTTTGAAACTATGGTTAAACATGACACACTAGTACGAAATCGTGATTTCGAGTTAATCATAATTACCAAACTAATACTACTGACACACTATTGGTTACGTAACCATGGTTTCTTAGTTTCGACAAATGAGATAGGTGACCCATTAGTAATTTCGTTAATCTTAGTTTCATTTGTCAGTTTAGTTAATTTTTTTATTTACACAGAATCTAATTTTTCAGAAAAGGAATAAAAAATTAATTTTATTAGTAGTCTGTTCAGTTGAGTGCTTACTACCAAGTTTCTGTGTGTTTATTGTTAATCAAAACGTTTGAAAAGTATATCGATGTTAACAGAAAAAAAATTAGTTTTCATCGATTCCCCTTTAGATCATTTTGGCCCTGTTTGCAGTAAGATGCAACGAAACGGGGGAAAATATCCCATTCCGAAACCAAGTTCAATGAACCAAGTTCACATTTTTCGTTTCGATAAAAAACATCACATCGAAAACAACGACAAATGGTATGTAATGACTTTTTCGATAGATAATAAATATTTACAGCTGGCAACACTTTTTCGGAATGTTTTCGGAATTAAAATGACATTTATAATCCATTTGTTTACTTGTCAAAGAAATAACAGAAGTTTAAGTGCTTTGCGTTTTTTATAATTTAATAATGGACTGTAGCGGATTTTTTGAGGCTATAGCTTCATCTCGCGATGTTGTTGAAGATGAGGGTGAGGTAAATTTGGAATATGTTGTTGAGAGAAGGTATATTTTAGATTTATTGAATCGTTCAGAATTAATAAAGAGATACGTATTTAAATATTTAATTGATGAATTAAGGCCGCATATTCCCCAAGGCGAACGGACAACCAAAATCCCACTGGAAACCAAATTAGCGGTATAGTTTTAAATTTTTTGGCAACTGGATCATACCAGCGAACAGTCGGTGATATCATGCTTCACACGATGGATCAATCTGTTGTGTCACGAACCATAACTGGAATTATTGAAATTTTAGAAAATTCAATATGCCGAAAATTTATAAAATTTCCGAACGCTAGGGAAAAACAAGAATACCAACAAGTATTCTTTAAAAAAACGAGTCACCCTGGCATAATTGGATGCGTTGATTGTACGCACGTACCAGCACATATTTATCAGTCGGAAAGAGAACCATTCACTGAATGTACAATTGGTAAATTAATTATATTCGATTAATTAGCCGTTATTTTTTATGTACATATACTAATTATTTTTCTAGATTTGCAATTACAATCCCCAAATATTATCGGCTTGTGCAACCTTTCCCTGAATCCACGCATGATTCTGCGATTTGGACGCTAAGCACGGATAAACAAGTAAAAATGTATCGAAATTACGTGAATGGAGAACTAAACACTTGGCTCTTAGGTAATTCGGGGCTCACGTTAAAGCCATGGCTTTTCACACCTTATCGGAATTCAAACCCAACTCAACAAAGATATAATTATCTACAAGCGCAGACTCGGATGCCAACCGAACGGTGTAATGGGGTATTGAAAAATACGTTTAGATGTGTTCTAGGTAAACAAAAGTTTTAAGATACGAGCCTCTAAATGTAATTCAATTTGTTAACGTTTGTTGCGCCTTATTCAATATTTGTCTACTACATAAAACAGATATGGCAGCCGAAACATTATCTACAAATTCAACAGATTAAAAGGAAGCAGAGTTTGAATATAAATCGAAAGAAAATGATACCGCTGCATTTTTAGAAATGGACTTAAGAATTGTTTTTAATAAACGCAAAATTGTATTTAAATATATTTAATAATATTATAAGTGCAAAATAAATATTTCATTTTTTTAATTCAATAAAAAAATTAAAATTACATCACAATTCATTTTTTGTTATGTCAAAATTTGAGTATCACTGCGAGTATCGATTAGAAAAAATATCGTGATAAAATATCGAGAAAAATGATGGTCGAAAATGATGTAACATATCAATTTAACGATACTATCGAAATTTTCGACAGTATCGAAAATCCCGAAGTTACATGTCACCACTGGTTTCATAACTATGGTTTCGAGTTAACCATGGTTTCGTTGTAATATTTCACCCCTAACCATGGTTTGCAACCCGGTTTTAACGTAGTTACGGGATGAGATAATTTTGCTCATCCCGTAGCATTTTAGTGATGACAGCGCTAAATTGCTCAATTAGTCAATACCTAAAACTATAAATATTGCTTTAATACATGTAACCATTTGCAAACATGTAATCATTTTTTTATATTCTAGCTGTTTAATCAAAATGTATATGCATAATTTATGATTAAGTTTTCGTATTATATGCTGACATTTTTTGCAAATATGTAATTGATACACAGTTTTTTATTAGGCATTTTTATTTATACTTATTACAAACGCAACCTCCGAATTATAGAATATTAAGAAATATGACGAACTGTCAAAGGCGATGAGAACTGTAGTATGTCACCCATAGTTCTCGCAAACCATAGTTTCATAATCCTAGTTACGAAAGCAGAAATGTGTGTATACCATAGACAAAGAAGACAAAACCATGGTTACGAAACGACATGATCACAGTATTTTGCAGAGATGATCGTGAATTGGAGCAAGATGTTCGCCTAATAGAAGTTGATTGAAGAGAAGACTTTATTTATGCCATCTTTGGTGATATCGTGGCTTAGTAAACTGAGGGAAGCTGTACCGAATTCACATTTGGAAGGATTTATAGTCAATTCGAACGCCGATAATCGGTTGAATAGTCCTCGTGGTGTTCCGTTTCATTTCCACTTGATACCAAAATATCGAGTAGACGTAAATAGACGAAACTCATACGTTTCGTAATCTCCGATGACCGGTATTTAATGGTACGCATGCACGAGGCCAATTTAAGGAAGACGGTACAAGAACCCTGAAGGTGGAGGAAAAAATTGTGAATATTGAGGCAGAGGATACCTATCTGCAGGTTCTGTGTTTTGGTACGGGTATTGAATGATTGTTTATCGAACCGGTTGAGTTGAATTTGGCCACCAAACGTCAAATAGTGGACAAGGCAGGACGGGTTTCTCGAATAGAGCACTGACTTGGAAAATAAAATTTTATAATTTGCACACGTCGTTCAACGCTTTAACCTTCCACGGTGATTTGCCATATACTACTGAGCAATTCACAATTAATTTAAAAGATGTTACCTAAGAAATAACCTAAGAACTTTCTAGCATCCCCATTGAAACACCTTTAGATTACTTCCAACTCCAACAAAATAGGCGAAAGACGCAATTAAAAACTTAAATTTTGAGTTGTGTAAAATTTTGAGGTAACTAGAAAACCCATAAAATACGCCAATTGTTGTTTGAAGTGACTAGGATACTAAACAGAATACAGCAAGGCGCTGGTTTTATAGTAAACGAGTCACTTGAAATAGCAAACGACACAAGTAGTGGAACCAAATAAAACGGATTAAAATTTAAAATTTAAACTGATCCCAATATGAGAAATAATAAAAGCTTCCCATCTAATTGGAGCTTACGAGAAAAATTGGCGGAATTGTTGAACTATTAGTACACAACAAACACAAATTGATTGAAATACCATGCCAATGTCAATACTCGTAGACAACAAATTGTTCAAATTCAAATAATTTTTGCAGAAAACATAGTTTAGTAGAAAACTACGATAATTGAATACAACAAAAAAATTGGTGCCGCGATAATGTTGCAAATTTGTATTTGTTGTTATGAATAAATTTATAATATTAAAACTTAACACACAAAAAAGCTGCTGCTGTTAACTCTATAAACAGCAATCAATTAACAATTTGATTTGTTGAAAAGAATTTTAAATTTGTTGTGACATAAATACAAAAATTAAATATTTTTTTTGATATAGAAAAAGTGAATTGTGCGGTGCCGGTGACCCTTTTTATCTGCGGTATCGTATATACGTATGCGGTAATTTATGTTTTTTGGGCGACACACCTTATTAGGTTTTACCACATGAAATGTGTGTGTGTGTGTAATAAAATACTATGGTGCAGCACACTAAATTTCTATTTACCTAGAAAACTATCCCTAAAAATATAGTTTTTTATAAATTGTAATTTGGGGTGATCATTACTGTGTGACCAGTACATAAAAGGGTCTTCCCTTATTTTTCGTATAAATATATAAAATAATGAAATGTGTTCTAACCTTTTTTTTATTATTATTATTAATAGAGCAAACTAGTCCACGTTACTTCCGTATGCAGATGATTAAATTTAGGTATACAGGAACGACAAAAAAAATATTCAACTGATAAGATTAAAGTTTATGTACCCCTACACGAGACGTTGGTTTTGACCAGAAGGACCTCAAAAAATCAGGGATACACCCGAGGGTTAAATTTCATAAAATATGATATAAAAACATAAATCATAGATTATTTTATGTGTTGTAGCATATAAAAAATATATCGTTTGTTATCATAAGTACTCGTGTATATGTTTATATTGCCAAAACAACAACAATGTTGTTTATGTATATGGTGAAAAATTCGTCAACTCACAAATTCACTATACAAGGAGCCGGATGTCATCATTTAAATTAACGAAGAACAAAAGAAAGAATTAACGAAGACGATCTTTATTGTTGTTGTTGTTGCACAAGTTACAGGGTGTTGGATAATTTGAAAATTCAAAACATGCTTATGAATTTGTGCTTGTACAATAAAAATTAGTTATTAAGGTAATTTAATCATGATTAATAAAAATTATAAAGCTCAAGCTCTAACAATTTAATTATTAAGTGATATTTAATTAAGTGATATTTTTTCTTTCCTTTATTTAATTCACATTTTAACAATATAAATACATACATAGTGGTCAGCACTAATTTAAGGCGCAAAAAAAAAAAGCCATTTTAAGTGGAAGAGTGTAGTGAAATTTTTTTTTAATCAAACTGAACAGCTGTGCTGAATTGTTGGAAAAAATAGTTTAATAGTTTTTTTTATGTACACACTAAAATACATATGTTTTACATCACGGTTGCACTACATGGGTCACCGCAAGACATAAAATAAGTTATTGTTGGTGGCAGAAGTTGTAAACTGTGGACTCCGCAAATAAGAACGACGCCTAACATCATAATCGTGAACATCGCAGGTTCTAACTGCTACAAAATTTATGTTTGATTAGGTTGTTTATAATTTTGTAGCTTAAGACAATCAACTCTTTCTTAATTATATTATATAGTGATACAAAATCAGTGAATATGATTATGGAGGGGGTCCTTATTGGAACTTTTATACAAATTTTATGGTCCTTTTCTATATTACATAAAAAAATAATAAAATTATTTCAATTTTGAATGTGAATATGTGACCTTACAAAAATGGAAAGTTATCGTTGTAATTAAAATATTTTTAATAATAATAATAATATTTATTAAATGTGTTTAAGCTAATGTTTTTGTACACATGAATATTTACAAATGTTATACATGAATATTTACAATAATTATATTACTAACTTATAACATTAATACAAAAAAGGGAAAAAGTGTTTAACCAAAGCAATAAAATAAATTAAATATCTACAAATATGTACATTAATTATTTACATTTCGATTTTGCATAATTAATTGTAATAAAGATTTCTCTTTAGTTCTATTGGCAAACTATTCCATTTGATAATTGTTTTTATTAGTACAGAATTATTATAAACATTTCTTTTATTAATAAGCAAATTAATGTTTCTTGTACGTAATGATCTGGAAAAATTTACCTTTTCATACAAATACAACGGTAATCCTGATCTATAATCAAATAATTGAAACAAATCATATCCTAGACTTGAACACCTAAACTCCGAGATATGGTCGAACTTCCTAAGGTCATGAACATATCTAGTGCAATTATTAAACGTAACTTCAAGTAAACATTTAGAAAAACTGTCACATTGATTGTAGATAACATCACAATATGTGAACATAGGCAAAACCAAACTTTTTATTAAATATTTACGGAGGTTAACTGGACAAAACTTTCTAATCAATTGAAGGGCATAATTAACTCTCTGGCAAAGAGAGCTAACATGATCATTTCAAGTTAGTTTAGAATTCAAAAGCAACCCTAAATCATTAACCACTGGAACAAAGGATATAACATTATTATCTAAAAAAAAGGGTAGGTGTAACATTAAGCGGATCATTTTTTGAGAGTAATAGAGCCTTACTTTTAATCGGATTTAATGATAACGAATTATTTTTAGCCCACAAAGAAACATTTTTAAGATCCGTGTTAAGTTTAATCACTATCTCATCTAGCTGTGATAAATGACCACCAATATAAAGTTGTAAATCATCAGCATAAAAATGAAACCGGCAATTTAAAATTTTCCATGGTAGATCATTTATGTACAAAAAAAAGTAACGGACCTAAGACTGACCCTTGAGGTACACCTATTAGCATTTCACTAATATTTGAATGGTCAATACCATACTTCACAAATTGTTTACGGTTACTCAAATATGAGTATATTAGTTTAATAGCCGAATTAGAAAATGTATAATACAAATGTAACTTCTGAAGCAAATGAATATGATTAACACAATTAAATGCTTTAGAAAAATCTAGCAGGACCAAAATAGCAACCGAGTTTTCCTTGTCCAAGGAATTTGTGATTTGTACCCCGACTGAAACTCACTTAGGAAATTAAACCTATGAAGATGATCCTGCATTTGACGTTGCACGATTTTTACTAGAACTTTTGGCAGAGCAGGCAAAATACTAATAGGACGTATATCTCCTATATTAGAAATTACATCCTTCTTTGGCAACGGAATTATGGACGCCACCTTCCATAAATCAGGAAACACAGATTTTGTCAGACATAGATTAATAACGAAAGTTATAAGAGGGAGAAATAAATCGATAAAAAGTTTTAAGACTATCTACCATATCATAAGCCAATGAATCAGATTTAATTTCACGAATAACATTTAAAACAATAATATCATTAACACAATCAAATACAAAAGCATCACCCGTATAATGATCAGATTTAGCATCAGGTAGAGGCAAAACTCCCAAGGAATCAAGAAATTTAGTGATTAGAACCAACATTTCTTCTGCTTAAAAGTCAATTCTAGCATCACTAGTGACGCAAGAAACCCCCAATTTTTTTAAATTATTCCAAGTTATTTTGGAATTTTTCAAATTTCCAAAATAATATCTTTGTTTGGCTTGGTTGATGTATATATTCGTTTCATTTCTAAAAAATCTGAAAGATTGTAAATCATTATATAAACCAAACCTTTTATGTTTTTTAAAAGCTAAATCTCCATGTTTCATTAATTTAATAATATGAGCATTCAGCCATGGTGCAGTAGAGCATTTATTTATAACACTTTTACGAGGCACACAAGTCTGGTCTAAATGTAAAAAGTTTGAGTTGAAATTGGCAATCATCAACTTCAGAATAGTAATACATGGTTTGCCAATCTAACAAAATGAAATTTTCAATAAAATGTAGTTGATTAATCGCCTTATAGTCAGAAACAACAGTATACGATATCTTACTCCTGGTGCTACAAAACTTATAGCTTACAAATATTAAATTTTGATCAGAAATAGCAGGAACTTCAATTGGCCCAAAGTAAATAATATTAAGTTTATCAGGCTCATAAACAGTAATCAATTCTAAAAGGTTGTTAATTCTAGTTGGATTAAACGGTAAATAATATAACTTGTTAATTTTTAAGCAATCACTAAGTCTATTATTGCTCAACATGTTATAGTTGAAATCACAAGTACAAATAATTCTTTCATATTCACATAATTGTTCAGAAAAAATATCTTGTATATTAACTATGTCACCTGAATAAACAGAAGAAGGGTTATAAATAATCAAAATAAGGACTTTTCCAAATGCTCCAACAAGCTCAGAAGATAAGAACTCAACTTTACCTAAAGAATTAGAAGAAAGTTTGTTAATTTTAAAAGAAGAACGATAATAAATACAAACACAATACAATTTGTAGTTGTTTATTTGGAATGACTTGTTTCTATTTTTCTTAGTGAGCCAAGTCTCAGACAAAGCAAGAAAATCAAATTGATACATATGTAAAAGAATAGTTACATCATTAAAATGTTTCACCAAACTTCGAATATTCAAGTAAAAGAATTATTTAAAGTATTATTTAAGATCTATCCCCAGATGCCGACGTCCAAAATTTTACTTTTGCAGGTCGAGTTGCCCAAAAATTTGTCAACTCGAAAGGTTTAATATACCAACGGGCCAGGTAGCAGAATCCAGAGCTTTCACTTTCAAATCATCTCTACACCCCAATTTAAAACATACATATTCCAATTTCTGTATGTTATAATTTTTCGGGATCAACTTATATATTCTGCAAACTTCAGTTTGTAAACAGGATTTAGCCATACCCAAGATATCTTCTTCCTTAGTAGTAGGATCAAACCGAGAAAGATGTATCCAAAAAATCTTAGGAACAGGAATAGTTTTGACACCAAGGCTCTCAACTGACTCATTAGTTCCATGAATCAACTTTGTATGTTCCACATGCATGATTTTAGTACTATTAGTAGGAACATTAAGAGCATTACTAGAGTAAGGTACATCTAAACATATACCGTCCGTAGAAACAGAATTTAATATTGCTTGTTCACAGGCTGCAGGTTCAGGTATAACGGAAGTAGAGCCTCTGGACATTACCACATCTGCAAATGTCTGTGAACTTCCAGGATCTGTTGCTGATAATGTAGTAAATTCGAATAGGTGGAGTGGTAATTGCTTCTATAGAATTAATGGCACCCAATGTGTTACAAAAATTGTTCTCCATAAAATCAGTTGACACAGTGGATGCAACATCAGAGGTAGATGTAACTAGATTAAAATTATTACACAATCCAATATTTGTTGTCAATGGCCTAATAGAACTCGGCAGAGCATGTCAAATAGCATCAGGAATTTGTGTATTCGTAATATTAAGAAGCTCCAACACATTCTCAATGAGAAGTCTATTTAAGTTAATTTCCTCCAAAAGTTTTGATATAAGGAGTCTTGATTTAAATTGTCCCACGATTTGGCTTTTATATAAATATTCTTAAAAGTTCGGTTACTCACCAATTCTCTACAATCATTGCAAAAACCAAAGTATGTTACAACATTTAAAACTTTGCCGGTGACATGCGCGGTCCACAGCAGCACAACTCAAATGAAATTTTTTGTCACAAAATCCTTCACATCTAATCTTATCGACGCAAACAGCCAAGCAGCATTTTCCACATTCCATTTTACAAAAAGTTTATTCTACGATAGGACTATAAATACACGTATTTTATATTTGTCAAAATCTTAACAAAAAACTAATAAGAAAATCACACAATTAGATCTTATAGTCTAAAACTGTATATGTACATGAATATTCAAATCACACTGATAACTGATCAGTTGTCTGTCAAAAGACAAATGTTCATCATGATATTTATATATATATATATATATATATATATATATATATATATATATATATATATATATATATATATATATATATATATATATATATATATATATATACATTAATTGAACTATAAACTTATTAAATAATAAATTTTATTGACACAAACACTAAATATTATTATACGCAATTAAAATTAAATTAAATTTTTTTAAATTTTTCGTTTTCATTCATTAATATTCATTTAGTAAAGTGAAGCATTCGAATATCTTACTCGATCGTCTTCACTTCTACCCAACCTTTTGCTTAGTTCTAACTCCAGCCGTTCCACGATACAACAGAACAAATAAATTTCTCATTTTTAATTTTATGTTTAAAGTAGAAAATAAAACATATTATCTGTTTTAAATAGAAGGAAGAAGACTTAAGGAATGAAATACCCTAAAATAAGATGGTTTGTGGATTACTGCAAACGCCACTGTATTTCTTCAATTTTAAAGTATAAAAGTCAGGTGTTTTCAGTGTCTGATTTGACAATAACCGTGTTTGAGGAATTGATACAAAATTGTAAAAAACAAGTTTTAAAACAAGAACGTCCCTGTATAACTAGACTTAAATCATATAACTAGAAATGGTTTCGAATAATAAATTTTCGATGTTATTGAGGGCATAATGAAATAAAAAGTTATTGGATGAGGAACTATGGTGGAGTTCGAAAAACTCGCAGTGACTAACTAAGTTTGAAGGCGAAATGGGCTTCGTTGGTTAAAACGCGTTTTGTAGTTTACGCGAAAATTTTAGTAAGACAATCCCGGGATCACAAAAAATATTCCGGATTCCGAGATCCGACTATTAAACTTAGATATTGTTAACTAGGCACTAGCACCTGAAGAAAGAGCTAAATATGGCTCTTCGTCTTCAACAATGAAATACACTGAAATGAAGATCTGCTTAAGACATATTTGATCGGTTTTCGAAAACATATTGAAAATAATTAATACAGAATAATGTGATTTTGTAATTAAAAATAAAAAATAGTCATTAGATTGTTTAGCATATACAATATTAATCAAAATTCAACGGAGGAATCATAAATTATCTTACTGGTTAGAGAATTAGGGCACAGGACTGGCTAATTTTACAGAATATTTGAAAAATGCCTTTGTAGAACAAGGATGCTGAGTTAATGTGCAGTCAGTGGGTTTCTATCAACAGCTGTAATTTTTATTTGAAAACCTTTTCACAACCATTAGATCAATATCTGGATTATTTCATAAATAAGCTTAAGAATCTGCAGCCTCATTTCACATCAGCAATGCAGAATTATGCAATTTTAATGCAAAATGCTAATAAGTCTTAAAAGTTCTGGTTATTAGAAAAATTAATTTCCAAAAAATATTTGGCTTTTTTCTATACGACCGACCGTTCGAGATAAATTATTTGTTTTTAGAGACGGGCTTTACAGCCTTGTTTTTATTCTCTAAATAAAAAACTTAGTTAAATTGTTATAACCCGACATGTTTCGGCTTTAATGTGCCATCTTCTGGGGGTGCAGTACAGTTTATTTTTACAAAAATATTGGGGGTACAAATTGAAAATGCGGGATTTTTTCTATTTTTGAACGTTTATTCTGAAAAAATGGTAATAAATGAATTATTCAAAATATTGTCCATCGCTAGCCACAACTTTTTCCCATCTTTCTGGCAATTTACGGATACCGTCGCGAAAAAATTCGGCCGGCTTGGCTGCTATCCAGTCATCGACCCATTTTTGGGCTTCTTCGTAAGAATGGAAGCGCTGGTCAGCTAGGTCATGTGTCATCGATCGGAAAAGGTGGTAATCGGAAGGAGCAATATCTGGGCTATACGGCGGGTGGGGTAAGACTTCCCATTTCAGCGTTTGTAGGTATGTTTTGACCGGCGCTGCAACATGTGGCCGAGCGTTGTCATGTTGCAAAATTACTTTGTCGTGTCTTTGCTCGTATTGTGGCCGTTTTTGTTTGAGTGCGCGGCTCAAACGCATCAATTGAGTTCGGTATAGTGCTCCTGTGATGGTTTCGTTCGATTTCAATAGCTCATAATACACCACACCCAGCTGGTCCCACCAAATACAGAGCATGAGCTTGGCGCCGTGAATATTTGGTTTGGCCGTCGATGATGATGCATGGCCGGGGTAACCATATGATTTTTTGCGCTTCGGGTTATCGTAATGGATCCACTTTTCATCACCAGTGACAATGCGATGCAAAAAACCCTTCCGTTTTTGCCGTTCGAGCAGCAGTTCGCATGCAAAAAAACGGCGCTCGACGTCTCTCGGCTTCAGCTCATACGGCACCCAATGTCCTTGCTTTTGGATCATTCCGAGGGCTTTTATACGATGGGAAATGGCTTGTTGTGTCACTCCCAAT
The DNA here is from genome assembly GCA_947310385.1 of Nephrotoma appendiculata. Lineage (NCBI taxonomy): Eukaryota > Metazoa > Arthropoda > Insecta > Diptera > Tipulidae > Nephrotoma > Nephrotoma appendiculata. The sequence goes on along the minus strand of OX371224.1, from coordinate 154,776,781 downwards.
GAATCTGCGAGCTCTTGTTGAGTTTGACACGAGTCTTCATTGAGTATTGCCTCCAATTCAGCATTCTCAAACTTTTTCACTTGGCCCGGCCGCTCTTTGTCCTCAACGTCAAAATCACCACTTCTAAACCGCACAAACCATCTCTCGCACGTTGAAACCGATGGAACATGACTCGGATAAGCCTCGGAGACCAATCGATGTGCTTCAGCAGCACTTTTCTTCAAATTAAAGAAGTAAATTAAAACTTCCCGCAAATGCTGTTTTGTTGGCACGAAACTCGACATATTGAGAGCTCAAAAAAACTATGAATTTGACACTGCGACAAATTGACACATACTGAAAATTAAAGCTATAAGACGTAGCTTTGACATGAACATAGTCACAGTACTGCCTGATGCGTATAGCGTTAGTAACGCCATCTGTTATCAATCCCGCATTTTCAATTTGTACCCCCAATAATAAGATTTGTTTTAACAAAAAGAGAGTACTGACACATTATGATAACTAAAAAATTAATTACAACTCTTTGTACTTATACTAAAAATGAAAATTGCGAAAACCCACAAATAAATACATAATGTAAATTGCCATTAATTAAAACGTAAACAACAGTTAGTGGCTTAAAAATGCATATACCTTCCGACCTGTTGTTGATCGGGTGTCAAAAACATAACTGATAGTGATTACTGAATATGCAATTTATTTAAAACATTCGTAGTCGTTTCTTTTGTGTGTGTGTTTATTATGTGTGTTCGTGTGCGTACGCCGTCTTTTTTGTTCTTTGTGCGACTGAAATCATCACTAACGCACACAAAACCGGCGCGATATTCACTCACTCGCGATTTTCACTCACGCTTCCATGGTGAACCTACGACCAAGATGATTAGATTTGCCAAAACTACTGTAGAATTGAAATCAGGTTTATGTCCATCTTTGAAGCAGTGCTCAACTAGGGCTGGTGATGAACATTCATTGGCTTTTTCCAAATCATGTTTATGATTTTTTAATCTTTTTTCCAGTTTTGTTTGTCCGACATTAAAAAGTTGACAAGTTGAACCATCATTCAAAGCGCATTTGTAATTTACCAAAATTCAGAGGGCTATTTACATCCCGATCTTTTCATTATAATAGCGGATTGTCTTCACCATGATACTGTAGCGGTTCACTTAATCATTGAAAAATTTATAGACTTCCTGAAAACTAAAATATCCAGTTGGTCTAAAATATATTATATTATCGATGGTGATTGTCGTGCAGTCATCATGATTTATAAAAATAATGCAACTGCTCATGAAAAAAGTTCATGGTATGGAGTAGGATACATACTTTTTTTCAGGCGCAGAACATAAATCCAAGCAAACCAAACTTACCTCTATTTTTGAAAATTTAGAAACCATAAAAAGAACTCACGACTTTTACGCAGTCATGGGTAGTTGAAATGTATAAAATATTATAATTCTGTCGATTATGTTAAATTCAAATTATAATTTTTAAATTGTCTACCTTTAAATTTCAAACAGTAATAAAATTTGGGTTTAAAATTTGTAAATTTATTTCAATATTAAATACGAAAAAAATTGAAAAGAATCATCTTAATTGAGAAAATTATCAAAATACTGTGTAATTTCATATTCAAATATAATGTTTCCATATAAAAATGGCTCTTACTAAAACCTAGTTTTATGTTATGTTTTAAAATACCTAATTTTCAAATTATTTACAAAAAAAAAGATCATAAAATTGGTTTTTGAGAAAATTCAAAAAATATTAATTTGGCGGGAATTTTGAAAATGAAGAATTTAACTTACCTTTAAAATAAACTATATCATAATTATCGGATAATTAGTTTTTTTGCTACAAGCATAAATACTCAAGCACTTTTTAGAATTGTACCTTATTCAACACCCTGTATCTTACGCAACAACAACAACAACAACAAAAATCGTGTTTCACACACAATTTTTTTTCTACACATTCAAAACATAAAAATCATAAAATTATAACATGACTTCCACAAATTTGTGAGTTCACGTATTTTCCACCATATATAGTACATAAATATCATAGAAGCAACAAAAAAATATAGTTTGGTTGTTAGTTTTTTTTTCTATTATCATCAAACAGCAAACATAAATTTATATGTATTTACATTAATTTTCGATCCAAACAAATGTGAAATATATTACAATATGATGATGGTAAGATGATGATGCTTGATAGTGTGATACTTTGGTAGCTTTACAAGTTGCTTTATATTTATATTTTATATTTTTTTTTTATTTTACTTCCAAAACATAAACTTTTGTTTGATTTGTTTTGATTCTCTTTACTACTTGCTTTTAGGAACAAAGAACAATAGGCCGTATATATTCAGAGCCATCTATGATTTTGAAGAGCCGTAATATTAAAAAGAGAGCTTTCAGTAGAGGGGAAGCTTTTATTGAATTACTATAAGAAACCGTGGTAATTGGAAAATTTTTGAACATGAATTTATGAATAAAAAATTAAACAAATCATCTAAATTTTAATTTTATATTTTTAATAAACTATTCAAAGAACACATATTTGAAAATCAGCCATCATAATGTAGTATTTATTTGGTAAATTTAAACTAAAGCGGAGCATAAATTTATTAATTTTCTATAAAAATGAGCTTTCCGTTTAGTTGTGTAGGTTTATAAAGTAAGATAATAACGGGTGTTGCCGCGGATTGCTCTTACATCCACTTTAAAATTTAGTTTTATAAAAATGTAACTTATTTGGTAAATTCTGGTCACATGCACATCAGAATTTTTGAGATGAACGACGCACTTAATAGGAATCTAAACATTACCCATTTATAACAAAATTAAAGAGAAAACGTGAGCTAAAACGAAATTTTATGAGTCACCATGTAGAAATAATAATATTATTCATATAATGAAATTTTTACATCAAGATCTATTTACGAAAATTATTTTTGTATGCAAAAAATCAACGATGTCATGTTTTTCTTAATTAAATATTATTACAAAACAGAACAAAACGTAAAAAACTTTAATTTTATCCGATTGCAAAAACGAGCTTTCTGTAATTTGAAAATTCGTTTACAGATGTCTCTGTAATAAATTTACTTGAAATTACAGAAAAGCGTAAAATAATTAAATAACTATTTACGAAAATAAACCATTATTATTGTAAGTTAAGCGCGAAATCTTTAATATAATAATTTAACATAATTAATAAAACTCAAAACAATTATAATTTTTATTTATAATACGGCTGGCATAAATAAAGCTTTTCATCGCAAAATATTTAAGATCGTAGTTGCTGTGCGCTGAAAAACAATAATAGAAAAATGTCACAATTTTTCCAAATTTTTGCTTTTCTTATTTCAATTCGCTCGTATTCGGTTATTTTCAGTTCCAGGAGATCTCAATAATCTATTGAACCAGAAAGTATACATAATAAATTGTTAAATTTTAGTTAACAAACATTTAGGTTTTAATATTTAGCTTTAATTTATACTTAGCGACATCTTTTGATTGGTTTATTAATTGCGAAAAGCTCTAAATATAATGTTTTTATTCATTTGCTCCGGTTTGTTTATACTACAGGATGAAACAGTATAGCATGCGAATTTGTTGCGATGCAATTTTTATCAAATAACGAAAAAACAGTTTTCGAAGATTGTTCATCAACAATGCTGTAATAGAATGCAGAACATAATAACCTCCATATTACATAGCTATTTAAAAAGCATTTTTCACGAACGTTTGTTTTGGGAAAGAAATGCTGAAATTTTTGATGGAACACTCTATACTAATTTCTTACATACACATAGAAACAAATTCTTATTTCTACAATAAAAAAAATTTTTGTGGTGGACTAATTTGAATATTTTTGCGTTAATTCGACATAATATGACTCAATTTTAAAATAAGCTTTTCCTGAATATTGAACTAACCATTCAAATTAAAAATTGAAACGAAGCATTAATGATTTTATATACAAAAAAGATTCTAACAAAAATATTAAAATACACCGATTGGTATGAAAAAGAACAAAAAGCTTCCCCTCTATGGAAAGCTCATGGAAAAAAATGGCGGAATCTTACGGCTCTTGTATTAAGGTGGCTCTGATATATTCCGTCTAGTAAATTTAAAGTAGCTTAACTAGATAGATACCTCGCAAGATATTTATGCAGGATTACTGTGTTCCGCATATCATCAGTTTTTAGGAATTTACAACTCTGTAGAAAATGGGAACACAAATGCTGTATGAGACAGTGGAGATTTGCCAGAAAATAAGATATTACGCTACTCGCCACAAGTAGCAGCACTTTCACAAAAGCGAATTGCTGTTGTTATTCTATAGCCAGCGGTTTTTTTCTTATTCATCTTTGATCCTAATGAAGTTTATCCAAACTAATCCACAAAATACAACAACAACAAAATTATTGTATGGTTTGGTAACAGTAAACATTCAGGCGAATTCATATTTCGAAATTTCTGCGAATGCGAAAAATATAGACTCAGGGGAACGTCCCTAGTTAGAGTTATACGATTTTCTCATGGGTCTGACAGGGCGTTTCATAAGATTGAAAAATTTAATTTAGCAAAAAAGTAGAATTTCTAAATCTCCTGAAATACCCTGTCAGACCTATTAGGAAATCATATAACTTACTAGGAACAATCCTATGGGTCTAAACACTCCAACAAAATCACTGAAGTTTGTATCCTAAATGCTTAGAAAATACTTAGAATGACTTTGAATGTAACTAAGGCCTATTGCCAGACACATTAGAAAATTTATAGCAACCGCTAACTTTCTTTAGCTAACCTTTTCACCAGAAAGAAAACTTTTTTACTACTGTTTGTAATTCTTGTGATGTGCAAGGTTATACCAAGCTTTCCATCAATATCAACTCCTAACTAGTTTACTGATGACACCTTCTGTATTCTCCATCCACCAACAGCCACCAAAGATGGCCTCCTAATGCCAACTTTTGAGTTGGATCATGATGGAGCTTTGTGAATAACCTTTGGTTACGGTTTTGGAAA